>JAVYIG010000123.1:264299-894173 GCA_035222895.1 Strongylocentrotus droebachiensis | reverse complement strand
TAGGAATTATCTCAATCTCAATTAAATATTGAGATAGCCAAATGTCACATCACCTCTCAGTTGGATGTTGACTAAAGACTAAAAATAAATAATACAGTTTATTCCCAAGTTATAACAATGATTAAACTTGAACATGATACCACCATATGTAGTATAATTTCTTTTTGATATCATGTTGGAGTAATATTCTAAATATCTCTAATATGCATTAGTAAATATAATTTGAGGCAATGCTATTGTTCAGTCACTATGCCTATCATACATGCCAAATAATGAGAGATAAATTCACATTGTATCAATTCATCAAGCATGTATTATTGCATTCAACAGCCATTGACTACGCATAATAAAGGATTTAACACAATAGTTTAAAATGATTTCTCTGAAAGATCATGAATCTTGCATTACTTCTGTAGAAGACCATATAAGTGACCCAGTGGCCCAAGGAAACATCAAGGTGTATGTATAAAGGTGGACCAAGTTAAACAAGTTTTAACATACTCCATTGATGTATGGAGCCGCAAAGTGTCAGTTTCTTTATTTTGTACAAATTAAGGCAATTCTGTATGGAACCGAGTAAATCAAATGTATCTAGTCATAAAATAAAAATGATATTTTTAGATTTTACAACACATGCCTCATGGGACATGAGAGCATGTTGTTTCACCCAGGTGGATGTCGAATATTGACATTATTTTGATTTCTCCTTTATTGAAAATTTGTGGCAAATTTACAGGATGAAGAGGTTTGAGTCTTGTATGGTGCTCGATGCATCAGTGGACTAAACATTGCCTGCTCAAACCTGCAGTAAAGTTTGTATCATTTTGTGAATACTGGCCCAAATAATTATAAGACATTAGACCAAATATGGAAAATTGAAAGGGGATTTCTCAGAAAAGATGGAGCCGCTTGCTCTTAATATAACATGGATAATCAAGTTGGTTTTAACAGAATTTCACTGGAATAGTTTGGACTCTTTTAATAGTAAAAAGAACTACACAAAACAAAGGTATATATTCCAGGGACTTATTTACGGTTTTGGGCCAGCAGATCACATATCATACCTGTCTGTGTATAAATAAACTGGATTGCATCCACCTTCTTATTCATAATACACACCATACACCATCGCTGCAGCAAATAAACTGCTGTTCCTGAATTCATAGGACGCAGAAGTGTCATTGGATGAATCCCACAGACAGCGACTACTGACCTTTAACCCCTGGTCCTGTAACTGTCCGATGTGAACTAAGACAATGATCTTGTATCGAGGCAGCATCAGGTCTTTCACTTGGGCTTTCAGTCCTATTAACAAAAGATAAAGAAGGAACATGCATGTACACAGTCTGACAGATTCTAATCACCAATATACAAAAATTACACTGAATTGCATGTACAATGAAATAACAATAAGAGCAAAAGGTGATTTGAAATCAAATGAGAGTCCCTGTGGAGCTTCATAGATTCAGGTTATTGGATCTGCCGAAGTAATAAGAGCAATATCTCCCATTCCTGTAGTTCTTAATGTCACCATGAGGGGCCTTATAAATCACAATGATTTTCAAATCCCCCACCCCCCAAGGTCCAACTTTATCTTCAAGGTTCGGGAAAGGAAATTGGTGAAATTGCACTATGCTTATTATATTGCATGTACTGAAACCATCATAAGTACCAGTTCACAGACATCCCATTGAAATGGCATGTTAAATATATTACACACGTTTTAACCAAGACATTGGTGAACATGTACTTGTGACGGTTCATGAAACACTGCCCTGGACAATAAAAAATACTGTGCCTGATCATGTTCCACATGATAGAATGTATATAATCAGCAGCTAATAAAAGCTTTATTAAGGAGTGTGTACCATGTTTCTTTCCCTGCTAACTTACATCTGAAATAGTCTTGGTCATCTTTTTACACCACTCTGGCTCGTATCTCTTATCCTGCAAGTAGCCCTCATTGTCTCTTTGAGCATGCTCTTCACGGTTGTGACAGGGAACTTCTTGACTGGTCCAAGCTGATAGGTAGGCTCTAATCTTACTGGCCCATGTCTTGAGCTATCGTGAGGCTCATCGATGAATGATACTGTGCTGACAGACCTGCAGGAATATACACAAAGATAGGAAACAATGATGATATGATGATGATGATGGTGATGATGATGATGATGATGATGATGATGATGATTTGAGAATTATAATAAAGAACAAGTTCAATTATTATCATTATAATAACAATAACAATAATAACAATAATAATAGTAATCATCATTATCATCATCATGGATTTAAAAAAACACACACAATACTGTATTGGCTATCAAACATATTCAAAACACAATTACCAATTTATTCTACCAACTACTAAGAGAGCAATTACATACATGCTTGTCTACAAGTTCTGGATAAACTAAGCAATTTCCCAGGCCCCTCTTCATTTAACATCCCCCCATGACAACCAAACGTTTGTTACTCTGGCTACTGGAGTTGCTGTGGTCTATGGATACTCTTTTGGACTGTGGATCACAGGGTTCACAGTTCGAGTCCCGTCACAGCACTTATATCCTTTGGCAAAACATAAATCTACATTTCCCAATGCCCACCCAGGTGTTGAATGGGCAACCATTGGAAGGAATCCTTGAATGCTGTGAGCACCAATATCGGTAGCCTAGCAGAGCCAGGGTAATATGAGAGGGCCTTCGATGGGCATCTTTTGTGTTGGATATGTGCGCTATAAAAATATCCAATATTATTATTATTATTATAACTTAATTGGAACACCTACCCAGCAGGTTTGATCCTGGCACCAAATTCACTGCCACTCATGAGTGAGGATGCGCTGCCATGACGTTTCAACAGCTTCGCTGCCTTCGAACGAGCTACATCCTGTTTGTCTGAAGACATTGTGGGGTTTTATATGTGAAAAATACTGGTGAATAACTAATAACTAAGCCCTGGTTCCCAGTTGTTGATCCTTATGACATGCACACCTCTTTTAAGATATCTAGACAAGAAAAAAACAGTAATGATAAATGTTATGTCATTATTAATATTGATACGCTATTGTTCAAATATCGATATGTGCGATATCTAGAAAACAAACAGAGCAATGACAAATGTTAAGTTAACATCAATGCTAACTATCGATGTGTATATATATATGTCGTCCCTGTTTTCACGAGTGACGGTAGTGAAAAAAAATTGCATTCACTTTGCGTGACGATTTTCCTCACTACCGTCACTTCGTGAAAATAGGGACGATGTGTTCAATGTGATCGGCACCGTGACATCATCAGTGTATGAACTTGAGCTTATCCATGATGGACGTGATCGGCTTTGTGCTCTCGGAATAACTTTTAAACTGACAATTATTTCATTGTGGTTGAGAAATGGTTTGGTATCTAGACAGTTTGTTGATTCCAAACACATTAACAACATGGTGGCAGCGGTGGGATGTCATCAAAATGAGTGGTGCTGATAATAATAATAATAATAATAATAATAGCCCTGTGCTAACAAGTTATCCAATAAAGTCTACTACTGCTACTACTACTACTACTACTACTACTACTACTACTACTACTACTACTAATACGTCTACTACTACTACTACTACTATTAGTACTACTAATACTACTACTACTACTACTACTACTACTACTACTACTACTACTAATAATAATAATAATAGTAATGATAAAAAGAAGAAGAAGAAGAGGAACCCCAAGAAGAAGAAAAGGAAAAAGAAGAAGAAAAAGAAGAGGAACAAGAAAGAGAAGAAAAAGAATTACAATAATAAGATAACAAAACAACAATCTATTCAGCTTATAAGATCAAAATCATGTACATGCACCTTAAAATATAATTGGAACACCATATCAATGCATGTCAACCCTTTGCTGAATGCATGGGAACTAGATGGTTCCTATAAGATCTTGTATCCTCTGTGAATGGCAGAATTCAGTAGTCAACTGGTCAACTGGTTAAATATACATGTACACACAACTGAAAAACTGCACAAATAAACACTTTCTAATAAGATCCAATGTTATGTTTCTACAGACAGATTTGCCTCCCATACTTCTCACAAATACTCTCACTTATATATACTGTTACCTCTCAACAACAGACAACACAGACTAGCTAGACCCGACATGAATTAAAGGATCTGTACTTGTACTATGTGGTATTTAGATTCAGAATACCATATAATTATTTACATGAATAGTGTGACGGTTATTATATCTATACAAGACCTGATAAAGTAAAGCCCAAACCAAGAAGCATGTTAACATTCCGCGTTGATATAGCTCTTAATACACCGACAATGTCTATATAGCACTTGACACATATATTATTACCCTGCTAGGCCATCAGATTCAGGCTTGCCGCACACAATGTATGCACATTCTCCACTCCCTGGGGGAGTATTCCAGCCAGGTGCCATTTTCCAGACGCTCACAATGCTGAGCATACTACATTAACATTGGCATATTCCTACCCATTTAACACCTGGGTGGAGAGTGGCAAATGTGGGTTAACGTCTTGCCAAATGACGTTAGTGTTGGGCTGGGATTATTTTGAATCTGTACCTTGTTATCTACACCTGTACAGTCCGGCGAATTATCCACTATATACCTTAAATATACCTTGAAGGCCACACCTCGCCATCGTGGTGATGAAGATCCACATGACACCTCTAATTATAATGAATTTTTGCATACAGTATCCGTTTGATGAAAGAGCAGGGAACTACTGGCAAGGTATCCCGCCCCCCCCCCCCCCCCCCCACTCAGTGTTAGTTAGGGTACGCATATATGCGTGTTCCCTCCTTTTGAAAACACCCCTAAGTCCGGTGTGTAAAGTCAATTTTGTGTATGTACGAGCCAGACTTTGGTGCGTGAAAAGTACCCCTTTACCGGACATTTTGGTAACACGCATGCGGTCATTCCGACCACGGAGTGGGGGGACTGTGGCAAGGTATATGCATCCATGGTATATTACTATTATTACTCATAATAGTATACAAAAATTAAACATGTATATATTACATAATTAAGTTACAAAGGGTTATATCACAATAGTGAAACATGATAAATATTCATCACCTAATTCTGCGTATCAATTCTTTCTACAACATATGACTTGGTATTATAATCCATAAGTATTTTGATTTACATGATATCGTTATATTGGCAATGAAAATTACAAAATTCGTACCTATAAGAATGTACTCATAATGTCCCGACCCAACGGCACAAATATATACAGTCTCAGCTCACTCTATCTCGCGTATATCTCGTATCTTTATTGACAACTAGCTGATGGTGTTGATCACCAACAAGGAAACATCTTTAAAAAAACAAGCACTACATTAAGTCCCACAACATCATTCAGAGGCTCATAATCACACAAAATGTATAAATAAAACTAATTAACTTACGAATACAGGGCCGTGTCTATAGTGTGTGACGATTGTAATTCTTCCTTCACACGATTCACAACAGGTGCGCTTCACCAATCGCTAGGAAACCGCATACGCTCGTCGTAAGGGATTATTTTCTGTACACTGAAGCCCCGCCTACTCCTTGAATTTGGTAGGCTTATAATCAGGAGTTTTTGGAATCGCGGTTTGCGCCTTGAAAACTTTAATATTCCGAAAAGGGAGTGGGCCGGGGCGGGCGGAAAGAGGATAATATTACCAGGCGCGGATCCAGGATTTCTTAGGGGGGGGGGGGGCCCAAATTTGAAATTATGCGAGTCAAATATTGGTGCGTAATGGTGACCAACAGTGACGTAATGCGGGGGGGGGGTCGGTGCAGGGAGGGGCGAGTTTCCCCTTCCCTCCTCCGCGAAACGCGGAAGCTTTGACGTTTGAATTAATTATTAGAGAAAGAAGACGATTCGTTGTACCGTTCTCGAAAATAATTCTCGTCCGAATTTTTTTTTTTCCTCTCTCGCGCGAAGCGCGGAAAATTTTACGATGTATTAAATTATTAGAGAAAGAAGACGATTCGTTGTAGAGTTCTCGACTCTTAATCCTCGTCTGAATTCAGGTTCCCCCTACCGCGCGAAGCGCGGAAGCTTTTAAGTTTCCTTAAGTCATTAGAGAAAGTAGACGATTCGTTGAACCGTTTTCGAAAATAATCCTCGTCTGAATTTAGATTCTCCCCCCTCCCGCGCGAAGCGCGGAAGCTTTTACGTTTCATTAAATCATTCGAGAAAGAAGACGATTCTCAGTGTACCGTTCTCGACTCTTAATCCTCGTCTGAATTCAGGTTCCCCTCTCCCGCGCCGCGCGAAGCGCGGAAGCTGTTAAGTTTCTTTAAATCATTAGAGAAAGAAGACGATTTGTTGAACCGTTTTCGAAAATAATACTCGTCTGAATTTAGATTCTCCCCCCCCCCCTCTCCCGCGCAAAGCGCGGAAGCTTTTACGTTTCATTAAATCATTAGAGAAACAAGACGATTCGTTGTACAGTTCTCGACTCTTAATCCTCGTCTGAATTCAGTTTCCCCCCCCCCCCCTTCAGCGCGAAGCGTGGAAGCTTTTACGATTCATTAAATCATTTGAGAAAGAAGACGATTCGTTGTACCGTTCTCGACTCTTAAACCTCGTCTAAATTCAGTCCCCCCCCCCCCCCTCCCTCTCCTGCGCGAAGCGCGGAAGCTTTGACGTTTCATAAGATTATGAGAAAAAGAAGACGATTCGTTGTACCGTTCTCGACTCTTAAACCTCGTCTAAATTCAGTCCCCCCCTCCCTCTCCTGCGCGAAGCGCGGAAGCTTTTAATTTTCATTAAATCATTAGAGAAAGAAGACGATTCGTTGTACCGTTCTCGAAAATATTCCTCGTCGGAATTTAGATTCTCCCCCCTCCCGCGCGAAGCTTTTACGTTTCATTAAATCATTAAAAATTCGTATTACCGTTCTCGCCTCTGAATTCTCGTCTGAATTCAGGTTCACCCCTCCCGCGCGAAGCGCGGAAGCTTTGTCGTTTCATAAGATTATGAGAGAAAGAAGAGGAATCGCTGTACCGTTCTCGAAAATAATCCTCGTCTGAATTTAGTTTTTCCTCTCTCGCGCGAAGCGCGGAAAATTTTACGATGTATTAAGTTATTAGAAAAAGAAGACGATTCGTTGTAGAGTTCTCGACTCTTAATCCTCGTCTGAATTCAGGTTCCCCCCCCCCCCTTCCGCGCGAAGCGCGGAAGCTTTAAGTTTCCTTTAATCATTAGAGAAAGTAGACGATTCGTTGAACCGTTTTCGAAAATATTCCTCGTCTGAATTTAGATTCTCCCCCTCCCGCGCGAAGCGCGGAAGCTTTTACGTTTCATTAAATCATTAGAGAAAGAAGACGATTCGTTGTAGAGTTCTCGACTCCTAATCCTCGTCTGAATTCAAGTCCCCCCCCCTCCCCTCCTGCGCGAAGCTTTGACGTTTCATTAAATTATTAGAGAAAGAAGACGATGCGTTGTACCGTGTTATATACTCTTAAGATGTTCTTTGTCTGCTCCTTTTTCTTCCTACGTCCTCTTCCGATTTGGCGGGACCGCCCCCCCCCCCCCCTCCCTGGCTACGCGCGAGGGTCATAGTGGCAGATAAACACATTTTGATACCTTGTCCGACCCCGCAAGCTCAGGAGTTTTAGTCGTTTAATTAAGGTCAGATGAGCAATTTTTTTGTTATACCTTATTATTTTGTGACACTGGCAGGTCACTATTTGGCGTGGGGTCCAAAAAATCAGGGGTTTTAGGCATTAAATTACCGTCAGATGAGCATCTAAGGGCCCGCCGTAAGGCTCTAGGTGGAATTCAGGGGGCAGAGCCCCCGGAAGTTTAAGGGTTTTAGGCATTTAATCACGGTCAGATGAGCATAATTTTGATGCCTCATTATTTTTTAACACTGGCAGTTAACTATTCTTTCTTTCTTGCTGTCATTCTATTCTATTTCTCTTTTATATACTTTGTCAAAAAAATTGGGGGGGGGGGGGGCTCGAGGCTCCCGATCCCCGCCGTTTCTCGGGCCCTGACATGTAGGAATCTCAAAAATCAAAGTTCCTGCCTGGCTGTAAATTTAGGAATTTGTCATTTCCAACAAACACATACAAACGTATAATTTACAAAAAAATGAGGAAAAATCTCGGAAAATTATGTCATTTCAGCATTATTTGTAATCCACCGTTGTGGAATTAGAAA
Organism: Strongylocentrotus droebachiensis; assembly: GCA_035222895.1. Taxonomy (NCBI): domain Eukaryota; kingdom Metazoa; phylum Echinodermata; class Echinoidea; order Camarodonta; family Strongylocentrotidae; genus Strongylocentrotus; species Strongylocentrotus droebachiensis. The sequence continues at coordinate 885,974 of JAVYIG010000123.1, read as the reverse complement.
TAAACCACGTTTGAATTTGATTTTCCCCAAGCCCCCCCCCCCCCCCAGTATCTCCTCTTTTCCTTTTTTCTTTCCCTTTCCTTCCTTCTCTCTTATTTTTTTGATTGGGGGGGGGGGGGGGTCAACAGCCTTTGAGGCAAGGCCCTTTCGGCCCCCCGATCTCCTTCTTCCCCCTTTTCTTTTCTTCTTCCTCTTCTTTCTTTCCCTTTCTCTCCTCTTTCCCTTTCCCTTCTTTTCCTTTCTTCTCTCTTTTTTTTTTTTTTTTTTTTTTTGCGGGGGGGGGGGGGGGCCAAGGCACGCTCGGCCCCCCTGGATCCGCGCCTGAATATTACATCATATTCCGTCCTCCAGCAACGCCCCTACCTACCCTGTCGTAGCTTCAAGTATCATTCATTTCCAATTTCAATTAAATTCAAATCCAAATCAAAGTATAAGGACATATAAAGTAGGAATATACAAGTAAAGGAAAATACTTTAAATTTTAAATGTGGTTACATCAAGAGAAAATATATCATCTTCAAAAAGAGAATTAGAATACCAAAACATCTTGAACAGTAAAAAAGAGGTTCTAGGTAATGATGGCTGGCATCGATAATTGATCTGCATGAAAACACCCCTCCCCCTCTGGTATCCGTCTCTCTCTTTCTCTTTCTCTCTCTTTCTCTCCCTATCCCTCTCTGTCTTCATTCTTCCCTCCCTTTCCTGTCACCATCCTCCCCTCACTCCTTCCCTCCCTCCCTCCCTCCCTCCCCCTCCCCCCTCCCCTCCCTCCCCTTTCTCGCATTCCATTTCCCTATTTATGTTTTCATCTTTAGTCAGAGAGCGACAAAGATAGAGAGAAATAGACAAGGAAAGAAAATCAAATACACCCCATAAATCAAATAAAGTCAAGTATGATGCAAAGCTCTATCCCCATATTATACTTAATTCAAAAGCGCGGAGGAAAACCCGATATAAATTACTTTTTTTTTTAATAATTCGGCCAGCTATGGTAATCATTGTTAGTAAAAGAGGTCTAAAGCATAGCGTCCACCGATTTCTAAAAAAATGTGGCTTATGCCGGCATGGGAGGGGGGGGGGGGGGGGGGAGGCAAAAGACAAAAATTATCAGGCAGTCATGGGGAAGGTCATTCCTAGAAGGGTCTCTTTTTAAGAAAAAGCAAAAAAGGAAAGCAAAATAAAACAAAAAAGTTAAGAAAGAAAAGAGAGAATAAAAAAGGAAGAGAAAAAAGACAAAATACAAAAATAGAGAAATAAATCAAAAGGGCCTTGCGGTCATTTTCTTCTACCTCATTCTTTCTTTCTACTTTTCTCCTCTCCTATTTTTTCTTCCTTCCTTGTCCTTTCATTTCTTTTTATTTTGGGGCGTGGGCCCCTTTTATTTGGGGAGGGAGGGGGGGGGGGTCTCGACAGCTACTCCTCAGTGGCCCGACAGCGTAGTGGTATTTACCCGATTACATTTGCGCCCTATAATCCGGCCTAATCCTAAACATTTTAACTTTATTCATATCCTCTTGGTTTAAAAGCGGTATTATTAAATAATTTCCCAGCATTATTTGGAACTGTTTTGAAGTTGTTTTCCGTTCTTGAAGTGACACTACAGCCTCATGTTATTCTTTAAATATAGTGATATTGAAAATGGTTGTCCTCACCGAGGTTCCTCAGTCCAATAGACGAGAAAGAAAAAGAAAAAGAAGAAGAAGAAGAAGCAAACTGGAGGAGGAGGAGGAAGAAGAGGAAAATGATGATGAATATGTTACGTACAAAAACATAAGTACAAACAAAATTAAAAAGTATAAACCTGGCAGAGAAAAAAAAGTGTTCTGTATTCAGGCTATTTCAATCATATAACACTCATTCATTCGCTTCTCTCCTCTGACTCTCAAGTGATAGTTTGAGAAGACCGAGCACCACCTTCATACCCACTCAAGGTGTATGTCGGGTCTACAGTGTCTATGGTCTATCATAATTCTGTCGATTATTTATGCATGCATGTTCTCAATTTCACAATTATTATGAAAAAAATATAATGTTACAAATTGTTTTCAATTTTACAATCCATTTGAATTGACTTCACGTGAAAAAGAATTTAACAAAGTTGCAAATTATATACAGTTTAAAGAATGAACACACAAAGCACTTAAAACTTGAATCGTTACAACACCTTTCATATAGGCCTATACAGTATAATATATGACAAATAAAGTTCCTAAAGGGTTGTAGTGAACTATTTACACTTTTTACAAAGAACAAGAAGAAGAAAAAAAACAGTAGTATATTATGTTCGATATAATGAGAACTGATATATAGATTATTATGCAAGTAATATCTTACATCTGTGAAATGATAATACAGTAATTTAAGTGCTCCTTTAAAGGAGCTTGGTGATCTTATATTTTATATCAAATGCTATATTTCATTTTATATTTCATATTTTATATGTAGTACTTTATATGAGGGGATAACACATCCTTAAGTTTCCTCAGGAAGGAAGGGGGAATCCCCCTTTTATTATTACTATTTTTTTCATCCTGAAACCAATATAACCCTTGTGTAGGCTTACTAACACCAAGGAGGGAAATCGAATCAATATAATTTTCCAAGGATAGAAAGAGGGTCATTTCTTATATGCAAGGTTTAGATCTAGATCTATAGACTATATGAACTTATGAAGTGTCTTATTCAAGATTTTTTTAGAAAAGAAGAAAACACTTTTAGTTTTTCGCAAACCTCAAATCTATGAGGTAGGATTTAATTTAACACTTGAAGCGATACTTCCGCACCCTTCCTGGTGTTTTTTTTAAAGGGGGGGGGGGGGGGGGAGGAGCAGATATATTTTAAGCACTAAGTAAATATGTATGCACGCGCGGTGTTCCATATCCACAGATATATGGGGTACCCACTGATCTACAAGTAGAACGTCAAATTAAATCTTTCACATCAAATTTTATCTTTCATATCTCAGGTAATATATTTTCTTGAAGTTTCTTCTTTGTTTGTTGAATATTAATTCTTATGTTATTATTTCATGTAAACCTATACGTACTGGAAGATTTTATAACTATCTTAAATAGAAGGAAAAGTATAACAATTAAACAGCGGACGTAGTCGGAGTTGACGTGCCTCGTCGGCAGACCACAGGTTAACTCCGGGAAGCTCCAACCCCGGCGCGCAGGTCAGCATCGGTGCGCGAGCGCTTACCCGTTTGTGCCCCGCTTGAAACAGTCGAGTACCGTATGGCCAGAGGCAGAGACAGAGTGCTCATGGCCATGTCTTCGAATACGCGATTCTAACAAAACGAAAAACACAACGAACACGAAATATTCATATCTTTTTTAGTGATACGTTATCATAACAAAATGAAAAATAAAAAGGGGATCTAGATGATAGATCTAGATATCTAGACGTAGGCAGCGTTTCTCGAAACCGTCATAACTACAAGTTCACCGACATCCCATTGAAACACGTGTTAAAGTTAATACACGCGTGTCAATGGGATGTCGGTGAACTTGTACTTATGACGGTTTCGAGAAACGCTGCCCTAGTCTATTAAATTTTAAGTAATTTATTCACATGCCAAAATTGGGGCCGAAATGCACTTGGTTGGCAACTTGCACACAATTTTTTTTAACTGCCTGCATGATAGTTCACGTTGTGGCTGCCTGCTCGACTACTGTCAACCTTCTGGAAGACCTTATACTAGACAGAGCCAGTAGACTCCTGCATAATGTCCTCGGCTCTGCACCAAATACACCACTGCTCAACACCCAGGACCCTTCCCATTTGACTTGCGCTATTTTCTTGCCATATGATCCATACCTTCCCTCCACTGTCAATGATTCTATTTTAAAGATGACACTTCACTATCTTTACAAAATTCATGCCCATCGCCTGGGGGCCGTTTCTCGAAACCGTCATAACTACAAGATCAACGACATCTCGCCACTGTCACGCAACTTGTCAGCTAAGTGTTTCACGAAGCCGTCTTTGCCAAGATGAGCGACAACTTCCGCGACAAGCGAGTTGTCACTGCTCCGAACCCGTCATATCTTTTTAATTGCTGTAAAGCGCCATCACAAGTCAGTTTGTTGCCATTCCATGGGCCGCGAAATGTACGATTAGTTTCACTATCATTTTGAGAAAAATATAGACGAGTTCGGTACGTAATTCTCTGGGATGCGAAATGCAAATGTACGAAAATGAGAATACAAATTATACAGAAACTTTAAAAAGCTGAATATAAACATTAAATCACAAATCATTAAACTATAACATATAAATAAGAGAGATAAGAATGTTACACACCGTTTTATATAGTCGATCTATAGTCTTTTCTTAGGATACCGTCATACCTTTGGGGCCTATGTGCATTATTATTCCCTCTCTAATTACTTCTTTCAAATTATATTTTCAATATCAAATCAATTATATAACGAGTATTTATGAGACTCTAGAATAAAAACTGGCTGAAAAAAGGCATTTTGCCTAAAATTCCTCGTCACAATAAACAAAAAAGTACGTATTGATAAACTATCACATTACGGTATCCTTCAACTAACTTTTGATTCGACTGTCGAAAAAAAACACTCGCCGGTTTTTCTTCAATTTAAGAATCTTTAAAGAAATATGCAAATCGTTTGATGATCTACATTTGATAATGACCAGACCTTCATTTCTAAGGAGCGCGATCGCGCCGGCGCTCCTACAGCGCTCCAAAAAAATAATCAGGAGCGTTGTTTACAGCGCTCCTTGGTTTCAATGTTTTCCTTCAGTTAAAAATCCCAAGTGTTTGCCGTGAAAATGCGCCAATAAATTATTAGAACAGAAAAAATACACGAATGATTCGTAATGGGCGCATTTTCACGGAAACACTTGCGCCTTATAAAAGCACTAAATACGAAGGTAGTAGAGAGCTCGCGCGGCAAACTGTTCGTGATTCGGGATCACGAACAGTTTTCCGCCCACGAGCTCTCTACTAGCTTTGTATTTAGTGCTTTAATAAGGCGCAAGTGTTTCGTGAAAATGCGCCCTTAATAGGCTAGCGCGCACGTTCAGACCATGCGATCGCTAAAATGCTGTGGCGCACGTACGTACGTACTTTGTATCGAAGGATCAAGAAAACAAATCGTCAAATGGAGAAATAAACAAGCATTCAAATAGTCATTAGAGATCTGTCGAGGTTTGTTTGTAGATCTAGTTTATTATTTCATCTCAAATAGAATTTATAATTCTCTTATTGATAAGTTAAGAACACCTACGATGTTCTCGATCGTAGTTACTCTCATTTTGCTAGCAGCCGACCCAGCGTTGTTGTGGCAGAAACCTAGCCGGCCAGCTTCCCATGACAAACCTTTCGAGTCCCGGTAAAATTGCGCGCGCTGCGACTCTCCGAAAGTGCGTTGGTCTTGTTGACAAACTCTAGCCCGCTAGGATCCCACGACGGACCATTCGTGGTATGGTGAGAGTGTGTGAGGTGGGAAAACTCTCGTCACGCACGCGAGCTGTAATTCCTGCTCTAAATATTATTATTTTATTACAGCATTTTGAACCCACACACAATAATACAAGGTAAAAACATCAATTTTCAAATTGAGCTCCTCACTCTTTCCAGGAGAGTTATTTGAGGAGCTCAATTTGAGCTCCTTGGCAAAACAAGGAGTGGGATTAATAGAGCTCCACCAAATTCTAGAAATGAAGGTCTGAATGACACTATTTATTATTTATTTTAGGAGAATTTATATGTATATATTTATTTTTGAACAATTTTAGCCCCAAAACTTGTTTTGCGTTATTCTTGATAAATCAAATGGATCGTGACAAAGACTATCTTCTTGAGCTGCTAGTATCGTGATATATCGATATCATGTCTGTCATGGCTTTGTGAAACGGTTTATCCGCTTCATGACATCTCCGTAGGTCGGCGACAAAGATATGACTGTCATGGAGTTGGTTTCGAGAAACGGCCCCCAGCACTCCATACCCTCCAACTAAGGATTTTATAACATATTTACAGCAGCCTACTACTTCGAATGCGATAAACTCGCTGATCTCCGAAAAGCGGAGGGACAACAACAGAGAGAGAGAGATGCACACGTCACACATAGAACTCTAGACTAGCAGCATTTATTACAACTGATTTCACTAAAAATCGGTACTTTAGTGTTGTAGAGAAATGAGTGTGAGGTAATGTGAATGGATATTTGAAAACGTGTTCACTCGTCACACAACATAACTCTTATTTTTATTTTAACTACGAGGAAGCAAGGTTGCACTGACAATAAAATACATGAAAGAAAGTATTCCCTGTTCGTAATGTTTATTGGGTACTGATGAGGCTGGCCGTACACTTGCAAAGTGTAGCCAAGCACAAGCAGAAGAATCGGAATGAAAATGCATAAATAGTGAATGTGAATATTGCACGGAGATTACATAATGATCACTGATGAGAATGAACATGAATAAATGCGATGTACATAATGAATGAATGGCGCTTACGACATATATGAAATGACGTCGAAAGTCCAATGAAGATGAAGAGAGTTCAGAACGAAGGAAGGGGCTCACGCGATGAATGTGCGGAGGCTTGAAGAGGCGGAGATGCAGCTTCGTATTCATGGCTGAAGAGCGGTGAAGGATCTCGACGCTGACGCTCGTGATAAAGATGATGAAGAAGCTCACAGGCGAGAAGAGAAGAGAAGAGAAGAGATGTGGCGCTCGACGACGAAGCAGTGAATCGCTTGATGTCGGAGGCAAGAGTATGCAAAGCCGGTGGTGAATTAAGACGGAGCAGTGAGTCTCTCGATGAATGATCCGGACTTTGATGAAGAAATGTTTAGATGAGCTGCGGTAAAATGTCTGAGCTCGAGAGTGGAAAGAGCTACCGGAACGAAGAAACTGGCAGCTCCCAGCGGAGAGTCAGGCGCCATGTCGGGTCCTGACTATAACGTTCCACTGGGAGACTGCAGCCCGATGAAGACGGCAGAGATAGAGTTGACGTGCCGTAAAGACGAATTAGGCACAGTAGAATAAAGCCTGGAGAGGAAATTGCGGAGACGTCTTGACTCGACCAAGATGAAAGCGGGAGTGGAGAAAAACCTTGTGGCGTTGAAAATACGCGGGTGAACGGGTGCGCGGAACCACGGTGCGCGATTGGAAAGAAATACACACGTGGCCCGAATAATGAATATAAATACATAGCGTGATGGAAAAATACTGGAGACATGAATGTACGATAAAAGTAGGCGAATGTAAGAGCCGCTACAGTGTCTAGACTCTATTTCAACTTACCAATGTTAGAAAGAATAGACTAATTTGAAAATTCAAATCGTGAGTCTACTGTCAAACTTGCCGATCAGCCACATCGTCTTTATTGTGTGCATTTGTGTGTAATATGTGTATTGACTATTCATGTGTGCAATTGCTGCCTATTAGCACGTAGTACAGTGCTAGAGGTCAATGCGCATTAGTATTGACTCTCTATAGTCTATGCTTTGGGTATGATGGCGGGTTTGTGTGTCTTGACGCTTAACAATAGTTAACCTGTCACTTTTGCCTTAGTATTTAACTAAAACTATGCATAGTATGCATCCAATATCTCAAGTAATCATAATATTTGACTTTTAATATTTATAATGTTGTCTAATGTACATGTAAGTCTTGGAAGAGATATTAATGTATTTGAGTCCATACTAGGTCCAGGATACATTCTTACTGATGATGTAATTCTGTGCCCAAATTTCTTACAGAGCTACACAGACACTTGATGTCAGATGTCCGATAGAGGGGAAGGAGGACCGAGAGGGTATGGCTATTATGGAAGAGGTAGAGGTAGAGGGCGTGGTGGAGGTGGAAGAGGAGGAGGAGGAGGAGGAAGAGGAAGAGGAGGAGGAAGGGGAGGAGGAGGAGGAGGAAGAGGAGGAGGAGGAAGAGAGGGAGGAGGAGGAGGAAGAGGAGGGCCGCACCCACCAGGCCTGACAGGCAGAGACATTGGGATGTGGTATGCACAGCAAGGTCGGGGCAAGAAGAAAGATCAAGAGCTTAGAGAGGTAAGGATAAGGTGTTTATACACTTGCATTTAACTTGTTGAGATACCGAACTAGAGTTATGGTCCCAGAAATAAAATTGAATTCAACAGGTTAAATTTTGAACTCTCTGCATTATTAAGCTTACTTCATTTCCCCCATATTTTGTTGTAAGCTAGTTTTTAAATTGCATTAAAAAAAAAATTCTTATGCACAAAAGGGAGAGTTACCAACATTATCCATGATTTCTATTTGAGAGAATTATGTCACTCAGTCTCAGTATTTTTAAAAAATTTATTGGGCATTTAATAGTCTTATTCCTGAACGCTTTTTTTATTAGTAGACTTGAGTATGTTATAAAGTAGTATTCAAATAGTAAATAGTGACCAGTGTATAAGTGTACACATATTGACTTTGGATGTCATGAATGTGCTGTTATTTTATTTGTATGTAATGAATAGAGAGGATCAGTGAACCTGAACGACCAACAGGAGAGGCAGATCAAACGCATGCTCCATGAGGTAGAAGGTCTCCGAGAAAATAACCCTCAATCTAATGCTCAGCAGCAACCTAAAGGTATTTAACCCATTCAATGTCAAAGGCAGTTGATCTGCCCAATTGATTGTGTGTAAACCCAAACCTACTTAAGTGATCACAGGTATCCAAAGACCACCTGGCTGTACTGACTATATTTAAAGACTATTAATGACTGATATATGAACAGTGTTTCCCATCTGTATCAAAGGGAATCTGTTTCAGAGTTAAATGATTTCTACCTAAAGATTACTTTTCTATTGTCCCTTGAGCAGTCTGTATAAACAGGTTTCACTGCAATATTTTGGCAAAGAAAAGCTTGTCTTAGATTTGCACAGACTAAGTTTGTATCCTTCTCACATTTGAGTTTATCTTTCTTTTTTTAATTGGAAGTGATGCGACCAGCAGAGGTTGTATGTCAGAACTTCTATGGACATCAACTGAGGCAGGATCCAAATCTAGACATTCATCTCCAAGAAGAACTGACCAGGAAAGAGAACAGCGAACAGTATCAAAAGATGCAGACTTTTAGAAGAAAACTTCCCTCATTTGCCATGAAAGATGTGAGTACATTGCGTTATATGATCGTTGCTTATGCCGTAATCAGTAGAACTGTTTTTTCTCTTTGGGTCTCCTGTAACTCTATCTACTCATGTTGTCATCTACCTATCACCTCCCATTTTATCTCCTTTTTCTTCTTTAAATTTACCCCTCTAATGTCTCCTTGCAGGAGCTGCTGTCTCTCATAAGAAGCAACCAGGTTGTCGTGATCAGCGGAGAGACAGGATGCGGTAAGACTACTCAGGTTCCTCAGTTCATCCTGGATGAATACATCAGTAGAGGTCAAGGGTCAACGTGTCGTGTCGTCTGCACGCAACCAAGAAGGATAAGTGCAATTACAGTAAGTTGGTTTTCTATTAGCACATAGAGCTGTATTGATACTGATCACTATTGCATGCAGACTTTTATATTCAGTGTAATAATTTGTTTGTCTCGCCTGCATAGCAAAAGCGAGACATAGGCACCGCTTTGCCTAGGGCGGCGGCAACATCAAAACTTAACCAAAGGTTAAGATTTTGAATTTTTATCATAATTTTGAAATTATACATTCCTATTCCATGAAACTTGAACGTAAGGGTTATCAAGTATCACCAATCATGTGATTAGTTTTTTAGGTGACAAAATCAAGGTCTTATGTCATTTCAGGTCTGCAAACTTAAACTATGTTGTTGCATCATTATCAAGATTTTGAATTTTTAGCATAATTTCAAAAGTGTTTATTCAAATTCCATGAAACTTGTACCCAAGGGTTATCAAGTATCACAAATCATATGGCACAAATTCCATGTCACAAATTCCAGTTCAAAGGGATTTTAGGTCAGTAGACTTGGATTATGTTTTCGTAACTTGATATGAGAATTATTAAATCAATTTTTGTTATTTGTTCATATTTCATTAAAGTTATCAATCTTGGTAAAAATTATAGTTAATAATTCTTCTGATGATTCTTAATCAATATTTACTGCTGATAAAATGCTGATTATATTCAGAGGATTTAATTTTTGGAGGCCTGCTAATAGGCCACCCTGCCTATAAATAATGTCCCAACCTCAACTTTTCATCATATCGAATTGCTTAATGCAGGCAAGACCGCTGAGAGCGTTTCCCTTGCTTAATTATCTCATAGTAAGATAATAATTCATGGAAACGTGTCCATATCTTTATCAATGATGTAAATAGCACAATGTTCTCTCAAGTCATGTTGTTTATTGTCTGTTATGCTCAGAAACACCAATTGAATTGATAAAATCTTACAACACTTAAATTGTTTAACAAAAATGAATGGGCCTTCACTAGTTTCTTAAAAGGGCCATCAGATGTGAATGTAGTAACCTTCACATTTGTGAGTAACTTGTTCTACAGCTTTTCAGCAACTAAGAGAAAAGACCTACATGCATCTTGGGCATGTTTCTTGGAGATGTTCTGCGTCAAACAGAAGATGATAAGCTAGTATGGGCAGTTTTGTGGGTGATGAACCTGGCAGATACCAATATACTCTGGACACTGCAGATGAAGAGTTTTGTAGGTTAGCAGAAGGGCTGTATTATTTAAAGAGCACTGTGGAACACTGTTGAAGGGTCTTGACTCTCATATGAGAGGTCCTGTCTATCCTTGCTCAGTGTTCGTATCTTTGAATAAGGAGTATTACCGGCATCTACCCCTCTTGACCAAGGTGTATTGGGCACCTAGCAGTGCTGGGGGGTATTTCACAAAGACTAAGAACGACTTTAAGTTGGACTTAACTATGGCAGGCCGTTCATGCCACTGTTTGCTCTCACCCTTTACTGGCATTGGTCTTTCAAGTGACGTACAAAAACTACAAATCATGGTCACAAATCTAAAGAATTTACATTCTTTTACATTCATTATTGAAGGAAAAAATATTATTTAAAGATCATAATGGTGAGAGCAAACAGTGGCATGAACGGCCTGCCATAGTTAAGTCCAACTTAATGTTGATCTTAGTCTTTGTGAAACACTCCCCTGGGGTAATAATAGTTACAGGACCCACAGCAAGAGCAGTATTAATACAGATAAAGCTGCCCTGATTAAACAACCCCACATTATTCTGTTATTATCTTGATATATTTCTCTACTTGCCAGGTTGCAGAGAGAGTTGCAGCAGAGAGAGCAGAGAGGTGCGGTCATGAGAACAGCGTGGGTTATCAGATTCGATTGGAGAATACTTTCCCACGTGCTCAGGGATGTATACTCTACTGTACCACAGGAATACTCCTCAAGTGGCTCGAGGGGGACAAGTTAGTACCCTCTTTTTATTCCCTGAGCTCCGTCTTTTAAAATGTTATGATGAATCTGGATGAACACTTGTCTTTCGTCAAAGTTCTTCACTTCTAGCATTGCCATTCTTATCTTAACAGAGAAATGACAACAAGATTTTGATGATTTTTCCTCTTTTTTGTCTATATCTGAGAGCCAGAATGCACCTTCAGACTTTCACCAGACAAGTAGATAGTCTTGCAGAACTCTTTATTTCAAAATATAATACATGTACAAAGAGGAGCAATATTAAAAGTGTGCCCTGTAGTTTAATTAGACGTAACTTATATACTCTAAGGATTTCAAACAAACTTAAAAGTTTCTTGCAAAACAACCATCATATAATGTGTTGTGCAAACATTGTGAAATTTGCTATGTTTACCTAAATAACTTTTGAATGAGATGTTTTACTTTTTTGTTTTATTCTTGGTCTTACTGCACATTACATTGGGATGATAATACAAATGACCTTTATTGCTAAATTTTTATAAATTTCCTGTCACAATACAACTCTCCCTGAGCAGTTGTTGATGTTTATTCCCTTTCTAATTTTCCTCATCACAGATTACTGGACAGTGTCAGCCATGTAATATTAGATGAGGTCCACGAGAGAGATCTCCTGTCTGACTTTCTTCTCATCATCCTTAAAGATCTCCTCCCAAAGAGGTATAAACACTAAAATGTGAGGTCTTGTTTAACCCACTCCATGCCAAATCCAACCAAGAATTTGAAAGCCAAACAATGTGTTTTTACTAGGAAATACAGAAACAGAAACCATAACCTGTAACTTGCAAATTCTTTCTCTCTCTCTCTCTCTCTCTCTCTCTCTCTTCCACCTTTAGCCATAACATTTTGTATTTTGTTTAATTTGTTTGTTTGTCTCAGTCTAGTGTATGTGTATTCTATTTATTAAAATTAAGTCAGTACCGGTATTTTTGTCAGTGAACCTATACGCGACAAGCCCATCACCAGCATATACTTTTCATTTCTGTATTTAATGACTTCCAGAACATAAATCTCATTGCATTAATTAATATGATTGAGGATTATTTATTCCTATATTGCTTAAAGAAATTTAAGCAATCAATCAATTCATATGAAGTTATGACCTTGATTGGATACACTGTTACGAACAAAGCATGCAAAGTAAAAATCTCTCTCTTCAAAGCTTCTATTTTTGACGATTATTCCACTATTCTGGTTCAGAGGGAGGTGGTTAACATGGCATACAAAAACATGTACTACACTGTAATATGTAGTGGAATAGACTATGAATTTAGAAGGCAGCTCATGAAGATAGTTCAGTGTGCCTTCCCACACCTGGCTTCCTGAACAGAATGGAAATGTTGATGAACATAGGCCACAACTTAGAACTCTGGGGCGCTTTTCAAGAAACCATCATTATTACAAGTTCGCCTACAACCAGTGTGTGCATTAAAGTTAACACGCAATTGAATGGGATGTCGGTGAACTTGTACTTATGATGGTTTTCGAGAAACAATGCTCTGGTCTACAATCCTATTTCATGTAAAATATTGTAAATGATACATGTATACATTTGTTACATTTGATGATGTACTGGAAGGCATTTGTATAATGTAATTCAAAGAATTCCTACTGGAAATGTAAATAAGTCAAATCCACTACTTTTAAAAGCCAATTTCATTTTGCCTTTAGGAGAGACCTGAAGCTGATATTGATGAGTGCCACTCTCAGAGCAGAACTATTCTCAGACTACTTCGGTCAAGCTCCAACGGTCAACATTCCAGGATTCACATTCGGTGTCATGGAGTTTTACCTAGAAGATATTCTAGCGTTGACAAAGTATGTCTCAACTTATTGTCAGCTTTAAAAACTGTTATGTCTTTGTTTCTGGTTGTTTTTAATTTACCTTTCTGTGATTTTCCATATTTTCTTAATTTATCTTCGCTATTGTACCTTGTACACCTTTATGCCATCTATTTTCAGTAGTTTCCTAATTTTGATAGGCCCACAACTGCTTATGTGTTGCTGTATAACAATCCTTCACTACATACATGTGCATGCACCATTGTTTATACTCGCTCTTTCTAATTACCAGGTATCAACCTCCAGCACCAAAAAACAAACGCCAAGAACCAGTTTGGGTGAAGTACAAGAAAGGAAAGAGGAATAGAGAGGAAGATATGGAGAAGGAACAGCAGGACCGCAAGAAGTTTAATGAATACCTTCAAGCGATGAGGGAAACGTAAGTTAGATTTTGTTGTCTATCCTTCAACTCTAGAATGTTTCTGATTCCTGTTTGTCCTGCTCTACATTAGCAAGCTATCTGCATCTGCTGGAGTCTTGTTTTGACACAACAGTACATGTACATGTAGATAAGATTATATTTGCATAGTTTTTGTGACTTGGATATCTTTCACTGTTTAAGTTCATACAAGATATTTCATAGACAGAAATTACTGAGAATTGAATGTAGATGTTAGGGGTATCTCTTTATGTATTGCGATCGAATATTCATCATGCCATACTTTGCAAAATTGCAAGAAATTTGATTGAATAGACAGCATGTCAAATAGACTTTGATTAGATATTGAATATACATTGACATTTCCTTTCCCTTCTCTTCTTTTCTTCCTTGTCTCTCTCTCTGTTATTTTTGTTCCTCTCTATCTCTGTCCCTGTGTGTGTGTGTGGGTGTGTGTGTTTGAGTGTGTGTTTTTCTCTCTCTCTCTATCTCTCTCTCTCTCTCTCTCTTTTCTCTCTTTCTCTCTCTCTCTTTTTTCTCTTTTTCACTCTCTTTCTCTCTCTCTCATTCACTCCCTCTCCCTCCCTCCCTCTCTCTCTATCTATTTCTCTTTCTCTCCATCTCTCTCTCTCTCTCTTTCTCTCTCTCTATCCCTCTCCCTCCCCCTCCCCCTCCCCCTCCCTCTCTCTCTCTCTCTCCCTCTCTATCTCTTTCTCTCTGGTAGGTATACCGAGCAAGTGGTGGATACCCTGTCATCCATGGATCACAATGTCCTAGATCTAGATCTCACAGCTGAACTACTGCGCTACATCTCACTGAAAAAACCGGTAAGGTTTCTCACTGACAGTCTGTCATTACTTTCACCCTGTCAGAAATGCAAAGTGGAAAACTGTTGATGTTGATATACCAGGGGGGTGTTTCACAAATATCCTAAGTTGAACTTATCTCTAAGTTGGTTGGAAAGCCATTAACATCTAGAAAAATATTTTGTAAAAAATGTTTTAAAAGGCATAAAATGTTGATTCAAATCATTCATATTTTCTATTATCAAGAAAATTTCATGTTCTTGATGTGGAATTTATAAAAAAAAAAATTAAAAAAAAAAAAAGATTTTTCGCTTTTGAAAATATTTTATTTTAAGGCTACAAACAGTCCAACTAAGAGTTAAATTCAACTTAGGATCCTTGTGAAACATCCCCCAGGATATTTGGAAAAAGGAGAGAAATTGAGTTTAAAACTCATAATTGATGTAATAGACCTGTTTAACAAAAAATTGCATGTGAATTCAAGCATGTTTCAATCTCTACACCCCCCTCCCCGGTTCCATGTTACATCTTATATAAATGATGTCATCTCTATGGATGGAATCCACTTTGCATACATAAGTCGTTGCTATGTCGGGCAAGTCTCTGCCAACTGTTTTAGATGTCAAGATAAACTTTCGTTTAGAAAATATGCATACAAATGAGTACAAATGAGTACCCGTATGCGTCGGCCAATAGGCCTGGTGCATCAGCCGAACCAGCGGCCGAACCAGCGGCCTTGGTGATTGGTCGATCACCGTGTGCGTCGACCAATAGGCATTGGGCGTTATTGTTCCAATTATCGATCGAATTTTAGACCGCTTTACAGTCCTCCCGTAAAGTATAAAAGACCCTTGCTTACAACAGTTTTTATCACCTGACGAAGTATTGCAGTAGCATACGAAACGTCGTGATCTTTTAGATTCCTTATTGACCACATTGCGAGACAAACGAATATCACTAGCGATATTATTTTCGATACTATATCCGCAATGAGTAATATATTTAGCATTAAATGAGTACCCGTAAACAGGAGTATTTCTTAGATTCACCCCTTATGTAGTAAGCGTAGGAACCTTGTTGCAATCACTCACTTCAATCACTGTACTTCATACATGTAGGTCTTAATCATAAAATGACATGCAAAAGTAACTATTTCATGCAATTATGGAGAAAAGAGGAATAAAGCTGATTATTACCCGTATCAGACATCTGAGCAGTGGTTTTACAAAATCATATTACACTCGTTTGTTATCCTAAAAGGGCTAATCGGGGAATATGAGACCATATTTACCTTTCATGAAAAAGCCTATGGACTTTACTTGTTAAAAAAAGCATGAAATATAAGACCATATTCACCGCGCCGTATTTTGTCATTTTCATTGCGCATCTATTATGCGTACGAGAACCTGCGCACTTTGCGCGCACTCTATTGTGACGTAATAATCACACCAAATTGGGTACACTGTTTGCAGTGTATCGAAAATTTTGTCAAGCAGCTGGATGCACAGTGCTGGTTTGACAAAGCTTGTTAAGTTCTATGAGATTGTCATGTATGTATTTGCTCTAGATGTCTGATTTAGATAATAATAAAAATATTGACTGGCTTAACTTTCGGGAGATACCACATATATTTCCCTCATAAGAACCATATTGCCCTCGTCTTTGACTCGGGGCAATATGAGTCTAGTTTGGGAAATATTATGTGGTATCTCCCTCAAGGCCAGTCCATATTATATAAATATCCTTAGCAAAGAGTAATAGGGCTTCATTTCCACAGTCGTGAATGAAAGTGGATACATGATACCACTATTGAACTATGATCTGGATCCACTTACCATTTACTGAGTCATCAATTATACAATGGTGTATCTCAATTGAGGTTGACCGCACTATGACTTCCTTGGTCAGTTTTATATAATTTTACACCTCTTCTAAAAACTCATTCACTATCCCTAGAGGATCTTTCATACCAAGTATACCTTGAATATACCTTGAAGTCAACACCTAGCCATCATGGTGATGAAGATACAGTAGATAGTGTGGTGTGGCAGGGTTAAAAACCCAGGTTGGATAGTTGTCGTTTGAAGCTTGTGGCAGCTTGTTCCATTTGTTTACAACTCTCTGGCTATTGAAATTTTTCCTGATGTCAAGGCGGCTTCTTGATTTGGCTAGCTTTATGGAACGGCCTCTTGTTCTATCATGGTTAGCAAACTGAAAATAATTCTCAGGTTTGGATTTGTCAATTTGTGTCATTATCCTATAGGTTTGCAGTAGGTCTCCTCTCTCTCTCTTCTTTTCTCCAAAGTAGTTAGTTTCAGTTTCAGTTTTGCTAATTCGTGAGCAATCTTTTCTCCCCACCAGGAGGGTGCCATCCTTGTCTTTCTACCAGGGTGGGATCAGATCAGTAAGCTTCATGAAAAACTCACCTCCCAGACGCTCTTCTCCGAAGAAAGGTTTATCATCATTCCTCTACACTCTATGATGCCTACCATCAACCAGAGACAGGTTAGTGCTAGCTTTGTCGACCACTCTTCCTCTATACATCTCACCACCCTTTCAGCAACGGAGAGCATCGTACTCACTTGAATCACCATCAACTTCTTCCTCTCTCATTCTCAAAAACTGAAAACACAATGACTGTTAAATTTGAGATGCACGTGTTATCAGTGTCTGTGATATGGTGTAATATTGAAGCCCAATACAAATTGTGCTTCAAAATGATCATGAAGTGCCTCAAAAAGTAGAAATCTTTAAGTGACCTGTTTTACCATAGTCATTTTTACCAATAGACTGTAATGTTATAAAAACTGTTAGGAAAAAAAATTGTGAAATTTCTAATTCCAATCATAGATATCTAGATATTCAGTCATGTGATTCATGTATGACATAAAGGTCTATAACTATGATGCAGCATGAGCTAAATCCAGGATATGTTTAAGGATCCCAGGCAAAGTTACCCAATCCCTTTAATACTTTCAACCTGTTGCCTTACATCTTAGGAAAAAAATCCCTGCATTTCTAAGAGATAATTGAAAATATACCTCTACAATTCTTTTCTAACCCGTTCCGACTTCTGAATTCTTTAATCCCATAGGCCTAATACAGGGACCACTTGGTTCCCGTATACAGGGTTAATTTGTGTGTAGACCAAGGAATATTATTCACCTTTGATCCTTTTGAAAAGGTGTTCTGTAAATTCATTTATAATAATAATTATTATTATTATCATTATCATTATTCTTTGATAAAGCTCCATTGAAAAATTGCAAGGCAATCTCATCTCATGATTCTTGGTTTACTTCCCGATTTCAAGGCATTTTCGTCTTATCCTTGTCTTCCTTCCTGAGTATGGTCTTTCTGCAGTTACCATTTTGTTATACATTTGTACTCTTTCCAATACCTGAATTATCTGTAATTTAAAGTTTGATGTTTTCTTATCATATGCATGATTTATCATTAGGTATTTGAGCATCCACCTCCCGGAGTACGGAAGATCATCATAGCAACCAACATTGCAGAGACCAGCATCACCATTGACGATGTTGTCTATGTGGTCAACCTCGGACGAGTGAAGGAAACCAACTTTGATGTGGCCAACAACATCCGGACGATGAAGGCTGAATGGGTCAGTAAGGCGTCGGCTCATCAGAGGAGAGGGCGAGCTGGGAGGTAAAGAACTGGGAGATGGTGTTTGAAAAAAAATGACAAGGATGTAGTAATGATGATGATGATTTTGATAATTATGTATTGGAGCTACAGCTCTAGCTCTTTTGTAGTTTCTGCGTGACTGCTAAAGCATGTGTATGCTACTATGCTTATCAACTAGGGGACCTACGCCCTTAAGTCATAAATGACAGTAATGAGGATTAATGCCCCACAAAAGGGCACTAATATGGCACATCGACACGGTTTTGATCCTTGGACCTCACAGTTACGAGGCCATTGCTTTGCCACTGAACCATGACTGTACGCAGCGGGGGCTATGGTAGGGGGCAGTTCCCACAAATAAAAAACAAAACAAAGAAAATGCTCCAAATTATCAATAGTTCATTTAATTTCCCCCCGGTCCCCAACATAAACAAATCCTCTGTACGGCCATGCATTATGGCTCAAGGCATGGGCACACAGAAGATTTTTTCTGTTGGGGATCGGGGGGAAATTCAATGGAACTATTGATAAATTATTGCATTTTATTTTTTATTTTTTATTTGTGGGTACTGCCCCCTACCCTAGCCCCCGCTGCGTACAGTCATGGTTCAGTGGCAAAGCAATGGCCAATAAAACTATATGAGCGACAGTGTATGATATTGGTGGTTGTGATGCTGGTGGTAACAAGTAATTTTGTGTACCTGGATAGTAGACAGTAATGGTAATGTTAAAGTTGTAGTGAGTATATACTATACGCATGATGGGTGTATGAATAATTGAAAATATAATGATAGATGTTGATCATTAGGATAATGCTGAGGATGTTACTGTTCTCACATAAATGTATATACATGTAAGTGAAATGAAATGGCAAAAAACACATTGGTGATGTTACTTATATATTTGGTATTTACATACATGTATAAAGAGGTGTCAAAGTAAAGTGGTTTACCGGTAAACATTTGCTGGAGATTGATACTGAGCATTGCACTTATTTCCTTAAGCAAGGCATTTTATGTACATTGCTTCTCTCTACCCAGGTGTTAAATGGGTACCCGGTAGGATTTGAAAGTCAGTGTAGTTTGCTCAGAATTGTTCAATGTCGCTTAACTGGAATTCTCCCAAGGAATTGGAGAATGTGCAGACATTGTATGCAGGAAAGTGTTTAGAGACAGTGTACTTGTATAAAGCTATATAATAACCAAGAATAGTAATATTAGATGCTGCTTGTAAGTGTCGGCTTGCATGGTGATGTAGATATACAGTAGGCTTGCGGGTGCAAACAAACCCTGAAGAAAGATTACCGAGAGTCCTTTTCAGGACTCCTCAATCCTCCCTCTCTCTCACATGGTGCACCCGCAAGCCTACTGTATAATAGTAATATTATTTTACCACCTCAATCAAGTGACAAATCGACAGCGAAGATTGATTTTTTTTAAATGTCTGAGCATCATCCTTTTGAGTTGTGTTCATTTATTTCCCCATGCAGGGTGCAGGATGGAGAATGCTTCCATGTGTACAGCCAGCTAAGGGCATCTGAATTGGTGGAATACCAACTCCCAGAAATCAAGAGAACTCCTCTCGAAGAACTCTGTCTCAACATTAAGGTACCCATATGAGCGTTTGAAAAAATAATCCATCTCCCTTTTTTGAGCCAGAAGGGCGTTAACTCATATACATGTTACTTTAATACAGAATTAACAGACAATTTCTATTATTATCATTTTTAACTTCCGCTCATTTAAAAAACTTAAAGCCTATCTACACTTGTTTGGCCAGGAAGGATTAGACTTCCCTGCATGGTCACTTGCAGGTGGTTATCTCATCAAATCAGCTCTCAATTAACAAAAGAAAAAAAGGGATCAAGGGGGACCAACAGTTACCGCTTATGGGTCATTCCATGTCAAATCACCCAACGGTTTTAACCCGACCATTTTTGATTTTGATGAAACTTAATGTACTTGTTGAGTGTGATCTCACAGCACCAAATCCCAAATTTTAGGTCAATCGGGTGAGGGGTTTGGTAGATATGGCCCACCAAATTTTGAGATTTTTTCAAAAATGGGGGTGGCAGGCCTACCTTTGAACCCTTGTATTTCAGGACCTAATGGGTCAATCTTCACAAAAAATTTATTGTTGGAAAGGGTATTCAATAAGGATTCCAAATCTGCCGCCATTTTGAAAATTTGTACGAGTTGGGGTACTTTGACCTCTTGACCTAAGATTTGACCTTGAAATTGACCTTGTGGATCACGTGACCTTGACAACATTTTTCATGAAATGTAATCTCTGACATGTTCACTTAAACATATAAAAGTTTCAGAGATATAATGTTTTTTGTTTAGGAGCAATAAGGATTGAAAGTATCCGTACTTACAGATATTCACAATAAACCCTATTATAATGTATACAATACATGCAATATGCACAGTACAACATACATGTACATCTTCCACATGCTTTTTTGTTCTAGTCATATCCACTCTAAATGTCAGCAGTACTTGAATAGAAATAAAATGACAAGTTCATATAGGCCTAAAGGGTTAACAGGATGTATGGCTTTAGGCCTCTGAGTCGGTTCTAGGATAATTACCCCCCTGGAAAATTAACCCCCAGGAAATGTCCCCCCCCCCCCTAGGACAATTACCCCTGAGGACTATCACACCCAGAGGAAAATTACCTCCTAGGACAATCTGTCCCCCCCCCCCCGAGGACAATTATCCCCCGGACAATTACACCCTAGGACAATTACCCCCTAGGACAATTACCCCCCCCCCCCCCCCTATTCGTTTAAGGGGAAGTCCATCCTGATAATAAGTTGGTTTTAATCAAAGCAGATTTTTTTTTGGAGAGGTAATTTTCCAGGGGGGGGGGGGGTAATTGTCCTCGGGGGGGGGGGGGGGGGGGGACACAGATTGTCCTAGGAGGTAATTTTCTGTGGTTAATTGTCCTCTGGGTATGATAGTCCTTGGGGGTAATTGTCCTAGGGGGGGGGGGGGACATTTCCTGGGGGTTAATTTTCCAGGGGGGTAATTATCCTAGAACCGACTCAGAGGCCTAAAGCCATACATCCTGTTAACCCTTTAGGCCTATGAACTTGTCATTTTATTTCTATTCAAGTACTGCTGACATTTAGAGTGGATATGACTAGAACAAAAAAGCATGTGGAAGATGTATGTTGTACTGTGCATATTGCATGTATTGTATACATTATAATAGGGTTTATTGTGAATATCTGTAAGTATGGATACTTTCAATCCTTATTGCTCCTCAACAAAAAATATTATATCTCTGAAACTTTTATATGTTTAAGTGAACATGTCAGAGATTACAATTCATGAAAAATTTTGTCAAGGTCACGTGATCCTCAAGGTTAATTTCAAGGTCAAATCTTAGGTCAAGAGGTCAAAGTACCCCAACTTGTACAATTTTTCAAAATGGCGGCAGATTTGGAATCCTTATTGAATACCCTTTCCAACAATACAAATTTTGTGAAGATTGACCATTAGGTCCCGAGATACAAGGGTTCAAAGGTAGGCTTGCCACCCCAATTTTTGAAAAAATCTCAAAATTTGGTTGGCCATATCTCCCAAACCCCTCACCCAATTGACCTAAAATTTGGGAATTGGTGCTGTGAGATCACACTCAACAAGTACACTAAGTTTCATCAAAATCAAAAATGGTCGGGTTAAGATTTTCAGATTTTTTGGGTGATTTGATATGGAATGACCCTTATGTATTGTTGGCTATATAGAGGGCGCAAGTAGCTACAAGTAGTGCAGTCCTGCTTTAAAATAGAGTACATAATAGTTAATACTACGTTATAATAAAATCGTTTGTTTCTTCTTATATTCAGACCCTGAAGCTAGGCAGTGTGCATCCGTTCATCAGCAAAGCTATGGAAACCCCCGACATCAGGGCAATTGAGCTAGCCATCAGCAGTCTCAAACAAATGGTATCTCTCTCTCTCTCTTGCTTCGTCTAGTTACGGCTTGTGTTCTTTCCTACAATGGGGGAAATAAGAAAGGCATAAACTGCCAACCATTTGTATTATGAAGGAATGATTCCTAATTATCTGCCTTTAACTCCTATGAACTCTTTATTTCTCTCATTTTCTGAAAATCGCTGTCCTAAAGTATGCATTCAAACTGCACATTATTTGTTTTTTTGTCTGAAGAGATTCCCAGTACAGTCAAACCTGTCTACAGCGACCGCCCAAGGGAAACACAAAAAGTGGTGTTTGTAGACAGGTTCCTTCAGTACATGTTTCAATGAGAAACCATTTTCAAGGGGAACAAAAAATGTGGTATATTTAGACAGGTGGTAACTAAAGCAGGTTTGAATGTATTTGTAGTGGAATGTTGGCAGGTTGGCAGAAGAACTAAAAATGTGTTTGAGTAATAGTTATGACAGTTCAAGTCAAGCTAGCGCAACTCTCTGTTGGAAAGATCATACATACATTGTGTACATCTAGAGTGATATTATTATAATTCATGAAATAGGGATATTTTCCCAAAATCTTGAGACATCCTAAAGTTTACAGTGTGACGAGTAATGAGAATGCTTGGGATATCTTGACAGCCCTGTAATTCAGAAGAGACGACATGGATTTCAAATATAAGTCTCTAACTTGCTATTCTCTGCTATTTTGTACGTACCGGTACTCCACTTTCAATCTACCGGTATGTTGTTTTTCAATTACTCTCCCTTTTTCTTTCTCCGTTTATACACTATGTCTCTCTTACTTTCTATTGCTCTATTCATATGTGTCTTTATAATTGTGTCCAGAGAGCTTTGGTGAGGAATGAAAACTGCAGTCATTTCTTTTTCTTCTGTTTACCGGTAGTCATCTATAAATTTATTGTCTTTCTTAAATCTGTGTTTATTTATAACTAGGATAGGAGTTGAAGAGAGACTTGACTGAATACTTTCATAGTGTCATTGGGTTTGTTATGAACTTTTGTGAGCATTTTGAATCTTGCATATGTGGGACACCGTCACCATGTTTAATGTACTGTGTGTATTTGTGTTTCTAGAGAGCCTTTGATGATAACGAGGACCTGACAGCTTTGGGATACCATCTATCTCGTCTGCCGGTGGAGCCTCGTATTGGTAAGATGATGCTGTTTGGTGCCATGTTCTGCTGTCTGGATCCTATACTCACCATAGCAGCATCCCTCAGCTGGAAGGATCCATTCTACATTCCTCTGGTAAGTAATGTCCTTTTTTAAAAGAAAATAATACAGTGAAACCTGTCTATAAAGAACACCCAAGGGAGACAAGAAAAGTGGTCTTTATATGCAGGTGGTCTTTATGTACAGGTTCCTGTAGTAAATGTTTCAATGAGAAACCATTTTTAAGGGAAACAAAAAATGGGGTCTTTGTAGACAGGTGGTCTTTCTATACATGTGGTCACTAAAGCAGGATTGACTGTAGTAGTACATTCACTTCTCATGATGAGCTACAACCAAACTGTTCCTTGGAAGCCATGGTTGTGAAATGAAAGACCAGGGAGGTGTTTCACAAAGATCCTAAGTTGAACTTATCTCTAAGTTGGACTTAACATTCATGGAAAGCCGTTAGCATCTATAAAATATTTTGGAAAAGTTATTTTAAAAGGCATAAAATGTTGATTCAAATCATTCATATTTTCTATTATCAAGGTGATTTCATGTTCTTGATGTGGAATCTATAAAAAGTCTAAAATACTTCAATTTCGCTTTTGAATATATTTTATTTTAAGGCTACAAATGGCTCTCCATAAGTTTTAAGTCCAACTTAGAGTTAAGTTCGACTTAGGACCTTTGTGAAACTCTCCCCTGGCTTCTTTAGACTCATTGTAAGATCAAAGGGTATGGTGCAGGATATCATGCTTGGCAAAGACCAAAGTGCAGGGTGAAAGGAGAAGAGGAAGGCACAGGATTAGATGGATAGAAGGTGTGACCAGAGAAACTGACCAGTCATTATAAGGAGATATTTGCACACATGTCCATGCACTTGCACGGGACAGAGTAGCCCGGAGAGGGTTTGCCCAAGGTGTCCCCAGGGACCCGTTTCACAAAGCCTTTTTTCCGAGACAAATCTGCTGATAACCAATCAGAAGCAAGGATTTTACATAACAAGAACTGTCATTTGTCACTGATTACAAGTTTTGTGAAACGCCCCCCAGGAGTCCAGGAGGAGTCGATGGCACCTAACAACAACAATGAAAGTCTTTGAATACATAATAGGATTAGTATGCATTGCTGTATGAAACATCCATTACATCCGTCATTTAACCCCAAATAATGGAATGTCCTCAGTATAAGACACATATCATAATCCACCTCATAGAGTGAATGAAAACATTGTAGTGGCCTTGTTTGTTTAAGTTATGAAGAAAACAACGTTCCATCTTAGATTTGTCTGATATTCTAGATAATACCATTTAGTGTCAAATGCTATGATAACCGTTCTAAAGATTTCATTTACACTGTAGACCACTTTTTATCATATTATGATAGTTGGACTTCTTATAAGGTAGCTTTGTTAAAAGGAACCAATATGTAAAACCACCTCTTAAACTGCATCTGGCTAATGAACTTTCATCCATCATCTATCTGGGATCTAGCTATCTGGGGCAGGCCTACACCATAAGTAGTAAATTGGACACCATTATGTACCTTCCACACATTGCACGTACTGTAGTTATAAAGATCCTAGGTATAGGAATGATGACTAATGATCGGCCAATTGCATCTCTTGGTTCCAAAGCTGTAGTTTTCATGTCCTACAACCTTTCACTATTTGAATTGTTTTCCGCTATTACTAGGGTAAGGAGAAGCTCGCTGATGAGAGGCGTAGGGTGCTGTCCAACAACACCCGCAGTGATCACCTGATGTTAGCTAATGCTATGAGTGGTTGGGAGGATGCCAAGGAGCACAGAGGAGAGGGATCCTACTGCTGGCAAAACTTCATGTCTTCAAACATCCTCAGTGTAAGCCTCCCTTCCTCTTCACCTACATACAGTTGTGTGATTGATTTGAAATTCAGATATGTTATTAATTTTGAGTTCTGGCAGTGAAATCGCATTTCATGCAAAACGGCCCTAATTCTGAGTTATGAATGAATAGAGGGTGTGGCAATAGTGCTTCTAGAACAGTATGGCTTTCACCCACTAGCAACTAGAGATTTTGTAAAAATGGCCTATTACTCACTGGAAGATGTTGCAATATTGCTCTCATTTTTAAATTGTTCTGAACAATATGAAACATGCGCTATTTTTCTATGCAGAATCCAACTGTAGACATTGTAAGGATTACGCACGTATATTAACATTATGACGGTAGACCCTAGAACGGATACTATAGCGCGTTGAAATCGGAAGGGCGGTTTTGGGCGGTTCAGTGAGTAAAAGGAGGGGTGGTTTTGGGCGGATTATTTGCTATGGGTTAAAACTAAAATTTGAATTTAATTTCTGTCTCTCATACAGATGCTGAGTAAGATGAAGGGTCAATTCTGTGACGTCCTGCATCGTTTGAGGTTTGTCTCCAACAAATCACCCAAACACATAGATGCAAATAGAAATTCAGGTAGGTGACAACTCTCGGAAGTAGTGAATATTTTCTAATTAATCTATATATTATTGTTATTACATTAATTTAATTTAGTGTTTAGAGCTTCCCCTTTTCCCTATTAATTTTTTTTTTCTCTTTCTTTCTTTCTTTCTCTCCTCTATTACTCTTCATATAGTGTAGATCTACAATTGTTTCTAGCTGTTTGTGTCTTTTTCTCTTCCCTCCTTTCTTTCAAACATCTCTGTCATATATTTTCAGTCTCACTTAGTAAACTTATTTTTGTTTCCTCAATCTCTTTCTTCTTCTTTGCAGCTTAAATATAATTACAATAGTACATGGATATTTCTTTCATCATTTCCTTTCTCTCATACTTTTCATTTTCTGTTCTTTCTCTCTTGTTTTCTTCTCTGTGTGCACTCTCTCACACATCGTGTACATTTAGCCATTACTGCACTCATAAAAATGACTTTGTCAGTCATAACACTGATCAGATAGCTAGTTGTCTTTTGGATACAGTATTTCACCTCCTTGCTCTGTCATGTTTTGTTACCCTTCAACCATTTATTTATGTAGAGGTGTGTCGTAGATGAGTGGTTTAAGCAATTGACTGGAAACACACGGCACCAATGTCCTTATAAAGTCTCTGGTTTGCCCTTTGATATCTGTGAGACGGTATTCTGTAGTATCTGCTTAATAAATCAAGATTTATTATTAGAAGTAGTATATATGTTTTTCAAATCTCAATAAATGAGTGGTAGAGCAGTGATCTTGTAACCATGAAGTCTCCGGTATAAAACCAAACTGATACACTTATGAGCTTTGATAAGGTGTGAATCTTAAATTGCTTAGTCCTTTTGATAGGACTGTGAGTTGTAGGTCATCCACAGGTTGCCCATTTATAAGGGCTCCTTCAGATATAACGTGATGACCCACCTTAACAAAATCCCAATTTAAAAAAAAACATATAAAAGAATGGCAACTGCACAACAAAGGTCCTATGTGTATTCACTTATCTCTGTGGTATAAGATCAAGAAATGTGACTCGTATTACACTTTACGTCTTCAGAAAAATACACAGTTTTGCACATCACATCTGCTTAAGCATATTATAATCACTAAAAATCATTGTGATTTGTTGTTTAGAGAATGAGCAGCTTGTGAAGGCAGTGCTGTGTGCCGGTCTCTACCCAAAAGTTGCTCACATAGATAAGGTGCCTTTCAATCGAAAGACGGGACAGAATAGGTGAGTCTAACTTAATGTACCATCTCTCATGTCATTTAATTTCAAAAAATTCCATCTACAGTGAATGACAACTCTGGTGGAAAAAGCCCTTACACATACTTTGTGACATGTGTGTTAAAATAGAGATTTAAGACATGCATCCTGCTGGTGCCAATTCATTTGGCCACATCATTTTTTGGTAGGTTATTTACAGCATGGTATGTGAACGAAGATTGAATATAGCAATGAGAGACTTCTTCACACTGCTAACAAGTATGCTTAGCAATTTGAGCCTTGTAGCTCTTGCTGGAATGCTCCCCAGGTAGTGGAGAAAGTGCATATACATTGTGTGCGGGCAAACCAGAATCCAATGACCGGGGTAATGAAGGACTTTAATAGAAACTCAGACATTGCCAATGTATTAAGGGCTATATAAGCAATGATATTATTATTTATTATTATTATTTATCTCCTTTTCAGACCTCCAAGGCTAAGCACCCCAGAGGATGGTCGAGTTCAAATCCACCCCAAGTCTGTCAATGCAAATGAAACAACCTTCAGCAGTAAATGGCTGCTCTACCATCTCAAACTCAAGTCAACAAGTGTAAGTTTGCCCACTCTATCTTGTATGTGAGTTGTAGCTTCAAGGAGATGCTGGGAGGGATCACTGTAATGATTAGTTGATCATTTGATAATCACATTTGACAGATGTGAACATAGGGGAGCATTGTAATGACATCCAATTTGAGTTCAATGCGATGGACAGTATTGGTAAAGTCGAAGGGGTCAAAACCTGGGAAGTGTTTCAAAAAGACTAAGATCGACTTTCAGTTGGAGTTAACTATGGCAGGCCTTTCATGCCACTATTTTCTCTCATCATTTACTCCAGGCATCGGT
Organism: Strongylocentrotus droebachiensis; assembly: GCA_035222895.1. Classification (NCBI taxonomy): domain Eukaryota; kingdom Metazoa; phylum Echinodermata; class Echinoidea; order Camarodonta; family Strongylocentrotidae; genus Strongylocentrotus; species Strongylocentrotus droebachiensis. Next base: position 858,225 of record JAVYIG010000123.1, on the reverse strand, counting down.
TTCTCAAGGGATGTAAAATTATGGTCACAAATCTACAGTTTTTCAATTTTTTTATTGTTCATTATTGAAGGAAAATATATTATCTAAAGATCATAATCAAGAGACCAATGAAGATATCAACCAGTGGCATGAATGGCCTGCCATAGTTAAGTCTTACTTAAAGTTGATCTTAGTTTTTGTGAAACACCTCCCAGATCTAGTTTTTAATTATTCAACCTTAATGAACTTTCAAAACTACTTGATATTGAATTTGGTCCAGAGGAGCAGAGATGAATACATTTTGACAGAATTCAAGACCATGACCAGCACTACATATTACCCTTAACATACTTTTTGTACACACAGCATTGATGCATAGAAATCACATTGAAATTAATTTTGTTGAATATATTTGAAACCACATGATAGATCTTTAGTGATTGGCATGATTTTGGCAGAACAGAATATTCACGCTGTTCTTTCTTGAAATTTTAAAAGAGTAGGAGTTTCTATTCCTCGAATTGGTCTGTATAGTATAGATGTGTACCTCTTGATTCTGAAAATCCTTTCGTGTTGCCAATTTACTGGACAGGTCTTTCTCCATGACACTACCATGGTTGAGCCTTATCCCTTGATCTTCTGCGGTGGTAAGATCTCCTGGGACGATGACCAGGGCCATGAAACGGTCTTTGTGGATGACCACATCAAGTTTCACTGCTCTCAGGAGACGGCACATCTCATCATTGTAAGTCACAGCTGCAACAGTTCTATATTAAACATAAGAAATTTGTCATGCATGAAATAAATGATTGAATTACACACTTAATAATAATGATGATAATATTATTAATAATAATAGCCCATAATTATAGCCCATATCACTGCCATAGCATGTCTATTCGCTTAAGATATAAAAGTGAGAAATCTATGGATTCTATTTTTCAATATTCAAATATAGTCGAGGATGGCAAAGCTTTTTAAAAATAAATTACTACCAAAATAGCAACCTACAAACAAACCATCAAACAACATGTTAAACATTGAATGATTAAAATCCTTGAGTTTCCTCTGTCTGTTCCTTGTCTATTCTGTGTTTTGTAGAAGTTACGTGAGGAGCTAGACAGAGTCATGGAACAGAAGATCACCAACCCAGGACCCACCAACTGGAGTCCGGCAAGCCATGAAGGCAGAGTCATGAGGGCCATCATCGACATCCTCGTCATGCAGTCCAGAGATACCTACGATAACGATGATGATCAGGGATTCGTGCGAAACGTTATGGGCAATAACAGGCAGGGTGGTAATGATGATGATGATGATGATGACTGTTATGATGATGGAGCTGGTGGGGCTGGTGGTGGCCGACAATATGGACAGTCAGGAAATAGGTACAATAATGATGACAGGCCTGGAAGCAGTCATTGGAGACCAGACTCGCATCGTAGGAGAATTCAAGGAAATTCACAACAAGGTTTCTGGACTCAGAAGTAATGTTGCTTGATAATTGAGGTTGACATCGGAGTTATCATCCTGGATATCCTCATATTGAACTCTGAATTCATGAAACACATACATTTGGGATTCACATCATGGCCGTTATGGATGAAACCTATTTACTGGAGTCAATATTGAAGGCATATGGAACTAAGATTCTCATCGATAGGAGACATTGAGGAAACCTTAGCCAGATATAGTGGACCCAGTGGATGTTACATATAACTTGGGCTCACATTACAATAAGCCTTTTCGTAATTACACAATGGGCTCGCGTGACGTCACAGGTCGCGGGGTCATTTACGCTAAAAATCGGTGAATTGACGCTCATCGCTAGCGCTGTGCGTGCATGATACATGCTATGTGTGTACACGTACGTGCGATATAGCGTTATTTACCTTTCGATTGTCAGCGTGTATCTCATAGTTTCGTCGTGTTTATCAATAGTTTTTACAGTGTTTCGAGTCTTTTTTAACCATAGTTTATTGAATAATGGAAGAAGAGGACGGAGAAGTGTCAATCGACGACATCAAGTTGTGGACGGTGGTGGCACTGAAAGACTTTCTTCGGAAAAGGAACTTGAAATTGAGTGGACGGAAGGAAGAGCTCGTAGCGCTTGTGTTTGCTGCGAAGAGGATGCCGGAGCTTTCGGCGCCAGGCACCTCAGCAGCAGCGGCAGATCTCCAAAAGAAAGAACACTATGCAGACCTCCTAAAGACTTCAGTAGGAAATTTGCCTGATCCTGAAGAACTTCAAGACTGGAAGGGTGAATCGCTTTCAATAACCAAGTGGCCACCAACCATGGCATTTGAAATTGGCCAATATCTACAGAACATTGACGACATTCCACTCCGGAAAAGATTGATGGCCGACTACAAGGACCAGAAGGCCTACAGTTATTTTGCCTCCGGATGGATGAAAGAGATTCAGTATCATCCGATTACCCCCGACAGCAAATTTTGCTTTCTTCGAACAAAATGCACGCCATCACAGCGTGTTCGTGACATCCCGTGGAGCTTGTGGGTGGCTGTTGAGAAAGAGAGTGGAGCAGTACAAAGCGCTTTTTGCACTTGTTTTGCTGGGTGAGTTAAATTTACGTTAAAAAACAAGTCTTCTTCTTCTTCAGTTGCAGTACAGGACACCGTCAGGTCGATGGCATTGATGATATGAATCACATTATTTACATTACATTACATGTAGGGCCTACCATATTCCATGCAAAACCTTGGTTACTGAGTTTTTAAACATTTGAATTTAAATTGTATCACACATCTGCTCATTTCCCCCGCGTAATTTAAAAGGTGTTATAATAATAAATGGCAGTCTATTCCCAGTAAGAAATTACATGTAACATGTTGACATAATTAATTTATTAATTACACTTTTATTGCTTTATGTTACCTTGATTACAGATATAGCTCAACCTGCAATCACGTAGCTGCTCTTCTCTTCAAGGTTGACTTTGGGTGGCGCCACGGGCTGACCAATCCGGCATGTACTTCACGCGAGTGTGGATGGTCTGCATTTGCCGGGAATCGGTCAGTTGAACCACAGCGGATAGCGGACATGAACTGGAGTAAGCCCCAGTTTTCTCGACAAGGTATACATTTATACATGTAATTTTATTATTTTATATGTAATTTTATTATCCTTGCTTCCTGTTGGCAAGTGATATTTAACTGGAATCATTGTAGACACATTTAATAATTTTTAAACAAAGTTAAACATTTGATTAAATTATTTATTAATGAAAAGGATTTAACATCATTTTTTTTTGTAAGGTAAAAATAAAATTTGCAACAAGAATACAAGAACATGAGGCTTACCAGTATTTTGTTTGAGTCTGCCTAGAATGCTCCCAAAAGGAGGCTACTGAAATTTAGCCAGTTTTTATCTTACATGTACATTTCACACATCTCAATTAAATTCTTTCTTCTTTTTACCCAAGCTACATCTGTGCAGGCAGCGGAAGGGACTATCACCAGCACGCGACGTTTGTTCTCGCCATTGAGCTCCAGGTCGATGGCTGCAAAGTCTTCTCTTCCAGCACTTTCGGCAGCGTTCGACGCAACGTTTCCAGATGCCTGCTGCTTCCAGTACATGAACGTTGATGTGGATCAGCCACCTGTTCCAGAGGTAGCAGCAGAGGAAGAGGTAGTTTCTGTGGACATACCCCCTCCTCTTCCGTCTTTAGCCTCCAAGTTCTCGTCTCCGGAGGGGTTTCTGCGGGAGCTGCCCATCTACACTCCGGCAATGACAAGCCTCATCGAGCAGATGACCCGCGGTCAGGCCGACAACAAGAACTGGCATTTGTATCGGCATGGGAGAGTCACTGGGTCGAACGCCCATGCTGTCCTCACCCGAGGAAGGAAGATAGCTGCAGCAGCAACTGAATGTGAAGCAGTAACCAACGCGTCCAACCTTGTGCAAAGAATATTAGGACAAACTTCAGTGCCATCGGGTCTCCCTGCCTTGAAGTACGGAAGGGAAATGGAGGGAGAGGCCAGAACAGCGTATTTCAAGGCTCAGCGGTCTACCCACAGGAAACTTGTCGTGACAGAAGGTGGCTTATTCGTTCACCATGAACACATGTATGTGGGGGCAAGTCCAGATGGACTGGTTGAGTGTGAATGCTGTGGGAAAGGAGTGCTGGAGATAAAGTGTCCCTTCAGCATTTCACATACCGCTCCCACTCACGAGAATGTAGGGTTCCTTGATATAAAGGAAGATGGTACTACTGTGTGTGTAAAGAAGTCTCACCAGTACTATTCACAAGTACAGTTCCAGATGGGAGTGATGAAGCGGACATGGTGTGATTTTTTCGTATATACACGGCATGGACACGTTTCTATTAGAGTGCGGTTTGATACTGAGAGATGGAATGAACTACTTCTTCATAGTGAACAATTGTTCCGGAGAGAAATTGCCCCAGCACTAGTGAATTCGCTTAAATGACGTTATAACATGGTACATGATTGACATTGTCCATTGAACACTACCTGTTTTTGATTAAGTTTGATTTTACATGTACATCCGTTTTTTTTCAGTGAGTAGGAGAAATAATTCCTCCGAGTACGCCATTAACTCAGCTCCAACTTGAGCTCATTTACATGTAATAACAATTTTTTTTGACCCAGCTCAGTTTGGAAAAAAATTATCTTTTGTTTAAGTCAAAGATTTTTGTCTTCCGTATATGCAAGTAATAGAAATCTACTTTCCAACCAAATAAATGCATGTATAAAAATAAAATGTACTTGATGTTCAAAACTATTTCAGATAGATACGCAAGCTTAATTCCTGCTGTATCATTTTTGGGGCAAGATATTTCATATTAAAGAACAAACAGTCATTTTTTTTCAGGAAAAAGAATTCACACCTGTATTTGTACTGTTGTAGTGCATATTTTCTTCCATTCATATTAAGTTTAATGCAGTTCGTAAGGATGGTTGCAGCTTTTAAAAATAAATCATTTTGAAGTACATGTACAATATTTTCCACAACATATACAGAGTTATGAACAACAATTATTTCTGAAGTAAATATTTTAAGGTAATTTTGAGTATTAGCTCATTTGTAGAAACAGTTATAAAAGATTCAAATCATATTTTTCCTTCAGATTTGTATAAATGAATTTTGTTGTGGCATTTTCAGTTGGATTATCTGGGAATGTACATTGTATTCATAAAATAAACTGCATGTTTTTTAATAGATTTATAAAGACACAAATAAACATAATTACATAGAACATCATGTATCATTTCATCTGCTGCTTTTATTATTACAAGTACATTTACATGTGCTAGTATTCCAGTCAACAAAATTACATGTCGAATTATGTTTGTAAACTTTGTATACTTCTGTTTTTACAACAAAGAATCACTCCATACATGTACACTGTACCTTACCTGACTTCAATGTAAACCACTGTATATTGCTTCAGATATTAACATTTATATCTTTTTAGGATTTTTTTATTGTGACTCAAAATTTCTCAGAGTGATGGTTCTTTTCCAGAGCATTTAATTTGTATCTTACCACAGCTAAATCGAACTCTGCACCATTGCAATTTTTCACTGAGGTACATGATACATGTATAAATAAACTAAAAAAACAGTGCATTTCTTCAAAATTATTTAAAATTATTCTGCATTGGTAGTTTGGTACGTGTATATTTACTAAATCACATGTACAACCATTGTTTGTTTATCATTTGTAAGATACATAGGGAAGACTCGGTATGAATTACATCACATCCATAATTATGACTGACTTGTCGCTCAGTAACTCACACATTGTATTTCTACATGTTAATAGCTTTTCTTGATTCAGCTGGAAAAATATAAATAAATTGCATGTACATGTCAAATGTTTACATGTACTTTAACTCAAACATAATATATCTTGTGGCTTGCTAATCTCTAAGTGATGATGGTTTGTGTTTGTGATGGTGATAAGAGTTGTATATGGAGGGAATGTTACACAAAATATGGTACATGTGGCCCAGTGACAGCCCACAATGCATTTTAAAAAAAAGCATCTTAACATATCAAATTCACTTGACCAGTGGCTTGCGCAGGTTGACAAGAGCAGCACAAACAATGACAATATCATCGATCAAAGGCACAAGTGTAATAGGCACAGTTTCCTGTAAAATAGCAAACCATTTCATCCTCCCAATCGCACGCTCAACATGTATCCTTGCATTGGCGATCTTCTTTGTCTTTGCCACATTATCGGGGGTCTGCTGCTCTTTGCCTTTACTTGGAGGGGGGATTTCAAGTCTTGCCCCTCGAAGCAGAAGGTCTTCTTTTATAACAAACCCTCTATCAGCAAGGACAATATCCCCTGCATCAATCAAGTTATAAAAGCCAGACTCTCTTGTAATGTGCACATCTGTTGCCCTTCCTCCCCATGCCTTAGATAGAAAAGTTATCATGCCATTTGGTGCAATTGCAATCAGAAACTTGGCAGTATTATGTTTTTTATAATCTGACCAAGTACAAGCCTGACTAGCCAAGTTCCTTGGACGTTCAATAAAGATCTCTGTGCAATCTATTGTACACCTAAGACGTTTGTACTTCTCTTTCAAGGACTTGGGCATTAACAAGAATGTTGACGATTGATCAGGCCAGAAAATCAGTGGACGTAGTTCACTTGCCAAAAACTTGATCCAAGTGTTAAAAATCTGAGACACTGTACTCTGTGTGATCCCAAATAAGCTTCCCAAGAAAGTGATATTTAAGGCCAACCGTAATTTCATGAGTACTAGTACAAATTCTTGCAGTGTACTAAGTGATCTTTGTGGTCCCGGTTTTTGTGGGGTCCTTTCAAGTTTAGCCCTTGGAGATGCTCTGGGAGAGCTTTCTTTTTTTGACCCTGTCCAGTACCTCATTTTTTTAACCCTTGGATCAAGGTATCTATGAAGACACTCTAGTTTCTCCTTGCTTTCAACTCCTGTGTACTCTTTAACTGTCTTGTCCGATTTCAGTACAACATTAGTGACATTATATGACACACTACATTTTGACTTCATTGTCTGCTTCCTCAATTTTTTATTTACATTATTCACATGAGCTTTCATTTCTGCGATTTGTATTTTTGCATCACGACATCCTTCGCAACTCTCTGTTATTGATGATGTGTTTGACGTGTAGTCATGATCTGCAAGAAATGTTCCTTTATTAACTACTGGTTCGCAATCTTTGTCATTTTCTTCAATTATTCCTTCCTCTCTGACCATCTCTGATCCTTCCTCGTCCTCAAGTAGTATATGTTCAGCTTCTTCCAGGCTTGATATGGTACTAGCAGCTTTACGTTTTCGTTTGCGTTGCTTGCGGACCTCAGAATATGGCAATCTTTCTTTGGGTGGATCTCTTCGTGATTTGGATGGCACATGGCCATAGCCTAAGTCTACTGTTGGGTCAGGCCATGCAACTGTTGGTTCTCCATCTTTGAAATGTAAGGAACAAATCCTTGACCTATGGTTTGGTTGCCAGTTAGCACCTGTTTGTGTTTTCCTGTTGACTAGCCTAGCCCACCGCTTGCGGGCCTCTGGGTCTTTTCTCTCAGTTGGAAAGGGGAAGAGTGTAAATGGTGGTTTGCACACACAACTTCCAAATTGAAGTCCATGGACATCACATAGCTGAGTGTACCATTTTTCCAATCGATACGTACTATTAGAGCAACCAACTAAGTTGCAATTCATGATGAAGTACACTGCCTGGTGCCTTTAGCCCACTAGTAGTAGCCTGTAATGTAAAGGGAGAAACAATAGTGAATTTCTAGTACACCTAAACATTAAGTGGGCAGTGACTGGGCACTAGGCCTAGACGGTACCTACAAAGCAGCAGAAAGAGGGGCCCATTTATAATTTATAAACATTATGTTGGTTCAACAAACATCAAATTGAATATATGGGACCAAAATTTGAAATCAGATTTTAAACCCGAGTGCAGGTCGGTAAATTATTGCATATGTTATAAATTTCCATCTCTTATGTCACTAAATTGTTCATTCTAACCAAATATTCACGCCTTCGTCGATATCTTGGACGACTTAATTGTTTTTATTTCGGTAAACCATCCACCAAATTCATAGCGGACGATAGGATAGTGAAGCAGAAACGAGCGAGACGTGTCAGAACACCCACACACAAATACCTTCTAAAACACTCAGTTGGATATTAATTGTTATTTTATGAGACAATAATGTTAAAATTTACCTTTCAATAATATGTTTCCAAGATCCTAGCGGCGATGCGTGACCTAAACTTTGCTAAAGGAGCAAAAGTATGGGTCGGTTTTCCGCTAAGGTCGTAGGCAATGCAGGAGCTGTACACACAAAGATCGTCAGCCCGAATTTCGCATTTTCTATCAGAAATGACCTGACCCGGAAATACTGGCCGTGATTCTCGCGCATGCGCAAATGGTAATTACGAAAAGGCTTATTAACATTGAGGAATTTCTCACACCCTGGACCCTCAATCTATGACACATGTTAAATTGGATTCACAATATAGGAGACATTAAGGAAAACCACATACATACTGTATCCTTATCTGCAATACACACTCATACAACTCACAACATTGAAGACATTAATGAAAGTTACTGGGGTACTGAGTTTGTGACCAAAGAATGAGATGGTGCTTAATGCTCAAACTCTAGATTTATGATGATGTTGGTATCGTGGTTCCTTAGTTACAAGCATACACATGCCTTCTTAACAATCGGGTAAAAAAAATAATCTGTTGAACCAAACCAAACTAATAGTGAAATGGTCTTTGTGGATGACCACATCAAGTTTCACTGCTCTCAGGAGACTGCACATCTCGTCATTGTAAGTCACAGCAGCAACAGTTTTATAAAATAAGAACTTCTGCATGCATGAAATAAAATGATTGAATTACACACTTGAGGTTTACGTTAGATAATAATAATTAATACAACAGTGCTTTTATAGTGCATATGACTTTGGTAACTGGGAGGTCCTGGATTTGAAACCTAGTCAATGTGCAGGTGCCCTGTGGTAAGGCATTAACACTCATCACCAAGTCCCTCAGAGAGCCCTTGAAGATGTTGGTCTCCTGGTTCCTAAGATACAAGCAAACACATGCCTTCTTAGTAATCAGGTAAAATAAACCATCAGTCAAACCAAACCAAACCAATACTCTCTTCAATGGTGAACATGTACCTGTACTTTATATGCATCACTGTGACAATCTCACTACAATTATTTATGTAGTAGTTATTATCTTACCTTCTCAATACAAGTCATGTAGATTTTTTTTAGTTCTGTATACTCAGAGGCTGAGTAGAGTTTTATAACTATTTCCAGTTAGGTTTACTGGTTTTTATAATACAATTCAAATAATGTATGAAGGGAATATATTTCGAAAAAAGCTCTTTCGATAAAATGGAAATTTTGCCATGTCAGTCCCTTTTCTATGTTTGTATTTCTTTTTTTCATATGGTTGAGTTACAATGTACTGACAGAATTACATTTAGAGTTTGAGAAGAAATCATCTGTTTGGAGGTTGTGTCGTGCCATGCTAGACCATCTAACGTGAATTTTACCTTGCGTTTACCTCATGTTCCTGCTTTTGTCCTTTGTGCTGCGAGCGTTTAGATCTACAGTGGACAAAGGACGACACAAGGCAACCTCTGAAGGTTACCTCACGTTATTTATAGATCTAAACGGGGTATTATACTGCATGTTTCCATTGTTATCTTCATGAGCATCATTGCATCCTTGCATTGTACATGCCATTAGAACTATGCCTAGTCAATATGTTATGCTATACTGCACAGCAGTTAGTAGGGATTTGTCATGCCTGAAATTCTGACCAATCGGGTCTAGAATTTTGACATGTGGTATATAAAATTATATCTGTTGTTTACATGAATATACATGCAATGGTTAAGTCAGCATTTGATATCATGCTGGGCAAAATAGTTTCTGAAATGCTTCTTAAAGTTATCAACACTTAATCTCCTTTTGTTGTATTGTTTTGCTTTCCAAATGTTAAAATGTTAAATGAAAATATAAATGCCTATTTGAAAGAAGCACTTAGAAATGGTGAATATATGATGCCCTTTCATGCTACTTCGTGTCATGTGACTCATATTGTGCAGACACAGTAAAGAAAGATAAAGAGAAAGTATAAGCTGAGAGAAAGAGAGAGAGAGAGAGAGAGAGAGAGAGAAAGAGTATAGAAAGAGAGAGAACTGGTACAGACAGGAAGAGGGAGAAAGAGAAAATGTGTGTGTGTGTGTGTGTGTATGTGTGAGAGAGAGAGAGAGAGAGGAAGAGAGTAAATAAAGAGAGATAGAGAACTGTGGTACAGAGGGACAGAAAGTGAGAGGAAGAGAGTATATGAAGAAAGAGAAAGGTGGTTCAGACAGGGAGGAAGAGCGAGAGAGAAAGGACGAGTAAATAGAAAAGTGAGAACTGTGGTACAAACACAAAGAGAGAGAGAGTATATAAAAAGATAACTGTGATATAGAGAGGGAGGGAGAGAAATGGAGAGGAATGTGATACAAAGAGAGAGAGAGAGAGAGGAAGAGATATAAAAGAGATAGGGGATAGAAAGAGAGAGAAATGTGGTACAGAGAAGGAGGGAGAGAGAGGGAAGAGAATATAAAAAAAACGAACTTGTACAAAAGAGAGAGAGAGAGAGAAGGGGGGGGGGGGATTAGCGAGCGAGCTAGGAATGGAAAATATATGGGAGGGAGGGAGATGGGGGAGCAGCTCCCCATATTTTAGGAAAAAAATTGGAAAAAATATTAAGACCTTCTTGTCCAAGAGCTAGTGCCCGTAACATAATTTGTAGTCTAAGCACTGGGCGTCTGCCGCGATTAAATAATGGGACAACTATTAGACAACCGATAGCGGAACTACAGGCAGACATATTCCTCTTTAAAAGGTCAGGAAAATCAGGGGAAGTCCCGTCACCTTGTAACATATCATATGCTCATTAAAAAAAAATTATGTAAAAACACTACTCAATAGATCAATACTTTTGATATCCGGAGAAAGGAGATTATCAGCGCTGAAGGCAAGTCCTTTAGGAAAGCGGAGGCGGTATTCTGAACCCTGTGTTATCCCTAATATTTTTGTATATTTGAAGAAAAGATGAAGTTGGTATTCTGAAAATTGTTGAAACTTTTGTTGCATATTTTCTCTAGCTCTTCTCTTTGGCCGCGCTTGCGCTATAACTGTTGTGCGCTTTTAATTGCACTGGGTTCCAGTTTAATTGCATGGAAACCAATATCCATGGCCACAAAATCTGAAGTTAAGTAGAGGGTGAGGAACGATACATTTCTTGATAGTCTAATTTCAGTAATTACAGGCCACGCAAAAGAAACACAAACGAATATGCCTATTACTATTAGCAAGTAAAGGCTATATGTGATCCAATGATATAAGCATGATAGATTGTATTCTTTATATCAATACATTGCAGAGATCTTCTACTTTCTAGTTTCTTGTTTGATTAATCATTTGATCGTGGGTCAAAGTACTACTTTGCGAATGATTTCAATTGAAGAAAGATCAAAGCCAAAACAACATTTTGAAGAGGCAATGGTATACATATCTCATAGAAACATTAAGCAGCAACCCAGACTTTTGAAAAGAAGAACAAACAACAACGTATATTATAATCAATATAGGCTTTGATCGAACAATGGAAGTCGAAGATTCAAATACAATTTTACTCCTCTTCTCAATCGCTCTGAAAGATAAAGATCAGTTCTGGCCATGCGATTGCATCGTGAAAGAAACGTTGTGGAATCGATCAGAAAAGGTTGATCACCTAGCATTATAAGTATTGGTGTGTACTGCAAGGTTCTGGAATCATCAAAATGATAAGAAATTTGGCCCAGTCTTGGTAAAGTTACAAGCACTGTACATAGAAAGATGGACTACGCACACGTGCGCGCACGTGCGTAATATCTATCACGTCCCAATAGATAAACCAATTTACCATATATTAATAATTAAGTAGACGGCTTCTCAGTAAAATTTGTATCATGACGTATTAGTCAAAACATATTCTTTCACATGATTGGTAATAAGAGCTACCATTTCAGTTTTTGAGAGGGGGGCGTTTCCAAAACTGGTCTTTACCTTTAAGATCTAAAACAAGATATAGTGTATGGACACGCACACACACAGACACACACACAATACACACCCACACATCCACACATATATACACCAACCCACACACGCTCTTGCACACAGATCTCACATATACCGGCCCACATTATGCCCACCAATTGTGGACCTATATTACATATCAAAATATACCACCGCTATAAAGACAACAGTATTGTACAAAGTATGAAAAAGGAGAAGAAGGCAAATAAGTAACCCATGGAATCATTCTTCTGTAAGGTTCCGCCTTGATATCCGGCATTGTAGTGGTATTTTCCCCTTTGGATGAGGCAAATTTTCTAGCTGCAAAGTTGGGATCAGACATAATCTATCGGAGCACGCTGCTGGTTGTTCAATGACGTAGTTTGAATCGCATTTGACTGGTGAACACGTCGTTATATGCTTTAAAAGATTTCACAATGTCTAGGTCTCTATACACAGAGAAAAGTAGGTGAAAATTGACTCCCTATAGGGAGTGAATGCTTGTCACATAAGTGACACCCCTCAGGGAGTAAATTTACTCCCCAATGTAGGGAGTATTTTTTTTTCTTCATAAGAAGGTGTAAATTTACACCCCAAGGTTATGATTGTACTCCCTTTAAGGAGTGAAATTTGCACCCAATGGTGCTCATTTAACACCTTTTGGTTCCATTTTCATGAAAAATGGGTTCAAATTTACACCCGTGGGGTTGAATTTTATACCCCTTATGATCGATTCCACACCCTGTGGGGGTATATCTACACCCTTTTTATGCACAGCATCAACCAATTGATTATCCCTCGAGCAATCAATCATCCATGCTTCGTAATCACCTAATAGTCACTGATTCTCACCCTTTTGTCTACGTTTCACTGCTCTAAAGAAATCAGACCAGAAAGTCGAGTTATATGTTGAAAGGCTGTAATGTTTACCTAAACAACAATTAGTGTGAACTCAACACAAGTGCAGACTGTAAGAACTAACTTATGTCTTTTTGTAATGTTTGGACATATCGGTTCAAATTTAATGGAATTACCCAAATACACAATCATGTCCTACCGAATATCTTCCCTTTACTTACACGTATAAGAAGACAATTATGTACTAGTAAAACAACACTTCTGCTAATTTCATTAAATTATCAAAATATAACCTTCGGTTCAACCCCTTATTCTTGATCGGATGACTTTCACACAAATAAAATGCCCAAATTAAACATGATAATTCCCCTAACATGACTAAAATATGTGAATTATGCTAATTTTTCTTCATTTGGCAGTACCTATATTGACACGATGCGCGATTGCTGTAGCGCATGCGCATATGCACTCACCAATCAGAGCTCGTCTAACTAAAATAGGGTGTAACATTACATCCCTCAAATATACACCCTTGCGTATTTCCGTGTTTTACTCCCTAAAAGGTGTAATAGGGGGCGCCCTATTTTTCCAATTTCGTTTTACTCCCCAAGAACACCTTTTATTTCTCTGTGTGTAGGACCACCAGCTGAGGTATAGACCGGACTCAAATTTTGCATTTTGTCTGAACTAGGAGGGAAATACGACAAAACCACCAGTGGTGCAAAATTAAGCTCGGCCGAACTTTCTTCGTGTTGGATAATTTCATATTGGAAAACCCCATTTTATGAGTGGCAAAAAGTTGTATCCATGATAAATTAAAAATAGGACCTAAGACTATATTTTTTTTAAACAAGGAAACACTACTCCTGAATATAACCTGGATAATTTCATGTTGCATCGTTGATGGTTTCTAGATTACAAATCTTAATCAGTCCATTCTGTAAATCTGTTGATGAGGTTCGCTCAGCTATTCGTCTTCAGGGTTTTCAAGGTCCTAATCTTCACCAGATCAGCTAAATTAATAGAAGCACGATGCTGACCTAATATTGCTTCATCTGCGTATCATGATTTTTTTTACATAAAAAGAGAGAGGCCTATATCGTCGCTGTTTTCTCGAAGTGACGGTAGTGGAAAAAAATTGCATTCACTTTGCGTGACGATTTTCCTCACTACCGTCACTTCGTGAAAACAAGGACGATATAATACAGTCCCCATCTAGAATTCCTCAAATAGCCCAACGTGGAACCGTAAGCTTCACCTGAAACACTGTCAATTACCGATCAAAATTAATAACGGCAGAACTTGCACCTTAACCTAGCGGACCAAACAGTTGTAAAGAGACTAATTTGAAGAGCTACATGTACAACGTTGCGCTTGTATTATTCAGGAAATTCATTTTGGAGCCTGAAACTTAATTTAGAGGCCTTTATGGCCTGGTTTTAGTATTGATGAACACACTCCATTTAATACAGAGAATTGATTAAGGATTTGGAATGGTGTATAGAGCAGGGAGCTCGACTAATCACTGACAAACATATTTAACCTGTTTACTAGTGTGCTCACCTAAGTATTATGGTGTCCTTACTAAGTTGGAGAAAATCCTTTTCTGGACTCGTGCTTGTATTGTTCTACATAGCTGCTACAAGTAATGGTAAGTAAATAATACACATTATCATCTTTACGAAATAATGTACCTTGTAAATAACCTCCTCTCATTAAAAAAAGTATGCTTGAATAAGAACAAATCATTAAGCTATACTGTAAAAATAAAAAGTCAACCAACTAAAAATAAACTTACAAACCAAATCCCTCTTTTTAAAGTCAGTATAAGTCTATACATTTTATGTTATATATATATATATATAACATAAAATGTGTCTCTTTTGTATTCTTGCCTGACTGCACATGAGTGTTTTTAACTTCGCCATGATTGTATTATATATTTAGTTACTGATGAGCCTTCTGGCGAAACAGTCTGTATAACTCGTACCAATAAAGTGTAACCTTCCAACTCCTATATCTACATTTGCTCCTACACTTGAGCACTGTCAGAAATTGCAGTTTCACTAAACTTGCTTATATATCGGGATTTATGTTGCATAAATTTACTTTGTACTAGATGTAACAAAAAGAAGTAAATAATAAGCTTGGACCCTCTTGAGTGTTAAAAGCTCAAAAGTCAAAGCTCCAACCAGATTAACAATTGCATAGTATAACATTTAAGGATGTTAAATTCATTAAGAGTCAAGTTTTTGACATTTCTTTTGAGTTGAAGTCATAATATCCCTGTCAGTATTTAATTCAGAACACGATAGTGCTAATGTGAAATGTTGAAAGCTTCTCTTAAAAAGCAGGGCTAATGTAGACGAAGGTCGCTTTTCTCATTAGGCCTCTTCGCAATGCATTAAAAAAAATCTTTGTGTTTTGCCTCGGTACATACTTCATTCACCTGAATAATTGTATGTCAGTATACAATTGCATACATTGCGTGTTATTAGGGAGTGGGTAAGGCTTGATTCTCGTTTAAACGTGGAGAAGCACATATCCTACATGCAAAAGTGCCTTCTATATGTTTAATATATATTTTCCGTCACATTCGTAGATATTTAGACGGGAAAGCCGCTGAAAGCCTTGACCGTGCATTTATTAAACGTAGGCTTGACTATTGTAATGGATTATTGTTTGGCTTGCCAGATTCACAAATAATTAAGTTGCAGCGCGTTCAGAATGCATGTGCAAGACTTGTGTCCTCAAAATTTTACATATTACGCCTGGTATAAGATAAAGCCCCCCTAAAGTGTTGGGGCCCCAAATTCGCCAAAAATTTGATGGCAAAATTTCAATTAAATTGGTTCATCATGTCCAAGGAGATGTCATTTACATGTAAGACACACTTCTGCAAAGATCTCCCCCAATAAATATGTTTGTAGACAAATATTGATAAAAGAATACATAATTTGCCATCAATATTCGACTTCAAATACATTTGTATTGAAAATTCTTACAGAAATGTGTCTTTAAGGTCGGTTGAATTCCAAATATAAACATCTATTCATTATTTGTAGATGTTTGAATAACAAAATATGAGTTGTATGCAGCCCTGCACATCAATAGGAATCAATATATATATATTTGGATTTCACCTGACCTTAAAACGACATTCTCATTCCCATTATGATAAAATTTAAGTGAAATTTTGCCAACAATTTTTGGGGCTCCCAACAGTTTAGAGGGGCTCTCAATTTAATTGTTTGCCATTTAAGTAACGACTTGTATTTGTGATACTTTTGTTTGATACAAAGAATTGAATGGCCAAAATTATTTGTCTAATTATTCTCTTTTAAATCAAGCCCACACGCACATAAGTTACAAAGTACGCAATACAGGCTACTTTCAAAGCTACAAGTACCTCACAAAAACATCTTTTGATTACGTTTTCAGTTGAGCCGATCTAAAGCTTTGGAATTACTTACGACTAAACATAAGAAAAGTTTTATCTGTTGGTGTCTTTTAAGTTTTGTTGACGTCACGCTTGTTTTCAGGAGCTTTTGATTTTTTAAAATAATGTTTGTCTCAAAGAAGCACTGTTAAAGCCCCACTGTCCTACTTGTAGCTACTTGCTCCCTCTATATAGAAAACTTCCCCAATCGGTGCCTGTTGGTCCCCCATGATCCTCTATTTCTTATGTTAGTTGAGAGCTGAGTTAATGAGATAGCCACCTGTCAGTGACCTCGCTGTGTGGTCTTATCCCTTCTGGCCCAGTAGTATTGACGGTCTTTAAGAGCTCCGTTTTCATCACAGCGCAGTAGAGTATTTTTATGTATAGTGCAAGCCATAGTATCTGTCAGACCAATAGCAACAGCTTTGTACGCAGTTCGTATTCTATTGAAATACAATGATATATACAAAATGAATTAAATAGCTCGTTTCTAGGAAAACGTGTATAAATCTGATATACAGTGCGTCCCAGAAAAATCGAAACCGAGAATTATCGATGTTTTATCATAACTTAATTACAATTATAATCAATAAATGACACATATTTGGAAAGCTTAGATCCTCTTCTTTCATTTGATGCAACGCATATGATTAAGTGATTAAAAGCAATTTGAAGAGAGGAAACCAAAAAGTGATTCGGCGGGCGGTATCTGAATTTTAAAAAGGAAATCACATTTCTAGAAAGTTCAATATCTGCCCTTTCAAATGACACCTCAATCAGGAAAAATGAGCCAGGTATAACAAAGTTCTGTTTGTTTAAAGTAAGGCTTGCATTTCCATAATTTGATCAAACGAGTTCGTTTTCACTGGCTGCCTGTCGTAGCAATGAACAGAGTTGACAAAAGACTCAACTCCGTTTCGTTGACGATCAGTCATGCACCAAAAAGACGAAAGACCTGATGCATGGCTGATCTTCAACGAAACGGAGTTAAGTCTTTTGTCAACTCTGTTTGTTGCTACGGCAGGTGGCTAGTGAAAACGAACTAGTTTGATCACATTATCGAAATGCAATCATTACTTTAAACAAATTGCTTTTAATCACTCATGCGTGAAATATGCATCATATGAGTTGCATCAAATGAAAAAAGATGATCTAAGCTTTCCAAATATGTGTCATTTATTAATTATAATATGCATCATATGAGTTGCATCAAATGAAAAAAGATGATCTAAGCTTTCCAAATATGTGTCATTTATTAATTATAATTGTGATTAAGTTATGATAAAACATCGATAGTTCTCGGTTTCGTTTTTTCCGAGACGCACTGTATATCAGAATACATATCAAGAATGGTTTAATGACGATGCTGACAAAATCAAAACAGTCACCTGAGAGTTACAAAAACAACAATCTCTTGAGGAAACGTCTCAATGCAGAGAAATTATTGGTTTAATATTGGAGTTTCTATTGGTAAGAGGCATACCAAACATCGATGAAATATAACTACGCACGTCTGAGGCATTGTACGTTGCATAATCATTCTGTATAGACCAGTTCACGGTTAGCACCTTACTGCAATGACCCCGAATATCCACAGATCTTCAAAACATGAAGAGGTCCCACTTTGTACATTTTGAAATAATCACTCCTACAGCGATGGAGGTGCTTTATAAATAGGCTTTGTTTCCCCCTTTTCAAAGAATACTTCCACCTGTGTACACTGGAGTGCACTGAATGTGCATGAATGAATAATGTTACATAACTTTCATAAGCACGTATCCAGTATTTCGTCTCCGTGTATTTCAAAATTTGTTCTGCAATGACCTGTATCTGCTCATGCTCAGACTGCAACCGTGAACTGGCTTATTGATCGACTAAGAACACTCATTAATCTATCTTTTAAGATAATACATCATCTCAAGTACAGTCAATGTTATCCTTTTGGACACCTCGAGCTTGGTCTACACCCGAATTCATGGAGATGTACCGTATCCGGACACCTACCCCCACCCCCGGATAACCACCTCAGTCAACTGCCCCCTCGGACAAATACCCCCTAGGACAACTACCCCCTAGGGCAACCCCCCTCTAGGACGACTACCCGCCCCCGGGACAACTACCCCCATACATCTATACCCGGACAACTACCTCCTAGGATAGTTTCCGGGGGTAGTTGTCCTAGAGGATGGTTGTTGTAGGGGGTAGTTGTCTAGATATCCGTGGGATAAGTGTCCTAGAACCAGATGTAATCGAATCCATCATTAGTTAAATTGGTCAGAAATGGAAGCTGATAATATAATTTTCTAAATTCATGGCGAAATTACAAGCGCTGTCTCGGGAAGAATTTAAAGGATATCCCAGGGTATTGCATGTTTTATAGTTTGTCACTTAAGATATATTGGATAATTATGAAGAAGGACATGAGAAGACGCATCTCTTCGCTTGTTTGATTGGATTTCTTTGCATTTTGTATACCAAGTAAGCCTCCCCCCCCCAAAAAAAAACAAAAAAACAAAACAAAACAAACCCGCAAAGATACCAAATAATTGGACTCACCCTTTGCCGCTAATTTGCATATAATGGATTTGAATGAACTTTGACATTCAAGTGGAAACATCTGTAGGCAATTACGAGCAGGAAATAAGACATGGTGAAATAAAGGAAATTTCCAATTTCTGTTCCTTTTCTAGGCATACATTGAGTTGAAAGTTATTGAAGGAAGTGAACAAGAGTAAAAGTGAAATATTTACGATTTTACCTGAAACATTAAAGAGGGATAATTTTTAAAGATGTGGTCATCTTTTTTAAATAGGCTTTTATGAGTTATCAGGTGTTAGAAAAGAAACCAAGCCCCATCTTTGAAAGAGTAGAGATTTGAATCGGACGTATATTCACTTGAGTTAATACCACTCTAAACTCTTTTCACGGAGATAGGAAAATGAAAATAACGATTTGATCCCTTTATGAAAGGTACTATAGCATTCTGTAGCCAAAGTTGTGTGTCTGTGTGTGTTTGTGTATGAACGGTAGCATTTAGACGTTCAATGAAGTACGGGGTGTTCTGGAAATAATTGGAAACTGTGTACGATCGCCTTTGAATTTTATTTGAATTTCAAGTGATCAGTCCTATATTTAAGACATTCAATATTTTTCACATGACCTATGATTGTGTTGTCAAAGATTTTTCATAATGATCCTGTTTTTAGGTTCAATTGTCCTAAGACTGAACAATTTCCGAACATGTCGAGTGTAGGACCAATTACAAGTGCTCGCTGTTTTTCTTGAAAAATAGCGTTACCATTTAAAATTGCAAGGGGTTGGGGCCGGTGGAGACAAGATAGCCGATGATTTTCAAACAAAGAAATGTAATCATTTCATTGGTGGGGGGGGGGGGGGGTGGGTGGGTATTTGTCCACAGAAAATGTGTAATGACGGTGTCACAAAGAGAGGAATATTCTAGAACTATTTTTATTGCACTAGTCATTCAATAAAGGTAAGTGAGTGTTTAAAGGGATATTTCTATCAATCTATTATCCTGAAAGATATATGGTAATGTTATGTCGTGCATGCCATGGTTTAAAGTGCAGATGTAGTTCCATACTGCTGTTCATGTATTTCCGCAAGAAGCCTCCATGCAGTTGTAATGACTAACTTTTATTAGGCTTCAGACAAATGGGTAATATCTTTACTTATTCTTTTACTTCATCACCACCATGTTTTTCAGAAATAGAAACATAGAGTATGTACATTGCTTGTACAATCAAAACTTTCTTTTTTCATTAGCGATCCCATCAGTGGCGTACGCAGGATTTTTTCAGGGGGGGGGGGTTTAAAATCGGACCCAAAATTTCGCAGCCATTGGCATAATTATTTTTTTTTCAACAAAAAATCAACAAAAATCTAAAGGGGGGGGGGGGAGTTTCCCCCCCAAAAGACAGAAAACCTACACATACAAAAAAACTCAAGGGGGGGGGGGTTTAACCCCAACTCCCCCCCCCCCCTGCGTACGCGCCTGCTTCCCATTATATAATAATGTACTCTTTTGTTTTGTTGATGCATTTTAGGAGGGATCTGCTCATTAAATTCAAATTTTATTTGTCCTATTATAATTAAGATCGATGGTTATATTATAATTAATTCTACCCCATATATTTAGCAAATATAATGCACTCGTCATATTTAATAACAATAATAATAATAATATTTAATTTTTATATAGCGCTTAATACAAATGTCTCTAAGCGCTTTACAAAATAATATACTATTACCCCGGTCATTGGATTCAGTGCTTGCCCGCACACACTGTGTGCACAATCTCCACTCCCTGGGGAGCATTCCAGCCGGGCGTTACTTGACGCTCACAAGCTGACCAACAATGACGGTCGCATCCTACCGGGTACCCATTTAACACCTGGGTGGAGAGTAGCAAGTGCAGGTTAATATCTTGCCAAAGGATATTTTAAAGTTAGTTTAATTCTGTGAATTGTATGCCGCTGTCAAAATGTTCTTCCCCTATCATACCAGAACGGCTCATAACTTGAGAGGCTTTAATTATAATGATTAGAATAATTATGATTTAATAATCATAATATTTAAGATAATAATAATCATAATAATAATACATGTAATAATGACATAACGCGCTGTCTCTTAGTCTATCAACAAAATATAAAGAAGAATTGTAGAGGTACCCTTTTCTACGTTTCTGAAGAACTCAAGTGAAGTACTACTACTATTTCTTAGAAAAAAAGGGACTTTATTTCGTAGGTGTGAGACAATGGATTGAAATGATTGAGGCCAGCCTGAAAACATTATGTCATCAGTGTTTCTCGATCCAAGTAGCCTCTGATACAAAAAAATATTATAAATTGTCCTGTTTAGGGTATGGCATAAGGAAGTAACATGGTCAGACATTCTCATTTTCCTTTAAAACACTACACTCACTCACATTGACTCAATCCATATATTAAATAAACTATGCAGGAAAACAGAAATACACTGGTTAAACACATATCTGCTTTGTATCCTACATTAAAAATACTAGAGATGGGTATGATAATACGTTGTAATGGCATGGCAACCGGATCTGTTGATACAGTGATAGGAAACTAACTTTTATAAAGGAAGGAAATGTGTCAGGGTAAGAAGCGGTTGGTCGACTTTGCAATATTCTTCTTTAGACAAACATTTACAACTGACAAAGGTCAAACAATTGAGAAGAATGTATTGCTATACATTGACATTGTGCAATACGTCAGTGACAGTGTTTTACTTTAATTAAGGCCTATTATACATAATAGGCAA
Source organism: Strongylocentrotus droebachiensis (assembly GCA_035222895.1). Lineage (NCBI taxonomy): Eukaryota > Metazoa > Echinodermata > Echinoidea > Camarodonta > Strongylocentrotidae > Strongylocentrotus > Strongylocentrotus droebachiensis. Next base: position 836,510 of record JAVYIG010000123.1, on the reverse strand, counting down.
AATTATACAGTGATGTATAAAAGTGTTTGCAGGTATTTTAAGTTAATATGAAATAACATTTGTTTATATATTTATGAGAAGTTTAACACTAACGTATCACGAAATTGATGAGCAATAGGGTAAATCTTCTCCAGACCTCGGGGTGGGATGGGGGGGGGGGGGGGGTGGTGATGTGGTGCGACACCTCCGCGTGCTGAAATCCCTTATTCAGTTTTATGTTTTATATCCTATAAAGTACCCCAGTGCTAAGGTCATATTCGCTCGACATCCTCGACAACAGAGCCTGCGCATAAGGTTCAACGCGATATCATTCAAGCAACGAGGTGGAGCAAGGCAAAGTCAGTGTTTCGTGCTCGTGTGATAACCACGCCATTGTTTATCAAACAAATTGTTTGGAACCAGTACCCGTCACACTTCGGTACTCCATTATCATTTTGTTAATGGTCACTTAATTATCTTTGTCATTGTACATCAATCAAGAAAGATGGGTGTGACTGTTGGCCCCCTGTATCTCAGCAGCCCAGATGCCACATGCGGGCAGCTAAAATAATCAAATACACTTAAAGTTGTTTTACTTCGCATTTTAAGCTGAGTTTGAAAAGGTAACACGCACACAGCGATATGAATACAAACCTAGGAGTATTTTGAAAATGTTCCGCCTCCTCTCAGTACATGGCTATTTGTATGTAGATCAGTAAGTCTCAGTATCTCGAAACGTAATTTCAAAAATTTCTTGTCCGTCTTACAAATTAATTAAGAACCCCTGGTCGAAGCATTGCTGATCAAGTTGCTTTCGTGTTTTTTCGGTACTAAACTCTGATACGTCTATTGTGGGTTAAAGCCCCTTTCTGCGAGCATGTTAATGAATGATTCAGATTAGCTACTATGTAACTTCCCATTTAGCTTAGGCCGAATGGCGAATGCTGTCTCCCCTCATTCAGGGCCGGAAGCCTAAATTCTGGGCTACGTAGTCCACTGAGATGTGCATGCTGTTAAATCTATTATTGCCTATTCTTTTGTTTTTCTAGGATACATCGTAGACCTGACATTAGTGACCAATCACCCCCTCCTGGATCCTCCCAACACACGTGATCAATATATCGGTGCTTACCTAGGTCAGAAAGATGCAAGCATCAGAGACAGTATCACGTTTGACCGAATTGTCCAGACCGTTGATACTGCAAGTCTTCCAAACTATAGCGGCATAGTAGATGAAGGTCAACGTATAAGAAAGCTAATATTCGAACAGTCCGATCAGACCGAGGCATTAGGAGCATTCCATGCAGCTTTCGAATATGAAGGAACTGCACGTACTTCTTCAACTCTTGTCTTGATGCACGATGGTGAGTAGAAATGTTTGTGAAATCCGTCCAGTTTTGGGCCTCTGGAGGTAAAGCCTCGGTCACAAATGCCATTACGAACTGCTGCGAATGCCGTACGAACGATTTTCAGACCATGGAAATTCGGGAAGACCATGGAAAAACAGGGAGATTCTGACCGTAGCTTAATGTAACTTGTTTAATGGGTCTGCAGTCGGTCTTGTATGTGTCTCGTTGGTGTTAATTGATGGATAATGCTTGTACGCTATTTCAGTTTCTTGGAACATAATATCAGCAACTGAGGGCCACCTTTTTCAGAAAAAAAATTAACACAGGGACCGGATTTATTTACCTCTGGACGTTCCCTATTATTTTGAAACATAAAACTCGTAGCACCGGTCTAAAGAAAATCACATCCTCTAAAACTGGAAATAATTTTAAAAAGATCTTTGAACTTTTAAAATGAACACGGGATGCATTTTCAGAGAATTTTTCCTCATTTCCTGAGTTCATATAATATGGTCTTCCATGTTTTAGGGTAGCCTCGTTAATTATGTTATTGTTCTTCCCGATGGCCTGCAATCATACCCCCCCCCCCCACACACACACACACACTTCAGCCGCGCAACCATGGTAAGGGCCAGAAGCACTGAAGGATTTATTCTCACCGATCCGGTTTAAAACCCATTTGTTTCATAGTGGGGGGAGTGGCTAATGTAGATTAATGTCTGGTCAAATGAATGTATTTCCTGTATCAGAGATTCGAATCCGTACCATGTACTTCAGTGACTTTATTACTAGAATACGACATCTTCAATAATGATTGACTTAAATAATCGCCAAATGTACATATAAGCCTATACATACATTTACAATAATACTCGAGCGTATATCTGCAAAGGTATGAAAAAGACCCCCATTCATATGCTTACAAATCGGTAGGCCTATACAGATCAAACAGTCTTTCACTGACTTCAGAATTTGCACAATACATAACTTTTGTTAGAAGAAATTTTCCCCAAAGCTGCTTTTGCACTTCATGACCATCTTATGTACTAGGACTGACATATTACTTCGATTTACTTTATAGCGACAATCTTGCCTGAACAGACAACGTTGACTGTCCATGAGGGGGAAGATGTTACACTCGATGTTGTCACCAATGTAGATGACTTCCGGTGGCGGTTTAATGGAAATATTGTACCGGACAGTAGACGAAAGCAGAGTCTAACCTTGGCGAACGTGAGGCTAAACCAAGCTGGGGTATATAAGTGTTTTGTAGGTGGAAACCGATGGGATGCAGGAAATGCGATACTCCTTCTTCATGTCGTCAGTAAGTTGACAGCTTACTATCCGTACATGTATCCAAAGTATCTTTATATTCAAACATGGTTAAATTGCTTATAATTCTATATTATTGTTACCAGCAAAATATCAGTGAAATGAAAATTGAATATTGACAATGGTTATCTTTTTATTGTGTTAGGGGGGGGGGGGATGTATAGATAGAAAGTCAGAATGCAGGCATGTTGATGCATATTGGCATATCGGTTATCTACTTCTGATAATGTTTAGATGCTGGATTCTTATCCACTTTGAAATACTAATACTGTTTACTTCAAACAGGATGCCCAGCTTATCGTTGGGGATCTGATTGTGAACATACCTGTAATGAGTGTCTCAATGGAGGCACGTGCGATGCAGACTCAGGAGAGTGTGTATGTCCTCCTGGTTTCAAAGGGACAACATGTGAACACGGTAGGTTTTACACTTGTATGGGTCCTCTGCACGTCGAGACACTGGCATAGACATACTTGTTGAGCAAAGTGGGGGCGAGGGGGGGGGGGTGGCACAGATGGACACAACAAAACAAAGAGTCACATACTTACAAACACACAAACACACGCACGAACACACACATGAAGAGTATAAGTTCCATGGATAACCCTTTTTCAAAGTGGATTAATTTGTGCCCCCAACCTCCCTGACTACCCATATGCCTCGACAGCAAGCTTCCGAAGCGAAATGTCGAGTTATATAATTTTTTAGTTTACACATTTTATTTGTACACATGCCAAACTATTTTTTTGTTCTTGGATTCAGCTCAATATTTGTTTGATGTCAATGAAAACAATGATTTCATGTAAAATACCTGCTTGAAATAAGGTTCAATCTGTAATACTCTTCTAATGCATAGTGATGAACATAACAACATCATCTTTCATTAATCAGATTCAATCGATAAAAACCCTTGCTTAAGAAAACAGCATTGTTTCACAGTCGGCAAGTTCGTACATTTTGATCGTTCAATACCTAAAGCTCTTTTAAATAAAGCTATCACTCGAATCAGAATCAAATCAACCCAATGTCGATAGAATAGTACTAGAAACTCTATCGTGAAAGCATTTGTATCCTTATCTCTTTATCCTCAGTCCTGGGCAGCAACCGGTTTGGGCAGGATGGCAGCTTTTCTTGTGATTCCTCAGGAGATGACCACAGTCCAGGGTGTCGGGGTAAACTCTTCTGCCTACCAGACCCCTTTGGATGCACCTGTGCAGCAGGATTCATGGGAATCAATTGTACAACAGGTACTTTTATTCATGTGAATCAAATTATAGAATCATCCCTGAGCGAATATGTATACTATAAGAGACCTCCAAAATACATAATCTTAAAGGAAAATTTGATATAAGATACGTGTGTAAATATGGATTACTCATAAATGTTCATGTACATGTATACTACAACAGTTATTCACATGTCTATTCCGGCAAATAATTGTATCTTTCTTGAAAGACGTTTTTACACTCCAACGTTTGAAATATTAGATATTCTCTGGCGTAAGTGAAGTGAACGAGAAAAGAGATGAAAGAAACAAAATCAACCTTGTCGCAGCTTTCATTATTAGCGCCGGCAAAATTAAATACAAAAGATATGAGTGACGAAGAAGGTATATTTATATTTGTAGTAATGAATGGGCTAAACCATACGATTATCGAGCCCGAAAAAGAGTCTGCCCCATGTGTGACCTTGCATCTCGTGTGATGAGAAGAAGTATTTGTCTACATAGAAATGCTTTTCAAAGGACAATTAGTCTTCTTGTCAAGTACATACTAAGGCGTTTAGAGGGACCTTGATTATGATATTTCTCATGGTTTATTTTTTTCTGCCTTTAAATTTTCGAAACCTGAACTAACATAAGCCTAGGCAGGCGCGTACACAGGGGGGAGGGGGGGGGGGGGGGGGTTGGGGTTAAACCCCCCTCCCCTTGACTTTTTTTTATGTGTATGTTTTTGGGGAAACCCCCCCTCCTTTTGAGTTAGTTTTTTGGTTTTTTTAGAAAAAAAAAGGGGAAAATCCTTATAGATGACCTAAAAAAAAAAGACCTTACCCCCCCCCCCCCCAACGGAACAGAATGTCGTTGGGTCAATATTTCAAATTTCGGGACCCCCCCCCCCCCACTTATTCAGCGGTTGGCTGAATCGTTGCGATTTTTTTGGGACCCCCCCCCCCAAAAAAAGTGTCCTCTTACCCCCCCCCCCCCCCGGTTATACAGCGGCTGGCTGAGTCGTTGCGATTTTTTTTTGGCCCGATTTTAACCCCCCCCCCCCCTTGAAAAAATCCTGCGTACGCCACTGAGCCTAGGTATATCCTGAATAGATCAATTAAAGAGTAATGTTATGCGTGCGTGTCAAGGAACATGGTAACATGATAATAACATGGACTAGATTCCTCTTTGAGGATAAAAGAAATTCCATAATGGAATATACTCTGCCATTCGATCCTCAGTCGTATTATCTTTTAACAAGTGGTGCTTGGGTTGAAAATGAAGGTGTTTTAGTTTTCATTATTCTGTCATCTCGTAAAGGAACAACAATAATGATATTCTTTTCCAAGGGACATCAATTCCTTCGTCCGTCTTTCGAAAAGACGCACACAGTTAAACAAGCGAAAAATGATGGCATTCTTGTAATCGTCAACATTTTTGTACATGTATTCTACATATGAGGAAGAGCTGGAAAGCCATGGAATATTTAAGTAACCATTAAAGATCAAGCACGTACCCCTTTAAAATTGTGCTCGATAAAAAGGAAGGAAACTGGCGATATTCCACGTTATGAAGGATGATTCTTCCTTATCCCACTTTATAGCTAGGAGCTACACAAATTTGTCCAACGTATAAAGCAATGTGCTAGCCAAACCATGTTAGGGCAAAATGATGCATTACTAAAACAACATGCATGTGCACAATTCCTTCGCTTTAAAACCCACGTTAAAAATGAATGTTATCGAGCTAAATATATATATTATTAGAAAGATATATCTAACAAGTATTAAAGACGTTCTTTGCACTTGTGGGCGGGAGCTAATTGACAAAAAACAACGAATTAGCGGAACCAAATCTACCTAGCATTCAAACCGCACCCTTGATATTTCATTGACCAATTTATTTAAGGTTTGTTTAATTCATTCTCGAAATGTAATATAAAGGCAACAATTATATCGATGTACCTTGGGCCTGCCCCTCGACGTACGTATCCGGACACCTACCCCCTGGATATCCACCCCGGATAACTACCCCAGTCAATTACTCCCTAGGACAACTACCCCTAGAGAAACCACCCTCTAGAACGACTACCCCCCGGACAACTGCCCGGACAACAACCCCCAGACAATACCCCTTAGGACAACTACCCCTAGGACAACTACACCCGAACAACTACCCCCTAGACAACTACCCGCTAGGACAACTACCCCCTGAATGCCTGCCCCCGGATAACCACCCCTAGGATAGTTGTCCAGGGGTAGTTGTCCTAGGGGATAGTTGTCGTAGGGGGTAGTTGTCTGGGGCTAGTTGCCCGGGGGGAGTAGGTCTAGGGGTAGTTTTTCCGGGGTATTCGTCCTAGAGGGTGGTTACCCTAGGGGTGGTTACCCTAGGGGTAGTTATTCAAGGGGGTAGATATCCTAGGAGGTAGTTGACTGGGGGTTGTTATCTGGGGTGGGTGTCCAGTGTGTAGGTGTCCTAGAACCCTCAATGTGAAATATTGATGATTAAAAAACACATTAGGTCTACTTCCTAATGCTGTTTCTTGTCTTCTATTACTTTATCGAACCCAATGACTTTTTTAAAGAATGTAACCCAGGAACGTATGGAGCCAATTGTTTGCAAGAGTGCCACTGCTCTTCACCTAACATCTGTACCAAGGATACAGGAGAATGTTTCGATGGGACTGCGTGCCAAGACGGCTGGATTGGTGTCAACTGTCAAGGTGATTTATTTTTCAAACAGTCAGTTTTCATAGTAAGGTTTTTAAAAGTTTTTTTTATATTCAATAATATCACAGAATAAACACATCGCGATTGAAGAGCAAAAATCAATTTCGTCCTTTATTATTTCTTGTGCTTGTCAAAACCTTCTTGGATTAAACATGTTATTAGTTCCAGCCGATTCGTGGCTAGATTTACAGTAAGTTATCATTTGACACTTATTCCCTGTTTTTTCTATAATGCTGAGTTGCACAATGGAATTCGTCTTCCAATCCAAGCAGATTTTAATCTCGATCTAAGTTAATTTTGTCATTTATATCAAACATGAACATAGGTAGACCAAAGGCCACATATCATCATTAGCAGCTCCTCTTAAGTTTAACTATGTATATTCAGTATATACTTTAGGTTTTTATAAAGAACCTCTGATTGTCTTGTGAATAATTATGTATGTTAATGCACATGCAATCGAAGCGTTCTTGGTGATAGATATATAGATCGGAATGGTCCTAAAGAGTTTAATTATTTCGCTTATACGATCATATAGTCTGTTCTCGTATCTTTAATCGTAACTACAAGTAGACCCTTGAGAACCGAATATCTAGTATCGAGATTAAAATTTCCGCACATCAATTGTTAGACGAGCTGCAAGTACTTTTATGATATTATAAAGTACGTGTTCTTCAGTTAAAAGCTATATTCTTAAAAGCATCGTATTTTGAACAATTATTGTTTTTTCCAAAGTGGTAAATTTGAACCCTGTCAGATGTGTTGGTTGGAGTGTTTTTTCTAAAATACCTGATAATGTCCTTGTTTATTATTGTTTTTCCTAAATGTTTTTACAGTTCGAAGTTCCCCCATTCAGGACGTTGACGCTGATACACGTAAGCGGACATGGGTTCATAGTTCAACATAATAATACAGACGTGTTAAGATATAAAGCAGAAAACCTCAGAGGCTTATTTTGTATAACGTGTAAATGAATCTCAATGGCGGGCAACAAAATAATAATAATATTAATTATTTAAAAAAAACTTCTACTACTGCTACTGATAGTAATTATAATAGTGAAAATAATAGGCAGTTGTACTGCGACATCTATTTAGAACTTCTATTCAGAGGCGCACAAGGAAACATAGATAAGTATATGAGTCTAAATAACAGAGGCTCTGTGCTTATTTTGAGCTCTGCGTTTAAGATACAGAAATGTGAAGTTTATTACACTTTACGTCATCACAATAACAGCAAAACTACTGCAGTTTATCACTAAATATCTGAGCGCGTTATGTACAAAAATATGAGAGGCATTACCATTTCTGCTGTGATAGAAAGAGATTGATATGTTTTCAAGGGGACATAAATAAAGACTAAAAATATAACTGTCTTGCGAAACTGCTACTGGCCCTTATTGGATCAGAATACCTAGATTTCTATGATTATGTTATCTAAACATGTATAAGCTTGTGTTGGTAAAGAAAATGTGCGTGCGTGCGTAAGGCTTAAAATCAGATATTTATAAAATGTTTCCTCTTCTCCTCATCTACATATTCAGCGATTCCCGGTACAAAATCGGCAAGTTCTGGTACCACTTCTGATATAACTCAAGCTTCTACCAGTGCTACCACTCCTGCCACCCCTACCATCCCTCCTCAGTCTGATTCTTCTTACGCCATATCGAGCTTCTACTACACCAAGGTTAACAATGGCGAACCTACAACATTGGTTTGTGTTGTGACAGGATTCCCTCCACCGACCTCTGAACACATCAGTGTCACCGATGCAGCCGGTGCACATGAAGGGATTATCCTTCTGGAGAGCACTGTCCATGAATCAACCAGGACATCCTGGTACCAGGTTAGGGTGAGTCTCGGTGAGGCACCCCAGAATTTCAATTGTCTTTTGCGCAGACTGGACGGAGAAAGTGTCTCGAAAGATCTGACTGTCTCTGTTTATGGTAAGTAATTCTGAACCTCAATAGCATTTTGCAATAGCAATGTATTGATGAGCTTCAAAGTTTATACCTTTCTGAAATACTCTCAGAGTAAGAAAATTGTTACGTTTTGATATACAATGTACTTACAAAATGCCAGAAACTATATTCATTCGTATTCGCTCCTGTGGACATTTTTCCTGTATCAAAAACATAGGATAACTTGAATAAGACTTGCATATGATATTCTGTTTCGTTTTTCTTTTGTCATTGTTTTTTTTTGTTTATTTGTCGAAGATTATTTCCAGATGTTGGTGCGAGGTGTGTCATAGGGGATTGATATATAAAACTTATGTCAGCCATAACATTTCCCTTTAACAACCATTACATTTTTGTCTAAATACACAGTCTTAAAATTTGATGGCTTCATAGAACCTTTTTTAAAATTCAATTTTCGTTTCAGAACCTCCAAGCTTTGTTGAAGCTAACATACTCGTCCAAGACATGACATCTCACTCGATCACCATAAGGTGGACACCTTGGATTGAGAGTTATGATCATGGTGATCGGCCAGTGATTGGATATCGAGTCTACTACTACAACACACACGGACAGGATGACATAGCCAGCGCTTCAGGAGATCTCATCAGAGATACACATTTCACGATCACTAATTTGACACTAGACACAGAGTATGATTTCAGAGTGACTGCTTCGAGAGAGGGGCCAGCGGGTGAAGGGACGTACAGCCAAGTAGCAACAGCTAGGACAAAGTGTACTGGTAAGAGCAGTATACTATTATCATAACAATTAATAATGGGTGGATCATCAACATAATTTTAACGGCCGCAGTCGGGATGGAGTTCACTCGTTGACGTCGCTCGCATCTTTCAATCATGACCTTATATTTTTAACGCCTTCTAACATAATATTGAAATTACGGCCATTATATTATTGATACTTGTTGGTGGGTAAAGTAAGTTAAATTAATGGAATTAATCTGTTGTCAAAAATTGTACAAAGATGTTGAAAAAAAAAGCACTCAACCAAGCGTTAACTTGCAGGTTCCGCCATTGTCATTTCTCGAGAGTTACTAATAATAGCAAATATAGTGGCGAAATTATCATAAGTAATAATAAATATTATAAAAATAACAGTTTAGTTTATTGGATATTATGATTACTTTTTCTCTTGACCATTAGGACCTTAACAGCGATCCTTTGAGGTTTCAAAGTTTTCGATTGTTAAATTTCCCGCTCTCAAATGTTAGGCTGGTAAATATGGACTCACTGTAGTGAATTCACCCTAAAGGCAAAATAATTTGTAGACAGTACAATATTCACGTGACATGAATATTGTACCGTTATTTGTATTAACCAGCAACTGCATTACAACCAAAACAACTTAATTGTCTTCGTTTTGTTGTAATCCTTTTTGCAGCACCTTCTCAGGCGCCTGTTTTGTCTGTGAGAAATAGAGGTCAAACATCCGTCACTTTGGATTGGGAGGTGAGCTAAGAATGATTTCAATGCCTTTAATTTCTTATTATTACTATCAAGAAGCACATTTCAGTTCAATTTACTTAAATTCAATAGTTACAAGTTGCTTAATTGGAAGAAGAAAAAAAAAGGTTTAACTTTTCAGTATGAGCGCTTACAAGCGGATCCAAATACTTCAATTTAAAATACACAGAGATACACATTACAAAAAAGTTCTCTCGAAGTATCATTTTTTACATTAATTAGTTTGGATAAAGCGTTTCGTATGTTTACTCCGTATAATTATATAAAACATAAGAAATCATCCATGAAGATTCGTCCGGATTATATTGAAAATCTAAGGTTTGACGGTAGATGTGGTAATTTTACATTTCGCTAATTTGTCAAATTGGCGCACTATTCAATTTTTTCCTATTCATATTACTATCAGGTGATACCAGAGGGATCATGGGGATGCAGTGCCCTGGCTGGATTAGAAATCAATGTTAGCACCAATGGACAAAATGGCTTTCCTCGAACCTTGTCATTTGATACTACGGTGGGTACTGCTATCATTGGACAGCTTGAGGATTGTACTACATATAACATCAACGCAGCATTTAGAAACAAAGACGAGTTGGGGATCTCTTCAGAAATATTGTCAGTGAGCACGTCTTTGATACGTAAGAATATTTTTGTTCTCTTATTTATTAATTTATTGCGTTAAGTTGTAGAATGATAACGTTCGGGCCGAAATACATTTACAATACCTTATATTCGCTTATTCATTATGACAATTTAGTTTGTTCTCTACTCCTTCTTTATCTTTGACGGAAGATAGAAAATTTACCAGAAAGACTATATCATTACGCTTAAAGTGAAATGTATATCATTGAATCATTTTATATCTTTTAAGAAAACAGGAAATTTCAGGAGTACATGGTAGTCAAATTTGGTCTAAATTGCTATCTTTACTTGTACGTTTAACGACCTTCAATTTTTTTCTCAACATTTTCTTTCAATTTGCAAATTGCAACTTTCGTTTACCTGTATATCTCAAATTTATTTTCAGGACCCGCGAGTGTAGAAGCCCTACAAATGTCACCTTCAACCACACAAATTGAAGTAAGCTGGGAACAGTCATCTAGTCTATGCTCCACTGACTACTATATCATACGCTACAGTCTCTATCAGAAGCTTGCCTGCCAATCACCAGAATCCACCCCAAGAGAGTTTGAAGTTAACACCACCTCTACACAACTCAATAATCATAATCTAGTGGGGTTGGAGCCTTACTCGCGATACCAGTTCACAGTTACAGCTGTAAATGGTGCCGGGCAGAGTGAACCCACGATCGGCTATTCAGAAACCAGGCCGGGACGTGAGTAATGAACAAATAATCAAAATACCCTTTCCCCATAGCAGTTTCAAGACATGTACAAGGTGGTATACTTTGTTATCCGTGTTGTAATTATGAATATTGGATATCTCTTACAGAAACAAAGTTGCAATTGGTCCAAAGCTCGTCACGTGATATCGATTGTGAGGATCGTAATAATCCATTTATTACTCAAGGGCTCCGTCTTATAAAGAGTTGCGATTGATTTGGAACAATCGTAAGTCATCCCATCAATCGCAAGTTTGCAGTATATTATGTACATCGTTGCGATTGATATCAATAGCAAATAAGTTGCAATTGATATCGACTCTTTATAGGCGGGGTCCCGGTCGCTAATTTTTTTTTCCCAAACAGGTTTGCCAATGCTAATATTTCCGGTCATCTGATTGGCTGATATGTTACGTCATTAGCAATGACGTAATCGTTAGGATGAGTGATAGCGTTAAATGAATAATGCAGAATCATTTTTCATCAAACCATCGTTGGCTCAATCGGTAAGGTCAGCGTAATACAATCATAAAGTCATTGGTTCAAGTCACAGTTTATTCCATATTTTTGCCTTTATAAATAGTGAGGCAAAGCAATAAAAAATCAAAGTCTAATTGTTTGTGACCTCTTTCCAAGCTGCTAATGACGTATCAGCAATTGAGAAGAACGGAAATAAAAAATATAACCCCTTTTGAAAATATTACTCCCTTCGGTAGTCCAAAAATATTACATTACACACATATACCAGTCAATATATGCATTAGATTCCCTTCATATAACATACGCATTGGTGTAAAAATATAATAAAAAAAAAGGTTGCCTATATATTCAAATCATAAGAAGTACAGTTTGGTTGCGATCTATATTGCCCTCAACCTTCACGCTTTAGCATTACTACGTAAGCAAACAATACGTAAAGTTTTAACGGATATAGGTACGTTTTCTTATATTTCTGATTCTCTTTAATAGCACCGTCCAACATTACAAATGTCAGGGTTAATCCAGAAAGGACGTCTCCAACACGATTAGGATTCACTTGGCAACCTCTCAACTGTAGAAATGTGAATGGAGTGTTCTGGTACTACTTTGCAAGAATCTACAAGCGTGGTAATCAAAGTAAAACTACGGTTGGGAGGTCATACTTGGATAATGACATTTCATACTCATCAGTAGAGTTCAATGGTCTTGAGGCATGCACGATATATGAACTGGAAATCTATGGCAGCAATCTTGATGTGTCAATTCCTCCAAATGCGTCTGATGCTGTCGGTGTAACAGAAGTTCCTTGTAAGTCTCAAATAGTACAAAGATATCACTTCTTAGAATCACCTTCGTGACGTCACATTGTCTTGTTTTGTGAACGTATTCCAATTAAACGAATTTCGTTCAAAAACTGCGTATTTAAATAATATTTGTGGGAGAGATCCACATTTCTATTGTGATACCAAATTTCCTTAGCAAACTATGACCATGTAGGATTTACAACATTATATTGCACATTCAAGGATCATGTCTTTGAAACATTTAAGGATATTCAGGTGGGGAAAACTATATTATTCCCCGTTACAAATTGTCGTTTTTACAACTTTAATTTTGATAAATCTCAGTCATTAAGTTTTACTGGCGAAATAACTTTATATTTTAAGCATTTTACCCATTTTAGATGAATTGTCATAAAGAATTTTGGGCGGGGATTCTTAGCTGAATATATAAGCCTCTTTTTATTAAATGTTTAGATACGTCATGCATTATAATTGTATTAATAGTTATTATGATAAACTTTGGAACCTAATTAATGAGAGAGTGTATACACTTATGATTAGAAAGTGTCCAGGTAAAACGATAAAAAAATAAAAACAGATAAAATCTGTTTCATATATCACGCTTTTGTCCACCGCATTATGATGCTAAAGGCGCTCCAATGTATAAACCAGCTACATACAGGCTTCCAGTACCTATGCTCACTGAAAATCAAGAAAATCCTATCTGTTGGAAAGAGGCCATTCCATTCTTTAACTTTATAAAAAGTAATAGGTAAAAACTTGTTCAATGTTTACACAGGTAGAAATATAATTAGCTTCATCTTCGCCTAATGAGAAAAATTAAGCTCGGAAGTCCATTAAAATGTAATACGAGTTGCACGACTAATAGGCGGTTCTCTGTGTTATAGTTATTGGTTGGTGAAATGTCACCCGTCTAGAATACAAACCGCTCTCCTGAAATGTAGTATATTTCGCAATTTGTTTTCTTCTCTCTCTCTCTCTTTGTATTGAATATAGTGTCAAGTGCATCCGTTTCTTCATCTGGGAATCAGTTAAGAGTTAGATGGAGTGTTCCGTCTCAATGCAATGTGGATTACTACAAGGTATCATATCAGCTCATCTCACGTAAGGCATGTCAAGATGTTCTTGTAATAAATGCTCCGGTCTACGAACTCAACGTCACATCAGTTTCCACAGATGTCTCCAAATACATTTCAAACTTGGAATATTACGCCACTTATAACATCTCCATCATAGCTGTGATAAGGAGAACAGAGAGCCTACCCATGAATGTTAGTGGAGACACACGAGATGGAGGTATGTAAACAATAATGATGATACTAGCGTTGGCGTATCTACGGGAGGTGGGCAGAATGGTCACGTACTCCGGTGGCACTTGAAGGTAGCGCAAAACACGCAAAAGAGAAAGAGAGAGGGTATATTAGATAAATATAATTATAATATAAAGTCTGAATTTGCATAACAAATTTGCATTATAAATATTTTTTGTATTAAGGTTTAAAATGGAATTTTTTTCTAAAGCTTGGTAGCCTTGCTCATCTCGTATGTTCCTTTAGGACCCGAAATTTCGCGCCCCTGTATAATCTTTGTATAAGTTTTTATACAGTATTCTCTCAAGGGTTCCAGATCTATTGTAATGCAAATTATCATCAGCCTTGTTTAAATATAAGACAAAGGGCAAATGAAATACCGTTTAAAGTGATTTGTAATTGTTAAACATTTGAAAGAAATCTTTAATTGTCCAGTTTTTTTTTTACCCCTTATCCCGAGATTCGCCAATCGCCACGAAATACTAAATATCGTATTACATGCATGACATGACAAGTAAGTCCACTTAATAAAACACGTATCGAATCATTAGATTGCCCTGGTCTACGTCTACCCTCTGTGGTGTTCTGTAGGCCCGGGAAGACAAAGGGCCTACTATTTTTTGCTGTAACGTTATAACGGAGAGCATTACGTTACCCTTGCAATGGAATTTGAATTCATAAGAACAAACATTTTCAGTTCCGTAATAATTAATTATAATTTTTTTATTTCTGCTTTGGATTTACCTCATATCTACTTACATTTGCCATGTTGTAAATTAACTATTCAACACTGTGATTTTCTTCACAGACCCCTCTGCTATCGAGTCAGTGTCGTACACCTCTACCGTCCACTCATTGCGTTTTGTGTGGGAGGAACCCTCCTGTGAAAGCCTACATGGTGTCTTTGATAGCTACGAATACGAACTCTATGATCCTACTGGTGGAGGTAGATATGTCCGGTATCCAACGACTATCCGAAGAAACTATGTACCAATACCTGACCTTGATGCTTGCACAGAATATCGCTTCAGAATAAGAGTAGTTACTACCCAGCTGAGAAGGAGTGAATGGCATATGGAAATGGCAATGACTAATATATCAGGTTTGCTAAATGAGATATAGGCCTATCGTACATGTGTATTGGTTATAAAGACATGAATTTTGTAATATGTCCATTGTACACGTTAAACTATGGCGATTGAAGAGTATTTGTTTCCAAGGGAAAGTATGGTAAACCGTATGTTTCAAAGTCCAATGCAAATCGGCTTTGATACAGGCCATATCTTAGCGTTGCTTCAAGATAGGTAGATAGCTGTTACTGCTAGCCTAGTAATGGTTCATGGATAATATAAATCTAACATACATCAGAAAAAAACTAAATTAATTGAAGTCAATACATATTCTAAAGATGGAGATTAGATTTAGTGCAATCACAGTGCAATTAATTAGTTATTGGGAACGGGAATTAGCCCGAATGAAATGATTATTCCTTCCTTTCTGTACACTGTCTTATCAGCTCCTGGAATGCCGGTTTTTACAGAGCTTACCCCGCATCAGGAAGACATTGGCACTCCTGGTCTAACAGTATCATGGCAACCTCCTTCCTCTCCTCCATGCCAGCCTACGCACTATGAAATCAAGTACTATGTTCTTCAAGGCGATATATGTGAGGATACCCCGAGTGATCGTATAATGACTTCAGCAGGGACCGTCAATGGTTCAACTTTCACCTTCAATGTCGTGGAGTTGCGTCCCAACTCGGAGTACATGGTGTTTGTGAGAGGCAGAACCAGTAGCGGTTATGGTGATTCGGATTCCCAATCAGCTACTACAGGATATTCATGTTAGTATTGTGTGTTCATGTACGTAGGGGAGGGTGAGGGTGTGTGTTTATGGTGTAAGTATGAGGGTTTGTGTAGGGGTATGCATCAATCACCTATATTATTTACATCTGGGAAGAGACCTTTACCGTCACAATACGAAAAACTGAAATCACTTTTTCAGTTTTCAGTTTTTCAATATTAATATCTACTTTACACGCAGGGGAGGATCGAGGTCTTCGCTCAGTAGGGGGGGGGGGGGTGTAGTGAGCATTACAAAAAAATTGCCCCCGATATTTCAATTTAAAAAAAAAATGTTTTTCTTAGTTTTGTTTCTCACTTGGCAGCCCAAGGGGGGAGGGTTAAACCGCCGACCCCCCTCCCCTAGATCCGCCCCTGACACGACGCTAGAGTTAGGTCAATTCCTTATCTGACAAATTCGAACAGAAGGAGAACCATAATCTAAACTCGTAGTTGAATAAATACACTTTGAATATGAAACCTTGCAAAATATCATGGGAGAATATATTAAATGAAATAAGCTGGCCTGAAAATTCAGTTCAGAAAAACAAAAATCAAACTGAGAATTATAAAAAAAAATTATACTACAGGGGTTAGAGAATGGTTACGAACACAAAAAAAGGGATTATGAACTCGCTGAAAATGTAGATTAGCGGATAGTAAAAATGTAGATGAGGTAAAAAATTGAATACCAAGAAAAATGAATGAGAATGAGTTTTCCTCTTTTATTTTACAGATCCTACTGGTCCTCCAACTAATATTCAGTCCACTTCCATCAATAAACGTAGTATTGTCTTCTCTTGGGAGAAACCAGAATGTGGTGATCGGAATGGACCAATCTCAAGCTACGAAGTTATGCTCTCCAATTCTACAGGTAACGTAGTAAAACCTAAAGAGGAAAGAGGGAATTGAAACCTTGTCGAGGACTAAAAGCGGTTGTCTAGCTTTCTCCCTTGTCTATATAGTAAATATTTCTCACCTTTAAAAAAAATATTCTTATCATTATTGTAAGTTCTTGTGTCTATATAGGGACCCCTCTGTAAAGCAGCATTGTTATGCTAACAACGCTGAGTAGAGCCATCCCTCCGTCTTCCTCTTTATAAGTGTGTCTTTATGATTGTAAATGTATATTTATTAATGTTTTTTAAGTGACGGAAAATAAATACAATACAATACAATATAACCTTAGGTGTAAAAGAGTCCATACAATTTTGTTCGATACAATTTTCAGCTTTCCTTAAAAAAACATGTAACCTAGCTACTTTATGTCTTCGAGGTACTAGTTTTATACTCCTGAGTAAAATTGACGCTTGATGTTTCGTAGAGGTTTTGTAGTAGTCTAATGGATAAGTCACCAGACTGTAGACCACAAGGTACGGGGTTCAAATCCCAGCACGGCACTAATGTACTAAATTAGCAAGACGTTACTTTTGCCACTTTCAACACAATTGTAAATGTATTTTATATGCCTGAGCGGTAACCCGACACATGCTCCGCCGACGATTGCTCCGCCGACATTTACTCCGCAAAACGCGACAATTGCTCCGCGACATTTGCTCCGCGACATTTGCTCCGACGTCAAATGCTCCGCCGACAGTTGCTCCGCCGACAGTTGCTCCGCCGACAGTTGCTCCGCCGACAATTGCTCCGCCGACAGATGCTCCGCCGACAATTGCTCCGCCGACAATTACTCCGCCGACAATTGCTCCGCCGTCAATTGCTCCGCAAAACGCGACAATTGCTCCGCCGACATTTGCTCCGCCGACATTTGCTCCGCCTGAAGCGACACTTGCTCCGCCGACATTTGCTCCGCCGACAATTGCTCCGCCGACAATTGCTCCGCCTGAAGCGACAATTGCTCCGCCGACATTTGCTCCGCCGACAATTGCTCCGCCGACAATTATTGCTCCGCCTGAAGCGACAATTGCTCCGGTGACATTTGCTCCGACGACATTTGCTCCGCCGACAATTGCTCCGCCGACAATTGCTCCGCCTGAAGCGACAATTGCTCCGGTGACATTTGCTCCGACGACATTTGCTCCGCCCAAAAAGTGTCCCATAAACTACAAATGCTATTAGTACTACGACAAATGCTTCGCCGACAATATTTTTTTTACACGGGTTATTTTCGTTTTTGTTTTTTTCTTCTTCATTTTCTGAATGCATTTCATGAAATAATGTATATGAAATGAAATCAATGAATGTTGATGAAGTGGGAGGAAAAAGGAGTTACCTAAAAGTCATTTCGAATATACTGAAATAACTTTCCATCTATCACTGTATGTCCCATATAATGTACACTAAACACTCATTACATGTCGTGGGAAGTTTTTAAAAAAAAGTAGAGCAGCAAGTCACATTCCCCAATACGCGCATACCTCCTAGTTAATTTCAAACAGCTCATCAATATGTAAGACCTGAAATAACCTCAATGCAAGCAAGCACATGTATCTTACTACAATGTACTAGTTCATCATGGAAGTTCTAGAAAACAACAGGGGAGGGATCAAAATAAGCTTTGAAGGGCACTTATACGTAGAGAAGAGAACCCATTCAGACGGGAAAATTAGATGGTAGCCTTTCTGCTTATTCCCATTTATACAAATCATTCTGTTGCAGTTTGATGTTAGTTCTTCATAATAAGCCAATTGCTCTTCTTCCGGTGGCTCCGTGAGTCCCTTAAAGTCAGTGAAAACAAAGTACTCGAATGAGACGGGGTGTTTTACACACTAATATATATATATATATATATATATATGGGTATATATATATATATAATTATAGTAAAGCTACATACACTTAACTGAAGGAAAGAAACCTATAGAAAACGGACTGGATATTATTGAAAATACTATTCTAAACAAGAATGTACTACATTACGTTACAATTTCACGAGAGAAATAGAACTCGAGAGGGGGAGAAGAGAAGAAGTGATGAAATTGAAAAAAGACTAATAGCATGAGAGGAAAGAAAAGAGCCAAGAAGACAAGAAAAGGGTGTAAAAAGGAAAAGGAGGAGCAGGAGAGAAAGAGAGAGAGATAGCCTTGAGCTTTGGATCAGCTAATGAGTAATACAGGAAACAGATTTTGAGCGGAGTAATTACCTTTCGCCGGAGAAGTTGCATAAGGAGCTATAACTCAATTTTCTCTTTTTAATCAAACATGGGGAATAGCAAAAAGCGGCTGAGCATTTATTGCACTAATTACCAGAGGAGCATTCATATCTTCCAAGAGGCCGCACTTTTGGATCGGAGAGCAATTTTATTGTTGGCGGAGCATTGTCTTTTAAGGGGTACTTTTGGGGAGGAGCAACAATTGTCGTAGTAGCCTTTGTATTGTACGGGGCAATTTTTGAGCGGAGCAAATGTCGGCGGAGCAATTGTCGGCGGAGCAACTGTCGGCGGAGCAACTGTCGGCGGAGCAACTGTCGGCGGAGCATTTGACGTCGGAGCAAATGTCGCGGAGCAAATGTCGCGGAGCAATTGTCGCGTTTTGCGGAGTAAATGTCGGCGGAGCAATCGTCGGCGGAGCATGTGTCATGGAACCCCTTATACAATATTATCCTGCTTATAGCCGAGCCGCCAAAGTAACTAGCGCTCAGGCGGTTCCATGACCATGAACGTCACTGTGTGATGGATATGAGCGCTTTATTCGAAACCGTTATCATTATTCCTGTTGTTCATTTCCAGGAGACGTGGTTTATCATGGTAATGCCTCAGCTAGCGCAGGACCTGAGCTATTTGAGATATTTGACCTCATCCCCTATTCGATCTACAGGATTAGGATCAGAGCTTGGAACTATGAACTAGCAGGGGAGTATGGTCCAGCGATTTGGGCACAGACAGATGAATCAAGTAGGTTTCAAAATGCATGTCTTCTAGTTCTATTTTGCTAACGACGAAAATTATATCTATTTCCAATATATATTTGTTTACAATGTCAACGGCGTATCTACAGAACCAGAAATACAACTCTGATAAAAATCATTTTGTAATCAACAGTTTGGAATTGATCATATACAGGAACTAATGTTATGCGACATGTACTTGTACACATCTTTAATTTGTTTTGTTGTTACATTATTCGCCCTTTTTTGTATCCCCTCCTCTTTTAAAATCAATGGAAACCTAATTAAGTATTTATTTCCAGTCATAAATAAGACGTAATGGAGTAATCTTGAATTCTAGATTTCGTGCACCCAAAACCCTTATTGACAGCTGTCCAGG
Source organism: Strongylocentrotus droebachiensis (assembly GCA_035222895.1). Lineage (NCBI taxonomy): Eukaryota > Metazoa > Echinodermata > Echinoidea > Camarodonta > Strongylocentrotidae > Strongylocentrotus > Strongylocentrotus droebachiensis. The sequence goes on along the minus strand of JAVYIG010000123.1, from coordinate 816,469 downwards.
ATGGGTTACTGATTCTGAGTGTGCTTGTGTACAATATGCGAGTAAAAGAAGACAATATTATTGCTTCGAAATATTTTGCTCCTTTGAAAAGCACAGTCAAAGTTATAATTATTTAATGTTTTTAACATTGCTCGTTAAATTCTATCTTCCGCCAACATTGCTAGTCAGTGGATTCTCTTTAGGAATTTTCGACAGAAAACGAAACATCTATTTTATACTTTTTCCAACGTGTCAGTGATAGATCATTGAGTTGTTTCGTTCATAATTATCCTACGAATTTTCTCTATGATATGTACATTAAAGAGCCAGCGCCACCAATCGAAGTAAAGCTTCCATCTTCCGACCAGGAGAGCATCACAGTAGAATGGATGTCACCGAACCCTCCTCTAGGCAGGATAATAGGTTACTACATTCTCTACTGGGAGGCGGATGATGTTGGTGCCACTCCTCAGACCTTCGGCATCGAGTGTCGGGACGGGCTGTGCTCTGTCATTAACGACAGGTTTTCCACAATTATTCCCGATCTCCAGCGGGACACAAATTATTCCGTTCAGGCAAGTGTAATTCGTGTAAATGGATTCTGTATATTAATAATAAGATGAAAATATTTTTTTCATTAATAATATGATAACGAACTCATGGTTTAAAATAGTATTCATTCGTATAAAGCGTTGTGAAGATATTACTAAAAGAGGTAAAGCTTCACGATATGTTAGTTGTAAGACAGCTCATTATAGAACTTAAGGGATGCCTTTCAAAGGATGACGCGGGTAGAACCAGGAGAAGTGAATTGAAGGTTTCCCGACTTTTCTAATGGAATATGAAAAAAGAAAAGAAATATGAGTATGGTCAAAATAAAAAATTACACCATCTTGGTAAAAAAAAGTCAGGAGGTCCATATCTTTTCCGTCCATCCATTCAAGGTCAATCTCTAAATTTCCATAATTTATTCTACTCTGTAAGTCGTTTCCCGTTCTACATCTCTCTTTTCTATCACCATGTTTTTCTTCAAATATACAGGTCATGGCGGAAACCATTCTAGGTTTTGGTAGCCCAAGCCCGGACCCACCCGTTGTCAGGATTACATCAGAAGGAAGTACGATATTCATTTTCTCATTGCTATGATGTCCCATGTAGATCAAATCAATTATTATAGAAATATTATCACCCCATTCGAAATAGGGAGAAAAAAAAAGAAACGTTGAGTAACATGTTAACAAAAACCATAAAACCCCCACATGTTCATAGAACACAATAGCAGAGACTTTCAAGAAATCAACTCAAGGGTGATTTCAATACCGTATATCGTATTGGCTATGTAAAAGACATTGTCAGATTACGTAATAACGCCGTTGAAAACTTCGCACATTTTATTTGATGAGGCACAAGGCTATTGAAACTGCCTTATGGCAATAATTTAAAGATTTTTCGATGATAATGATAATAATAAAAACAATAATAATATTGGATATTTATATAGCGCATAAATCCACCCTGCAAGGTGCTTAAAGCATATGTCTTATTTACCCAGGGTAGCCTCATTTGTGTTTAAACTGTTCTCCCTGAAGACCCTGGAATCATGTCATTACCCCGGCTTTAGCCGAGCTACCATGAAAAGGTGCGCAAGCATTGCAGGAATGTCTTCCTACTGGGCACCCATTCACCTCACCTGGGTGGAGTGTGGCAAATGTAGATCAATATCTTGCCAAAAGACATTAGTGGCGCGGCGGGACTCGTTAGATGGAAGTGTTCATGTACATGATGTAACTAACCATGAGTGTTTGTTTGGACAGCATGATATCCCATAATCCCCGAGTAGTATCTACTTATCAGTGTATGCAAGGAAAGACTGCATGGCTACATAAAAAAAAGGATGATGAATCCTATCACCATGTATTGCAAAAGTGATCAATACATGTAGTTTTTATCTCAAACGCCTTGGATCAATTCGAGTGGCAGTAATCACGCATGCTTCCTGCAATGCTATGGAAGACCGTTGATGACTTTATTGACATGCCCCTGACGTATGGAAAAGGGCACACGTGTGCTAAATAACAGGCAGGTGTCTGCTAATTGATCAATCACCGCCTGTTATTTAACAGACGTGTGCAAGGTGTGATAGCACACATCTGCTAGTTTATTAGCACAAGTGTGCCCTTTTCCATACGTCTGGGGCATGTGAATAAAGTCGTCAACGGCCTTCTATATCTTTGCAGGAAGCACGATCCAAGGCGCCTGTCTATTCAAATGACACGAATCTACAGTAGATGTTAAATCACTGATTTTCCCTCCATAAATACAGCGCAAAATAATGCAAAGAGAAAGAAAAACAAAATTGTTTGGTTAATGCTATAATTTTTTGTGAAGCTTCTACCCTTAAACAAGAAAATCGCGTACAAATATTGACCTGTATTTACTTCATTATTAATCTTATTTCCTGCTTTACAGTTCCTAGTGAGCCCCAGGAGGTGGCTGTTTCAAGCAGATCAAAATCTTTGCTGATTGCCTGGAAGGAGCCGAGGTACCCCCGTGGAAAAATCATCTCCTATACGGTAACCTCACAACTAAAATTCATATGAAGAATTAATGATGGTTTCAGTGTATCCGAACTGTAATTATTATTCTAACCTTCTCTCTGTAGTTCACTTCTGCATCAGCTATTTTTTTTTTGAAATTTAAGTTACCTATATTTTCTGTTAGACTAATGCAAAAGCGTGAAGTATTATGAATCATTGAATGAAAAGGAACTTTCTAAAATCTAATACTATGTTGCCGGATGGTTTCATCCGATTGCTAAAATTGGATCGAAGTCTTGATATACAAATATATTTAAACCATTTATAAAGGAAACATGTTTTTGTTTAAATATATGAACGAGAAGGAGTAAATTCATGACCAAACTGTTCATTTCTATGCTGAAGTATGGGTACAATTGTGGCTTTCGTCCAACCAATATTTTCAGATGAGCCAAATAAGCTTTTTTTTTGTGTGTAGTTTACCAATCGGCGATTCAAGTCTCAATAACGAAAGTCTTTGGGACACCCCCAGATTTTTTTTTAATGGAGTTGCATGTTACCGATTTTTTGAAAATTAAGTTCTCGAAGTAATTGCAAATATCCCTACCGTGACCTCAAAACACATCAGTGGATGACAGCATTATTCACAATTGTGTTTTCGGGTCTCTCTCTCTCTCTCTCCCTCTCTCACCTTTTCTTTCTCTCTCTCACACTTTTAAATCTCTCTCTCTAGCTGGCTTACAAAGTAAAAGGAAAGCCGTACGACAGATCATTCCAGCCAGAAGAATCGTTTACAATGAAGGAGGTAGCGGGAGCCTCTACGAGCTATGTGCTTGGTGATCTGGAACCAGCTACACTCTATGAGGTCTACGTGGTAGCGTCCACAAGCAAAGGGGAGGGGGAGTCTAGTCAGCATGTTGAAGAATTTACGGAACCTCCTGCAGGTATTGGAAGAAACATGTATGAAATTGGAAGTTATTAGACATGACCATACTTTAAAAGGGATCATACTTTTGTGAGAGGGGAGTGTCAAAATTGTCGTAAAGGTTAAATACTATTGTAAATTTACATGATAAAAAAGTAACAAAAAGAATACGATTTTAAATGGTTTTATCTCCATCTTTCTTGACAATGAAGTTAATGACAATTGGACAAACCCGTTACCACTAAACTTGTCTTTGCATGCATGTTAACACAAGTTTGACGGGTGTTTATCTCTGACCACAGACCCCAATGTTTAACCATTTCAAATCTCTATGACACCTCCCATCAAATTATTTAAAAACACTGCTTACACGATTCTTTATAAATCGAGATGATGGGGTACAATTTACACCAGGGACAACAAGTCCAGGCGATACGTGGTAGATAGAAGGACTTTACTGCAACCGTCTTCTACTTTAAAAACAAAGTACCATTACTATCGAACTTTTATTGATAACATATGCAGGATACAAGTTCTAACCGACGTACGGCTGTGGTCAAAAGATACTTATAATTTACTTACTAGTCTTGCAGGTTTACTTAACATGTGCAACTCTAAACAGAGAATATTATTGATTTTTATATTGGATAAAAGTCATCGTTCAATGATGTTTAAGTTTGATGTTAACATCTCTTTTTTGTAACGTGCCATAGCTGACGAGCTTCCAAAGCCCAACCCACCAGTGATAGTGTCTTCACCTGACGGTTCGCCTACCATTCAGTTTAGCGATGTGCTTGAATCTCCATATATAACGTAAGTATATAGTTACATATCCCAAGCGATGATTTTCGACCTTTAATGATATAAATCTTTGAATCATGACTGTGATTAATTAGGCCAGCGCTTAGAAACAGTAGTAATAATCGCTATATAGATGCTATTACGTTATTCTCATCGTTATTATTATTATTTGAATTTATCATTACCAGCAATGATACAATCATCGTCATTTTTATTTTATCACTATACCAATGTCTGTCTTTTTAACGCACTGCTCTTGATCTGCGCAATGCTTTTTAAAGGGGGAAGGGAGAAGCCGGGAATGCATTTAGTGGGCCAACGGGTTTCAGTACTGTCTTTGAGACAAGATGGATGGCCATTTCGAACGTCAGTGTGAATCCTCATTCCTTCTACATTTTCATCATACCTCTCACAACTTTGTTAATGTACAAGCTTTTGGTGTATTAATTGGTATATGGGTAAATTAATTCATTCATAAATTGTGAAGGCTACTTTACATCAAAAAGTAATGTTACATTCGGTCTGCCACTCAGTCTCATGTCATGGAAAGATGTATAAAAGCTGGAGCATCAACATTATTTGCACAAGGGCCTAACTTGATATTAATTTTCCTCATCCTTGCTTTAGAATAAAACAATAGTTATTAAAATGCAGGAAAAGGTGACAAGAGTGTATATAATCATCACAAATATCCCTTTGAACTCTCAGGCACATACTTGTTGCTGTTGAAGAGAGAATTCCGGTCAGAAGGCGCCGACGTCAACAGGCAGCGTATGGATCCTATGCCGAGAATCCATCCTCATATATAGCAGCTAACATCAGCAAAGATGATCTTCCGATAGAGCTAACTATAGGGGATAACGAGACTTATGGACATTACCACAATGCACCCCTCAGAGAGAAGGCGATATATGATGTACGAACAGGTGTTGAGAGCAACGTTGGAGGACAGGTACGTTTTTTCGTTGGACGTAAATGTCCCAAGTTACTGTCGGCCTACACGATGTAGTGGCCTACGGTTTCGTAGCATAATTATATTGTGGAAATAATGTTTAGGTGCAAATATCGGCGAAAATGCATAGGTCACATTTGCCGCCGCGGCCGTGCAGTCTAAAAATCTACGGCCAATAGAGCGCCGCAGCATTCCCACGGTCACAAACGGTAGCGGTTACATAATTATGTAAGGTAGCCGCACGGCGTATTTTGAATTTGTGGAGACAGAAAATCTGCGACTGCCGTACGGCCTCTGAAGTGATGACGCAAGGTCGCCTTAGGGCGTCCCTGCGGCGGCCTTAGCTTTTTGACAAATACTAAGACAGACGCAATGTAGCCGCAAGGTGCCCACATGGCGGCCGGAAGGGGACCATAAGGCGACTGTGCGTCATCGCAATGAAATTTTCAAGCTATAGCAGCTCTGAAGGTGGAACAATTTTTGTACAAAAAGTACAAGTACGACAGGAAAGACGATGTGATCTGCAGTGATCATTTTACAGTGTACAGCAGGGAAACCTACGTACGCAATATCGGTCGACTCCGTGCGAAACGTCACAAAACGGGCCGTGCGCAAGCACAATGAAGACGTACTTAAAGTTTCCAGAGCCGCGAAAGACGAAGGATTCTGAAGAAGAGTTACGTCCTCCCTTTCGTCAAAATGTATTTTTTTTATTTTTCAGATAATGTTTTTAATGACCTCCAAACTGAAATTTACATGTAGTTTGAGGTTAATTCCCCTTAAATCGCCGTTATGAATTCAAAACAATTGAAAGTGGGCTAACTACCTGTTAAAACCCAAGTTCACGTGGAAGTGCAGAATACTTGGCCATTGTATGTATATCGTAGAAGCGTTAAAGTGTGCTATGCGCTTCCCTGGTATTGAAAAGGTTCTACTAAACTTCATTCAAACTCCCACTGGATAAATACACGAACGTTTCATTTCAAAACATTATTAGCTAATTTCTTACCTTTTATTTAGAAATCCACCCTTTTCGGAGATCCATCTGAAGTACAGCCAGGTAGGAACGCATATTTTATTAGATTCTTGTACATTTGTAGTTTAAAAGTGCTTTAGATTTAAATGGAAATTGGCCTACGATTTAACAGATATGGCACATTTCCATTACTTAAACTTTAAACTTCTTTTTCCGAACTTACGGATCTCTTCACTATGTTCAATATCACTGCTCTCAATATCAAAATTAACTACGAATAAGTAAGCACACATTGTTAAATGGTACCTAAACAAAAATTGTTCTCTACGATCCGGAAATGAAAGTGGTAAATGCAGTCAAAATTCATTGAGCAAATTTCTCGAAGTTAATGACTTTTGCCCAAGATTCCTGATTTGCATCCGTTTTGGATGCAAGGTCTGGCTTAGTAATGAATATCTATACGACTATAGCTATGTTTTAAAAGCAAAAGTTTCTAAAGTTTGGTCGCTTTGCTCATCGCGTATGTTCCTTCAGACCCCGGAATTTCGCGCACCAATATAAGATATAAATTTGATACAGTACTCTCTCAAGAGTTCTAGATATTTCACAATGCAAATGCCTTTGCGTCCTCCCTATTTTCTGATTTTTGTTAAACATAAGGCAAATAGTAAATGCAAAACCGTATAAAGTGATTTGTAATGGTTCAAAATTCAAAAGAAGTTATATAATTTTTTGCCACGGCTGAATACTAATTTTGTTAATGCATGGCATGACAAGCAAGTCCGCTTTATAAAACACGTATCGAATCATGAGTTTGTTCTCGTGTGCGTTTACCCTCTGTGGTCTTCTGTAGGCCCGGGAAGATAAAGGGCCTACTACTGTTGTTGTAATGTTCGTTATAACAGATAGCCTTACGTGACAAATATGATGAGATTATAAATTATAAGAGAATTGTAATCAATATCCGTAATGATTACCTCTATTTATTTATTTTTGCTAGTAGGCAACCTATTGGGACCGGTTTGATTGCATGCAATTACAATTAATTATGATCATGTGGTAGTATCTGATTTATTTATCATTTATCTATCAACTCTGATGCTACCTTGATATTTTTAACTCCTGTCTTTTCTTTTCACTACCATCCGTCTTCCCACAACATCCTCTTCACCTACTGTCTCTTCTCCATCAACATCAAATTCAGCTGGAGTCCCTTCAGGTTCCATAGCAAACATCGTAGGAAGCGCTGTTGGTGTTATTCTTGTGATTGTTATCGTTATAATTCTCATCATCATCGTTTACAAGCGAAGAAGGTTAGAGAGATACCCTGTGCTTAACTTATCCCTCTCATCGGTCCATTCTCATCGAAATCCTTCATGGAAGATGCTAAAACCGTATGTCCATGAAAATACAAATCCAAATATGATTGTATTACAAATGTATATATAAAGTTATATTATTACTTTTTTCCTTTTTTCAAATGCTATTGAATGGAAATATTCTAAAGCATAACTCTTTTAGAATGTTATGGCAATTCGCTTGAAAGACCTATTATGTTTAATGACATGCATTTTAAAATTACCATACCACTTACCACATTTAATGTTTACATGTTTCTATATGTCTATTTATTGGGAATTGATAATTTGTTTAATTATGTATTTCATCAAGGCAATTTATCTATGCTTTCATAATATTAACTTTCAGCAATGAATCAGCCCCTACTATGTCTAAAGGGAAGGAGTCCGATTCGTCTCCGCAGTATGAGAACCCTGTATTTGATCCGTCAAAGACAGACGTCCATACCTACCAAGACCTGCACACTGGCATTCATAACTACCAAGATGTTAATACCGATGCTAAGAGCTACGGTAATCTTGCTGACCCTCAGACCGACCAAGATCCAAAGGAACCTGATCAAGAAGCTATATACGAAGACATAAATACAGAATATGTCAACGTGCTCAAGAAGAATTGAATACATTAGAAAAAGGAAGATCTAAGTCAATCGCAATGATTTTGAGTTCTCAAGAATTTAAAAAAAACTAAGGGGGATAACATGTTTCAGTCTTAATTTATTACAAATATATTTTCATTTTTAAATCATTTCATCAAGAAGCAACAATACTTTAAATCTTAATATCGCAAAATATTAAAGTTCATCTTAATAGGTGAAAAAAAAATCTTTCTGATGGACTTGGGCGTTTCTTTTTCATGTATCCAATTAGAATACCATGACGAAAAGTTGTCAAAAACTATCATGGCTTCCTTTCCTTCATCCCGTGCTTCTCTTTCTCTGTTTACTTACACCTTGTCTACTCGCGTTATTCCCAATTCTTTTGATATCGGGGATCATTTGAAATGTTCCTTTTGAATAACATGATTCGCACAAGTCTGAAAAATTTGGGTAAAAATAGTTGTAGATCTTAGGTCCCACACTACATGAAAGTCAGGGTATGGGATGAGTTTCTTTAAATTTACGTATATATATATACTTATCCTCGTTCATTGAAGTTTGTTTTCTACTTTCATTTCCTGAATAATGTGAATGATGTATGAGAATGCATGAATCTAACATCATAGAGCAAGAACGATAATTCTATTTTCGATTTTTTTTTTCTTCTTCTCCTTATCATCTGCTGAGGTTTCTGATGAAAACGATTTTAGAAATATAAGATATGTTTTTGAATTATTCAATGCAATTACAAGTATAAAGGAAAACGAATTGAGTATATACGAAAAGTATATACACGTAAAATACAAAGGCGTGTTCGATCATGTAAATCATGTTTTGAGCCCGGCCCCCCCACTCAGGTTTCAAAATGACCGCATGCGTGTTGCCAAAATGTCCTTTTCGTAACAAAAGAAAAAGGTCGAGCCGTATTGACTTTACACACCGGACTTTTGCTGAAAGGGGGGGGGGGGTGCGGAAAAAGGCTCGTATACAAAAGAAAAAGGTCGAGCCGTATTGACTTTACACACCGGACTTTTGCTGAAAAGGGGGGGTCGGTTGGAACACGCATATGCGTACCCTAAATAACACTGAGTGGGGGGGGGGGGGGGGGTTTAGGTATCAGTAGGACAATACAATATTCCGCTGTACTTTTTGTCTGTATGGATTACTGGTGTTAACTCATAGCCTGCCATGAGGCTGCATGCACGCTATTGTTACTCTGCTTCTTGCATGCTAGCACGCATTCGTAATAGCAGTTATTGTTCATGCCCATTGGACTGTGCCTAGTGTTACCATCGCGTTAAAGGGATCGTTTAACAATGTTAAATCTGATATACACGGCCCTACAGCCCTACTTGTTATCAGTGTCTGTGATATGGTGTAATATTGAAGCCCTAACAAAAATTGCGCTTCAAAATGATGAAGAAGTGCCTCAAAAAAGTAAAAATCTTTGAGTGACCGGTTTTACCATACTCGTTTTCCCCAATAGACTGTAGTGTTATGAAAACCGTCAGGCGAACGGTTTTCAAAATGTGTAATTCCAATCATAAATATCTTGATAATCAGACAGGCGATCGGCTTGTTAAAGTCATGGGGTTCCTGACTGACCTAAAGGTTTATAATTATCATTGCATCATGAGCTAAATCCAGAATTGTGTTTCAGAATCTGAGACAAAGTTACCGGATCCCTTTAATCCGATTATCTCGTTATAAATCTGGCACAGGGGGGATTAGCCCTGTGGCAGGATAAGAGTTAATGCCTGCTTTTTCTGGTGTAAAGCATTATTACCCCATTTTTTGACAATAATGAATAAATTATCAATTATTATTATTGTCATTATTATTATCATTATCATTATTGTTGTCATCATTATTATTATCATTATTACTACTATTTCTACTTCTACTAAACAGTGGAATTCAATTTGATTAATAGGTCAGCGATAATGTGATAGAATGTGAACAATGAAATACGAAAATATAAGTTGTGAATATAAACATAAACTACGCATCATAACATTTATGTGAAAGCTTTGTGTCATGTAATGGTGGATGTTTAGGAAAAGAATTGTAAATAGTAGAATTAGAAGTTAATTAGTAGAGTTAGATTATGCAATCCAAATCAACATTTTATATTTCCATATGAGCAGGAAATGTTTAGGCACATATTAAATGTGAATACTGATAACTAAAACTATAGAACACACAATATGTAACAGTTAAAGAAGTGTAAACAATAAAGAATACAACAACAAAAATTGTTTGATGTAAGCTCGTCAATTAGCACTTTGAACGTTTCTCAACTAAAAGTAATCCGTCTGATTATTAAGGCAGTTTGGAATTTGCGAATTTTTGTGCTAACAGTCCGCCAAATACCAGCCAGATTACTTTGCGGTAACAATTAATTAACCCTCCCTTCGAGGATTTACCGTTTTCAAAGAAAGAGTTGTAGAAAACTTTAACATGTAAACGTTAGGTCAACCGTTGGTTGTCAGAGACTTTAAGATGATCTAAGACCTAGACCTACTACGAATCAGTTATATTTAGAATCGGTAAATCTTAATTTTTGTCATGAATTAATGTTCTTCTAAATACTTGCTTTGATCCGTGTATTCTCTTGTTTACTGTGTAATGAATAAATGGGAGATTTATGGGATATTAATATTACAATATACCTTGGAAAATACCTTGGAAGTAGGCATTTAAAGTTATAAACTTATTTGCCTCTCGTTGACATTTGGATGAAGAATCCATATTTTGACACATGTTTAGTGGCGCTATACAGCAATTGATGAACATGGACAAGCGAAGGACTCCTCTGGGTCATATTGATCTTTTCTTGACGACCAAAATCTCAACAAATTGGATTTAAAGCTGTTTAGTGACGTGCTCTCCACAACTACAGAGGAGAGGTTGTTCCATTCATTGATACATCTCTGTGAAAATGATCCATGTCTAAGCTTCGAGTAGACTTTCTTCTTAACGATCTTGTATCGATGGCCACGGGTTCTATTATCAGTTGGATGGTCAAAAAAGTGTGCTAGATCCAGTTCATCTAGGCCATGCATTATTTTGTATATCTGTATCATGTCTGCTCTATGGCGTCTGTAGGCAAGAGATGGTAAGTTGAGATGTTTTAATCTCTTCTCGTAACTCAAGTGTCGTAGCATGTGTATTTGGCGAGTTGCTCTACGCTGTTCCTTTTCTATTTTCGTGCTGTCTTTTTTCAATACAGGATGCCACACCGTTGAGCAGTACTCGAGTCCTGGTATTATAATTGATTTGTATAGATGTATAAAGCCCGTTTTGTCCAAATTAGAAAATGTCCGCTTGATAATCCCTAGCTTGCGGTTTGCAGCAGCACATACCCCATCCACATGACGTGAAAACTTCAATTGCTGGTCAAAGGTTACACCAAGGTCTGTTTCTACTTCAACGGCAGGAATAGGTGTATCTTCGTCTGATATGAAATAATCATAACAAGGATTTCTTCGACCATAGTGGATTACCTTGCACTTCTCCTGATTAAATGGTAGTTGCCACTGATGGGACAATTTTGAGAGCTTTGCTAGATCTGCTTGTAGATTTTTGCCATCCAACGAAGAGTGAATTGGTGAGAAGATTTTGGTGTCATCTGCAAATAGTTTGACTTCTGATGCAGTGTTACAAATATCTGGAAAGTCATTAACATAGAACAAGAACAATGTCGGCCCCATCACGCTTCCTTGAGCTACACCGCTGACAGCTTTTGATGCACTCGATGGGGTACCGTTTATGAATACCCGCTGAGTTCTTCCAGTCAGGAAAGACTTGATCCATCTATGCAGATTACCTGTTATACCGTAGGCCTCTACTTTTTCAGAAGTCTAGCATGTGGGACACTGTCAAAGGCCTTGCTGTAATCCAAGTAGATACAGTCAATACTTCCCTTGTTGTCTAATTCCTTTGTCCAGGTTTCAGAAACATTTAGCAACTGTGTAGCACAAGATCTACTTCTTCTAAATCCGTACTGCTCCTCCGTGAACAGAGAGTTCTCATTCATATATACAAATGTTGAACCTCTTTATTCCATCACATTTGATAATGCTTTATATATCATTAGTATCTTCCATATCCCTTGACTTTCTTTGCAGCCCTATCTAACAATTTTATTCTTTGTTTCTCCCTTTTTCCTCTTTTTTTTTTGTTGTCTCAATGTTTGTTAGTTTTTTTTTATTATCATGTATTTTATGTTTCATTTCCCTTTATATTTTACGCAATAACCTAAGCTCAAAATGTAAATTTTTAATAACAAAGTGGAAACAAATGCGTAAAATCATTTTAATTTAATTACAACCTTAAATATGAGCATGACATATTTTCACAAATTAGTCATAATTGTATAAAGAAAAATATATCAAGAGTGTGCAGAAAGATCATAGCTGGAATATTCCGTGTCCCTTTTTGCGTGTCATAGTCTAGACTACCCGATAAATGACATGTGATAGCGCCACACATCGACTGAAAAGTTATAGAGATGTAACAGGGTTAGAGGCGTCATAACGTGTTATAGTCAGTATGTTGTCCTCGATCTCGGCAAAGACGGCTTCGTGAAAAGAGTAATAGACAAGTAGCTTGGAAATTGCACATATATACATATAGTTAGCAGCTGATAAGGGGAACTGAATTTGTGACCTTGCATGTTAAAACGCTTATACACCTCATTCAAGATCTTGGTTGTTCATGCTATACATGCACAATTGACAATGGCATAACAAGGCAGTGAGCCACGAGGCGAATTTCATGAAACTATACTTAGCTCCACAGTTACTAGTTCAACGTTAAAGTTAAACTTGAGTTCTGGTTTAAAAAAAAAAAAATTCTTACAGAATCAAATGAAACTTACACTGAATGTTCAAGATTACAAATAAATGTAATTTGCCAAAACAATATTGGTATAAAATGTATACTGGCTGAGTAATGAGCATAGCTTAGATACATTTAACCTTTTAATAAAGAGAATGTTTAAACAAAAACCTGTATGATAATAGTAAAATCGTGCCTTGCCAGTCCCTTTACTGGGTTGGTATTGTTTCGTAATTTGTTAAAAGCTTTAATGGCCTGAGTTTACAATGAACTGACAGTGTTACATTTCGAGTTGTTTGGATCCAGAAGGACATTGATGCTGTATAACAATGATAGGAGTCAATGCCCTTCTGGATCCAAACAGACAGAAATGTGGTGTTTGTATCAGATTTCTCATTTTGTATTTACCGTTAGAGTTTCTCATTCTGAATGGAAATAATCTCCACCTTCAATATGATATCATGGAATCAACAGAGATACAAAATGACGCATTTATAAACATGCCCAGAACTGAGTACTGAAAAGGACGTCGTAAAGCTTACAGCTTGAAGTGTATGTCGCCCTCAATTTACATGTTTAAAAATAGAATGGAGTGACTGAGACTGAGAGAGGGAAGTAACATGCCTATTACATGCAGTGTTACGGACAATGCCTTCTCGGCTCTTTTACACCTGCAGTGATACTATTATAAGGAAAAAATGACTGTTTTGAGGGGCACATTTAAAATTAAAGAAAGAGAGAACTGTGGAACAGCCTACTACAGAGAAAGAGAGAGAGAGAGAGAGGGGAGAGAGAGAGAGTGAGAGGAAGAGAAACATACAGAGACGAAGAAAGTATAGCAATTTTTTTGTAAGAGGGAGAACGGTGGTATAGAGCGGGAGAGAGAAAGAAAGAGAGAGAGAGGGAGAGAAAGAGAAAGAGAGAGAAGGGAGGGGTTGGAGGAAAAGAAAGAGAGATAGAGAAAAAAGAGGAAGAGAGTATGGAATAGAGAACTGTGGTGGAGAGAGAGAAAGAGAGAGGGGGGGGGGGGAGGGGGATCGACGCCGATCAAACATAAAGATAAAGAGTGTGCAACCATGGACCTACTACGAAGTAACAATGAAAGCGCTAAAACGTTTTTGTTCACCTCTCCCCAGAACTCAACCTTCTCATTCAACAGTACAAAATATTTATACCAGACTTGCGTGTCCAAGGGGTGGTGCCTAGAACCCAACTTTTTGCAACAACAGAAACGTCAACTCGTAACATGGTATATAATCGTTTAAACAAACAATCATTTTTGGATAGCTGGACTGCAGTAGGTCCTAGTTTAATTTTATGGAAACCAACATCAATGGCCACAGAATCTGAAGCAAAAGGTGAGGAGTTTCTTCCATTTCTTGCTAGTCTAATTTCAGGCACCCCAAAAAGAAAATGCAATAACAGGAACGTGCCTATACACATATACTAATATCAAGTAAAGGGTTCTAGGACAACTACCCCCTGGACATCACCCCCGGATAACCACCCCAGTCAACTACCCCCTAGGACAACTACCCACTAAGACAACTACCCCCTAGGACAACCACCCTCTACGACGACTACCCCCTGGGACAACTACCCCATGACAACTACCCCCGGACAACTACCCCTAGGACAACTACTCCAGGACAACTACCACCCAGACAACTACCCCCAGACAATTCCTCCTACGACAACCATCCTCTAGGACAACTACCCCCCAGACAACTATCCTAGGGGGTAGTAGTCATAGGGGGCAGTTGTCTGGGGGTGGTTGTCCGGGGTAGTTGTCCCGGGGGTAGTTGACTCGGAGTGGATATCCGGGGGTTGTTGTCCAGGGGGTAGGTGTCCGGATACGCAAGTAAAGACATTATGTGATCCAATGAAAAAAGTATGATAGATCTCATTTAATAATATTTGTATAATACAGCAAAAATTATAAGAAATACAACAAAAGTAATGATAAAAAAGAATCTTGAAATGAGTCTGGGGAATGACGCTTCATCAAATTAAACTAGGCGTGGTAGCGTCCGCCTGTAACCCAGCAAACAGTGGAAGTTACAAACTGATTCAGCCTAGGACGCAGGTTCGAAACTGAGTCACGTCTTTCGGATGGTGACGGTTAAAGGTCGGTCCATAGACGTAAATAATCATATCTGATTGATACACGTCTGTAAAAACTCAATACACACACACTCTCACACACAAACACACACGCACGCACACACGCACACATACACACACACACACACACATCTAAATATGTACAATTCTATGCGCAGCCGGATATCTGACGCAACCGAGAGATTCTCGCCTGTGACACCGTACGACCCTACTAGCGAATATACTGGAGCACCACCTTAACTTTTCAAATTTTACCTGTCCTAGTTTACCCTCTTATATACGATTTCCCGGCGAAATTCGCGAGTTTGTCATTCGAATTCATTTATTTTGCATTAAAGTTAGCGCAGATCGGCTTTGCCATGCCAATTATCATTCAATTTTCCCGTTTTGGTATTTAATTTAGGATTTTGGTCGAAGGGTTTCATAGATCTGTCATTTATTTTAGAAACTGCTCAACTGGCATTCAAATTGGTCGTCACTTGTCGAGGCGCCATTTTTATCATTCAAATTAACACCTGTCATTCGTATTCGAATTGTGTTTATTCAAGTTAGGAATGTTAGGGGGAAGAAATGCAAAACACGTTTACAGTTTTTTAAAAATGCAATTAAACGCATGATTTGCCATTGGGGTCTTTTCTGTTATTACATTTATTAATTTTGAGGACAATGCATATGGGTGTAGTCAGACAGTAGGTAAAAAAAGGGTGAAATCAAGGAATACGGCATTTTTGTATTTCATCAAAATGGAACCAAAAGGTGTTAAATGATCACCATTGGGTGCAAATTTCACTCCTTAAAGGGAGTACAATCATAACCTTGGGGTGCAAATTTACACCTTCTTATGAACAAAATTTATTTACTCCCTACATTGGGGAGTAAATTTACTCCCTGAGGGGTGTTACTTATGTGACAAGCAGTTACTCCCTATAGGGAGTCAATTTACACCTACTTTTCTCTGTGTGTACAGTCCCTATTTGGGAATCGCCAAGTAGCCAAACGTGGAACCGTAAGCTTCACCTAAAACACTGTCAAGTGCCAATAAAAATTAATAACGACAGAACTTGTACCTTACCCTAGCGGACCAAACAGTTGTAAAAAGACTGGTTTTGAAGAGCTACATGTACAACGTTGCGCTTGGATTATTCAAGAGATTCATTTTGGAGCCTGCAACTTAATTCAGAGGCCGTTATGTCCTGGTTGAAGTATTGAACACACTCCATTACAGAGAATTCATTTATGATTCGGAATGGTGTATAGAGCACAGAGCTCCACTAATCACTGACAAGCCTATTTTACCTGTTTACTAGTGTGTTCACCTACGTATTATGGCGTCTTTACTAAGTTGGAGCAAGTCCTTTTCTGGACTCATGCTTGTATTGTTCTACATAGCTGCTACAAGTAATGGTAAGGAAATAATTACACATTATCACCTTACAATGTACCTTGTAAATAACCTCCTCTCATTAAAAAAAGTATTCTTGAATATTAAAGAAGAAATCATTAAGCTATGCTTTAAAATAAAAAAGTCAACAAGCAAAAGACAAACATACATAATAAATTCATCTTTTACAAGTCGATATAAGTCTATACATTTTATGTTATATATATCGGGATTTATGTTGCATAATGTTACTTTGTACTAGATGTGACAAAAAGAAGTAAATAAGAAGCTTGGACTCTTTTGAGTGTTAAAAGCTCAAAATTTAAATCTCCAACCAGATTAAGGGTTGCATATGGTATAATATTTAAGAATATTAATTTTTGTTTACATTATAGCTTTTTTGAAAATTCGAAATCGTAACATCCGTGTCAGCATTTAATTCAGAACACAAAAGTGCTGTTGCAAAATGTTTAAATCTCCTCTTATAACACAGGGGTAATGTAGACGAAGGTCGCTCTTCTCATTAGATCTTTTTCGCAACGCATTCAAATAAATCTTTGCATATTCATTCACCTGAATAATTGTATTTCAGTATGCACAATTGCATACATTACGTGTTGTTAGGTAGCGGGTATAGTTTCATTCTCATTCAAACGTGGAGAAGCACATATCCTCCATGCAAATTTGCCTTTTATATGTTTAACATATATTTTTCGTCACATTTGTAGATATTTAGACGGGAAAGCCTTGTCCGTGCATCTATTAAACGTAGGCTTGACTATTGTAATGGATTATTGTTTGGCTTGCCAAATTCACAAATAATCAAGTTGCAGCGCGTTCAGAATGCATGTGCAAGACTTGTGTTTTATTCCTCAAAAGTTTACATATTACATCTGTTATTAGTTAAAGCCCCTCTACAGTGTTGGAGCCCCAATTCGCCAAAAAATTGATTGCAAAATTTCACTTAAATTAGTTCATCATGACTTGTGCAAGATGATGTCATTTAAGACACACTTCTGCAAAGATCACCCTCAATAAATATTTTTGTAGACAAATATTGGTAAAAGAATACATAATTTGGCATCAATATTCGACATCAAACACATTTGTTTTGAATTTCTTACAGAAATGTGTCTTAAAGGTTGGTTGAATTCCAAATATATCTTAAATTCCTGTTGTATGTAGTTTCACCAGAGCTGTTCATCCGTTTACAATTGACAATACAATACCAACATAGGAGTTGCTATGTCCGACATGCTGTAGCATCACCAGGAAAAGAAGGGTAGTGTGGAGGTATTATATGAAAGCATGCAAAATTCGTTTGTGGGTATGTGCTGAGCTGGGGAAAGTTACACACCACTGTCTCTTGTTAGCTCATTAATGATTGACAGATGATGTCATAAGGGGAATACAATCTGGAGCATTTATTTAGGGTGGAGCTTAGTAGGTCTGAGATTTTTAATATTTAAAAATCTATAAATTATATTAGATATTAGATGTTCGAATAACAAAATATGAGTTGTATGCAGCCCTGTACATCAACAAGAATCAATATATATTTGGATTTCACCTGACCTTAAAACAACATTCTCTTTCCCATTATGAACAAATTTAAGAGAAATTTTGCTAACAAATTGTTGGGGCTCCCAACACTTTAGAGGGGCTATCAGTTTAATTGGTTGCCATTTAAGTAACGTCATGATTTATAATACTTGTGCTTGATAAAAAGAATTGAATGGTCAAGCCAAAATTATTGTCTAATTATTCTCTTTTAAATCAAGCCCATATGCACATAAGTTACGAAGTAAGCAGTACAGGCTACTTTTAAAACTACCTCACAAAAACAACCTTTGATTACGTTTTCAGTTGAGCCGCTCTAAAGCTTTGGAATAACTTACGACTAAACAGAACAGTTTCATCTGTTGGTGTCTTTTAAGATTTGTTGACGACGCTAATTTTCAAGAGCTTTTGATTAAAAAAAATGATGACTGTAAAGAAGCACTGTTAGGAGTTTTGTTTTCATAACAGCGCAGTAGAATACATTTGTGTAGTAGCTGCGCTATATAAATTGATCGAATTATTATTATTATTACTATTGTTAGTGCAAGTCATAGTATCTGCCAGAGTTTCAGACCTATAGCAACAGCTATGTACGCAGTTCGTATTCTATTGAAATACAATGATATATATATACAAATTGAATTAAATAGCTCTTTTCTAGGAAAACGTGTATGAATCTGATAATATTTCAGAATACATATCAAGAATGGTTCAATGACGATGCTGACAAAATGAAAACAGTCACCTGAGAGTTACAAAATCAACAAGCTCTGGGGAAAACGTCTCAATGCAGAGACATTATTGGTTATTGGAGTTTCTATTGGTAAAGCTACAGTCCCATATACGTCCCGGACCGTCCCGGACCATCCCGGACCCCATCCGGGGTGATCCAGGATTCGGTCCGTGTTGACACCGTGTTGGCACCGGGGTGGTCCTGGATGGTCCTGGATGGTCCTGGATGGTCCTGGATTGTCCTGGGCGGTCCGGGAGTCGACCCCGGATGTTTTTGACGGTCAAAAACTGCCGGGGTGGTCCGGGACGGTCCGGGACAATAGTTTGATCCGGGGTGATCCGTGTAGCCACCGTGCTGGGTCCGGGGTCATCCGTAGTGGCGCCGGGGCGGTCCGTGTTGATCCGTGGCAGTCCGGGAGTGAGTTATTGACCGCCCAGGACCATCCAGGACCATCCAGGACCACCCCGGTGCCAACACGGTGTCAACACGGACCGAATCCCGGATCACCCCGGATGGGGTCCGGGATGGTCCGGGACGGTCCGGGACGTATATGGGACTGTAGCTTTTAAAGCATCACACTTTTTTGAACAAAACATCCCGGACCATCCCGGATCACCCCAGACCATGGTCCGGGTTGGTCCGGAGTGGTCCGTGCTCGTCCGTGCTGGTCCGGCTTTATATGGGACTGGGGCTTAAGAGGCATACCAAACATGGATGAAATATAACTACGCCACGTCTGAGGCATTGTACGTTGCATAATCATTCTGTATTGAATGACTACGAACACACAATAATCTATCTTTTAAGATAATACATCATCTGAAGTACAATCAATATTGTCCTTTTGGACACCTCTCTATAAAGACCACCTGTATAAAGTGGCCATGTATTTCCCTCGAGAACGAAATGTGTGTTGTAGGAACTGTCTAGAAAAGGCCGGCTGCCTACAGTGGCTATTTTTTCTGTTTCCCCTAGGTGAACTTAATAGACAGGTTTGAATGAATTATGTAGATAGAAGACCGAGTGATGACGAGTTTGACAGCACACACGAGCAGCAACATAGGGCTCGTGCATGCGCAGAGAAAGTGTCAGAAGATTTGCGAGATCGACGGATCCCTAGACATCTCATGAACACTTATAAAAGTTGTCAACCAATCTAAGAATCCGAACTGTCGGGCCGCTTGTCTCGCGGGCCGTCGGTCTCGTTTGCCGCAGATAAACTGCGACATCCTTGTTCGGAATCTACCCGTTAGCTGCATGTAGAACATGCAGGGAGGGGCTACCCAAGCTTGATCTAGACTCGAATACGTGGGGATGTACATCAAATCCATCATAATGTTAAGTCGGTCAGAAATGAAAGCTGATAATATAATTTTCTAAATTCAAGGCGAAATTACAAGTGCTTCGGAATTTGAATGATTTCCCAGGGTATTGCATGTTTTATGGTTTGTCAATTAAGATACATTGGATAATTATGAAGAATAACGTGAGAAGACGCATCTCCCTACTCGGTTTTTCAGCTTTCTTTATATTTTGTATACCAAGTAAGCCCCCTAACCCCAAACATGCCAAATAATTGGACTCACCCTTCGCCGCTAATTTGCATATAATGGATTTGAATGAACTTTGACATTCAAGTGGAACATCTGTAGGAAATTATGAGCAGGAAATAGGACATGGTGGAATAAAGGGAATTTCCAATTTCTGTTCCTTTTCTAGGCAAACATTGAATTGACAATTATTGAAGGAAGTGAACAAGAGGAAAGGGTGAAAATTGACGGTTTTATCTGAAAACATTAAAAAGGGATAAATTTTAAAGATGTGGTCATCTTTTTGAAATAGGCTTTTATGAGTTATCAGGTGTTGGAAATGAAACCAAGCCCCATCTTTGAAAGAGTCGAGATTTGAATTGGACGTATATTCACTTGACTTAATACCAATCTAAAATATATTCAGAGAGATAGGAAAGTGAAAATAATGATTTTTTTCCTTTAAAAAAAAGGTACTATAGAATTATGTAGCCAAAGTTTTGCGCATGTGAAAATGTACACCTCTGCGTGTTAGTTGTGTATTAACGGTAGCATTTAATACACTTTCAGTGAATTGCGGGGTGTTTTGGAAATAATTGAAAACTGTTTACTATTTAAGGCATTCAATACTTTCTACATGATTTATGATTGTGTTGTCAAAGATTAATTTTATCCTAATGATCCTACAAACCACTGAACAATTCCCGAACATGTCGAATGTAGGACCAAATACAAGTGCTCTTTATTTTTCTTAATAAGTAGCGTTAGAAGACTATTTAAAATGGGAGAGGGGTAGGGGCGGTCTGACCATTATGCCGAGAAGATAGCCGATGATTTTCAATCAAAGAAATTTCATCATTTTATTGTGGGGGGGGGGGGGTATTTGTCCACAGATAATAATAATAATAAAGATAACATAATAATAGTAATAATAATAACATAAATAGTGGTAATAATAATTGGATTTATATAGCGTCTTTTCCAAAGGACACAAGGCGCTGTCCCTTAGTCTATTAACAAATAAAAGAATCGATCGCTTAATCGTAGAGGTATCTTTTTCTACGTTTTTGAAGAAGTCAAGTGAAGTACTCTTTTTTAGGAATGCAGGGAGTTTATTCCGTAGGCATGGGACAACGAATTGAAGCCAGCCTGACATCATTATGACATGTATCTCGATCCAAGTAGCCTCTGATACAGTATATATTACACATGTGCCTGTTTAGGGTCCGACATAAGGAGGTAACATGATCAGACATTTTCATTTCCCTATTTTCTACACCCACTCACATTGACTCAATCCATATATTAAATAAACTATGCAGGAAAAAAGAAATACACTGGTTAAACACAAGTCATATCTGCTTGTATCCTACATTACAAATACTAGAGATGAGCATGGTCTGTACGTGTTAAGGTATAGCAACCTGATCTGTTGCTACAGTGACAGGAAACCAACTTTTATAAAGGAAGGAAATGTGCCAGGGTAAGAAGCGGTCGGTCGACCTTTCAATATTCTTTTTTTAACAAACATTTACAATTTATGTCGGTGAAAAAATTGAGAAGAATGTAGTTATATAGAATTACACACATTGTGAAATACGTCAGTGACAGTTTTACTTTTAGTTAAGGCCTCCCATAACAGACATGCCAATTACAGCGGCGGTGTATAAAAGTGTACGCAGGTATTTCAAGTTTATATGAAGTTTATCTAAAATAATCATATATTTATATTAAAAGAAGTTGTATCACGAAATTGATGAGTACTAATAGGTTAAAATTTGCTAGACCTCTTGGGGGGGGGGGGGGGGGTGCAACACCCCCGCGTGCCAAAAGGCCTCTGCCAAATGTACGTTTTGTATCCTATAGAGTATGGAAGTGCCCCGGGAAGTGCTAAAGTCATATTCGCCCGTCATCCAGGTTACTGTTTCTAAGCAACAGAGCCTGCGGATGAAGTTCACCGCGAAATCATTCAAGCAACCGGGTGGAGCAGGTCGAATTCAGTGTGTGGCACTCGTGTGATCACCACGCCAAAAATTATCACAAAATTGTTTGGAACCAACAACCTTGACAAGTTGGTCAGGATGACGTCACATTTCGGTACTTAATTATCATTTGTTTAATGTTTAATGTTTAATTATCTTTGTCCTTGTCCTTTAATCAAGGAAGATGGGTGTGAGTGCTCGCCCTCTGCATCTCAGTAGGCCAGATGGCACACACGGGCCGCTAAAATGGTGAAATAAACCTTAAAAGGTGTTTTATTTCACATTTTATAGGTACTATGTCCCATTTGCAGGCCAAACAAAATGAAAAGGTTACATTCCAACGGCATTTTAAAGATAATAATAATTTAGAACTTCCCTAAAAAAGGGGGCTTGAAAATGTGTTTAAGTGGGAAAATAACGACTATTAGTTGTAGAATCGACTTAAGTGATAGCAATACAGTAAGTAATAGTCTGATTTTCAGACCATTGTACCGAACGGTTGTACGTTTTGTGCTGCGCAAAGATTCAATCAATTTAATTTTGGCCTTTACAAGAAGAGGGTTATTGATATTTATTTATTTCTTCCACAATGTGGAAATATGCTTCCCACCAGCATTACAATAATACAAGAAACAGAGTACAATAATATGAAACATGCGATACAATTAAGCAAACGATTTCAAAACAGAAAAAAAATTCGTCCTTTCACAGAATAATTTTTACGACATCCAAAATTGTAAAACTTCTTTTCTGATTAGATTAAAAATATCTCTCTACTGCTTTTAACGGGCTATTCAATATAATCATCATTGATGTATTAAGCTTCATGTGAACAAATTATATATTCAAATAATTATGATCATTATTGCTATTGTTATTATTATTCAACGCCATCATTATCCGTCAAAATGGATAGATAACTGCATTTATATCATTGTGGTCGTATTTAAATCACATATCCATGTATGTGTACTAACAGTAGTAGGTAATAGTGGGGAACTGAAATGCTGAACTGCTATCGTTTATTATCTCTTTACGAATTGGTTGAACATGTGAATATAGTTTGGTACGAAGGATTGGCGGATGCGTGCTCGGTTTGTGCGCGGGACGTTTAGTCGAATTCCAGAACGGTTGAAAGAAACATTACATCAATACATTGATGTAAACAAATGCTCATGTACCCTGTATAGCTCATTTATGTATGTTATTACTAAAGAAGAAAAAAAGCCAGTCAGTCACTCAATAGTGTCTGACAGTGAAGTGTAGCAAGTAAACGGGTTTCCTTGCATAATTTGAATATTAGGACACTGCTAACGTTGAAATTTCACAGACAGGACATACAGTACTTGACATATTCATAATTCCTGCTAAGTTCTACAGCATTTGATGTTGGCTCCAAAAGGGACATAGTATCTTTAAGCCGGATATGAATAGGTAACACTCAAACTGCGATATGAATAATAATCTAGGAGTATTTTTGGAAATGTTCCGCCTCCTCTTAATACATGGCGATTTATATGTACATGAGTAAGTCTCTGTAATTTCAGAACATTTCTTGTCTTCTAACACATTAATTAAGAACCCCATGTCCAAGCAGTGTCTAACAAGTTTGTTCTGTTTTCATGGTGTGACTTGTTGTTGTTGTTGTTGTTGTTGTTGTTGTTGCTGATTTTTTTTTTTTTTTTTTTTTTTTTTTTGGGGGGGGGGGGGTGTCTTGAATATTCATGTACTAAACTCTAATACGTCCATTGTGGTTCATTTTAATAACAGATTCAGACTAGCTACTATGTAACTTCCCATTTAGCTTAGGCCGAATGGCGAATGCTGTCTTACCTCATTCAGGACTGGAAGCCTAAATTCTGGTGTACGTAGTCCGCTGAGATGTGCATGCTATTAAATCTTTTACTGACTATTGTTTTTTCTTTCTTTCTAGGATACATCGTAGACCTGACATTAGTGACCAATCACCCCCTCCTGGATCCTCCCAACACACGTGATCAATATATCGGCGCTTACATAGGACAGAAATATGCAAGCATCAGAGACGATATCACGTTTGACCGAATTATCCGGACCGTTGATACTCCTGTTCTCCCAAAATATAGCAACACAGTAGACGAAGGTCAATGTATAAGAAAACTTATCTTCGAACAATCTAATCAAACCAAGGCATTAGGAACATTCCGTGCAACTTTCGAATATGATGGAATCACACGTTATACTTCAACTGTTGTCTTAATGCACAATGGTGAGTATAAATACCCGTAAATTAGAGAGCTTTTAATACGATGGTCACATTGCCAAACTGACCAGTTTTGGGCCTCTGGAGGTAATATAACTTGTTTACCGAGTCTGTAGTCGGTCTTTTATCGGTCTCGTTGGTGTGACTGAAGAATACACAGTCAACTAGGAGCCACCATTTTCGGAAAATAGTAAAACTCAGGGACCAGATTATTAACCACTGGACGTTGCCTAATAATTTAATTTAGGAGATTCATACCACTAGCTTCAGTCTAAAGGAAAACACATTCTCCAAAATTGAAAAATAATATTAAGATGATCTTTAAACTTTTAAAAACGAAATTAGGGTAAAAGCAATTTCATGTAATAAACACTGTCCTATTTCTTGAATTTGTAAAGAAACAGATCTACTTAATACTGTACTATACGAGGACACTGAAGAAGACAACAATCAACGGATAGAAAACATTTAGAATCACTAAAAAAAAACATGATCAAAATTGCATTTCCTGATCATTTTTACCCTCATTCCCTGGCCTGATGTAATATAATAATAATATGGTCTTCCCTGTCTCCTGGTAATAATATTTCTCCCCCACTTCTGCCGGGCCACCATTATAAGGCCCCCAAGCATTGAAGAATTTATTTCCACCGGGTACCTAACATTTCATAGTGGGGTGAGTGGCAATTGTAGAGAAATGTCTTGCCAAAGGAAATTATTGCCGTGACAGGTATTTGACTCCTACCATGTAATCAGCGACTTTAGAAGTAGCCAATACAATACATCTCTTTATTTTGAAGAATTTTCCCCAAAGCTGCTTCTACAATTTTTTTTTTCCTCTGGTATTATTACTCCCAAGATGCTCCCATTTACTTTACAGCGACAGTCTTGCCTGAACGGACAACTTTGACCGTCCATGCCGGGGAAACTGTTACGATCGCAGTTGTCACCAACATGACGGACGGTTACCTCCGGTGGCGGTTTAATGGTGAAAAGATATATGCGAATAATGGAAAGCAGAGTCTTACTTTGGAGAACGTGCAACTAATCCATACTGGGGTATATAAGTGTTTTGCTGGAAATCGATGGGATGCAGAAAATGCAATATTCCTTCTTCATGTCATCAGTAAGTTGAAAACTTACCTATCAGCGATTACCTATTACCTTTCCGTACATGTATCTTACATATTCTCTTATTTCGAAGCAACTTTCATTGCAACAAAAGTAATTATAATTCTACATTATTGATGTCAGCGAAACATCAGTGAAATTAATCCGAAAGGTCCCAAAAATGTATTTATGTTTTGTGGATTTCAGCATATTTTCACGGCTGTTTCCATACTAACATGACATTGTTTTGGTATAGATTCCTTTTCCCTTTAAAAAAAAAGGCAATAATTCAGCATATTGAAAATTTGATATTGACAATTGTTATATTATGTGTTCGGGGAATTTACAGATAGAAAGTTATAATGCAGGTATGTCGATGCATCTTGTCATATCGGTTATCTATTTCTGATATTGCTTAGATGCTGGATTCTTATCCACTTTGAAATACTAATACTGTTTACTTCAAACAGGATGCCCAGCTCATCGTTGGGGATCTGGATGCGCATATAACTGTACTGAGTGTCTCAATGGAGGCAATTGCGATGCAGACTCAGGAGAGTGTGTTTGCCCTCCTGGTTTCAACGGGACAACATGTGAACACGGTATGGTTTACACTTGTATGGGTCCTCTGCCCTTCGAAACACTGTAGACAAGCTTATGGAACAAGGCGTAAACATAATTGTTGAACAAGGCGGGGGGGGGAGGGCACAGACGGAGGATGACACACAACATTAAAGAGTCACATACTTACACACACGCACGAATACACACACGAACACACACATAAGGGGTATAGGTTTAAGGTCTCGACCTTAAAGTTTCATGGATGACCTTTTTCGAAGTGGATGAAATTTGTCCCTCCCCCCCCCCCCCCCCCCCACACACACACACTGACTACCCATATGCCTCGACACCAAGCTTCTGAAGCAAAATTATATCCTTCTTTAGCTAACACATTTTATTTGTACACATGCCAAACTCTTTTTTTTTGCCTAGGATTCAGCTCAATATTTGTTTGATGTGAATGAAAACAATGATTTCATGTAAAATATTTGCTTGGAATAAGGTTCAATCTGTAATACTCTTCTAGTGCATAGTGATGAACATAACAACATCATCTTTCATTAATCAGATTCAATCGATGAAACCCTTGGTTAAGAAAACAGCATTGTTTCATCGGCAAGTTCGTACATTTGATCGTTCAATACCTACAACTCTTTTCAATAAAGCTATCACTCGAATCAGAATCAAATCAACTCAATGTCGATATAGTAATACAAGAAACTCTATTGTGAAAGCATTTTTATCCTTATCTCTTTATCCTCAGTCCTGGGCAGCAACCGGTTTGGGCAGGATGGCAGCTTTTCTTGTGATTCCTCAGGAGATGATCACAGTCCAGGGTGTCGGGGTAAACTCTTCTGCCTACCAGACCCCTTTGGATGCACCTGTGCAGCAGGATTCATGGGAATCGATTGTACAACAGGTACTTTTATTCTCTACAAGAGAAATCGAAAATACATCATCTTTAAAAAAAAAGTGATATTACATACCGTACGCGTATAAAATTGGATTAATTCAATTCAATTCAATTCAGAACTTTATTTCAGACTCAGCTGCACAAGGCAGTGGAAAAGTAAAATGTACATGTACATGTAAATTACATCAGTTCTGTTCATGTCTATTCCGAAATATAATTGTATCTTTAATGAAAGAGATTTTTACCCGTACCGCTTGAAATATCAAATATTTGTATGCCTAAAGTGAAGGTAACGATACAAAAAGATGAAAGAAAGGTTTCATTATTAGCCCCGACAAAAACCGAATACGAAAGACATGAGTGACGAAGAAGGTATATTTATATTTGAAGTATTGAATGGGTTAAACCATACGATTCTCGAGCCTGAAAAAGAGTCTGCCCCATGTGTGACCGTTAATCTCACGTGATTAGAAGAAGTATTTGTCTACATAGAAATGCTTTTCAAATGACAATTAGTGTTCTGATCATGACATTTCAGCACGGTTCAATTTGTTCCGCTTTTAAATGTTGGATACCTGAACTTAAAATAAGCACAAGTATATCCTGAACAATGTAATTCAATAGTAATGTTATGTGTGTATCAAGGAGCATGGTTACATTATAACCATGAACTAGATACCTCTTTGAGGTGGACAGAGATTCCACAATGGGATATACTCTGCCATTCGAAACATGAGATTTGTTATCTTTTAACAAGTGGTGCTTGGGTTGAAAGTGAAATTGTTTTAGTTTTAATTATTCTGACATCATGAAACTGAAAACAAATATGTATATTCTTTTCCAAGGGATATTAATACCTTTATCCGTATTTCGAAAAGCGAAAATAAAATGACGTTTTATCTTATAGTGAAAATGTTTGAACATGTCTTCTAAATATGAGGAAGAGCTGGAAAGCCATAGACTCTTTTCCGTATAAATATATTTAAGTAACCATTTATGTGCAGGAACATAGCCCTTGAAAAATGTGCTCGATAGGAAGGAAGGAAAACTGAATTGACAATATTCCACATTATGGAGGATATTGCCTCCCCATCCTACTTTCTGGCAAGGAGTTACATAAATCTGTCCAACAAAATAATAAATAATAATAAAAATAGGCATTTCTATAGCGCCGTCTATCAAGAAATTATATTTATTATTACCCAGGCTTTAGCCTAGATGCCATTACAGCGCTCCTGTCAGGTACCCATTTACATCACCTGGGTTGAGTGTGGCAAATGTAGATCAATGTCTTGCTAACCGCGGACCTTGTGATCGACAGTCCGGCGACGTATCCACTCGACCCCAACACCTCTAAGGGCAGAATGTTGCATTACTAAGACAACATGCATGTAAAACATTTCTTTGCTTTAAAACCCATGTACTGTAAACTATATTGATTCTATGTAAATCCTTCTAAGCGGCCCCGTATGAATTTAATTGTTTTTTAAGGCCTATTCTACAATAACATGTATAAACTTGCATATAAAAAATACTATAGGTACTTTATTCGACACTGTACTTAATTTAAGAGTTGATTTAAAAATGATTGAAATCGAGCTTTCTATAATTATCACTAGATATATCTAATTATTAAAGGCGTTCCAATGCACTTGTGGGCTGGAGGAAATCGAAGAAAATACCCCGAATTAGCGGAATCTAATCTACCAAGCATTAAAAACGAACCCTAAATACTTCATTGACCCATTTATTTAGGATTTGTTTGAATTCATTGTCGAAATTCAATATCAAGGCAACAATTACATCAATGAACATTGGGTTCTTGGTCCTGCTCCTCAATGTGAAATAGTGATGTTTAAAAAGTGCATTCGGCCTTCCTCATAATGATGTTCCTTATGTTCTATTACTTTATCAATCCCCATGATATGTTTAAAGAATGTAACCCAGGAACGTATGGAGCCAATTGTTTGCAACTGTGTCACTGCTCTCCAAGTAACATCTGTACCAAGGATACAGGAGAATGCATTGATGGGACTGCATGTCAGGAAGGCTGGACTGGTGTCAACTGTCAAGGTGATTTTTTTTTCTCTCGAACATTCAGTTTACATGGTTTTTTTTTTAAAATGAATTTATTAAAAATGTATTTAATATACTATATTATCACAAAATAAACACATCACGATTAAGAGCCGCAATCATTTTCTTATACTTGTCAAAGCAAAACGAAAACAAATTTAACAGATTACTAGTTTTAGCTCATTCGTGGCTATAATAATTTACTTGTTTATTATCATTATCCTTTTTTTTGTGACAACTTAAGCTACTACCAGTGCTACCAACCCTGTCAGCACTACAGTCCCTCCACAGACTGTTCATTTTTACGCCATAGCGAGCTTCTACTACACCAAGGTTAACAATGGCAGACCTACAGCATTGGTTTGTGTTGTGTCAGGATCACCTCCACCGACCTCTGAAAACATCATCATCACCGATACAGTCGGTGGAGATGAAGGGATTATCTTTCTGGAGACCAATGCAAATGAATCAACCAGGACATCCCAGTACCAGGTTATCGTGAGTCTGGGTGAGGTACCTCTGAATTTCATGTGTCTTTTGCGCATACCGGACAGGGAAAGTGTCTCGAAAAATCTGGCTGTCTCTGTTTATGGTAAGTAATTCTGAACCTCAATAGCATTTTGTTGTGCTACGATTAACCGAAAAGAGCTATAAGCGTCCTTTGTCAACAATCACTGTTAGTAGTATGATAATTTGTAACTTTGTTTGTATTGTCTTATCTGTCTATAAAAGGGTTTCCATGTGTTATTATGAAAGGTTTCGATAGTCAATTTTGGGGATTTTTTTTTTTTAACCTCATTTGTGAAGGTCGTGGGCTCGATCGTAGGTACAGCACCGACGTAAAGCGAAACATGACTCTAACCACTCCGTATCCATTAAAGAAATAAATATGGACCTAGTGGAATGACGAAAGACATGTTACCACTAATTCAAAATTCCCTTCCTTATGCTCACGCTCACCATTGTCTGGAATTTTGTCCAGGGAGCAGAAGATAGAGCACATATTGTGTTCTTTTAATGTTCCAGATGACGGGGAATATGTGTGAAACGTTTAGTGACGTTATTTTGTATCAATCGATATATATCCAGATATTCAGTAACATATTGCAACGCGATATGTATTAGGAACACGAAAAGTCCGTTGGCCATGATGTATTGATGAACGCGAAAGTTTGTACCTTTTTGAAATACCCCCAGAGTAAAAACATTTCACGCTTTGATCTACCATGGGCATAAAAAATGTCAGAAACTTTATTCATTCGTATCCGCTCTTGGGAACCATTTGCCTATATAAAAACATAGGATGACTTGAATCAGACCTGCATACAATTATCTGTTATATTTTTCTTTTGTCGTTATTGTTTTGTGTTTATTTCTTGAGGATCATTTCCAGTTGTTCGTGAGAAGGGGATCGAGATATGAAACTTATGTCAGTAAAAACATTTCCCTGTAACAACCATTATTTTGTTCACAATATAAAGTCTTAAAATGTTGATGGCTTCATGGAACTTGTTTAAAATTAAATTTTCGTTCAGAACCTCCAAGCTTTGATGAAGCTAACATACTCGTCCAAGACATGACATCTCACTCGATCATCATAAGGTGGGCACCTTGGAATGAGAATTATGATTATGGTGATGGGCCAGTGATTGGATATCAAGTCTACTACAAAATACACGGACAGGGTGACATAGCCAGGGCTTCAAGAGATCTCATCATTGATACAACTTTCACCATCACTAATTTGACACGGGACACAGAGTATGAATTCAGAGTGACTGCTTCTAGAGAGGGGCCAGCAGGTGAAGGGACGTACAGCCCAGTAGAAAGAGCTAGGACAAAGTGTTCTGGTAAGAGCAGCAGACTATTATCATAACAACTAATATAGGGTGGATCATCAATATCATTTTGACGGCCGCAGTCAGGACGGAGTTCACTCTTTGACGTCACTCGTTCTTTTCAGTCATGACCTTAATCACGTCTTCTAACTTAAGATTGAAATTACGGTCAAGTATATCATTGAAAATTATTGGTGGTTAAAGTAAGTTAAATGAGTTCAATTTATCTGTTGTCAATTTTTTTTACAAAGATGATGAAGACTAAAGCTGTTAACAAAACGTTTACCTAACAGGTTCCGCCATTTTCATTCCTCGAGCTGAAGAGTTATTAATAATAGCAAATATATTTGCGACATTATCATTAGTAATGATAAATATGATAAAAGTGAGAGTATAATTATTTTATTGAATATTATGATTACTTTTTCTCTCCTGACCATTAAAACATAAACAGTGATCCTTTGACGTTCCAAAAACCTATATTACATTGCGTTCTTTAAAAGTTTTCGATTGTTAAATTTCCCGCTCTCAAATATGAAGCTGGTAAATATTGACTCACTGCAGTAAATTCACCCTAAAAGCAAAAAAAGTGTAGACATTACAATATTTACTTGACGTAAATATTGTATTGTTAGTTGTAATAACCACCAACTCAATTAAAACCAAAACAACTTAATTGTCATCATTTTTTTTGTAATTCCCCTTTTCAGCACCTTCTGAGGCGCCTGTTCTGTCTGTCAGAAACAAAAGTCAAACAACTATCACTTTGGATTGGGAGGTGAGCTGAAATGATTTCATTGCATTTGATTTTCTTATTATTAACTATAAAGGGACACATTTCAGTTCAATCTACTTAATATCAATGATAACAAATCGCTTAGTTGGGAAATGAAAAAATTGGGTTTAAATTTTAAGTATGAGCGCTTATAAACGGACCCAATACCTTAATTTAAAATACAAAGAGAGACACATATTGCTAAAAGTCCACTCGAAGTATCAACAATGTTTTGTTACGTTAATTAGTTTGGATAAAGCGTTTCGTATGTTTACTCCGTATATATAAAAGATATAAGAAATCATCAATGAAGATTCGTCCAGATTTTATTCGAAAATGTAAGGTTTGACGGTGAATATGGCGAACTTAACGTTTGCAAATTAGTCAAATTGGTGCATTCTCCCCATTTTTCATATTCATATTAATAACAGGTAATACCAGAGGAATCATGGGGATGCAGTGCCCTGTCTGGATTAGAAATCAATGTTAGCACCGATGGGCAAAATGGCTTGCCTCGAACTTTGTCATTTGATACTATGGCGGGTACTGCTATCATTGGACAGCTTGCGGATTGTACTTCGTATAACATCAACGCAGCATTTAGAAACAAAGACGAGTTGGGGATCTCTTCAGAAATATTGTCAGTGAGCACGTCTTTGATACGTAAGAATATTTTTTTTTCTCGTATATATATATATATATATATATATATATATATAGGAGTTGGAAAGGTTAAACTTTATTGGTAAGAGTTATACAGACTGTTTCGCTTGGGCTGTAACTCATTCATTCATTCATTCATTCATTCACAATACCTCATATCTTATATCTTATATCTTGAGAGATGATAGACAATTTACCAGAAATACTATATCACTACGCTAAAAGTGAAATGCACATCATTTAATTATTTTGTAACTTTTAAGAAAACAGGTCTGTCATGCGCGGACATTTCAGAAGTACGTGGTAGTCAAATATGGTCTCAATGCTATCACCACTCATATGTTTAACGACCTTCAATTTGTTTTCATAACATTTTCTTTCAATTTGCAAATTGCAAGTTCCGTTTACCTGTATATTTCAAATTCATTTCCAGGACCCGCAAGTGTAGGAGCCCTACAGATGTCACCTTCAACCACAGAAATTGAAGTCAGCTGGGAAACGTCATCAAGTCCATGCTCCCCTGACTACTATATCATACGCTACAGTCTCTATCAGAAGCTTGCCTGCTCCTCACTAGAAACCACCCCAACAGAGTTTGAAGCGAACACCAACGTCAAACAATACAATAATCTAGTGGGGTTGGAGCCTTACTCGCGATACAAGATCACAGTTATAGCTGTAAATGGTGCCGGGCAGAGTGAACCCACGATGGGCTATTCAGATACCAGGCCGGGACGCGAATTTTTTTTCCGTACTCGAGAGGGCAAATACCCCATGTGCGCATGCGCGTGGACTTGTGATTTCTCTGCTACTTCCCATACGAAATGTACATGTATTCGCATCTACTGTGCACGATTCGCGTTCTACGAGTAAACGATGGCAAAGTAGTCTTCAAACACAGACTCTGATTTGCCAGTTTGACAAATCAATATGCGTATGTGTCGCGATGTGCTTATTCAAGTCTGTGTAGTTGATGATTGATTGATTTTTATTCGACAAGCTTCCAACATACAACAATATACAATAATAACAGATCAAAAATAAGTCAGCTTGAACAGGATAACCCACGAAAGCTCGAGAGCTTATTTCCAGTGGGGTCCCTTACAGACATGTATACAATTAATAAATTAAAATAGTAATATTTACAGACAGATAAGAAAATTAAAAGAACTACTTATTAAAGATAATAATAACAACATTAAACTGATGATAGAAATGATATTAAGTACAAGAAGAAAAAGAAGAAGGAGAAGAAGAAAAAGAGGAGAAGGAAGAAGAGGAAAATAATGATGAATTTGTAGAATTTCTATAACGTACGAAAACATAAGTATATACAACATGAAAAAGTATGAACCGACAGAAGAATAACAATTTCAATCATATAACATGTCATTCACTTCTCTTCTCTGACTGTCAAGTATTAGGTATTCCTTTAATTTCCTCTTAAAATGATCATAGTTTCCTATTTCTTTTACACCATTGGGAAGGGAATTCCAATGTTTTATGGCATTGTAATAAAACGAATTTCCAATACTACCTACTCTTTCTGGTAAGTTAAAGTTGAATCGTCTATTTCTTGTATTATAATCATGTACGTCAGTAACAAGATCGAAGTTGGATCGAATATAATGATTCGACCTAGTTAGTTGTATGATTCAGACCCAGTAGTGCATATGGAAATACATTGCAACTTGTATAGAATGGTATAGTAGTCTGCAAGCACAGACGCTAATCTGACAGTTTGACAACATACTAGTAGTGTGCTGAGAAGTACTTTATTCAAGTCGCCAACTTGTATAGAATGGTATAGTAGTCTGCAAGCACAGACGCTAATCTGACAGTTTGACAACACTGACAAAAGAGTTATTAGACCAAAGTTAGAAATATTATTACAGAATGACGGTTTTGAGAAGGCCAATAAATGACCTTATGGTGTGTGGGTTTATCATATATAGGCCTGCTATCGTTTGTTCAGAGCCAGAAGGGCATTCGTTGTGTTAAGAGTTAACATCCTTCTGGCTCTCAGCAGACCATGATTATAAATAAAAGTAATACAGAGAGTGCGAGCATACTGGAGGGAGGGCTAGAGAGAGAGAGAGAGAGAGAAAGAGTGTGAGAGAGCAGTGGCACAATACATAGGCCTACCATGGGGTCTGGAATCATTAAACTACACAAACTTGCATAAAATCACTACTCATCAATACACAATATATTATTATGTCCTTGCAGACTACTATACTACACTCTACACATTGAGATGCATTTCTAACGCACGCACCAGTAGGGTCTGAATCATACATCTACGCAGACTTGAATAAAGTACTTCTCAGCACACTACTAGTATGTTGTCAAACTGTCAGATTAGCGTCTGTGCTTGCAGACTACTATACCATTCTATACAAGTTGGCGACTTGAATAAAGTACTTCTCAGCACACTACTAGTATGTTGTCAAACTGTCAGATTAGCGTCTGTGCTTGCAGACTACTATACCATTCTATACAAGTTGCAATGTATTTCCATATGCACTACTGGGTCTGAATCATACAACTACACAGACTTGAATAAGCACATCGCGACACATACGCATATTGATTTGTCAAACTGGCAAATCAGAGTCTGTGTTTGAAGACTACTATGCCATCGTTTACTCGTAGAACGCGAATCGTGCACAGTACATGCGAATACATGTACATTTCGTATGGGAAGTAGCAGAGAAATCATAAGTCCACGCGCATGCGCACATGGGATTTTTGCTCTCTCGAGTACGGAAAAAAAATTCGCGGCCGGGACGTGAGTAATGAACAAATAATCAAAATATCCTTTCCCCATAGCGGTTTCAAGACATGTACAAGGTGATATACTTTGTTATCCGTGTTGTAATTATGAATATTGGATATATCTTACAGAAAAAAAGTTGCGATTGGTCCAAAGCTCGTCACGTGATATCGATTGTGAGGAGCGTAATAATCCATTTATTACTCAAGGGCTCCGTCTTATAAAGAGTTGCGATTGATTTGGAACAATCGTAAGTCATCCCATCAATCGCAAGTTTGCAGTCTCTTATGCGCATCGTTGCGATTTATATCAATAGCAAATAAGTTGCGATTGATATCGCCTCTTTATAGACGGGGTCCCGGTCCCGGTCAGCAAAGGATCATTTACCCTCGTGATCACAACTCCCCTCAGCGCTGTTCGCTTCCTGAAATATAACCCCTTTTGAAAATATAACTCCCTTCGGTAGTCCAAAAATATTAAATTACACACATAAACCAGTCAATATATGCATTACATTCCCTTCATATTGCATACGCATTGGTGTAAAAATATAATTTAAAAAAAATGTTGCCTTATTCAAATCATTAGAAGTACAGTTTGGTTGCGATGAATATTCCCCTCAACCTTCACGCTAGCCTTACTACGTAAGCAAATAACACGTCAAGTTTTAACGGATTTAGGTATGTTCTCTTATATTTCTGATTCACTTTAGCACCGTCCAACATTACAAATGTCAGGGTTAACCCGGAAAGGACGTCTCCCTCAAGAATAGGATTCACCTGGCAACCTCTTGACTGCAGAAATGTGAATGGAGTGTTCTCTTACTACTATACAAGAATCTTCAAGGATGGTGATAGAAGTAATGATTTGGTTGGGAGGACGTACTTGGATGATGACTTTTCATACTCATCAGTAGAGTTCAATGATCTTGACGCATGTACGGTGTATGAACTGAATATCAATGCCGTCAACCGTGGTTTGGGAGCTTATGGAAATCTGTCTCATGCTATCGGTGTAACAGGAGTTACTTGTAAGTGTCAAATAGTTAAAAAGAAAATAAATTTTATAATCACCTTCATGATGTCAAATTGAATTTCCACGTATTCTTACTAATATATGAATTTCGTTCTAAAACTGCATTTTTAAAATAATATTTGTGGGAGAGATCAAAATTCCTGTAGTGATATTAAGGTTTCCTTATCAATATATTTCAATATTCATGTACAATAAAATTGAACATTCAAAGATAAGGTCTTAGAGACATTGATGGATTTTCAGGTAGGAATCATTATATTCTCCCCGTTACAAAGCGTTGTTTTTGCAATTTTAATTTCTTTAAATTGCAGTCATTAAGTTCTTTTGGCGAAATTACTTAATATTTTAAGCGTTTTACCAATTTTCGAGGAATTTTGTTTAAAGAATTTCACACGTGAAAATGATATTATGGGTGTGGGGATTCTTAACTGAATATGTAAACCTCTTTTTATTTAATATTTAGATAAGTCATGCATTATTATTGTATTAATGATTATGATAATTCAATGTGGTTCAGATATGGACCCTGTGTTGATAAGACAGCTATCATAAGAGGAAAAAGGGTCCAGGTAAAAAGGATAACAAAATATAAACAGATCAATTCTGTTTCTTGGATTACGCTTTGTCCACCGCAATATGACGCTTAAGGCGCTCGAATACATAACCCAGCTATAGACAGGCTTCCAACTCCTATGCTCACTGCATCGCAACGATATCCTCTATGTTGGATAAAGGTTATTATATTCTTTAACTTTAAAACAGAAATAGATTAAAAAACATGTTCAATCTTTACTCATGTAAAAAATAATTATTTTTAGCTTCATCTTTGGCTACAGAGAATATTAAGCTCGGAAGTCCACGAAAATGTAATAAGAGGGAGATGCACGACTTATAAGCGGTTCTCTTTCTTATGGTTATTGGTCGATGTAATGTTACCCTTCTAGAATACAAACCGCCCTCTTGAGATGTACGATATTTCGCAAGATTAAAAATTTACATTTTTTTCTCTTTTTGTGTTGAATAAAGTTACAAGTGCATCCGCTTATGCAACTGGGAATCAACTAAGAGTTCATTGGAGTGTTCCGTCTCAATGCAATGTGGATTACTACAGGGTATCATATCAACTCATCTCACGTAAGGCATGTCAAGATGTTCCTGTAATAGATGCTCCAGTCTACGAACTCAACGTCACATCAAATACCACATATGTCTCCGAATACCTTTCAGACTTGGAATATTACGCCACTTATAACATCTCCATCATACCTGTGATAAGGAGAGCGGAGAGCCTACCTATGAATGTAAGCGGAGACACACGAGATGGAGGTATGTAAACAATTATGTTAATACTAGCGT
Source organism: Strongylocentrotus droebachiensis (assembly GCA_035222895.1). Classification (NCBI taxonomy): domain Eukaryota; kingdom Metazoa; phylum Echinodermata; class Echinoidea; order Camarodonta; family Strongylocentrotidae; genus Strongylocentrotus; species Strongylocentrotus droebachiensis. The sequence continues at coordinate 778,843 of JAVYIG010000123.1, read as the reverse complement.
TCGCGTATCTATGAGGAGGGAGGGGCACTTGCTCCGGATGGCATTTGAAGGGACCGCAAAACACACAAAAGAGAAAGAGTAAGGGTATAAAGAGAAGACAAATATGATAATATAAACTCTTAATTTGCATAACAAATTTGCTTTAGAAATATTTGTTGTACTAAGGTTCAAAATGTATAAGTTTCTAAAGCTTGGTTGCCTTGCTCATCGCGTATATTCCTCCAGGTCCCGAAATCTCGCGCCTCAATAAAAGATATAGTTTTTATACAGTATTCTCTCAAGGGTTCAAGATTTATTTTAAGGCAAATTATCATAACCCTTTTTATAAATATAAGACAAAGGGCAAATGCAGAACCGTTTAAAGTGATTTGTAACTGTTAAATCATTTGAAAGTAATCTTAAATTTTCCAGTTTCTTTAACCACACTCCCGAAATTCGCCACGGAATATTAAATGTCGTAGTAAATGCCTGGCATGAAAAGTATTCCACTTAATAAAATACGTATCGAACCATTATTTTGTCCTCGTGTACGCCTACCCTCTGTGGTGTTCTGTAGGCCCGGGAAGACCAAGACCCTACTACGTTTGTTGTTATGATTGTTATTGATGAGATTCTAAATTATTAGAGAAATATTGTCACTTTCCGTAATGATAACTTCTATTTTTGTTTAACGTTCAAGTTAGTACACCTGTTTGCGATTGACCTTTTACAAATACTTACATTTACTATGTTATTTACCATTCAACGCTTTGGTTTTATTCACAGACCCCTCTGCCATCGAGTCAGTGTCGTACACCTCTACTGCCAGCTCCTTGCGCTTTGTGTGGGAGGAACCCCCTTGTGAAAGCCTACATGGTGTTTTGGATGGCTATGACTACGATCTCTATGATCCTACTGGTGGGGGTAGATATGTCCGGTATCCAACGACTATCCGAAGAAACTATGGACTAATACCTGGCCTTGATGCTTGCACAGAATATCGCTTCAGAATAAGAGTAGTTACTACCCAGCTCAGAAGGAGTGCATGGCATATGGAAATGGCAATGACTAATATATCAGGTTTGATAAATGAGATATAGGCCTATCGTATATGTGTATTGGTTATAAAGACATGAATTGTGCAATTCTTCCGTTGTACACATTAATCTATTGGCGATTAAAGAGTATTTGTTTCCAAGGGAAAGTATGGGAAACTGTGTGTTTCTAAGTCCAATGCAAATCGGCTTTGATACAGTCTATCTCTTGACGTTGCTTCAAGATAGGTAGATAGCTGTTACTGCTAGCCTAGTACTGGCTCGTGGATAATACAAATATAACATACATCAGAAAAAACGAAATTAATTGAAGTCAATACATATTCTAAAGATGGTGATTAGATTTAGTATGATCACAGTATAGTCAATTCATTATAGGAAACCTGAATTAGCCCGAATGAAATGTTTATTCCTTCCTTTCTATACACTTATCAGCTCCTGGAATGCCAGTTATTACAGAGCTTACCACATATCAGGAAGACAGTGGCACTACAGGTCTAACAGTATCATGGCAACCTCCTTACTCACCTCCATGCCAGCCTACGCATTATGAAATCAAGTACTATGTTCGTCAAGGCGATATGTGTGAGGATGCCCCGAGTGATCCTAGAATTAATGTAGCAGGAACTGTCAATGGTTCAACTTTCACCTTCAATGTCCTGGAGTTGCGTCCCAACTCTGAGTACATGGTGTTCGTGAGAGGCAGAACCAGTAGCGGTTACGGTGATTCGGATTCCCAATCAGCTACTACACGATATTCATGTTAGTATTGTGTGTTCATGTACGTAGGGGAGGGTGAGGGTGTGTGTTATGGTGTGAGTATGAGGGTTTGTATACGGGTATGTATCAATCACATATATTATTTACATCTGGGAAAGATCCTTTACCGTCACCATACGAAAAACCGAAATCACTTTCTAATTGCGGTCCGTCTGAGTCAGTTGTAGGAGAAAGACAGAAAGCTTAAAGTACCGCTATACCAATTAAAATCTCAATATGTACTTTCAGGGGCGTAGACAACGGGGGGGGGGGGGGGGATGAGGGGAATGCATCCCCCCCACCTCACAAGGTGGGGGGATGGCATGTACAATCATCCCCCCCCCCAGGTTTTGGGGTATGATATTTGCTTACTTAATAAGTCATAATGATGATAATAATAGTAATAATAATAATGATAACAATCATAATATTAATAATAATAATAATTATGATGATGATAATAATATTCCTCATCATTATTGTAATTGTGTTTATTGTTATTAGCCGCATTCACACGGTGAAAGCCAATTCAGACGGTAAAAAAAAGAAAATCTTACAAGTATTTTGTGGTTATCTTGTGGTTTGGAAACCACAAGATAACCACAAGATTAAACAGGCGCGGATCTACGGGGGGGGGGGGTTTAGGGGGTTTAAACCCCCCCCCTTGGGCGGCCCAAAAAACAAACAACAACAAAAAAGGAAAAAAAAAAGAAAAAAAAGAAAAAAGAACGCACGCTGGAGAGAAACCCTTTCAAGTGCAAATATTGTGAGAAGATATTCAACTCATCTGGTAACTTAACCAAACACATGATAACTCTGGATATAACTGTGTATTTAACTGTTACTTGATTTAAAAAGACGTTATCATGCACTGCTTTTTATGGTCTCCATTGTGTTCATAGATGCCAGGAAAACATCACTTACGGGGTTCAAATAAACACCCAAACAAAAATCGGATCGCCGCTTCGCGGCTCGTGGACGATGCTCCGCATCGTCATTATTTTGGTCAACCCCCCCCCTAGCAAAAAGCTAGATCCGCCCCTGAGTCATCCCCCCCAGGTGTACGAACATGTCTACGCCACTGTGTACTTTGCACGACGCTAGGAGTTAGGTCAATTCTTTATTTGACAAATTTGAACAGAAGGAGATTCATAATCTAAACTCGTAGTTGTACGAATACACTTTGAATAAAACCTTGCAAAATATCATGGGAGAATTATGTTAAATTAAATGAGCTGGCCTGAAAATTTATTTTAGAAAAAAACACACAAAGAATTAAAAAAATATATATACTACAGGGATTAGAGAATGGTTACGAAGACAAAGAACAAGATTATGAACTCGCTGAAAATGTAGATTAGCTGATATTAAGGAAATGTAGATGAGGTAAAAATTGAATACTAAGGAAAATGAATGAGAATGAGTTTTCCTCTTTTATTTTACAGATCCTACTGGTCCTCCAACTAATATTCAGTCCACTTCAATCAAGAAACGCAGTATTGTCTTCACTTGGGAGAAACCAGAATGTGGTGATCGGAATGGACCAATCTCAAGCTACGAAGTTATGCTCTCCAATTCTACAGGTAACGTAGTAAAACCTAAAGAGGAAAGAGGGAATGGAAACCTTGTCGAGGACTAAAAGCGGTTGTCTAGCTTTCTCCCTTGTATATATATAGTAAATATTTCTCTCCTTTTTTTTTTAAAACTCCAATTTGCTCTTAGTTCTTAGTTTGCTGTAAGTTTTCCTTACTTCTGTACTATCTATTTTCATATTTTCTTTGTCTATAGGGACCCCTCTGTAAAGCAGCATTGTTATGCTAACAACGCTGAGTAGAGCCATTCCTCCGTCTTCCTTTTTATAAGTGTGTCTTTATGATTGTAAATGTATATTTGTTGATGTGTTTTAAATGACGGAAAATAAATACAATACAATACAATATGACCTTAGGTGTAAAAGAGTCCATACAATTTTGTTCAATACAATTTTCAGCTTTCCTTAAAAAAACATGTAACCTAGCTACTTTATGTCTTCGAGGTACTAGTTTTATACTCCTGAGTAAAATTGACGCTCTATGTTTCGTAGAGGTTTTGCAGTAGTCTAATGGATAAGTCGCCAGACTGTATACCACAGGGTACGGGGTTCAAATCCCAGCACGGCACTAATGTACTTTAGCAAGACGTTTGACACTTACTTTTGACACTTTCAACACAATTGTAAATGTATCTGATATGCTTGAGCGCTAGTTACTTTGGCGGCTCGGCTATAAGCAGGATAATATTGTATAAGGGCAATGAACGTCACTGTGTGATGGATATGAGCGCTTTATTCGAAACCGTTATCATTATTCATGTTGTTCATTTCCAGGAGACGTGGTTTATCATGGTAATGCCTCAGCTAGCGCAGGACCTGAGCTATTTGAGATATTTGATCTCATCCCCTATTCGATTTACAACATTAGGATCAGAGCTTGGAACTATGATCTAGCAGGGGAGTATGGTCCAGCGATGTGGGCACAGACAGATGAATCAAGTAGGTCTCAAAATGCATGTCTTTTAGTTCTATTTTGATAAAGACGAAAATTATATCTATTTCAAAATGATGTGTTTGTTTACAATGTCAACGGTGTATCTACAGAACCAGAAATACAACTCTGATAAAATCATTTTGTAATCAACAGTTTGGGATTGATCATATACAGGAACTAATGTTATGCAAACATGTACTTGTACAAATCTTTAATTTGTTTTGTTGTTACATTATTCGCCCTTTTTTGTATCCCCTCCTCTTCTAATATCAATGGAACCCTAATTAAGTATTTATTTCCAGTCATAAATAAGACGTAATGGAGTAATCTTAAATTCTAGATTTCGTGCACCCAAAACACTTATTGACAGCTGTCCAGGATGGGTTACTGATTCTGAGTGTGCTTGTGTACAATATGCGGGTAAAAGAAGACAATATTATTGCTTCGAAATATTTTGCTCCTTTCAAAAGCACAGTCAAAGTTATAATTATTCAATGTTTTTAACATTGCTCGTTGAATTCTATCTTCCGCCAACATTGCTAGTCAGTGGATTCTCTATAGGAATTTTCGACAGAAAACGAAACATCTATTTTATACTTTTTCCAACGTGTCAGTGATAGATCATTGAGTTGTTTCGTTCATAATTATCCTACGAATTTTCTCTATGATATGTACATTAAAGAGCCAGCGCCACCAATCGGAGTAAATCTGCCATCTTCTGACCAGGAGAGCATCACAGTAGAATGGATGTCACCGAACCCTCCTCTAGGCAGGATAATAGGTTACTACATTCTCTACTGGGAGGCGGATGATGTTGGTGCCACTCCTCAGACCTTCGGCATCGAGTGTCGGGACGGGCTGTGCTCTGACATTAACTACAGATTTTCCACAATTATTCCCAATCTCCAGCGGGACACAAATTATTCCGTTCAGGCAAGTGTGATTCGTGTAAATGGATTCTGTATATTAATAATAAGATGAAAATATTTTTTTCATTAATAATATGATAACGAACTCATGGTTTAAAATAGTATTCATTCGTAAAAAGCGTTGTGAAGATATTACTAAAAGAGGTAAAGCTTCACGATATGTTAGTTGTAAGACAGCTCATTATAGAACTTAAGGGATGCCTTTCAAAGGATGACGCGGGTAGAACCAGGAGAAGTGAATTGAAGGTTTCCCGACTTTTCTAATGGAATATGAAAAAAGAAAAGAAATATGAGTATGGTCAAAATAAAAAATTACACCATCTTGGTAAAAAAAAGTCAGGAGGTCCATATCTTTTCCGTCCATCCATTCGAGGTCAATCTCTAAATTTTCCATAATTTATTCTACTCTGTAAGTCGTTTCCCGTTCTACATCTCTCTTTTCTATCACCATGTTTTTCTTCAAATATACAGGTCATGGCAGAAACCATTCTAGGTTTTGGTAGCCCAAGCCCGGACCCACCCGTTGTCAGGATTACATCAGAAGGAAGTATGATATTCATTTTCTCATTTCTATGATGTCCCATGTAGATCAAAATAATTATTGTAGAAATATTATCACCCCATTCGAAATAGGGACTAAAAAAGAAACGTTGAGTAACATGTTAACAAAAAACATAAAAACCCCACATGTTCATAGAACACAATCGCAGAGACTTTCAAGAAATCAACTCAAGGGTGATTTCAATACCGTATATCGTACTGGCTATGTAAAAGACATTGTCAGATTACGTAATAACGCCGTTGAAAACTTCGCACATTTTATTTGATGAGGCACAAGGCTATTGAAACTGCCTTATGGCAATAATTTAACGATTTTTCGATGATAATGATAATAATAAAAATAATAATAATATTGGATATTTATATAGCGCACAAATCCACCCTGCAAGGTGCTCAAAGCATATGTCTGATTTACCCAGGGTAGCCTCATTTGTGTTTAAACTGTTCTCACTGAGGGCCCTGGAATCATGTCATTATCCCGGCTTTAGCCGAGCTACCATGAAAAGGTGCGCAAGCATTGCAGGAATGTCTTCCTACTGGGCACCCATTCACCTCACCTGGGTGGAGTGTGGCAAATGTAGATAAATATCTTGCCAAAAGACATTAGTGGCGCGGCGGGACTCGTTAGATGGAAGTGTTCATGTACATGATGTAACTAACCATGAGTGTTTGTTTGGACAGCATGATATCCCATAATCCCCGAGTAGTATCTACTAATCAGTGTATGCAAGGAAAGACTGCATGGCTACATAAAAAAAAGGATGATGAATCCTATCACCATGTATTGCAAAAGTGATCAATACATGTAGTTTTTATCTCAAACGCCTTGGATCAATTCGAGTGGCAGTAATCACGCATGCTTCCTGCAATGCTATGGAAGACCGTTGATGACTTTATTGACATGCCCCTGACGTATGGAAAAGGGCACACGTGTGCTAAATAACAGGCAGGTGTCTGCTAATTGATCAATCACCGCCTGTTATTTAACAGACGTGTGCAAGGTGTGATAGCACACATCTGCTAGTTTATTAGCACAAGTGTGCCCTTTTCCATACGTCTGGGGCATGTGAATAAAGTCGTCAACGGCCTTCTATATCTTTGCAGGAAGCACGATCCAAGGCGCCTGTCTATTCAAATGACACGAATCTACAGTAGATGTTAAATCACTGATTTTCCCTCCATAAATACAGCGCAAAATAATGCAAAGAGAAAGAAAAACAAAATTGTTTGGTTAATGCTATAATTTTTTGTGAAGCTTCTACCCTTAAACAAGAAAATCGCGTACAAATATTGACCTGTATTTACTTCATTATTAATCTTATTTCCTGCTTTACAGTTCCTAGTGAGCCCCAGGAGGTGGCTGTTTCAAGCAGATCAAAATCTTTGCTGATTGCCTGGAAGGAGCCGAGGTACCCCCGTGGAAAAATCATCTCCTATACGGTAACCTCACAACTAAAATTCATATGAAGAATTAATGATGGTTTCAGTGTATCCGAACTGTAATTATTATTCTAACCTTCTCTCTGTAGTTCACTTCTGCATCAGCTATTTTTTTTTTGAAATTTAAGTTACCTATATTTTCTGTTAGACTAATGCAAAAGCGTGAAGTATTATGAATCATTGAATGAAAAGGAACTTTCTAAAATCTAATACTATGCTGCCGAATGGTTTCATCCGATTGCTAAAATTGGATCGAAGTCTTGATATACAAATATATTTAAACCATTTATAAAGGAAACATGTTTTTGTTTAAATATATGAACGAGAAGGAGTAAATTTATGACCAAACTGTTCATTTCTATGCTGAAGTATGGGTACAATAATATATTGTGGCTTTCGTCCAACCAATATTTTCAGATGAACCAAATAAGCTTTTTTGTGTGTGTAGTTTACCAATCGGCGATTCAAGTCTCAATAACGAAAGTCTTTGGGACACCCCCAGATTTTTTTTTAATGGAGTTGCATGTTACCGATTTTTTGAAAATGAAGTTCCCGAAGTAATTGCAAATATCCCTACCGTGACCTCAAAACACATCAGTGGATGACAGCATTATTCACAATTGTGTTTTCGGGTCTCTCTCTCTCTCTCTCTCCCTCTCTCACCTTTTCTTTCTCTCTCTCACACTTTTAAATCTCTCTCTCTAGCTGGCTTACAAAGTAAAAGGAAAGCCGTACGACAGATCATTCCAGCCAGAAGAATCGTTTACAATGAAGGAGGTAGCGGGAGCCTCTACGAGCTATGTGCTTGGTGATCTGGAACCAGCTACACTCTATGAGGTCTACGTGGTAGCGTCCACAAGCAAAGGGGAGGGGGAGTCTAGTCAGCATGTTGAAGAATTTACGGAACCTCCTGCAGGTATTGGAAGAAACATGTATGAAATTGGAAGTTATTAGACATGACCATACTTTAAAAGGGATCATACTTTTGTGAGAGGGGAGTGTCAAAATTGTCGTAAAGGTAAATACTATTGTAAATTTACATGATAAAAAAGTAACAAAAAGAATACGATTTTAAATGGTTTTATCCCCATCTTTCTTGACAATGAAGTTAATGACAATTGGGCAAACCCGTTAACACTAAACTTGTCTTTGCATGCATGTTAACACAAGTTTGACGGGTGTTTATCTCTGACCACAGACCCCAATGTTTAACCATTTCAAATCTCTATGACACCTCCCATCAAATTATTTAAAAACACTGCTTACACGATTCTTTATAAATCGAGATGATGGGGTACAATTTACACCAGGGACAACAAGTCCAGGCGATACGTGGTAGATAGAAGGACTTTACTGCAACCGTCTTCTACTTTAAAAACAAATTACCATTACTATCGAACTTTTATTGATAACATATGCAGGATACAAGTTCTAACCGACGTACGGCTGTGGTCAAAAGATACTTATAATTTACTTACTAGTCTTGCAGGTTTACTTAACATGTGCAACTCTAAACAGAGAATATTATTGATTTTTATATTGGATAAAATTCATCGTTCAATGATGTTTAAGTTTGATGTTAACATCTCTTTTTTGTAACGTGCCATAGCTGACGAGCTTCCAAAGCCCAACCCACCAGTGATAGTGTCTTCACCTGACGGTTCGCCTACCATTCAGTTTAGCGATGTGCTTGAATCTCCATATATAACGTAAGTATATAGCTACATATCCCAAGCGATGATTTTCGACCTTTAATGATATAAATCTTTGAATCATGACTGTGATTAATTAGGCCAGCGCTTAGAAACAGTAGTAATAATCGCTATATAGATGCTATTACGTTATTCTCATCGTTATTATTTTTATCATAATTGAATTTATCATTACCAGCACTGATACAATCATCGTCATTTTTATTTTATCACTATACCAATGTCTGTCTTTTTAACGCACTGCTCTTGATCTGCGCAATGCTTTTTAAAGGGGGAAGGGAGAAGCCGGAAATGCATTTAGTGGGCCAACGGGTTTCAGTACTGTCTTTGAGACAAGATGGATGGCAATTTCGAACGTCAGTGTGAATCCTCATTCCTTCTACATTTTCATCATACCTCTCACAACTTTGTTAATGTACAAGCTTTTGGTGTATTAATTGGTATATGGGTAAATTAATTCATTCATAAATTGTGAAGGCTACTTTACATCAAAAAGTAATGTTACATTCGGTCTGCCACTCAGTCTCATGTCATGGAAAGATGTATAAAAGCTGGAGCATCAACATTATTTGCACAAGGGCCTAACTTGATATTAATTTTCCTCATCCTTGCTTTAGAATAAAATAATAGTTATTAAAATGCAGGAAAAGGTGACAAGAGTGTATATAATCATCACAAATATCCCTTTGAACTCTCAGGCACATACTTGTTGCTGTTGAAGAGAGAATTCCGGTCACAAGGCGCCGACGTCAACAGGCAGCGTATGGATCCTATGCCGAGAATCCCTCCTCATATATAGCAGCTAACATCAGCAAAGATGATCTTCCGATAGAGCTAACTATAGGGGATAACGAGACTTATGGACATTACCACAATGCACCCCTCAGAGAGAAGGCGATATATGATGTACGAACAGGTGTTGAGAGCAACGTTGGAGGACAGGTACGTTTTTTCGTTGGACGTAAATGTCCCAAGTTACTGTAGGCCTACACGATGTAGTGGCCTACGGTTTCGTAGCATAATTATATTGTGGAAATAATGTTTAGGTGCAAATATCGGCGAAATGCATAGGTCACATTTGCCGCCGCGGCCGTGCAGTCTAAAAATCTACGGCCAATAGAGCGCCGCAGCATTCCCACGGTCACAAACGGTAGCGGTCACATAATTATGTAAGGTAGCCGCACGGCGTATTTTGAATTTGTGGAGACAGAAAATCTGCGACTGCCGTACGGCCTCTGAAGTGATGACGCAAGGTCGCCTTAGGGCGTCCCTGCGGCGGCCTTAGCTTTTTGACAAATACTAAGACAGACGCAATGTAGCCGCAAGGTGCCCACATGGCGGCCGGAAGGGGACCATAAGGCGACTGTGCGTCATCGCAATGAAATTTTCAAGCTATAGCAGCTCTGAAGGTGGAACAATTTTTGTACAAAAAGTACAAGTACGACAGGAAAGACGATGTGATCTGCAGTGATCATTTTGCAGTGTACAGAAGGGAAACCTACCTACGCAATATCGGTCGACTCCGTGCGAAACGTCACAGAACGGGCCGTGCGCAAGCACAATTAAGACGTACTTAAAGTTTCCAGAGCCGCGAACGACGAAGGATCTGAAGAAGAGTTACGTCCTCCCTTTCGTCAAAATGTATGTTTTTTATTTTTTAGATAATGTTTTTAATGACCTACAAACTGAAATTTACATGTAGTTTGAGGTTAATTCCCCTTAAATCGCCGTTATGAATTCAAAACAATTGAAAGTGGGCTAACTACCTGTTAAAACCTAAGTTCACGTGGAAGTGCAGAATACTTGGCCATTGTGTGTATATCTTAGAAGCGTTAAAGTGTGCTACGCGCTTTCCTGGTATATAAAAGGTTCTACTAAACGTCATTAAAACTCCCACTGGATAAATACACGAACATTTCATTTCAAAACATGATTAGCTAATTTCTTGTTTACCTTTTATTTAGAAATCGACCCTTTTCGGAGATCCATCTGAAGTACAGCCAGGTAGGAATGCATATTTTATTAGATTCTTGTACATTTGTAGTTTGAAAGTGCTTTAGCTTTTAAATGGAAATTGGCCTACGATTTAACAGATATGGCACATTTCCATTACTTAAACTTTTAACTTCTTTTTCCTAACTTACGGATCTCTTCACTATGTTCAATATCACTGCTCTCAATATCACAATTAACTACGAATAAGTAAGCATACATTGTTAATTAGTTCCTAAACAAAAATTGTTCTCTACGATCCGGAAATGAAAGTGGTAAATGCAGTCAAAATTCATTGAGCAGATTTCTCGAAGTTAATGACTTTTGCCCAAGATTACTGATTTGCATCCGTTTTGGATACAAGGTCTGGCTAAGTAATGAATATGTATAAGACTAAAGCTATGTTTTAAAAGCAAAAGTTTCTAAACCTTGGTCTCCTTTCTCATCGCGTATGTTTCTTCGGACCCCGGAATTTCGTGCCCCAATATAAGATATAGGTTTTACAGTACTCCCTCAAGAGTTCTAGATATTTTCAATGCAAATGCATTTGCGTGCTCCCTATTTTATGATTTTTGTTAAACATAATATTAGGCAAAGGGTAAATGCAAAACCGTATAAAGTGATTTGTGATGGTTCAAAATTCAAGAGAAATTGAGTTATTTTTGTTCTTATCCCTCGATACGCCACGGAATACTACATTTTTGTATAGATGATTTGACAAGTGAGTCAACTTCATAAAACACGTATCGAATCATGAGTTTGTCCTGGTGAACGTGTACTCTATGTGGTGTTGTGTAGGCCCGGGAGCGCATATTTGTTTTAACACAACTGTTTAGCCATTTTCGCGAAAAAAAAATCCTAGGAGTGCTCTGGTGAAAGAGTCTAAGTCGTCAGCGCACAGGTACACCCAGCGCACACTCCCAGGGAAGGGCAGGTGGTAGAAAAGGGAAAACAAGGAGAGTGGAGAGGATATGGAGAAGGAAAAACATAAAAATACATAACGGAAGAGCTAAGAGGATTATAGATTCGGGTATAGACTAAGGAAAAACAAAGAAATAGAAGACGAAGGAGAAAAGGATAGATTGAAGTAGAAACAAAGAATCACATAAAACAAAAGAGAAGAGGATAGAATAAAGGAGAACAAAAGAAATACATAACGATCGACTGAAGGAAAAACAAAGAAAAAACCATAACAAAGGAGAAAAGGATAGATTGAAGGATATCTTTAGCAATCCAAAGCTACTGCTAAGGGTAATGTTAGACTCTGTCTCTAGTCGTTTGCACAGTATATTTGACTGAACTGGCTAAATACAGTAGTTGTGTTAAAAAATATGCGCGGCCCGGGAAGACCAATGGCCTACTACTTTTATTGTTATGGTCGTTATAACGGAGAGCCTTACGTTACCCTTACGATGAGATTATAAATTATAAGAGATTTATTTTGTTTTGCTAGTAGGCAACCTACTGGGACCGGTTTGATTGCATGCAATTACAATTAATTATGATCATGTGGTAGTATCTGATTTATTTATCATTTATCTATCAACTCTGATGCTACCTTGATATTTTTATCTCCTGTCTTTTCTTTTCACTACCATCCGTCTTCCCACAACATCCTCTTCACCTACTGTCTCTTCTCCATCAACATCAAATTCAGCTGGAGTTCCTTCAGGTTCCATAGCAACTGTCGTAGGAAGCGCTGTTGGTGCTATTCTTGTGATTGTTATCGTTATATTTCTCATCATCATCTTTTACAAGCGAAGAAGGTTAGAGAGGTACCTTGTGCTTAACTTGTCCCTCTCATCAGTTCATTTTCATCGAAATCATCCATGCAAGATGCTAAAACCGTATGGCCATGTAAATACAAATCTAAATATGATTGTATTAAAACAATATAGGCCTATATATAAAGTTATATTGTTGCCTTTTTTTCTTCTTTCAAATGCTATTAAATGGAAATATTCTAAAGCATAACTCTTTTAGAATGTTATGGCAATCCGCTTGAAAAGACCTATTATGTTAATGATATGCATTTTAAAATTACCATACCACTTACCACATTTAATGTTGACATGTTTCTATATGTCTATTTATTGGGAATTGATAATTTGTTTAATTATGCATTTCATCAAGGCAATTTATGTATGCTTTCATAATATTAACTTTCAGCGATGAATCAGCCACTACTAGGTCTAAAGGGAAGGAGTCCGATTCGTCTCCGCAGTACGAAAACCCTGTATTTGATCCGTCAAATATAGACGTCAATACCTATCAAGGCTTGAACACTGACATTCATAACTACCAAGATGTTAATACCGATGCTGTGAGCTACGGTAATCTTGCCGACCCTCAGACCGACCAAGATCCAAAGGAACCTGATCAAGAAGCTATATACGAAGACATCAATACAGAATATGTCAACGTGCTCAAGAAGAATTGAATACATTAGAAGAAGGAAGATCCAAGTCAATCGCAATGATTTTGAGTCATCAAGAATTTAAACAAATTAAGAGGGATAACATATTTTCAGTCTTAATTTATTAAAAATATATTTTCATGTATCAATCATTTCATCAAAAAGAAACCATACCTTAAATCTTATCACGAAATATTAAAGATTATCTTAATAGCTGAAAGAAAAACTATTCTGATGGACTTGGGCGTTTTTCGTCATGCATCCCATTAGAATACTATGACGAAAAGTTGTCAAAAACTATCATGGCTTCCTGTCCGTCGTCCTGTGCTTCTCTTTCTTTGTTTATTTACACCTTGTCTACCCGGGTTATTCCCAAATCTTTTGATATCGGGGATCACTCGAAATGTTCCCTTTTGAATAACATGATTCGCACAAGTCTAAAAATTTGGGTAAAAATAGTTGTAGATCTTAGGTCCCACACTACATGAAAGTCAGGGTATGGGATGAGTTTCTTTAAATGTACATATGTATATATATTTTTTTTTCTTTGCCTTATATACTTATCCTCGTTCATTGAAGTTTGTTTTCTACTTTCATTTCCTGAATAATGTGAATGTTGTATAGGAACGCATACATTTTACATCATGGAGCAAGAAAGATAATTCTATTTTCGATTTTTTTTTTCTTCTCCCTTCTTTATTATCTGCTGAGATTTCTGATGAAAACGATTTTAGAAATATAAGATATGTTTTTGAATTATTCAATGCAGGTATAAGTATAAAGGAAAACTTATTGAGTCATGTATATACACGTGAAATACAAGGCATGTTCCATCATGTTAATCGTGCTTTGAGGTAGGCTATCAGTAGGAAAATACAATATTCCGCTGTATGTTTTGTCTGCATGGATTACTAGTGTTAACGCCTGCTATTTCTGGTGTAAAGCATTATTACCCCATTGTTTGACAAGAATGAATAAATTATCAATTATTATTATTGTCATTATTATCATCATTATTATCATTATTAGTATCATTATTATTACTATTTGTACTTCTAATAAACAGTGGAATTCAATTTGATTAAATAGGTCAACGATAATGTGATAGAATGTGAAAAAATGAAATACAAAAATATAAGTTGTGAATATAAACATAAACTACGCATCATAACATTTATGTGAAAGCTTTGTGTCATGTAATGGTGGATGTTTAGGAAAAGAATTGTAAATAGTAGAATTAGAATTTAATTAGTAGAGATAGACGTATATAACACACAATATGTAACCCTTAAAGAAGTTTTAATAATAAAGAATACAACAAAAAATAGAGTTATTTTGTTTGGTGTAAGCTCGTCAATTAGCACTTTGAACGTTTCTTAACTAACATTAATCCGTCTGATTATTAAGGCAGTTTGGAATTTGGCAGACTGTGCAAACAGTCCGCCAAATACCAGACAGATTACTTTGCGGTAACAATTAATACAACCAAAAAATGCATTAATCAGGAAAAGATGATCATACACAAATCACTTCCGAGATGATATACCAGTGTTTCTACCCGTCTGAGTATACTTCTTTTCATGGTGGATGATGGTGTTGTTGAAAAGTAAATGTCAGGCTGATTTGCATTTACAGAAGTTTTAATTGATGTTGTATTGCAAATTGTAAACACCGCGCCATTACACGTCGTTTGTACATCTCCATTCAGATATACCATTCAATCTACCCTGACTTAGCAAAGTTTGTCAAAAAAAACCCAACAGAGAGGGCATTTCAATACTCATCTTTCTGGGGCCCGTTCTTCGATACCAACGACATGACAGTCATAACGATACTATTGGCGGGAAGAGGAGCCTAGGCTTTGTTTTTGAGATGGGTCCCCTCAAATATTTTCAATTGATAGTAAATGATGAAGAAAAAAAACTTTTTAATATTCGTAATTAAAATACGATGCTATAAAAGTTGTGGCCTATATTTTAGGCTTCAACAAAATAGTAAAATGACAAATATAATTTAGTTTAGTTTTCAGTTTTAGCTTTATTTAATTTTTCACATTCAGGGTAACTCACGTTTTGTGAGTTGAAACATACATTTCAGATTTGTTTAAATGTTTTTAACTATGTAGTTTATACATTGGAGAACCTCACATTGGTATGGGTCTTAAAACTAGAGAATAAACTTCCGAATATGGCTTGCCTGCCGTGGCAGATTAACCCTCCCTTCGAGGATTTACCGTTTCCTAATAAAGATTTGATTCTCAAAACACCTCATTCAAGATCGTGGTTGTTCATGCTATACATGCACAATTATTGACAAGGGCATAAAAAGGCAGTGAGCCACGAGGCGTATTTCATGAAACTATACTTAGCTCCACAGTTACTAGTTCAACGTTAAAGATAAACTTAATTGAGTTCTGGTTTTAAAAAAAAAGAATTCTTACAGAATCAAATGAAACTTACACTGAATGTTCAAGATTACAAATAAATGTAATTTGCCGAAACAATATTGGTTGAAAATGTATACTGGCTGAGTAATGAGCATAGAAAGATGAGGAAATCAAGGTAAGTAGGCCTGACACCATTTGTGTAGTCCCATATACATCTTTCTATGTACAGTTCTTGTTACTTTACCAAGGCTGGGCCATGATTTTGCTGACTCCAGAACCTTGCACTACACGATCAACTTTTTTCTGATCCATTCCACACCTTTTCTTTCACAATGAAATCGCATGACCAGAACTCAACTTTATCTTTAATCACATTGGTGGGGAACGACTTTGAGGAAGTGTACTGCATTTAAATATGTTTTTGTATGAAATAGTCTCATTCGATCATTTTGCTTTATTATTGGAATGTGAAGTTGTTTTGTCGACGTCTTCGATAATCGTTTTTTTTTTCATACTCACTCTCTGAGCAGGAAATATTGGGGAAAAAAATGAATTCCTTGTTATTTTTTTTTTTTTTACCTCAACGCAACAAATGATTGGCTTTAATAACCTGTGATATGAAGTGAATGTATGTTACATCAATACGTGTTGTAATGTTCATTTTGTTACACTTCAATCGTTTTCCAGTCTATTTATGTGGATGTTGACATCTCCAATAGGTTTGTATATCTGTCTCTGTATATTAGCATTTCAATGCAAATTTTCACATAAGTTGGTCTATTTTCTTTGAAAATCTACATTTTATTGTAGCCTTTTAACAAATCACAGGATATCGACTTAACGCTACATGCAAAAGGGTTGACAGCACAATGGCTTTGTGATAAAGCAGTGGTCTTGCCAGATCCCATAGTTGAAACCGAGTCGATGAGCAGGGGGGCGTTTCACAAAACTTGTCATCAGTGACAAATGACAATATGTGTTATGAGCTACAGAAAACCTTGCTTCTGATTGGTTATCAGCAGATTTGTCTCTGATTTGTGTTATTTGTCATCGAAAAAAAAGGCTTTGTGAAACGCCCTCCAGGTGTCCTGTAAGTAAGGCATTAAATCTCATCACCACAGAGAGCACTTGGACACGTTGATAACCTGGTGTCCTGGTAGCTTAATTACAAGCATGCACATGCTTTCTTAGCAATCAGGTATAATAAACCACGAGTCAAACCAAACAAAACCAATACTCACTTCTATGCAGTACTATATATGCATCACTGTGACAACCTCACATCAAGTAGTTATCTAGTAGTATTTATCTTAACCTTCTCAATAGATTTGTTTTCTCATTCTCTGTAGACAGATGCTGTGTATAGTTTATAACGTCTTTCAGTGTGGTTAACGTTTTTTTAATAATTCAATTTAACCTTTTATAAAGAGAATGTTTAAACAAAAACTTGTATGATAATAGTAAAATCGTGCCTTGCCAGTCCCAATACATGTAAATTTGTTCAAACATCATGATATAATCCTCAAAGTAAATGCTTGCGATGTTGTTTTTAGATATAATTCTATGGGTAGTCTCTGCATCCTCTCTCTCTCTCTCTCTCTCTGCGCGTCTGTCTATCTGTATCTCTCTCTCTCTGTATCTATGTCTGTCTGTCTCTCTCTCTCCGTGTGTGTCTCTGTCTATCTATCCCCCTCCCCTCTTCCTCTCCTATGTCTCTTTGTCTCTCTGTCCCTCTCTGTCCCCTCTCTCTCCCTTTCTCTCTCCCCTCTCCGGCCCCTCCTCCCTCTTTCTCCGTCTCTCTTTAAGTCTGTTTCTGTATCTTCTCTTCGTTCTCTCTTGATTTCGATCGAAGCCGTTTGATATATTTCTTTCCTGCAGTTTCTCATCTGTCTCTTAAAATCATTCTACTCTATTCATCTCACTTATGGCTTTTCGGGGAAGTCCGACTGCCCCCATGTTACCATTTCCCCCGTCGCTGCCCCCCGTCGCTGCCCCCCCCCTCTCATATTTCTCCCATTCTCTCCATCACTCCTTACTTTTTTATATCGCTATCCGTATTTGAGTAGTTCTGCATTGTGGTGTATCTTATCTAGCATGTTTACGATTATTTAATTTCATTTCATTTTATTTATCAGTACTATGAATATACATTGTTTTCTTTCACCTTCTCTCTATTCATCTCCTTCTCTCTGTTTGTCTCTCTCTCTCTCTCTCCCTTTCCTTTTCTCTCTCTCTCTTTTGCCGTCTCTTCTTCTCCTCTGTCCATTTTCCCTTGACCTCGTATATCTGATGTATATATATTTATTGTTTTGAAGTTACCTATAATGTATTACGCAACTGAACGTCACATATCTTTAATCTTGTTTAAAGATACGGATCAATCAAATAAAAATATTATATGAAATTATTCGTGATAGTCCTGTACAGAGTTCATGAGATCGAGCAAAGCGGATGTCGAGCATATTCGTGCGTGCCGAAAGCATACTTGAGATCCTCAAGGAATAAACCAAATCATCAGAAATTAGTATTTAAGACTACAGTACAAATCTATCCGCAAATATTTTAATACCTTTCACAACGGATGCTAGAGATATTGATCTTGTCGTTATTCTGTGAAGGATATCATATCAGGAAATCGAAACTGAAAGAGCTTTTCGCAATCCTTATGTTTTTCTACCACATCAACTTTCACTAAAGTACACTTTATGAGTATTCGAAACAAGAGTCAGAGGTTTCCAGTTTCAAGTATATTTGTTGCTTCTTTATGGAATATAACATAATTGAACATAATGTACATGGTAATAGTTATGACAAAATCATACATTAACGGAATAATCATAAAGTGGGGGATCTACTAAAAATCAAAGCTTGTATTATGTAAGTCCCAATTAATGGAAGTGTATATAAATTAGGATATCTTAATAAATATAGGGTGTTTACAAAAGCGTATGATTATACGATGGTTAGTTTTAAGTGATGTATTTTACTAAATTTTACTAAATTTTAGAGTTAACAATTATTAAATAAAGGAAAACTTCATCACCATTCGACAATTCTATTATCCGCTCATTGATATGAGAAAACTTGGGTGAATAACATGAAGGTAGTCTTTGTCCTAGCAGATCCAGAAATTGATCAACGCTGGTAGTAGTGGTCGTCGTGGGGGAGGAGGTAGGGGTGGCGCAAAATATTACATTGGGAGTGCGTGGGTACTATGCTACCTATAATTGAAAGTTTTATTAATGAAGCAATTTCCCAAAATCCGGGCGCCCATCATTACTCAAACGTTTCTATACATTTCCAGTTCATTTCAGTAGGACGTCAGTTGAATACCGATAACTAAAATGATAGAACGCACAATGTGTAAACATCAAAGAAGTAAAAACAATAAAGAATACAAACAACAAATCAACTTATTTTGTTTTTAGTGTAGGCTCGTCAATTGGCACTTAGAACGTTTCTCAACAAAATTAATCCGTCTGATTATTAAAGCAGTTTGGAATTCGGCAGACTGTTAGCACAGCCAGTCAGATACAAGCCAGATAACTTTGCGGTAACAATTATTACATTAAAAAATGCATTAATCAGGAGAAGATGATTACAAACAAAAAATCACCTAAATTACCCCATTATGCTAAAAAAGATTTATCATGCTTTTGGGGGGATCGCAAGCATTGTTCTCATTGTAACTATATGTTTTATATGAAATAATTAGACATGAAATTAAGCAAATCATAATTAAGGTTTTGTGGATTATTTCCAGACATATGAAGATGAAATTCCAGGTACATGGTGTAGAAGAATTTCACGACGATGCCCCAGACGATATCTAAAATGTCGTGTCTGGACACCTATCCACGGGACATCAATTCAATTCAATTCAGTTCAATTCAATTCATTTATTTTTCCTCTTTCAACTGTTCATATTTACAATGATGGTACGTTTTAACATATTCACATATTAATAACCAATACAATACGTCAAACAAATAAACATGCAATTGAAAGTGAAGGAGGGCCAACAAAAAGCTTGTAGGGTGTAGGCCCCCCTGTAAAAGTAATTTTTATGAATCATTATTATGAATTATTATTATTATTACATCCACCCCCGGATAACCACCCCAGTCAACTAACCCCTAGGACACCTTGTAAAGGTTACAGCTTGAAGTGTATGTCGCCCCAATTTGCATGTTTGAAGACAGAATGGAGTGACTGAGAGAGGGAAGTTACATGCCTATTACACGCAGTGTTTACGGACAATGCCTCACTGACTCTTTACTATCATATAAATATTTATGAAAGAAACACAATTCAAGTTTTCCGCGTTCAACAGAAATCCCAATTTATGTATTCTTTTATCAATATTTGTCTTCAAACACATTCGGGGGGGGGGGGGGTCATCTTTGCAGAAGTATATTATAATCAATGTAAGCTTTGTTCGAACAATGTAAGTGAAGGGAATCAAATACACTATTCATATACTCCTCGTCTCAAATGTTCACACACACACACACACATACACACGCGCATCAACGCACACACACACACCCACAAACATACACAACCATACGCCTACACAGTACACACCAACCTCTCGCACACAGAGCCCACGTATACGGGTCCACGTATGCCCACACATTATGCGCATGCGGGCCTATTACATATCAAAGTATACCACCGCTAGGACAAGAGTTTTAAAAAGGCATACAAAAGGAGTAGAAGGCAAATAAGTAACCAATGGAATCATTTCGGGCGTTCATTTTACAAGCTTAATTATTATAAGGAGAACAATTATTTTCAATATAAACATCCAGTTTATGTAAGATTCCGCCTTGATATCCGGAATCGAAGTGGTATTTTCCCCTTTGGATGAGGCAAATCTTCTAGCTGCAAAGTGGGGATCAGACAAAATCTATCGGAGCGCGCTATTGGTTGTTCCATACATAGCTGGCTGGATATATGACGTAGTTTGAATCGCATTTGATTGATTATCAGGTCGCTATAAGTACAGTGTATATGGTTAAAAAGATTTCCGTGACCCCGATAGACGGATTTCCAACACAAGGAAATCAGAACATATCTAAATTTAAATTGTGAGAAAAGGAGGAAACTTTGTGTTCTCGAGTCTTGGCAAGGGCTGTTGTCAAAGATTGAAGTAGTTTGCAGAAAGTTTTCCTTCCGTCTAGAACGACCAGCTAAGGTATAGACTTGACTTAAATTTTGTATTTTGTCTTCACTAGGAGAGAAATACGAAAAAAAATCACCAGTGGTTCAAAATTAAGCTCTGCCGAAACTTTCTTCTTGTTGGATAATTTCATATGGGAAAAGCCATTTTATATCCATGATATATTAAAGTTAAGACTAAATTGTGTGAACAAGGAAACACTACTCCTGAATATGACCTGGACAATTTCATCTTGCCTCGTTAATGCTTCCTAGATTGACAATTTCAAGCAGTGTTTTCACTAGTGTATGATGGCGTCCTTACTGTGTAGGAGCAAGTCTTTTTCTGGACTCATGCTTGTATTGTTCTACATGGTTGCTACAAGTAATGGTGAGTAAATATTCACCATTTATTATCTTAACGAACAGATTTACTATGTAAATAACCTCCATTCAATCAAAAAGTATACTTGAATGAGAGAAAACAATTAGCTATGCTGTAAAAATGAGAAATAAACAAACAAAAATCGATTAAACATCACAAGTTCCTCTTGTTAGAGTCAATACATAATCATACATAATCTACACATATTACAGTCTATACATATCTACGGTATATGTATCCGGATATTTGTTCCATAGTGTTACTTTTTACTAACATGGAGTTACTAAAGCAAGTAAGTAGGTAAAGTAAAACGTTAGTAACTCCATGGTACTAGGTGTGACGAAGAGATAAATTATAAGCTTGGACCCTTTTGAGTGTTAAAAGCTCAAACCAGAATGAGGTTTGCATGGTATTACATTTAAGGATGTTAAAGATATCAAGAGTCAAGTTTGTGACATTTAACAAAAAACAATTATCTGCATGTTTGTTTACATATTAAATTTTTGAAAATTCAAAGACATATAATCGGTGTGAGTTTTTATTTCAGAACAGAGCAGTGCTGTTGTGAAATGTTTAAAGCTTCTCTTATACCACAGGGGTAATGTAGACGTAGGTTGGTTTTCTCATTAGGCCTATTTCCGCAATGCAGTCACATAAATCTTCGTGTATTGCCTCGGTACATATTTCATTAACCTGAATAATTGCATACATAACGTGTTGTAAGGTAGCAGGTATGGCTTGACTCTCGTTTAAAAGTGGAGGCGCATATCCAACACATGCAAATCTGCCTTCTCTAAATTATACATTTCCGTCACATTCGACGGGAAAATCGCTGAAAGTCTTGTTTATGCATTTATTAGACGAAGGCTTGACCATTCGAATGTTTTTTTGTTCGGCGTGCCAGATTCACAAATAATCAAGTTGCAGCGCACATTACACCTGTTTTTGGTTAACTTTCATCGGTTGCTATTAAGGTATAATTGCATTCATGATACTTTTGCTTGTTTAAAAGGAATTGATTGGTCAAGCCCTAATTTATTTGTCTGAGTCATTATTTTTCAAATCACATCTATATTCACATACGTTACGAAGTACACAATACAGGCTACTTTTAAAGCTACCTCACACAAAAACAAAAGTAACTCTTGGAGATTGCGTTTTCAAATGCGCCGCTCTGAAGTTTTTGAATAACCCACCACTGGATAAAAGAAAATCCTCATCTGTTGGTGTCTTCAAAGTTTTATTGAAGACGCGCTTGTTTTCAGGAACTTTTGAATATTCTTTTTTAATTGTTTGTCTGTAGAGTTTTGTTTTCGTCACATGCGCAGTAGATTATATTTATGTAGTAGCTGGGTTAAATAAATTGATCTAATTATTAATATCATAAATATCATTAGGGCAAGCCATAATGCCTGTCCAACCTACCAAAATCCATGTATGCAGTTCGCATTCTATTGAAATACGATAATGTATACAAATTGAATGAAATAACTCGTTCCTAGGAAAACGTGTATAAATCTGAGTATATATCGGAGTATACATATCAAAAATGGTTCATTGACGATTCTGACAAAATGAAAACAGTCATCTGATAGAAAGAAAGAAAAAAACCTCTTGGGAAAACACAAAATGTAGAAAATTTGATTGGTTACTGGAATATCTAGAGGTATGAGGCATACCAAACCGCGCTGAATATAACTAAGCCACGTCTGAAGCATTGTACGTTAAACTCATTAATCTATCTTTTGAAATAATACGTCATCTCAGGTACAGTAAATGTTGTCCATGTGGGCCAGTGGCGTAGACAGGTTCGTACACCTGGGGGGGGGGGGGATGACTCAGGGGCGGATCTAGCTTTTTGCTAAGGGGGGGGGGGTGACCAAAATAATGACGATGCGGAGCATCGTCCACGAGCCGCGAAGCGGCGATCCGATTTTTTTTGGGGTGTTTATTTGAACCCCGTAAGTGATATTTTCCTGGCATCTATTAACACAATGGAGACCATAAAAAGCAGTGCATGATAACGTCTTTTTAAATCAAGTAACAGTTAAATACACAGTTATATCCAGAGTTATCATGTGTTTGGTTAAGTTACCAGATGAGTTGAATATCTTCTCACAATATTTGCACTTGAAAGGGTTTCTCTCAAGCGTGCGTTCTTTTTTCTTTCTTTTTTTCTTTTCTTTCTTTCCCTTTTTTTTTGTTGTTTGTTTTTTTGGCCGCCCAAGGGGGGTTTTAAACCCCCTAAACCCCCCCCCCCCGTAGATCCGCGCCTGTTTAATCTTGTGGTTATCTTGTGGTTTCCAAACCACAAGATAACCACAAAATACTTGTAAGATTTTCTTTTTTTACCGTCTGAATTGGCTTTCACCGTGTGAATGCGGCTAATAACAATAAACACAATTACAATAATGATGAGGATTATTATTATCATCATCATAATTATTATTATTATTAATATTATAATTGTTATCATTATTATTATTACTATTATTATCATCATTATGACTTATTAAGTAAGCAAATATCATTCCCCAAAACCTGGGGGGATGATTGTACATGCCATCCCCCCACCTTGTGAGGTGGGGGGATGCATCTCCCTCATCCCCCCCCCCCCCGTTGTCTACGCCCCTGATGTGGGCACTTCTAAGTGGCGATGTATTTCGTTTCCCTCGAGATTGAAATATGTGTTGTAGGACCTGTCTAGAAAAGACCGGCTGTCTACAGTGGCAACTTTTCTGTTTCCCCTGGGTGACCTTAAGATAGGTTTGACTGCAGAGGCGGCGGAGCGACTTACAAAGTGGGGGGGGGGGGGGCACCAACAAAAAAGGGCACTTTCCGGGGAAAAAAGGCACCTACAAAGGGAAATCTCAAAGCGAAAATAAACAATTTGTAGACATTGGTATATACCCCTAAAATTTGATTACATTATCAGGGATGATTTCAATATTTGTTTCTCTTTATACATCGTTTAAAATATTGCTTTTTAAAGCATCATACCTTGCAGTTGGGTGTGATGGTCGAAAAAATAATTTGCGAGCGAGGAAAAATATAAGATTTGTGAGGTCACAGTGCGAAAACTACATCTTATAAAGAGGAAAAAACCAATCCTCATCGGGTTATAAATAAGCACATTTTCATAACAGCAAACTGAAAAGACCTTTGATAAGTAACATAATTATAACATCTATAAATGTGAGCGAGCGTAGCGAGCGAGCTTTGGGAGATATTGCTCTTAGTCGCTTGAAATTAGGGGCACGTTTAATGATGAGAGGAAAGGGGGACACTTATCGAAGGGATAAGACACTTATTAGAAAATAAAAGGAGTACGTGTCAAAGTACAAAGGGTTATTATCAGAGGTGGAAATGGGGCACTCACCAGGGATGAAAAGGCACTTATGAGAATTGAAATTGGGCATATGTCGACGGAAAAGAGGGGCATTTATGAAAAAGGGATAGGTTCCTCATAAGAAAGGAAAAGGGGCACGTATCATTGTTAAACAAGGTTAATTATCAGAGGTGAAAAGGGGCACTTATCGCATCTGAAAAGGGGCAAACACCATATATGAAAGAGGCACTTATAAGAATGAAAAAGGGGCACTAATAATAAAGGGAAATGTGCATTTGTTTAAAGAAAAGGAGCACCGATCAGATTTTGATAGGGGCATTTATTGGAGGTGAAATGGGGCTAATATGAAAAGCGGAAATTATGAAGGAAAAAGAGCATTTATTAGGAAGGAAAAGGGGCACGTGTCAAAATAAAACAATTGTCTCTCAGAATTGAATAGGGTCATTTACCAGACATGAAAAGGAGCACTAGTAGGAGAATGAAAAAGGACTATTTTCATAGGTGAAAAGGGGCATTTATGAAAAGGCGAAGGGCTCTTTGTTAAATGGGGGCACTTATCATAAGGAAAAGGGGCACTTATAAGAAAGGAAAGGGGGCACATGTGAAAATATAAGGTGCGCTTATCCGAGTTAAAAAGAGGTAGTTATTAAAAGGGAAAGGGGCAATTGTCAAAGTAAAAGGGGCACCTCTAAGATTTTAATAGGGCAATTATCAGAGGTGAAGGAGGCGCTTAACAAAAGTGAAAAGGGGCGCTTCTCGTATCCTAAAAGAGGCACTTACTAGAGATTAAAAAGGGCACTTATGAGAATGGAAAATAGACACTTATTGCAAAGGAAACTGGGAACTTGTCTAGGAAAAGGGGTACGTGTCAAAATAAAAGGGGCACATATCAGAGGTGGAAAGGAGAGGGGGCACTTTTAAAAATTAACAGGGGCACATATCAAAGTAAAAGGGGCACTTTTTATGTAAAAAGGGACGCTTCTTACAAAGTTAAAGGGGCACTTTTTGGGTACTTGAAAAAGTGGGGGGGGGGGGCACTGTGCGTAATTAAGAGTAATAAACGGATCAAAGGTAACCAAATCGTCTTGATTTTCTTTATATATTAATGTAAATGAGAGTTGTGGAAGGGCCAATTTGAGTTGATTGTCCCGACCTAACAGATTGGGGGCTTGTCTCAAGAGCTAGATATAGTAACATATGCTGTTTTGTTACTTTTCCGATCCGAAATGCGTATTGTTTGGAGTTTGCCTTTTGTCCCATTCATGGGTTTTGGTGTGGTTTTCGCACACATTTAATGACTGTGGAATGTCTGTGCTGTAGTCATGGTAGTGTAGCGTCCATAATAGGGTTAAGCCTACACAGTTTGATTTTGTTTTGTACTGCATGATAGCTAGAGTCTTGTCTGGGGTATATGCCCCTTAGATGTAGTCTCATTGGTATGAAATTCACTGCACATCTGCTGCGGTTGTCTGGTATTCTGGTCCTGGTTTTGCTTGTTCTTGCATGGCAGTCGCGTCGTTGAAGAAGTTAGTCGGATTGACTTTTAACTTTGCCTCGGCTTCGTTTCTACTTCTAGGGTAATGGCCTAGATTAGTTGTTTGCATGCAATCTAGTTTGCTACACATCTGATGTAGTGTGGGACTGTGGGTACTGGACTTTCTGGAAATTAGTCCATGTTTCACGTGTGTTTGTGACTTTGTGTGATATTAACCCTTTGAGTGCGAGCCCGCGCACAGCGATTGTTACCCCTGTGACGGAGCGATTTTGGTAACATCGCCAGTAATGGAAAATTTGGCGGTGCTTTCTACTTTCATTGCTCATTGCGCCTCATTCAGTCATTTTCGTGATTCATAGTAAATGTAAGAATTAAAGATCAGCCTTTTTTCTTTCTAAAAATATAAGTTTTGTTCATCAATACGAAAAATAAGGTCTGTTAGTTTTGAGGGAAATTGCCGTCTTATTTTGCTGAAGCTTCACATCTTTCTTTTTCAATACACTCACCATACAAATTGCGTAAGCACCGCCGCACGCGCAGATCGGTCGATACCTCCATTCATTTCCCCATTGTCCATTATTGTCGTCTGCTAAAGCTCGGCCGATTATCAACCGAGCCATAAATAATTTTTGTAACTATATTTTGACCGACATTATGCCATGATCTACACTAAATGCCCTTTCTTTTAAATTTGCGTATCAAATAAAGGACCATTCAAAATAATATTTACTTTGAATGCTTTCGACTTTGTTTCTCATAATTTGAAATATTCATTTTGTTTTAGTTTTTGCCTCCCGCTTAATTTTGTTTATTTTTCTCTATCCATACATCTTTTAGAACCTTTCTTTTTATATGAGGTTGCTGTATCAATAAAATATTTATTAAATCTTTGTACGCAAATGACAGAGATTAGAACAAAATCACAATTCATCACAATCATCTCTCTCTCTCTTTCTATCTATTTATCTATCTTTCTCTCTCTGTCTGTCTCTATCCTCCCCCCTTCCCTCTCTGAATACGTCAGGAATTTCGTGAAATTGGAATTGTGCTTCAGTGTGTTTTATTTCCGCATCGCGTTGTTGTGTTTGTTTTTTGTTTTTTGAAAGGTGTGGCTAATAAGGAGTAAATTTTTCAACAATGTTAGCATCTTTGCCCAGGACTGAAAGTCTCATATTCGTGGCTATTCCGCCTGAGTTGCTCAAGACAAGAGTGATATTCGGTGGGGAGAGAGAGGAAGAGTAAGGGGTCGTTTTTTTCAGAACATAACATTTGAACATTTCATATGCCCGCGCTCAAACCAAGACCGGCTTTATTTTGATCAAACCTGCTCTAAAATTGTTACATGCCCTCGTAAAGGTATATAAGTTAGAGTGATTGTTTGTATTGTCATGTAGATTAACCTTTTGACCTACGTTTACGCCTACATCCTCGTCTTTCAAAACGGCAATCTTCCAGAGTAGTTACTTCTTTACATTCTTTTGTTACCCCCTAGCATGGGATAGCTGAGATAAGCCTTTCATAAAAGAGGAGGCTCATACATGAATGATTCGCTAAATTGGTCAAGTTGATAAAATGAAAAGCGTATTGTCAAGTAAATACAATGACGTAATTGATAGATGTGGAGTCAAAACTTTTGAGACGACAGGCTTTATAGATAACATAACATATGGACAAATTCAACCTGATTTTCATATCCTTATCTATCCGGGTTTTTCCCCCCATAAACAAGTCTTGTCAATGAGAAAATGTAAAAATCTATGTCCTCTTTCTTCTTGCCCCTCTCAGTCTATCCCTCTATCTTCTTATCCCTCTATCTTCTTATCCCTCTATCTTCTTCTCCCTCTCAGGCTTATTATGATGAAAAAATGCCACACCGGTAGGGTAGATAAATATAAATAAGTAATAAGGGGGAATCAGGGAATATGTGAAATGCGAAAGGGTGATCGAACTTGGAAGTAGAGCAAGAATCCTGGCAAGAATATAGAACGGACGCGCGCGTACGCGTCCGTCTCCAGCTGTACGGGTATTTCGAGGGCCTTTTTTCGATCCGAGCACTAACTTAGGGTAAAGTTGAAATGATATCACTTTTTCTCGATTTTTTTCCACGTAACGTTATTATTTTTTTAGTAGATGAGATGAATGAATATATCTAAATAATACTTCAAAGAACTTTAGCACATAATAGCTCATAATAAGCTGGAAAACTTTGTCAACATATTAGGGATACTACTCGGCTTCTGTAGAAGCCCGTCGTCACAGACTTAAAAACTCGCTCGGCTTCTGTAGAAGCCCGTCGTCTCCAAAGTGTTAAGACTAGATCTATACTTGTAAGTGTAAGAGTTGATGAAATCTAACAAAAAAAATTGACTTGAGTTGTGGAGGTGGAGTCTCAATATAACCCTCTGCTGCATGGCTACATGTATATCAATTTCACAGAATTGGTGATAGTTTGATGCTTAATCAATTTTGTTTTGCTTAGTCGGTTGGTCAATTTTTGTTGTTTCATCTGTTGATTGACTATACTCTGTGTTGATTCACATTCAACATTTTTCTTGAATTTTCCTTCCAGTCGTCAGGACAATTGACCTACTTTGTGAGACTTGTGTAACTTGCACAGACTAGATCTATACAATGGCTGACTTTGATATTGAAAAGTTTTTGAGTCAGGCATTGACCATTGGCCGGTTGCGTCAGCTACCAAAGGTTGATTTAACAGCTGTAGGAACAAAGCTATTGGTAAATATAACTGGTCACGAAAGCAAGGCAGAAATAGTTGATGCAATTACAGCCCATGCAGGACTGAGCGCTGCGACGGCCGCGGCCCGAGCGGACGCGCCTCCAACTAATGATAATGGTGGTACTAATAACCAAGATAAAGCTACCAGTGACGAGGTTGACCTTGATTTAGCTAAGATTGAGCTAGCCCAAGACGAAAATCCAATTGAAACCAATTGAACACCAATTGAAATTTCAATTGGTTTCAATTGGTTTCAATTGGTTCCAATTGGTCTCAATAGGTTTTAACAGGTTTTAATGGGACTTCAGATGTTTTCAATTGGTCCAGATTGGCCCCATTGGACAAATTGGCCCCATTGGCCCCATTGGCCTAGGCCCCATTAGACTTTAATGGGTCCCCAATTGGTTTCAATTGGTCCGGATTGGCCCCATTGGACAAATTGGCCCCATTGGCCCCATTGGCCTAGGCCCCATTAGACTTTAATGGGTCCCCAATTCGGGTTTCAATTGGTCCGGATTGGCCCCATTGGACAAATTGGACCCATTGGCCCCATTGGCCTAGGCCCCATTAGACTTTAATGGGTCCCCAATTGGTTTCAATTGGACCAATTGGCCTTAATTTGGACTTCAATTGGTCCCATTGAAACCCATTGAAACCAACAAATCTAGGCATCTCATGAATATTCATTATCACTTTACACGTGTCACAGAAAAATAAATTTATCATGATTTGTTAAGCAAATTATGACAATGCACATCAATTTTGTGATTTCTTTATTCCTTCAGCAATTATTAACCAATAGATTATTTTGTCTGATCATGTTACAATTACATTCACGTTTTAGCAATAGATATATTGATTATATGATTACTAACCAAGAAACAATATACATATTTAGTATATATATTTGTACGAGCCAATGTCACTGTAAATGTAACTCTTGAATTCACTTCAAATGATCTTTGTGATGAAGTTAATGCAAATGAGATTGGAATATACCTAATTGGTGGACAGTTGCCAATATCGATTATGAAGTATCAATAATTTATCACTGGTTCTTCTAACTGGATCGATTTACCAATTGAATCCCCATTGAATGCCCCCATTGAATCCCAATTCAATACCAATTGGCAATTTGGAGTACATGGAAAGTGAAACAATGGGTACCCATTGAAACCAATTGGCAATTGGTCCCCATTGGAACCAATTGGCAATTGGTCCCCATGGAACCAATTGCCAATTGGTTTCAATGGGTACCCATTGTTTCACTTTCCACTTACTCCAAATTGGATTCAATGGGGACATTCAATGGGGATTCAATTGGATTTTCGTCTTGGGAGGGGAGAGAAGAGATAGAATAAAGGCTGCTGAGCATGAGAGAGAAATGGAACGAGATAAACTAAAGGCTGCTGAGCATGAGAGAGAAATGGAACGAAAGAGGTTGGAATTTGAAATGATACGCCATAATGACGTGACTTCTCAGGGCAGTCAGTCTGGTGAGAGAGACAAGAGGTCAATGGAAGCTGGGTTCTCTGCTAGGGTTAAGCTTGTTCCGAGATATGATGAAAATTAGTTAGATTCATTCTTTCTTATGTTTGAGAGGGTTGCCAAGAAAATGGAGTGGCCGGAAAATGAATGGGCATTGCTCATCCAACAAGTGATTTCTGGTAAAGCTCAGTCGGTTGTGTCTGCACTGAGTTATGAGCAGGCATTTGATTATTGGACAATGAAGAATGCTATTCTTCATTCATTTGAGTTGATTCCAGAAGCCTACCGTCAGAGGTTTCGCAATCTCAGGAGAGAAACTGGTGAGACTTGTGTAGAGTTTGCTTGGAAAAAAGAAGTTTCCTTCGATCAGTGGATCAGATCTTTGAAAATAGATGCCACATATGATTCTCTTCGAGAGATTATGCTCATTGATGAGCTTAAAAGATGTATGTCTCAAGAGGTTAGGACATATGTCAATGATAATGTAGTTAGTGATGTGAGAAAGGCTGCCATGTTGGCAGATGGGTACGAATTGACACATAAAGGGAGTAGTTCACCACTTACTAGGCGTAGGAATCAATCTAGGTCACCTACGACTCAGAGAAAGTCAGGTAACACCGGCACTAATCAGAGTAGTGGTTTTGGAACTGAAGGCAGACTTCTCTGTGCCTACTGTAAGAAAGAGGGCCACCTTAAGACGCAATGTCCAAGACTAATAGTAAAAGAAAAAAATCTTGAACAAGAAATTACACAGCCTAGTGGCTTTGTGCGCATAGCAGCAGTCGGCATGCAAGAACGTGTAATGAATGATCACAATGAAACAGGAAGAAGTGATCAAGTAAGAGATGGTGGACATGATGAGGAGATTGATGAAGGATTTCTAGATTTTGTTTCTTATGGCACGGTTAGGTTCAGTGTTGATGATAAGGAGTTGCCTATCACGATTTTAAGGGATAGTGGTTCTATGAAGACTTTGCTTATTGCTGATGCGTCGTCCTTGGACACAGAGAATTTCACAGGCGAGAAAGTTTTGATTCAAGATGTGAATGATGGCTTCAAACCGGTTCCATTATATAACATCGAGCTTAGCAGTGGATTAGTATCTGGACCAGTGACTGTTGGCATTGTTACTAAGTTGCCTATGAGAGGAATCTCAATGTTGCTCGGCAATGATTTAGCCGGAGGTAAGGTGTTCCCATCACCCGTTGTTTGTGACATTCCTGAGGTGAGTTCAGAGACAGAGGAATTGCAAAATCAAATTCCTGGTATTTTTCCTTCATGTGTAGTTACTAGAGCCCAGGCTATGAAAAAGAAGGAAGATGACACTGATGGTGGAGTCAATTTGGGTGACACTTTTTCCAGAACGTTGGAGGAGGGTCAAGATGACCAGAGTCATGCTAAGACTATCTTCAGTCAGCCTGTCTTGATTGAGGCTCAGAAAGCAGCAGAGGGCTTGAAGAAATTGTATGATGTTGCTGTACCAGCAGGAGAAGCTGAAAAAGTGTCACAGTGCTTCACCACAAAATGTGGTGTGCTAATGTCAAAACCAGTGCTGGATGCTCCGAACTTCAAGAATCCTTTTCAGCTTGCCGCTGACACCAGTGATGTAGGAGTTGGTGCTGTTCTCCTAAAGATTGATAACATGGGTCTCCTGAAACCCATTAGCTACTTTTCCAAGAAGCTCAATTTCTTTAGCTGGCAAGCATGAGCTGTATTAAAAACCTTATCCATGTGCAACGCACTTGGTCTTAAGCTACTACCACACAACTTATTTGGTATATACATTTTGCTCTCATTTTGAAAGAATGGGCATACAAAAATATAATGAAAATTCATCACCAATATATGTTGGTGTACAGAGTGGGCATTGCAAATCATCTACTACATTTTCATCAAATCTGCCGTTATTAACTGGTAATCTATGTGTTCTACATCTAAATTTACTTAAAGTTATTGCTTAATTCTGACATAATAGAACATGTATCTGCATTTTTTGTCATAAACCAACTTATTCTTAAACATTCTATAGTTCGTGCAAATACGATTTGACCAGGTATCTACGCTCTATTCCTGAATAGACATGTTAGAAAGCCTTACTATATCCTTCTCCTTGAGCTCGCCAGACGCTTCCAAGTCCTGCACAATCAAAACTGTCTGCAGGAAACTCAACCTATTGTGACTTGATATTAATTGAACTTTGTGCTTCAATTTGCGACTGCAACAAAAAGGATTAAAAGAATCAATGAATACATGATTGCTTCCTTTTAACTAGTCTAACCCAGTATCCAATCATTCTATACGCTTGATTTTTTCTAATATTTTACCACGACCAGTTTCACCATAAAACATGCAGTCAGGTGTGCACTTAGGCCCCAACAAAAATCATTTGGTTGTCCTCGACCGCCCGCTTGTCATTTTCGGACCGCTCATTTTTATTTTGTATTTATTTTAATTTTTTTATTAAATTTTTTTTCTTCTTTTTCTTTAATACAATTTTTTTGGGGAGAGTAATCTTAAAAGCCAAACATCATTTTATGCATTTTGCAAGGATCAAAATCCGTCCCGTTGCCAGTTTGGTCTTTTCAGTACGCCATTAATGTCAAAATGCCGTTCATTCAAATCAGGTTCTGAGCATTCTTTAACTCATTTTAAAGCCTATCTGTACTAGTTTACAGGAGGAATTAGACCACCCTGCAAGGTCACTGGACAGGTGGTTATCTCATCAAATCAGTTAACATTGGAAAAAAGGTTCATGGGGGACCAATGGTCACCGATTAGGCATTGTTTGCTATATAGAGGGCGCAAGTAGTACAGTGGGGATTTAAAAGGTGTTGTATTTCAAAGCCAAAAATACTTTTTGTGTTGGTCTTGATATTCATTGTACATTAAACTAGTCTTTTACCATATCAAAGTGTTTTATTGACTTCGTTTGTTTATTTTTTCTGGAAAAATATTTATTTTTAAACAAAAATTACAAAAATGGGGGAAAAAAAATATTTAAAAAAGCTGCAAAAATGATATTTCAAAAAAAAAAAAAAAAAATCCGCCGGCCCGCCCGCGAATTTGCGATTCCCAAACCATTCAGCTGTGGGAAACATTTTGAGCAACGTGATTGGTTAAAAAAATTATAAAGACACGCCCACATCGACGCGAGCCATCTCATCATGGCGGTGCGAATGTGTCTGGATAATGGATAACAGTGGGCCTGTATGTGCCTGTAGCTAGCTCGCGTGTGAAGTGCATTGTACCTAACAACATAGCGTATGTGCAGTCCTGAGTGTTTTGTTGAGCCTAGCCATGCATTGTTTGAACATAGACAATAACACAAGTTACATGTAGATTTAGATGATAGATCTTTTAAGTTAGATACAAGTATGTTCTAATGAAATATAGATATCGATTGGATGATTTTTTTATTTATTTTTAGATCTAGACCCTAGATCTATAGACCTATGATAAAAAATAAAAAAATGGAACATTATTTATTGGGGGAGGGGGGGGGGGGGAGTCTAACTTTACTAGTCTAGATGTCTATGTATAAATGAGAGCTTGAGTCTGAGGGAAAAAAAGGGGTTGCAGAGAGGCCCAGCAGTTGTTCTAATAATCAGAGTTTGATGAAAGGATTAGGCATTACAAAATTTCCAGGGTAGAAATCCTCAAACAGATTAAAATGGTAAAACTAGAGAAAGTTTCCAAAATTAAATTAATTCATCTCGACTATACATATAGATCTAGCCATGAGTATTGTTCAAACAGGATAGACTACAGGATATCACATTTTTGGTGGCTAATTCTTCTTAAAAGTGCATTAACAAACTGGCAAATGTAATTGTATTAATGATCTGAGTATAATTCCTTTCATTGCAGGATACTCTCCCTATTGAGTATGAATACCATCTCTGCTCGTTACTGATACACACCTTCAGTAGCATAATTCTAAGGCATTGTGAGTAGTTTGCAGGCACATATACAGAGTCTGAATCGTGAGACTACAGTAGGCCATTTCATGTAGATAGACTTCCCTCAGACATGTTATCTTTCGTAAAGTGTCAAATTAGAGTCTGTGCTTGCAGACTAACATTGTGAGTGTTTGTGTGTCTGTGTCAGCTGTTAGCGAGCCCGAGCGTGCAGTAAATGATGTAATATTTATTTCTTCTCTCGACCAATCACGTTGCTCATAAAGTCTCCCATAGCTGAATGGTTTGGAAATCGCAAATTCGCGGCCCGCCCCTACTCCAGAAAAGCAATCGAGGACAACCAAAATATTATTTTTTTTGGCCTTATTTTCAAACAATATCGTTCTTAAAAAAATTCTTTGGAAAACTTCAAGTTGATCTATACACTCAAAGCCCCAGTCCTCAGCACCATATAATAGATTTGGCAAAACTAAGTGATCAAATAAATGACATTGTGTATCAACAGAAAAATGCAACCTTTTTGCCTTTACTTACATACTATACATTGCCTTTCGAGCTTGTGTGACCTGTTTAGCAATTGCTTTTTTTAAATTACCATTATAATTAAACGTCACTTTTAAATATACAAAGTCGTAAACAACTTCCAGTACACCACCATCATAAACGAATTCTGGAATTCTTCTAACTTTCCCACGTGAAAAAACAACAATTTTCTTTTTTATGGCATAAACAGTTAAGTGCCAAGTATCAAAATAATCTTTCATTGCGTTTAGGGCTTTTTGGAACTTTTCAGGAGTTTCTGCTAGAATAATTGTGTCATCAGCATATAACAAAGAAAATACTTCCTTATATATTTCAATACCATCAAAAGGCAAATTATTGTTAATACTTGTATTAAAACATTCCAAGCCCTTGTACAAGTTTCCTATAATGATAATAATAATAATAGATTGTTGGAAATCGTTCAAATAAATAGCAAACAAGAGAGGTAAGAGGTTTTCAACTTGACGCACTCCATTATTGCATGTAAATAAATTGATTTAGCACACCTGTACAGGTTCCTTATAACATTAAAAATCTTGCCTTTTACTCCCATTCTAAACCTTTTAACCCACAATGCTGCACGGTCAACTAAATCAAAGGCTTTCTTATAATCAGGGATTTCCGCTCTAATTTTTTTTACCAATATTTACTGTGATGTCTAAGCTTTAAGTTGATACCAGATTTGGCTGCCCGATTCTGCCCGTTATTATGTAAGAGCCGTTTTCCTTGCAACATTGCCCCGAAAAAATGTGTTTATTTTGGTCCGCGGTGTCAGAACAAGTGTCACGCGCCCCCACGCGCAGTGATTTATTACCGCGAATCCTTCATGATTCAGCCGCGGACCAAAATAAACACATTTTCGGGGCGATGTTGCAAGGCAAATCGGCTCTAACATAATAAAACGCAAAAAACGCAGCCAAATCTGGTATCAACTTAAAGCTTAGACATCAGACAAAATGTTGGTAATAAAATTTAAGCGAAATTCCCTGGAAATCCAAACATTTCCTCTGGGTTTATAAAAAACATGGATAGTTAGTCCATTTTTCAGCGAATTACCCTATAATATAATATGAAAATTGTGTCTTATCCATTTTAACCCCTTAATGCAGTGTAATGAACTATCAGGAATATGTGAGAGAAATTTCATACCAATAACTTAAAAACTTCATGTTGAATTGAAAGATTTATAAAATAAGTCACTTTTGCACTAAAACTGTGAATATGTAAGATTTTGTTGTTTGAAGGAGTAAATTTAAACCCTTATTGTGCATACCGGAATTAAATATTTTACTGAGGTATTCTTCAATGTATTATCTTTCAACTGGGCAAGAAAAAAAATTAATCCCCCCAAAAAAGTTTTGGCGCACTTTGGTTCCTTCCTGGCCCACAGTGCGACGGATCCCGAGACATCCCAGGATTATTTATTTATTTATTCAAGTTTTATTTAAAATAGAGGGTAGGTACATTCAGTGAAAAAAAACTGCTTTTCAAGTACACCCTCTAGGACGACATAACAAACATGTGATATCTAAACGAACAAATTAGAGATATTAACAAGTAATTATTTGTTTTGTTGATGCATTTCGAGAGGAATTGGCTCATTAGAATGAAATTTCATTTATATCCTATCATAAATAAGATCTATGGTTTTATCATCAATTATTCTCCCCAATATAATAATTTAGCAGATATAATTCACTTGTCGTATTTAAGGTATATTTTAAAGCTAGTTTGATTCTCTAAATTTGCTGCCCCTATCAGAAATGTTCTTCATCAAACCCGAACGGCACGAAAGGGGTTTACATGATAATGATACAAATATTAATAATAACGATGATGATGATGATGATATTAATAATAATTATATTGTTAATACTAATAACAATGATAATAATAATAATAATAATGATAGTAATAACAATAATGGGTTTTATATAGTGCCTTTTTCAGAGGACATAAGGCGCTGTCCCTTAGTCTATAATCAAATAAAGAAGAATTGTAGAGGTATCTTTTCTACGTTTTTGAAGAAGTCAAGTGAAGTACTCTTTTTAAGAAATGCAGGGAGTGTATTCCGTAGGCGTGTAACAACGGATTAAAGCCATCCTGAAATGTATCACGACCCAAGTAGCCTCTAGAACAATTAATATTACACATTTGCCTGTTAAGGGTACGACATAAGGAAGTAGCATGATCAGACCTTTTCATTTCCCTATCAAGCACTACACTTCTCACATTGACTCAATCCATATATTAAATACATTATGCAGGAAAAAGAAAGGCACTGGTTAAACACATATCTGCTTTGTATCCCAAATATTGATGTGCTAGAGATGGGCATGACCTGTAAGTGGTTACAGGTTATGGCATGGCAACCGGATCTGTTGCTACAGTAACATGAAACCAACTTTTATAAAGGAAGGAAATGTGCCAGGGTAAGAAGCGTTCGGTCGACTTTGGAATATTCTTCTTTAGACAAATATTTACAATTTTCATAGGTAAAAAACAATTTAGAAGAATTTATTGATATACATTGATATTGTGCAATACTTCAGTGACTTTTTAAACTTATTTAAGGCCTATCATACAAAATATGCAAATTACAGCGGTGTATAAAAAGGTATTTTAAGTTGACAAAGGAATTTTTGTTAAGAACAGTATTGTTTGCAAATAAGTACAAACCTGTCTGCATGGTTTGTGGTGAAACTGGACGTGGTAAAATATTAGATAATATATATACGAATAGTACACGGCAGTGAGGGCATTAGTAAGAATTACCCACACAAGTTGCCTTTGGAACAGCTTAACACACCCGAGGCGATAGCCGAGGGTATAGAGTACCGAAGCTGTGACATCATAAAAATCAATTTTTAGAATTTCTCAAATTTTTCTTCATTTCCCCAAAGAGCATAACAAATAATGTCCGAATGTCGAAAACTAATTGAATATGTTATTAAGTATTGGCTGAGATATGACCATCTGAATAAATAGATTCCCTATAGGAACTCAGTGTTATATTGCTCTGGCTCGTAATGTTATCAACCAGAGCAATATAATATATATCAAATATACGCTAAGCTCTACCTGATCGTTAATACTTTAGCCTCCCCCCACCAACTTTGAAAAACGTTCAATGGGGCCTGCATGTAGGAGGGGCGTGATGCGGTGTTTTTTTGTCTGTCCCCCCATTTTTGTTTGCTCATTACACCAATGTTGGTCACCATTACGTACCAATATTTAGCTCGCATGATTTCGCTCCTGACTATTACTTACTGACTTGGTTACACTTAAGTCGATTCGACAACTAATATTCGTTATTTTCCCACTTACAGACATTTTCAAGCCCCCCCCCTTTTTTTTTAAGGGAAGTTTAAAATTAGTAGTAAGGCACTTAAAGCTATGGTCACAAATCAGAGCAGCGACCGACCGATCAGTAGCCTGCTCGGTCGCTGCTGGAATTAGGAATCGCCCAGCGATTAGGTCGGTGCCCGGGCGACGACCGCCCAGACACCGAGCGTATTTTAGGCGGCGAGTGAAAAGTGAGCAGGCGCCACCCAAATTTTAACTCCGCGCTTAAACTTCAACGGCGACCGAGCGATGCCCTAAAAACGAGCGGTGCCTGGGCGGCCGCCGCTCGGTAGCCGGCCAGCCGCCGGGCAGAATTGGTTAAAAACTCGCCGCTCGGCCGCCGAGCAGGCTACTTTTGGGTAATGTGACTATAACATAAGCAACGCGACGCAAGGCAAAGAGGACGGGAGAATTCATTTAACCGAGATCAAATAATGCGTGCAGTTCGGATTCTGTCTATTGAAATACTATTATTCATATCAGGTGAATGAAATAATTTGTATTGAGGTACTTCACAAAGACTTATGCATTAAATTTGGTTACATTACGAAAATGGTCTATTGGACGGCGATACAACTCTTCCGTCGAGTTTAGGGAACGAACGTTATTATGGCTGAGAACGGTCGTGAAAATCAACAAGACGGAAAATATTCTGGTTCGCACATGCGCAGATTGAATATTTTGCTCGGTTACCCTCGTCTTTGCCTTCCGTCTTGTTTGCGGAAGCGCTCTATATCACTCCAGCAAAGCATAGAGAGTCAATATTAATGCGTATTTACCTTTAGCACAGCACTACGTGTAAATAGGCAGCATTTAAATACACGAATGGTCAATACACTCATATTACACAGATGCACACAATCATGCCGATGCGGAAGATCGGCAAGTTTGACAGTGGACTCACAATTTGAATTTTTAAATGATTTTTTTGAACATCGGAAAGTTGAAAAAATTTATATTTTACTGCTATTTAGGTGTCATCAATCGACACTAAAGTATCGATTTTGAGTAAAATCAGTTGAGTTTTGTAAAGTGGTGTTTGAAATGTTGAGAATTAATAGCACAGTTTTTTCTACACAGCCAGGATAGTAATGCACCTATGTGTGCTCTATATACAGGTTACAAATGAAGACGGGAGCATAGTACAGGACGATCTCGGTTGAGTGATTTTTCCCGTCGTCTTTGCTTTCCGCCGCATTGCTAAAGCGCCCTATTTTCTTTCAAACATCTATCTATCTGAGTATCTTTTTCCGTTTCGGAGGTTGATTGCAACATCTCTCCATTTCATTCTATCTTCTGCCATTCTGGTGCACTCTTGCAGTTTTAGTCCACTCCAGTTCTTGACATTCTCTTCCCAGTTGATTCTGGGTCTCCCTCTAGGTCTACTTCCTTCCACTCTTCTTTCCAATACATCCTTTATTAAGAGGCTTTGGTGCCTTTTAACATGACCAAAGTATTTGATTACTCTCTCCTTAACTAATCCTATTAGTGCAATTTGTTTACGCCCTGCCATGTGCAATATCTCTTTGTTGGTTTTCATTCGTTTCCAGGATATTTTCATCATTCTTCTGTAGATCCACATTTCAAAAGATGTTATTCTATTTTCCATGGTCTTGTTTATTGTCCATGTTTCTGCTCCATACAGTAGGACAGACCATACATAACAGTTGACTAGTCTCAACCTAAGCGCAAATTTCACCTTTCTATTTGTGAATAATCCTTTCATTGCCAGAAATGTATTCCCAGCAATTTCTATTCTTCTTTTTATTTCTGCTTCGCATCTGGCATCATCTGTGATATTTTGTCCTAAGTAGATGTAATTACTGACTTGCTTAGTGATATGTCCATCGAGTTTCAAACATATTCTAGGCTTATTCTCTGTTCTACTAAAAATTATTGACTTAGTTTTCTTGACATTCATGCTTAGACCAAACTCGTCACTTTTGACTTTTACAATATCCAATACATGTTGTAACTCTTATTCTCTGCGCAAAGTACAGTGTCATCAGCATAACGTAAATTATTAATATTTGCACCCCCAATACTAACACCTTTCATATCTGAAATTTCCCTGAATACCAACTCTGTGCACAAGTTGAACAGAGATGGGGACATTACGCATCCCTGACGTACTCCTCCTTTGATTTTTGTGTAACCTGTAATTCCATTGTTAATTTTGATGGCAGCTGTCTGCTCCCAGTAAAGTTTAAATATGAGACGTATGTTCTTACCATCTAGATTAATTTTTTGTAGGCTTTCAATCAATTTGTCGTGGTGAATTTTGTCGAATGCTTTAGAGTAGTCAATAAAGCACACATATATTTCTTTATTTACTGCAATATACCTTTCTGCCATCATTCTCATACAGAATATTGCTTCTCTAGTACCACTTTGAGGTCTAAAACCGAACTGTTCCTTACCTACTTCATTGTCAATTTGGATTTTTATTCTGCTGAGAATGATCTTTAAGAGCAACTTAGTTACATGGCTCATAAGGCTAATTGTCCGGAAATCTTCACATACACTTGCCTTAGGCTTCTTTGGAATTGGCACAAATATCTTCAGGAATATGACCTGTGTTGTATATCATTTGGCAAATACTAGTCAAATGTTCAATCCCAAATTCTTTTAAAGCCACAAGTTCTTCCCGTGTTATCCCATCTGGGCCTTCAGATTTAGAAATTCCTTGTGAATGCAGCGCTTGTTTAACTTCTGATTCAAGCATACTTGGACCCTCGTTGTCAGTGATTGGAAGATCTGGACCTCTATCATCGTCAAATAGGTCTTTGATATATTCTTCCTATCTTTGTTTAATATCATTCTTTTCAAAGAGGGAAGATGTTCCATCCTTGTTCTTGATACATCCGCTTGCTGCCTTGTTTTTCTTATTCTTAAAATGCTTAATTTCTCTGTGCATTTCATTTGTTTGGTTTGTCTTGGAGAAATGCTCAATTCTAACACATTTTTGAGTTAACCATTCTTCTTTTGTTCTTTTACATTCATTATCAATTTCCTTATTGATGTCTTTGTATGATTTGGAGTTTCTAACTTGCTTTTGCCTCTCCTGCATCAAGTTCAGAATCTTTTCTGTCATCCATGGTTGTTTTGCTGGTTTCTTTTTAGTTGGTAGTGTCTTATTTCCATGCTGAATGCTTTTTTTTCAAGCATTTCCATTCCACTTCTAGTTTCTCAATGTCATTTACCTCATTATTTGTTTGTTCTATTTCTTCGGTGATTAGACAATTATACCTATTTCTAACTTACATAAGGTATTTTTCTGCTATGTCTGTTTTATTTAGAGCTGTGACATCCGGAAGAGGGTTTCTTTTTGTTCTGGGGAGTGTATTCTTTAGCTTTATTTCAATTTCTGCAATCACCGGGTTGTGATCAGAATCTATGTCAGCCCCTGGGCATGTCTTTACCTGCTTGATACAATTCTTGAACCTGTTCTTTATTAAAATGTAGTCGATTTGATTTCTATATACATCTCCTGGGCTTTTCCAGGTGTAGGTTCTTCTTTTATGTTGTTGGTAAAAGGTGTTGGTTATCACTAGATCATGTTTCTTACAGAACTGAACAAGTCGATCACCCCGTTCATTACGATGGCCTAGTCCATATTGTCCAACAACCTGTCCATCTTTACCTTCTCCGACTTTAGCATTCCAATCACCTATCACGATAACAACTTCTGTTGATTTACAATGCTTTAGCATTTCATCTATTTGATCGTAATATTTTTCTACTTGTTCATCACTGTAATCACTGGTCGGGGCATACACTTGAATTACTGCTAGGTTAAACGGTTTAGCTTTCAGCTTCATTAACATCATTCTCTCCTTTAATGTCCAGTAACCTAGAATGTGTTTCTCGAGATTTTTCTTGATTAACATTCTAACACCATGTTGGTGTTTTTCTCCTCCAGAGTATATAAAGGTGTAATCATCTCTCTTCACACATCCATTATCAGTCCACCTAGTTTCAGCAATACCTATAATATCTAGTTTTCATCCTATTAGCCTATTGAATGAGGTTATCTAATTTACCTGCCTTATTCAAAGTCCTAACGTTCCATGTCGCAATGCGCAGTCGCTTTTCTCTTGTTTTCAGGGACAAAGCATCACAACCTAATCTTCCCGAAGGCTTTGAACTAGGTTGGTTATTATAATGTACCTTATTTGCAAAAGGCAGCAACTCTTCCCGAAGGCTATTTACAGCAGGACTAATTGTTCGGGGACCAGTCAGACTTGCATCTCGTTTTTCTTTCTCTTTGTACTTGTTCATGATGTTGCAGACAATGGTAATATACATGGTGAGGTACCAAACTCTTCCATGGTAGCTGGCCATTGGCTCTATGTGAGCTCATCCGCCCTTCAGTTATAGATCTTTAGGATGGCTACACACCCTATGTTATTCGGATGATGGTTCATTTGAGCTGTCACGAGCATGAAGAGAATGGCATGATGACACATAGCAAGCACCTTAAACTACGAACTAGCCCTACCGGGGGAAAAGAAAACCTGATCTTGCTGCACCGTTCTCCAGCAATTTAAGGTACAAGACCAGCTAGAACATCATTCACAGGTGCTCTAGTAAGACAGGTTATAGCCTACTTACTAGCTACAGCTAGCCATGTATCATCCAACTTGATCTCCCATAACTCTCAAGGCATCTACAACTGCCCATCACCCTGCACGTCGTTGGCTGTACTGTCTACGGCATTACAGTAGCAATCGTGAGACAAGAAGTACTCAAAATTGGCCAGACATTTTCAAACATTTTGGCCCGAATTCACAAAGGAGGTTTGTCGACAAACCTTGGGTTTTCGTACGTCATATGACGCGATTTACGCGTTTTTTACAAACCTGGATTGTAAAACACAAAAGGAGGTTTGGCGAAACAAAAGGAGGTTTGTCGACAAACCTCCTTTGTGAATTCGGGCCAATAGCTCCGTTTAGTCTCATTTGACAACGCCCCCTATCGTCCGAGTCCAGCAGCCTATGAACATGTTAGCCCATGGAATTTTACCCCCCCCAAAAAAAATCATTAAGAAAAAGCAAAGAAAAAAAAATTGTTTAAACGAAAAGCACATCCACCCCGACGTACGTTATCACTAGTTCTTTCATTGGAACCCTCATGTCCCATTGACTTTTGAAAGTTTACCCACCGTAATTTGGTCAAAATAGGTCGCCAGCTCGCCATTGCCTATATAACACATGTCCAACAAGTCGAACTTTGGACGCAATTTGCCACTCGATTGTAAGGTTATAAGTCAAGCACACGAAGGATAACAAGCCTGAATTATCATAGATCAGTTCTGATTTGTTCATTTTGTCCATTTCAGCCAACCCCCCCCCCATCGTAAATTTTTCCATTTATAGGCAAGCACTTTGCCGAGGTAGGCAAAAACATGAATATTCATGAATACCATGGACTATTCGATTATTAACAGAGGGGTGCAATTGTGCACCACATCAACTTCCCCTACTTGTCAAGTATTTCATTGTACTATTTAGTGTGGTAGTTTTTTTTTTACTAACAGTTTAATTATCAGATATCAATGATAGTTTAAAGATATGGAAAAGGTTCTTGTATTTTATATTTAGTAAAGCAATCTCACATACAAAATCACTATCAAGTGTCGTCTGATCTGCCGATTGCCGTCTGCTATATACGTAAGGCACATTTATCTGTGGACTGATGTTCACAGTTTACCCGTCATTGTAGATTTATGATTAGCCATCTGTCACGTATTAGTCTTTAATTGTTGACACACATACAATTACCACACACATGGACACTCTCACTTCCCCTCCCCAACACAACACACCATTTCCGCACACCCGGTTCATACATCATACCCAATGGCATATACACCCTGCAACATAGTGGAACATTCTAGTTTGGAAGTGATTGCGAACTAGCTACGTTTGTGCTGGCGAAAATGAGACAACCGGAGCAATATGTGTCTTTTTTGGCCTGCAAATGGGACACAGTACCTAAATAAGAACACCTGGTCGAAGCATTGTTTAACAATTTGTTGTTATATACATTATTATTTTTATCATTTGTATTTGTATTTGTATTTTTTTTTTTGTATTTTTTTTTTTTTTTTAATATTTTTTTTTGGGGGGAGGAATGTCTTCAATTTTCATATACTAAGCTCTTTTACGTTCATTGTGGGTTAAAACATCTTTCTGTGAGCATTTAAATGCAAGATTCAGACTAGCTACATTTCACATTTAGCTTAGGCCCGATGGCGAATGCTGTTACAGATGACTCCCCTCATTCAGGGCCGGAAGCCTAGTTCTAGTCTATGTAGTCCACTGAGTTGTGTATGCTATTAAATCTATTATTTAATATTATTATGTTTTTCTAGGATACATCGTAGACCTGACATTAGTGACCAATCACCCCCTCCTGGATCCTCCCAACACACGTGATCATTATATCGGCGCCTACCTAGGACAGAAAGATGCAAGCATCAGAGACAATATCACGTTTGACCGAATTATCCGGACCGTTGATACTCCTGTTCTCCCAAACTATAGCTACACAGTAAATGAAGGTCAACGTATAAGAAAGCTTATATT
The DNA here is from genome assembly GCA_035222895.1 of Strongylocentrotus droebachiensis. NCBI lineage: Eukaryota > Metazoa > Echinodermata > Echinoidea > Camarodonta > Strongylocentrotidae > Strongylocentrotus > Strongylocentrotus droebachiensis. The sequence continues at coordinate 734,077 of JAVYIG010000123.1, read as the reverse complement.
CGAACAGTCTAATCAAACCAAGGCATCAGGAGCATTCCACGCATCTTTCGAATATGAAGGAACCACACGTACTTCTTCAACTGTTGTCTTGATGCACAATGGTGAGTATAAATATTTGTGAAATCCGTCCAGTTTTGGGCCACTGGAGGTAATGTAACTTGTTTACTGGGTCTGCAGTTGGTCTTGTGTATATCTCGTTGGTGTGACTGATGGATAATGCTTGTAAGTTATTTCAGTTTCTTGGAACATAATATCAGCATGCGCAGCCAACTGAGGGCCACCTTTTTCAGAAAAAAATTAACAAAAGGGACCATATTTATTTAACTCTGGACGTTCCCTATTATTTTGAAACATAAAACTAGTAGCACCGGTCTAAAGCCCCCATCACACCAAACTAGTTCTGACTACGTTTCGGAACCGTCCCAGAAAATCGTAAAACGGGTTGTGGTCGGAGTAAAATTTGTAAATAATGTCTGCAATACGACCCTAGTTCGTTCATAAACGGTCCCCAATGCGTCCATCTCGTCTGTACCCCATCCACAGTCAGTTCATATCAAGTTCTGATCGGGTAAATTTGCCAATTGCAGGCAGTTCAAGTCAGTCCGTAGTCAGTTTATACCCGTTGTTAACTAGTTCTACCTCGTTCCCAATACGGCCAAAACCATTCTAGCAAGTTCAGAGATAGTTCAGCTCGTCCTCATCTCGTTCTTAGTGCGTTCGAACGCGCTCCGAGAGTGTGTGGAATCACGTCCTGGCTCAATGGATATAAAACCCCAGCGCGTTCTTGCCATTCCTTAATATGGACTTTTAGATTTGCGTGGACTGATGCGTGTGGCGTCCATTCAAGGTAGTGCATTAAAAGGACGTCGATCGTAGCATAGACCTATTGTCTTCGTGCGAATCTAAAAGTCCCTATTCCCGTTCAACTTCAACGATTCAAGCTGTGCAAATCAACTCATACAAGTGAAGCCCCCATCACACCAAACTAGTTCTAACTTCGTTCTGGAAAATGTTGCCAAACGTGCTCCCACTGTGTGCGAACCGAGTGAACGTAGAAGCAACTGTTTAAGAACTTTATGGACGGGCTCGGACTGGCTTGGACGGGAAGGGTGCTCTACAACTTTGAGCCTGTTCAAAATTGTCCCCGTCCTGCAATTAGACGGACTGACAACGTACTTAAACGAGATGGACGAACTACGAACGGAATTGCCCTATTTCGGTCCTACTAGGAACGTGTTACGAACTAGTTAAAATGGTTTGGACGTATTGGGAACGAGGTAGAACTAGTTAAGAACTGGTTTAAATTGATTACGGACGGGCTTGGACTGCTAGGAAATGGCAAATTTACCGGATCTGAACTTGATATAAACTGACGGTGGGCGGGGTATAGACGGGATGGACGTATTGAGGACTGTTTATGAACTTTCTAGGATCGTATTATAGATATTATTTACACATTCTACCCCAACTATTACCAGTTTTGTTACGATTTTCTATGACGGTTCCGGAACGTATAGAGAACTAGTTTGGTGTGATGGGGCTTAGCTGCTGCTAATTGATGCTCTACCACATCACGTTGCAACACGTTCCTAGTAGGCAATCAGTCCGTTTGTAGTACGTCCTCCTCGTTTTAAGTACGTTGTCACTACGTCTAATTGCGGGACGGGATAAATTTTGAACAGGCTCAAAGTTCTAGAGACTCTTCCGCACTAGCCAGTCCGAGCTCGTCTATGAAGTTCTTAAACAGATCGTAAACAGTCGATACTTCGTCCAACTCCGTTCGTACACAGTTTGAGCCCGTTTGGCAACATTTTCCAGAACGTAGTGAGAGCTAGTTTGGTGTGATGGGGGCTTAACATTCTCTAAAACTGGAAATAATTTTAAGAAGATCTTTGAACTTTTAAAATGAACACGAGATGCATTTTCTGAGCACTTTTTTCCTCATTTCCTGACTTGATGTAATATGGTCTTCCATGTCTTAGGGTAGCCTTGTTAATTGTGATATTGTTTTTCCCGATGGCCTGGAATCATATCCCCCCCCCCCCACTTCATCCGGGCAACCATGGTAAGAGTCAGAAGCATTGAAGGATTTATTCTCACCGGTCCGGTTTAATACCCATTTGTTTCATAGTGGGGAGAGTGGCTAATGTAGATTAATGTATTGCCAAAGGAAAGTATTGCCGTAACATAGATTTGAATCCGTACCATGTACTTAAGTGACTTTATTACTAGAATACGACATCTTCAATATAATGATTGACTTAAATAATCGCCAAATGTACATGTAAGCCTATACATAAATGTAAAATAATACTCGAGCGTATATCTGCATATGTATGAAAAAAGACCCCATTCATATGGCATATTACCCCCATTTACTTTACAGCGACAATCTTGCCTGAACAGATAACGTTGACCGTCCATGAGGGGGAAGATGTTACACTCGATGTTGTCACCAATGTAGATGACTTCCGGTGGCGGTTTAATGGAGATGTTGTACCGTACAGTAGAAGAAAGCAGAGTCTACCCTTGGCGAATGTGCAGCTAAACCAAGCTGGGGTATATAAGTGTTTTGTAGCTGGAAACCGATGGGATGCAGGAAATGCAATACTCCTTCTTCATGTCGTCAGTAAGTTGACAGCTTACTATCCGTACATGTATCTAAAGCATCTTTATATTCAAACATCGTTGAAATTATTTATAATTCTATATTATTGTTGCCAGCAAAATATCAGTGAAATGAAAATTGAATATTGACAATGGTTATCTTTTTATTGTGTTAGGGGGGGGGGGGGTGGTGTATAGATAGAAAGTCAGAATGCAGGCATGTTGATGCATATTGGCATATTGGTTATCTATTTCTGATATTGTTTAGATGCTGGATTCTTTTCCCATTTGAAATACTAATACTGTTTACTTCAAACAGGATGCCCAGCTTATCGTTGGGGATCTGAATGTGAACAAACCTGTACTGAGTGTCTCAATGGAGGCAAGTGCGATGCAGACTCAGGAGAGTGTGTATGTCCTCCTGGTTTCAACGGGACAACATGTGAACATGGTAGGTTTTACACTTGTATAGATCCTCTGCACTTCGAAACACTAGATCATATTTTTGAACGAGGTGGGGGAGGGGCACAGACAGATGATGACACACACAATTAAAAAGTCACATACTTATACACACGCACGAACACACCCATGTTTATAGGTTATATATTTAAGGTCGCGACCTTTCACGGATGACCCTTTTTTCAAACTGGGTGAACTTGTGCCCTCCACTTGACTACCCATATGTCCAACTACCAAAATGTCCAACGATATCATCTTCTAGTTTAACACCTTACATTTGTACACATGCCATACCATTTTTTATGTTTTAGATTCAGCTCAATATTTTGTTGATGTGAATGAAAGCAATGATTTTATGCTTGAAATAAATTTAAATCTGCAATACTCTTCAATTCACGTGTATTTACAACACATAACCATACTTTCATGAAGAAGATTCAATCGATGAAACCCTTGGATAAGGAAACAGCATTTTTTCATCGGCTATTTCGTACATTTTGATCGTTCAATACCTAAAACTCTTTACAATAAAGCTATCACTCGAATCAGAATCAAATCAACTCAATGTCGATACAATACTCATTTGTTGCGTATAATGTCTTTTATTATGAAGGCACTTGTATCCTTATCTCTTTATTGTCACTTTATTATCCCAAGTCCTTGGCAGCAACCGGTTTGGGCAGGATGGCAGCTTTTCTTGTGATTCCTCAGGAGATGATCACAGTCCAGGATGTCGGGGTAAACTCTTCTGCCTACCAGACCCCTTTGGATGCACCTGTGCAGCAGGATTCATGGGAATCAATTGTACAACAGGTACTTATAATCATGTAAATTAAATTCTGGAATCTTCCCTGAGCGAATGTGTATATTATAAAAAGAACTCCAAAATACATAATCTTAAAGGAAAATGTGATATAACATACGTGTGTAAATATGATTACTCATAAATGTACATGAACATGTATACTACAACAGTTCTTCATATGTTTATTACGGCAAACTCCAACGCTTGAAATATTAGATATTCTCTGGCGTAAGTGAAGGTAACGAGAAAAGAGATTAAAGAAACAAAATCAACGTTGTCGCAGCTTTAATTATTAGCCCCGGCAAAAACTGAATACGAAAGATATGAGTGACGAAGAAGGTAAATCTATATTTGTAGTAATGAAAGGGTTAAACCATTTGATTCTCAAGACTGAAAGAGAGGCTGCCCATGTGCGGCCTTGCAACTCGTGTGATGAGAAGAAGTATTTGTCTACATAGAAATGCTTTTCAAATGACAATTAGTGTTCTGATCATGACATTTCAGCACGGTTCAATTTGTTCCACTTTTAATTTTTTGAAACCTGAACTTAAAATAAGCACAATTATATCCTGAATAATGTAATTGGATAGTGTGTATCAATATAACCATGAAATAGGTACCTTTTTTAGGTTGAAAGAGATTTCATCATGGGATATACTCTGCCATTCGAAACATCAGTTTGTTATCCTTTAACAAGTGGTGCTTGGGTTGAAAGTGAAGGTGTTTTAGTTTTCATTATTCTGTCATGATCGAAGCCTCAGTTTTGTTATCTCTTAACAAGTGGTGCTTTGGTTGAGAGTTAATGTGTTTTAGTTTGTATTATTCTGACATCATGAAACTGAAAACAAATATGTATATTCTTTTCCGAGGGATATTTATTCCTTTATCCGTGTTTCGAAAAGCGAAAATAAAATACAATGAGTTACATAAATCTGTCCAACAAAATAATAATTTGTATAGCGCCGTCTATCTAGAAATTATATTTATTATCACCCAGGCTTTAGCCTAGATGCCATTACAGCGCTCCTGTCAGGTACCCATTTACATCACCTGAGTTGAGTGTGGCAAATGTAGATCAATGTCTTGCTAACCGCGGACCTTGTGATCGACAGTCCAGCGACGTATCCACTCGACCACAACACCTCTAAGACAACATGCATGTACAAAATTTCTTTGCTTTAAAACCCATGTACTGTAAACTATATTGATTCTATGTAAATCCTTCTAAGCGGCCCCGTATTAATTTAATAGGTTTTTTAAAGGCCTATTCTGCAATAACATGTATAAACTTGCATATCAAAATACCTAGGTACTTTATTCGACACTTTACTGAATTTAAGAGTTGATTTAAAAATGATTGAAATCGAGCTTTCTATAATTATTACTAGATATATCTAATTATTAAAGATGTTCCAATGCACTTGTGGGCGGGAGGAAATCCAAGTAAATACCCCGAATCAGCTGGACCAAATCTACCAAGCATTCAAAACGCACCCTATATACGTCATTGGCCCATTTATTTAGGATTTGTTTGAATTCATTCTCGAAATTCAATATCAAGGCAACAATTGCATTAATGTATATTGGGTTCTTGGTCCTGCTCCTCAATGTGAAATTGTGATGTTTAAATAGCACATTTGGCCTACCTTATAATGCTGTTACTTGTCTTCCATTACTGTATCAATCCCCATGATTTTGATAAAGAATGTAACCCAGGAACGTATGGAGCCAATTGTTTGCAAGAGTGTCACTGCTCTCCAAGTAACATCTGTACCAAGGATACAGGAGAGTGCATTGATGGGACTGCGTGTCAAGAATGCTGGACTGGTGTCAACTGTCAAGGTGATTTTTTTTCTCGAATATTCAGTTTTCATAGTAAGTTTTCTTTATTTTAATTTATTTAATATACAATATTATCAAAGAATAAACACATCACGATTGAAGAGCCAAAATCTATTTATTGCACTTGTCAAAGCAAAAGGTAAAAACACATAAACACGTTTTTGGATTAAATAGATTATTAGTTTCAGTTAATTCGTGGCTTGATTTGCAGTTAGTCATCATTTGAAACGCATTTCCTGCTTTTGTATATTATTCTGAGTTTAACAATAAAATTCGTTCTCCTATCTATTATTAAGATTAAGATTTCCGCACATCAATAGTTAGACGAACTGCAAGTACTTCTACAATATTCTCAAGTACGTGCTCTCCAGTTAAAAGCTATATTTTTAAAGCATCACATTTCAAACACTTATTGTTTTTCCTGCCGTGTGTAGGCAAGATGTGTTGGTCTGATGACAGGACGAGTGTATTTGTATAAAATGCCTAATATTTTTCCTTCTATATTATCGTTTTATTTTGGGTTTACAGTTCTAAGTTTCCCAATTCAGGACGTTGACGGTGATACACGTAAGCTAACATGGGCTCATAGATTAACATAAGAATAAAAGCGTGTTAAGATATGAAGCAGAAAACCTCAGCGCCTTTTTGTTTGTGTTATAACACGTGTAAATGAATCTCGTTTGCGAGAAACAAACATTATTATTAATAATAATAATAAAAAGGGGGAAAAAGTACTACTACTGCCACTACGACTACTACTTCTCCTACTAATGTTACTGATAGAAAAAACTAATAGTAACAATAATAAGCGTTTGTACTGCGCCATCTATAACTTCTATTCTAAGGCGCACTTATATCAAACATTCGAAATTTCTCAATCTCACGTAAGGCATGTCAAGATGTTCCTATAATAGATGCTCCAATCTACGAACTTAACATCACGTCAGTTTCCACAGATGTCTCCAAATACATTTCGAACTTGGAATATTACGCCACTTATAACATCACCATCATATTTTGCAATACAAAGTCCTAACATTTTGATGGCGTCATGGATTTTTTCTTAATCCAACTTTCTTCCAATTCTTTTTATACCCAAAACACATGTACTTGATTTGCAAATTACAAGTTCCGTTTACCTGTGTATTTCAAAATTTATTTCAAGGACCCGCAAGTGTAGAAGCCCTACAAATGTCACCTTCCACCACACAAATTGAAGTAAGCTGGGAACCGTCATCTAGTCCATGCTCCGCTGACTACTATATCATACGCTACAGTCTCCTTCAAAAGCTTGCCTGCCAATCACCAGAAACCACCCCATCAGAGTTTGAAGTCAACACCAACTTCACACAATACAACAATCTAGTAGGGTTGGAGCCTTACTCGCGATACCAGATCACAGTTAAAGCTGTGAATAGTTACGGACAGAATGAACCAACGATCGGCTATTCATATACCAGGCCTGGAGGTGAGTAATGAACAAATAATCAAAATATCCTTTCCCCATAACAGTTTCAAGAAATGTGTAAGGTGATAGATATTTTTTTTAATCTGTGTTATAATTATGAATATTGGATATAATATACAGAAGCAAAGTTGTTATTGGTCCATAGCTCGCAGGGGCGGATCTAGCTTTTTGCTAAGGGGGGGGGGGTTGACCAAAAAAATGACGATGCGGAGCATCGTCCACGAGCCGCGAAGCGGCTAGCCGATTTTTTTGGGGTGTTTATTTGAACCCCGTAAGTGATGTTTTCCTGGCATCTATTAACACAATGGAGACCATAAAAAGCAGTGCATGATAACGTCTTTTTAAATCAAGTAACAGTTAAATACACAGTTATATCCAGAGTTATTATGTGTTTGGTTAAGTTACCAGATGAGTTGAATATCTTCTCACAATATTTGCACTTGAAAGGGTTTCTCTCCAGCGTGCATTCTTTTTTTTTTTGGGCCGCCCAAGGGGGGGGGGGGTTAAACCCCCTAACCCCCCCCCCCCGTAGATCCGCGCCTGGCTCGTCACATAATATCGATTGCGAGGATCATAATAAATCTACTCCCGGTCATGAAAACATTTCCCCTTCGGAAAATGTAACTCTCTTCAGTAGTTCGAAAGTTTCATACATCTTACCGGTCGAATATGTATTAGATTTCCTGTATATAACATACGCATTGATTTACAAATATAATTATCAAGAATTTTTCTTTATTTTAATCATGAATGGTACCATTTGGTTGCGATGTATATTCTCGTCACCTTTCACGCTAGCCTAGCCTTACTACGTGAAGCAGAGCTCCCACTTAGCCGAGTTATGGCGAGTTGTGGTAAGTTGCCTCAAAGAGGCACTCGCAATAACTCGCGAAAAGCTCTTCTTGTAACTCGCGACAACTCGTTATGGCTCGACGTAACTCTTTACAACATTCCACGACTCTCCTCGAAGTCGCGAGCAGTTCAACATTTGTTAACATGATCAAAATTTTCATTGACTCGTTGTTACTCAAGATAAAATCGCTTACACTCGCAATATACTCGCATTGCTCGTAACAAGCTCGCACTGCATTCTACATAACTCATATTAACTCACCACCCTCAAGTATACGCGAGTACTATTCGAGTTTCCAAGAGTGGAGTACGAGCACGACGATCGTGCTGCAAGTCATGTCGAATTGCCCACGAGATTTACGCGAGTTTAGATCGAGTACGGGGACTTACGGCGAGTTTCGTATGAACATGAGCAGAGTGTAGGGCGAGCCTTACGAGCATGACAAGCGCACCATGATATGTCAGCTGGCCTACCATTGTGCAGAAGTTCAAGGCATGTTCTTCCTCCAGCAGATCTAGCAAATATGCTTCTGGCATCCATCTTTGTTTTGGAGAGCGCCAAAATCAGATGCGGCCCTCCCCGGGGGGCAGGGGGCGGTGCCCCTACTTTTTCAAGTACCCGAAATGAGCCCCTTTTTTCATAGGAAAATTGCCCCTTTGGATTTATAAAAAGAGCCCCTTTTTACATAGTAAAAGGGGCAAATGCCCCTATTAATTTGTAAATGTGCCCCTTCCCCTTTTCAACTCTTATAATTTCATTTTCGATCCAATTCAATTCAAGGTTTATTAAAAACATGAGCCGCAGCCCCATTGCTGAAATGGTCATGTGTCTAATTAAAAGTCTTATTACATATTTCAAACATAAAATATAGTTACAATTAATTTGTCAATATTGAAATATGTATAGTTAATATGGTAAGATTGCCTGGGCAGCACAAAATTAGAACACGGAGAGGAGAAACATGAAGAATATAAGTAAGATGTAAAAGTACATGAACATTAATAATACGAATTGCATACATGTAGTTTTAAAGAGTTATTAAGACAATTTACGAATATAAAATAGAAACGAAAATATTTTTGTCATAACATTGTTGACGTATGATCTTGCAAGTATAAAACTACAATTATGGCATTCCTTTGACAATTGCCCCTTTTCATTCACATATCTCAAGTTAGATCATGTTCTCAAATCCAATATCCTTTGCATATTGCCCCCTCCTTGGCATGAGTAGCCCTTTTATTTGATAAGTGCCTCTTTTCCTTCGACAAGTTCCCATTTCCCTTTGCAATAAGTGTCCATTTTCAATTATCATAAGTTCCCCTTTTCACTTTTGATAAGTGCCCCCTTTACCTCTGATAATTTGCCCTATTTTAGATTTTAGAGGTGCCTCTTTTACTTTGTCAAGTGCCCCTTTTCGTTTCTAAGAAGTGCCCCTCTTCCTAATGATAAGTACCCCTATTAAAATAGAGCCCTTTCTCCTTCTCATAAGTGCCCCTTTTCATCTCTGGTAAATGACCCTTTTCAGGTACGGTACGAGAAGTTACTCCTTTTCACTTCAGATAAGTTTTGTTTGTTTTATTTGCTAAAATCATCATAAAAACAATATCATAATATAACACAATCAAAGAATTATGTAACTATAATAGAATGATAAAAAGGTTAGATAGTCCATTAACCTAATGGCTCTGTTCTTCCATGGAGCACTGATAAGGGCTTCACTTCCGATAAATGCCCCTATTAAAATCTGGTCGGTACCCCGTTTTCTTTCAACTATATGCAAATTGTCTTGTATTGTAAGTGTCCCTTTTTCATTTCCATAAGTGCCCCTTTTGATATCTGGTTATTGTCCCTTTTCAGGTGCGATACATGCCCTTTTTCACCTCTGATAATTTCCCTTTTAACAATGATACCTGCCCCTTTTCCTTTCTAATAAGGGCCTTATCCCCTTTTCCCCTCTTCTAAATGCCCCTTCACAATCAGATCGGAGCCCCTTTTCGGTCGACAAATGCACATTTCCTATTTTCATGAGCGCCTATTCTTCATCCCTGGTGAGTGCCTCTTTTTAAAGGAGTAAAATGTGCCCCATTTTCACCTCTGATAATTAATATTTGTACTTTGACACGAGTTACTCTTCTTTTCTGATATATGTCCCCTTTTCTCTCATCATTAAACGCGCCCCTAATTTCAAGCGACGAACAGCACCTCCACCTAATGCTCGCCCGCTCCGTTCGTTCGCATTTATAGATGATATACTTATGTTACTTATCAAAGGTCTTTTCAGTCTTCCGTTATGAAAATTTGCATATAACTCCATCAGGATTGGTTTTTTTGCTCTTTATAAGATGTAATTTTTCGTACTGCGACCTCACAAATCTTTTAAAAATGTTCTCGCTCAATTCGCTCGCTCGCAAATAAATTTGAGGACCATCACACTCAACTGCAAAGTATGATGCTTAAACAATATCTTGTATTGTGTACAAAGTGAAACAAATATTGAAATCATCCATGATAATGTAATCACTAAAGGGTGTATACCAATGTCTAAAACATATATTCGCTTTGAGATTTCCCTTTGAAGGTGCCCTTTTTTCTTGTTCCCCCTCCCCCTCTAACTTTGGGAGTCGCTTGGCAGCCCCTGGTCAAAATTATTCATTTCCCGCCCCTTGATCGCATATGACTCATAGAAAACTCTTATCACTATTTAGTAGTATAGATCGGTACAAGTCGTACGTAAGTCATCGCAACTCATACCGAGCTCGCGTGACTCGTAATGCGCTCGGTTCACTCGTACATTCATCGTTGGAAAATCGATAATGCGTTGTATGGTAATTCATGCAAATACCATACAAATGAGTACATTTCAAGCGAGTTTACGCGACTTTACGCGAGTTTAAGCTCACGCCAGCTCGCCACAACTGGAGGCTCCAACTCGGCTAAGTGGGAGCCTCGAGTTGTGGCGAGCTGGCGCGAGCTTAAACTCGCGTAAAGTCGCGTGAACACGCTTGAAATTTACTCATTTGTATGGTATTTGCATGAATTATCATACGACGCATTATCGATTTTCCTACGATGGATGTACGAGTCACGCGAGCTCGGTATGACTTGTGTACGACTTGTACCGATCTAACAAGTTATCAAGATCTTCCAACGAGTGATAAGAGTTTTCAACAATTCATATGCGATCAAGGGGCGGGAAATGCATCATTTTGGCAAGGGGCGGCCAAGCGACTTCCGAAGTTGGAAGCTACTTACGCCCTCTATAAAACAAACAAGGCCTAATCGGTGACCATTGGTCCCCCATGATCTTTTTTTCTTATGTTATTTGAGAGCTGAATTGATGAGATAACCACCTGTCCAGTGACCTTCCAGGGTGGTCTAATCCCTCCTTTACACTGGTACAGCAGGTCTTTAAGCATCATACTTTGCAGTTGAGTGTGATGGTCCTCAAAATTATTGGCGACCGAGCGAATGGAGCGAGGACATTTTTTTGTGAGGTCGCAGTGCGAAAAATTACATCTTATGAAGAGCAAAAAACCCTATCCTGATGGGGCTATATGCAGATTTTTGTACATAAAGGAAGACTGAAAAGACCTTTGATAAGTAACATTAACATATCATCTATAAACGCGAGCGGGCTTTAGGAGGAGGTGCTGTTAGTCGCCTGAAATTAGGAGCGCGTTTAATGATGAGAGGAAAAGGGGACACTTATCAGAAAAGAAAAGGAGCTAGTTTTAAAGTACAAAGAGTAATTATCAGAAGTGAAAATGGGGCACTTCTTACAATTTCTAAAAAAAGGCACTCACCAGGGATGACAAAGGCACTTATGAAAATAGGAAATGAGCATTTGTCGACGGAAAAGAGGCCCTCATCTGATTTTGAAAGGGGCATATATTAGAGCTTTTATAAAAAAAAGTGGGATAGGTCCCTTATTAGAAAGGAAAGAGTGAACATGTGAAAATATAGGATTTCCCGGCCAAATTCGCGTGTTTGTCATTCGAATTCAATTACTTTGCATTTAAGTTAGCGCAGATCAGCTTTGCCATGCCAATTATCATTCAATTTTTCAGTTTTTGTATTTAATTTACGATTTTGGTCGAAGGGTTTCATAGATCTGTCATTCAAATTAGAAACTGCTCAACTAGCATTCAAATTAATATTCACTTGTCGAAGCGTAATTTTTATCATTCAAATTAACACCTGTCATTCGTATTCGTAATATTTTTATTCAAGTTAGGAATGTTAGGGGGAAGAATTGCAACAAACTTTTACAGTTTTTAAATAATGCAGTTAAAATGCATGATTTGCCATCGGGGTCTAAGCTGTTATTCCATTTATTTATTTTCAGGACAATGCAGATGGGTGTAGTCAGACATAAAGTAAAGAAGGGGCGAAATCACGGGATATGGCATTTCTGCACGGACATGTTCATATACCCGAGAAAGGTGGGGGTACCCTCAATCGCCCCTTTTTACTACAGACTCGGAATTTTACAAAAGTAATTCACATCGTCTCTTATACCCAGCACACCCCTCTGTTTTTCTTAAAGAGTTTCATAGCCTTCTTGCCCGCCAGCAGATCGATGGCTAAAGACATGGCTAAATATATAATGAATCATGTTCAAATTGTAGCCTCTAGTCCCTACCCCAGTCACAATATTGTACCCTTCTTCTATAATGAAATTATGATGAAATTATGATAAATTTATGATGAAACATAAGACAAACAACTTCCTTACATGAACATTTCCAAATATACTGAGACCATCAGGTCCGTAGATGCAAGTCGTTTTTTTCTTCTTAACGATCAAACTTAAATGCTGATGAATATCAGATAAATCTAATAAGAATAAGTGTATAAATGCAAGAAAATGAAATAGGATGAAATACACATGAAAAGAAAGAAAGAAAAAGAATGAGCTATAAAAAGTGTGTAATAAACGAGAAATGTATATTGACCATCAATTTAAGTGCACAAAGTGCTAATTTGAATGCTACAAATGAATTAGAATGCTAGAAGTACACCGTCGCGTTGTCAGAAAATCGTGTTGCGCCAAATCGAATGACCAAATAGCGAATGAAGCACATTGTTCATTAATTTGAATGAAACATACGTAGATTCTAACAAAAATTCCATAGATTTGAAAAATAGAAAAGGGAATATAAACCCGAGATATACCTGACTGCACTAAAACCGTCGAATTTGAAACTCAAGACAAATTAATTTGAATGACAAACTCGCGAATTTGGCCGGGAAATCCTATATAAGGTGCGCGTATCCGAGTTAAACATGGGTTAGTTATTAACAGGGGAAGGGGCACTTCTTACAAAGTAAAAGGGGCAGTTGTCAAAATAAAAGGGGCGCATCTCAGATTTGAATAAGGCAAACTATCAGAGTTGAAGGGGGCACTTATCAAGAGTGAATAGGGGCGAGTTACAACAAGTCAGTGAACATTTTGAAAATATTCAAAATTCTGGAACTGCTCGCGACTTCGAGGAGAGCCGTGGAATGTTGTAAAATCTTACGCCGAGCCATACCGATGTGTCGCGCGTTATCCCGAGTCACAAGAAGAGCTATTCGCGAGTATTGCGAGTGCCTCTTTGAGGCAACTTACCACAACTCGCCATAACTCGCTAATACAACTCGGCTAAGTGGAAGCCCTGCTTTAAACGTATAACACGTCAATTCGAACGGATATAGGTACCGACGTTCTCTTATATTTCTGATTCACTTCAGCACCGTCCCACATTACAAATGTCAGGGTTAATCCAGAAAGGACGTCTCCAACACGATTAGGATTCACCTGGCAACCTTTCACCTGTAGAAATGTGAATGGAGTGTTCTGGTACTACTTTGCAAGAATCTACAAGGATGGTGATGTGAGTAATCCAGCGAGTGGGAGGACATACTTGGATGATGACATTTCATACTCATCAGTAGAGTTCAATGGTCTTGAGGCTTGCACGATGTATGAACTGAATATCAATGCCGTCAACCGTGGTGTGTTGACTCCTGGAAATCTGTCTCATGCTATCGGTGTAACGGGAGTCACTTGTAAGTGTCAACAAGTACAAAGATAATATTTTTTAGAATCACCCTCGTAATGTCAACTTGCCCTGCTTTGTGTATGAATTCCAATGATATGAACCTCGTTCCAAAACTGTGTATTTGAATAATAGTTGTGGAAGAGATCCACATTTCTATAATGATACCAAGGTTTTTTTGGATATATATGCCCATATACGTGTACAAAATCACATTGCAAATTCAAGGATCATGTCTTTGCGACATTAAAGTATTTTCATATAAGTATTAAAATATTTTCCCCGTTACAAAGTGTCGTTTTTACATTTTTAATTTTCCTTCAATCTCAGTCATTAAGTTTTATTGGCGAAACGAATTCATATTTAATTATTTTACTCATTTTCGAGGAATTTTCATAAATAGTTTCAAACATGAAAATGTTAGTACGGGGCGGGGACTCTTAACTGAATATGTAAGCCTCTTTTTATTTAATATTTAGATATGTCATGCATCATAATGTTATTAAATGATTATTATAATTAACTGTGATTCAGGTATGGACCATGTATTTATTACAGAGCTAACAGTTATCATACGAGGAAAAAGGTATAGATACAAAGATAAGATTTAAAAAAAAATCTCTTTCTGGTATCACGCTTTTGTCCACCGCATTATGATGCCTAAGGCGCCCAAATATACAACCTAGCTTTTGGCAGGCTTCCAATTCGTATGCTCCCTGCAATCAAGGATACCTTTTTTTTTGGATAGAGGTTATCACATTCTTTACAACCCCCCCCCCCTCCCCCCCCCACAAAAAATAAAATAAAATAGGTAAAAACATGTTCAATGTTTACACAGGTAGAAATATATTGGCTTCATCTTTAGATACAGAGAAAATTAAGCTCGGAAGTTCATGATAATGTAATGAGACGGCGTTGCAAGACTAGCAGGCAGTTCTTTGTGTTATGGTTATTGGTTGGTGTAATATAACCCCTCTAGAATACAAACCGCTTTCCTAAAATATACGATATTTCGCAAGATTAACAATTGGAAATATTCTCTCTATTTGTGTTGAATATAGTCACAAACGCATCCGCTTATGCAACTGGGAATCAGCCCAGCCTGACAGTTCAGTGGAGTGTTCCGTCTCAATGCCATGTGGATTACTACAGGGTATCATATCAACTCATCTCACGTAAGGCATGTCAAGATGTTCCTGTAATAGATGCTCCAGTCTACGAACTCAACGTCACATCGTTTCGTACAGATGTCTCCAAATACCTTACAAACTTGGAATACTATTCAACTTATAACGTCTCCATCATAGCTGTGATAATGAGAGAGGAGAGCCTACCTATGAATGTTAACGGAGACACACGAGATGGAGGTATAGACACAAATATTATTATACTAGCTTTGGCGTATCTACGAGGTGGAGGGGGGGGGGGGCAGGAAGAGGGGGCACGTGCTCCGGGTGGCTCTTGAAGGGAGCGCCAACAAAATACGTGACAGATAGGGGCACAGGAAAGGAAACGCAAAAGAAAAAATAGAAAGGGGATTAAGGGAAGAAAAATAGGATTATATTATGAAATTTCAATTTGCAGAATGAATTGTAATAGAAATAAGGGTTTTTTAAATTAAGGTATTTAAATGTGAACTTTCTTAAGGCCCGGTCACACAGCCCTCCACGGGCGTATCGCGGCCGAATCACGGCCAAAAATTTCTGCCCGTGAAGCAGACGCTGTTGGACGCTTTGAGGTCACGATAAAGACGCGATACAGCCGTACTTTACCCGTCGTTACACGCGGTAAGAAATTCACACGCGGTTGGCCGCGCGAAAAAGTTTTGGGCTGCCCAAAAATTTAGACCGCGGGTAATCGCGGGCGGTACACGTGGTACACACGCGGTAAAGACGCGGTACAGACGCGGAACGAACGTGCTAGGACGTGCTACGGCCGCGGTTAAGACGTGGTTACACGCGGAATCGGACGCGAAATTTTAGCGGGTAATCGCGGGTGGAGCACGGTCATAGCACGTTTGTTCCGCGTCTGTACCGCGTTGTTATCACGTGCATTAGCGTGTGTACCGCGTGTAAGCGTGGTAGGCCGCGGTACCGCCGCGCTTCACCCGCGATAAGGACGCGGAACAGTCGCCGGCGTCTGTTCCGCGGGCATACCACGGGTAAACCGCGGGTAAGCCAATTTTGCACATTTTACACCACGGGCAACCGCGGGCAAAAAAAAATCGCGAAATTTTACCCGCGATACAGACGCGAAAGGCTGTGTGACCGGGCCTTAAACCTCGGTCGCTTTGCTCATCGCGTTTGTTCCGTCATGATCCTGGAATCTCGCTCCCCATTATAGGATTTAGTTTACATACCGTATTCTTTGAAGCTACCCTTTTTATAATCATCATCAGCCTATGGTTTAATATAAGATAACGAACAGGTGCAAAATCGTATTCAGTTATTTGTAACGGTTCATCAATTGAAAGAAATCTAAATCTTTTCCGGCTTTTTTGTTTGCACCGAGCACCATAATCCCTAGATACTCCACAGAAAACACAATTTTGTAACGCATGACATGACAAGCAAGTCCACTTAATAATTCACGTATAGAATCAATCTTTTGTTCTGGTATATGTCTATCTTCTGTGGTGTTCTGTAGGCCCGGAAAGACAAAGGACCTACTATTTTTGTTGTATTGGTCGTTATAACGAAGAGCCTTGCGTGACCCTTACGATGAGATTCTAAGTTATAAGAGAAATATTGTCATTTTCCGTAGTGATTTACTTTATTTCCTGTGTAAGTAAGTTCACCCCGAAATCCAGTTTTCTATTTCTGTTTTGGATTTACCCCTTATATCTAGTTACAACTGCTATATTGTTAATTAACTATTCAACACTGTGATTTTCTTCACAGACCCCTCTGCTATCGAATCAGTGTCATATACCTCTACTGCCCACTCCTTGCGCTTTGTGTGGGAGGAACCTTCTTGTGAAAGCCTACATGATGTTTTTGATCGCTACGAATACGATCTCTATGATCATACTGGTGGGGGTAGATATGTCCGGTATCCAACAACCATCCGAAGAAGCTATGTACACATACCTGGTCTTGATGCTTGCACAGAATATCGCTTCAGAATAAGAGTAGTTACTACCCCACTGAGAAGGAGTGAATGGCATATGGAAACGGCAATGACTAATATATCAGGTTTGCTAAATGAGATATAGTCCTATCGTACAAGTGTATTGGTTATGAAGACATAAAGTTTGTAATGTGTCCATTGTACACATTAAAATATTGGCGATTAAAGAGCATTTGTTTCCAAGGGAAAGTATGGTAAACTGTATGTTTCAAAGTCCAATCTCTTGACGTTGCACCAAGATAGGTAGACAGCTGTTACTGCTAGCCTAGTAATGGCTCATGGATAATGATAATCTAACATACATCAGAAAAAACTAAATTAATTGAAGTCTATACATATTCTAAAGATAGAGATTAGATTTAGTGTAATCACAGTGTAATCAATTAATTATTGGGAACCTGAATTCGCTCGAATGAAGTGTTTATTCCTTCCTTTCTATACACTTATCAGCTCCTGGGATGCCAGTTATTACAGAGCTTACCCCGCATCAGGAAGACAGTGGCACTACTGGTTTAACAGTATCATGGCAACCTCCTTCCTCACCTCAATGCCAGCCTACGCAATATGAAATCAAGTACTATGTTCTTCAAGGCGATATGTGTGAGGATACCCCGAGTGATCGTATAACGACTTCAGCAGGGACCGTCAATGGTTCAACTTTCACCTTCAGTGTCCTGGAGTTGCGTCCCAACTCTGAGTACATGGTGTTCGTGAGAGGCGGAACCAGTAGCGGTTATGGCGATTCGGATTCCCAAGCAGCTACTACAGGATATTCACGTTAGTATTGTGTGTTCATGTACGTAGGGGAGGGTGAGGGTGCGGGTGTGTGTTATGGTGTGAGTATGAGGGTTTGTGTACGGGTATGTATCAATCTCATATATTATTTACATCTGGGAACAGATCCTTTACCGTCACCATTCGAAAAACCGAAATCACTTTCTAATTGCGGTCCGTCTGAGTCAGTTAACTGTAAGAAAAAGACAGAGAGCTTAAAGTACCGCTACACCAATTAAAATCTCAATATCTACTTTGCACGACGCTAGAGTTAGGTCAGTTCTTTATCTGACTAATTTGAACAGTAGGAGATCCATAATCTACACAGGTAGTTGTACGAATATACTTTGAATAAGACCTTGCATCATTGGAGAATATGTTACATGAAATCAGCTGGCCTGAAATTTCTGTTTAGAAAGAAAAAAGAAACATAAACAAGTATGCTACAATGTTTAGAGAATGGTTGAGAAGACAGAGAAAATGGTTACGAACTCAATGAAAATGTAGATTAGCTGATCGTAATAAAATGTAGATGAGGTTAACATGGAAGACTATGTATAAGAAAAATGAATGAGAGTGAGTTTCCCTCCTTTAATTTTACAGATCCTACTGGTCCTCCAACTAATATCCAGTCCGCTTCCACCAAGAAACGTAGTATTGTCTTCACTTGGGATAAACCAGAATGCGGTAATCGGAATGGACCAATCACAAGCTACGAAGTTATGCTCTCCAATTCTACAGGTAACCTAAACAAAAATAAATACTTTGTTGAGTGCTAAATGAGGTGGAATCCCAGGTATTGCTTGTTAAAAGTAAAGTTTAAAAGAAAATACTATCTGCCCTTCCAGAATAAAGTGCCATTTAATAACATTAAATGGTTAAGCCCTCCGTATTCTTTAATATATCTAGGATTTTCTGAATGCGGTGAGAATCTCGGATCAATGATGAATTCTGGTCAGTACTAGAGTATTGCTGTAAATTAGATGGTGTATTTGTCAGTGATGTATGGATAAAAATATTCAGAAAAATATGGACTAAATAACAAGCATTGATCAAAGGACCACGAAAAATAAGATGCAGTGTTTGTTATGGTGTTGCATCATGATGATTAGTCTTTTGATTTAGTCCATCAACCATACATGTACACAAATCTGCGCAATATATTCAAACAAATGCTCTCCATTGTTCAATTCCGCGCAGTAATTGTTTAACTTTCCTTAAACAAACATGTAGCCTTGCTACGTCTTCGCGGTACTAGCGTTATACTCCAAGGTGAAATGTACGCTTGATGTATTATAGAGATGTTGTAGTCCAATGGATAATAATAATAATAATAATAATAATAAAAACGGTGCTCATAAGGCGCTTACCACCGAAGTCAAACAAAATACAATGATAAACAATTACATCTTAAACAAAACAATGCAAATAAACTAAACCTATAAATTACAATACATATGAAATATACATCAATGTGAACAGAGTAAGTTAAGACAACAAGGTGCGGGGTTCAAATCCCAACACGGCACTAACGTACTTTAGAAGACGTTATATTGCCACTTCCAACTCAATGGTAAATGGGTACCTGATATGCATGAGCGCTAGTAACTTTGGCGTGTTGGCTATATTAAGCAGGGTAATAATATCAAAGGGCTAAGGGCCAACTGTGTGATGGATAATAATATTCAGGTCTTTATGATAAGCCATTATTATTGCTATTGTTCTTTTCCAGGAGACATGGTTTATCATGGTAATGTGTCAGCTGGCGCAGCTAGCGCAGGATATGAGATATCGGACCTCATCCCCTACTCGAATTACAGTATTGGGATCAGAGCTTGGAACTATGACCTAGCAGGGGAGTATGGTCCAGCAATTTGGACACAGACAGGTGAAGCAAGTAGGTCATAAAATGCATGTCTTTTATTTATATTTTGATAACAATGAAGAAAAGAAATATTTGCGTAAAGGACGAACATTATATCTTTTTCAAATATAGTCGTTTGTTACTAATGCTATGGTCACATTACCCAAAAGTAGCCTGCTCGGCGGCCGAGCGGCGAGTTTTTAACCAATTCTGCCCGGCGGCTGCCCGTCCACCGAGCGGCGGCCGCCCAGGCACCGCTTGTTTTTAGGGCATCGCTCGGTCGCCGCTGAAGTTTTAGCGCGGAGTTAAAATTTGGGCGGCGCCTGGTCACTTTTCACTCGCCGCCCAAAATACGCTCGGTGCCTGGGCGGTCGCCGCCCGGGCACCGACCTAATCGCTGGGCGATGCCTAAATTCAGCAGCGACCGAGCAGGCTACTGATCGGTCGGTCGCTGCTCTGATTTGTGACCATAGCTTAAACGATGTCAATCGTGTATCATCATATGGCTCCGTTTAGTCTCATTTCACAACGACCCCTATCGTCAGAGCATGGTCAGATTCAGCAGCCTAACATGTTAGCCTATGGACGTTTTTTAAAAAAATCGTTAAAAATTCATTTTTTGTTTAAACGAAAAGCACATCCACCCCGACGTACGTTATCACTAGCTCTTTCATTGGAGCCCTCATGTCTCATTGACTTTTGAAAGTTCACCCACCGTAATTTTTCAAAATAGGTTGCAAGCTCGTCATTGCCTATAATACACATGTGAAACAAGTCTAACTTTGGACTCAGTTTACCAAGCGATTTGAAGATTATAGGTCGAGCACACGAAACATAAAAAGCATGAATTATCATAGATCACTTCTGCCTATTTCATTATGTCCATTTCATCCAACCCCCACCGTAATTTTTCCATTTAGTAAAAGCAAACATTTTGCCGAGTTTAGCAAAAACATGAATATTCATGAACGGTCAGACAATACAGCCTTTTAGTACGTAACGTATAGTGAATGGGAATGTGCGATGATCCGTTCAGGAGGTAGAGGTCAGTGGTTTGTGCTGGCAATGTTCACGCGAGCGAAAATGAGACAATCGGAGCAATATGTAGAACCGAAAATACAACCTTGATAACAAATCATTTTGTACTCAAAATTTTGAAAGTTTCGACTTGGTCATTTACAGGAACTAATGATATGTGAACATGAACTTGATCAATTCCTTAATTTGTTTTGTTGTTACATTATTCATCCTATTTCCATCCCCTCCCCCAGCGAAAATAAAAAAGAGCGTCGAGAAATCATTCTTTTTAAATAAATGGAACCCTAATTAAAGGGACTTGGTAACATTGTTCAAGTGAGAGATAATAGGGACTTTTAGATTTGCACGACAAGAACGTGGACTGCCACGTGTGACATCCTTTTTAGGCAATGCGACGTCCTTTTAAGGCACTGCCAGTGCATTAAAAGGATGTCACACGTGGCAGTCCACGTTCTCGTCGTGCAAATCTTAAAGTCCGTATTGAGCGGACAAGAACGGCGTGAACGTCCACTGATCATGAGTGTCTATGGCAAACCGTTTTAACATTTATTCCTATTTCTTGATATCAAGAAATTATTTGCTGTTGTAAAGCAATGGTAATTCTTGATATCAAGATATAGGAATAAATGTTAAAACGGCTTGCCATAGACAGGCATGATCAGTGCACGTTCACGCGGTTCTCGTCCACTCAATATAAAAGTCCCTAATGGTGCTAAGGTAGTGAATTCAATGCTAGATGTACAATTAAAGATAATCTAAAAGTTTGAGTAAAAATAGACAATTATTAATGATACAAATTGGGAGAAACTGATCTGATCAATTCCTTAATTCCCTCAACTATATTATTACAAATTATCATATAGCTCCGTTTAGTCTCATTTGACAACGCCCCCTATCGTTAGAGTCAGCAGCCTAACATGTTAGCCTATGGAATTTTACCCCCCCCAAAAAAAATCGTTAAAAATTCATTTTTTGTTTAAACGAAAAGCACATCCACCCCGACGTACGTTATCACTAGCTCTTTCATTGGAACCCTCATGTCCCATTGACTTTTGAAAGTTCACCCACCGTAATTTGATCAAAATAGGTTGCAAGCTCGCCATAGCCTATATAACACATGTGAAACAAGTCGAACTTTAGACTCAGTTCAAGCACACGAAGGATAAGAAGCATGAATTATCAGTTCTGATCGGTTCATCATGTCCATTTCATCCAACCCACCACCGTAATTTTTCCATTGAAGATAGGCAAACATTTTGCCGAGGTAAGCAAAAACATGAATATTCATGATCGCCATGGACTATTCGATTATTTACAGAGGGGTGCAATTGTGCACCACAATCAAACTCCCCTACTTTAAGTCAAGTGTTTCATTGTATTATGTAGTTTGGTAGGTTTATTTTACTAACTGTTCAATTATCAGATATCAATGATACATGTAGTTTAAAGATATGGAAAATGTTCTTGTATTTTATGTTTAGCAAAGCAATTTCACATACAAATTCACTACCAAGTGTCTAATCCGCCGATTGTCGTCTGCTATATACGTCCAGCGAGCGAAAATGAGACAACCGGAGCAATATGTTACATTTTAGCTGAGTGAAAATCGTCACAAAGAAGAATTTGCTTTATGTACCATTCCAGACATTTAAGTGTCGAAAGATTTTTAAAAGCCTGTTTTATGTCTTATTTTCATGGATAAACGGTTGTTTGGAGAATTTACTGTTAGAGGGTGTCGCACAGTTTCGCCTTCAGTGAACACCATAATTATCTTTGAGGCATGAGATTTTTTTCCGGATTCTTTGCATGTTAGAGGGTTAGACAGTAGAAGGAATATAATAAGGAACATTTCATACAAAAATTACGCAGTTTGTGTCATCAACCTTCAACAATGTTACCGAGTCACTTTAAGTATTTATTTTTAGTCATAAAATAAAACGTAATGGAGTTATCTTGAATTCTACATTTCGTGCACCCAAAACCCATGTTGACAGCTGTCCAGGATGGGTTAGTGATTCTGAGTGTGCGTGTGTGATATGTGCAAGTAAAAGAAGATGATATTATTGCTTCCTTCGAAATCACAGTCAATGTGTAGCCTAATAATTATCTTAATTTTTAACATTGCTTGTTGAAATCTATCTTCCGCCAACATTTCCAGTCAGTAGAATTCTATGAGAATTTCTTTTATTGATACGAACTGACAGAAAACAGGAATGATACTATTTTATACTATCTTCAACGTGTGATAGATTATTAAGTTGTTCGGATCTTAATTATCCTACGACTTTTCTCTATGATGTTTACATTACAGAGCCGGCGCCACCAATCGGAGTAAATCTGCCATCTTCCGACCAGGAGAGCATCACAGTAGAATGGATGTCACCCAACCCTCCTCTGGGCAGGATAATAGGTTACTACATCATCTACTGGGAGACGTTTGGTAATAGTTCCACGCCCAGAAACGTCAGCTTCTCGTGTCAGGACGGGTTATGCTTTGACATTAACTACAGGTTTTCCAGAGTTATTCCTGATCTCCGGCCGGACACGAATTATTCCGTTCAGGCAAGTGTGATTCGTGAAGGCGTTATCTAACAGGGATCTGTACATTGATGAGGATATACGCATGATTTGATAACAAGAAGTGACGGGAATGATAAATTTAAAAAAAAATTATCGAAAAGAGGCATATTAAAGCGTGTTGACTTGCACTCATCAGAATAAAACCCAATAAGCGCAAAAAGGAAACGAATTATGATTAGATGCAGATGAAATGTGGACATGAGCCTTGCAGTTACCGGCCACTTAACCAGGATGTGGAAATGGACCCATGGTTTTAAACAACATCCATCAATACAAAGAGTTTTTGTCGGCATGTTCTGCAGACATGGCATCTTTAATCTTTCATTTTACTAAGTTTAATGTAATACATGAAGCTTGACTATGTGTAGGCAACTCATTATAGAATTTAGGGAGTGAAATTAAAAGAATGACACCGGATGAACCCAGGAGAAGCAAATCTGTCGGTTTTTCCCGAGTTTACCAATGAAAAAAAAAAGAAGTCAAAACCCACCTTGGTGTGGGGCTCAGTTTTGTGTGAGCCCGCATGAGTTCCTTCCCACAACATACATGCATTATGTATCAACTAAGCAACATAAGTATAACAATAACATCCTCATCAATATTCAAAAGGAAGTCAGTCATGTGACTACATACTAAATATTCAAAGAAAGTGGGCCAATCAAAAGAAAGTGTGATGTGTCATGTGATCGTTATGGTGTGAAGACAGGTCAAGGGACAGACAAAAAAGGGTATAAAAAAGGGTATATGTAAAAGGTGTCAGAGTGAACAAAGGAAAAAGAAAAGAAAAAAGAAGAACATATTGGTGGTGAATAGGGACACGGAGTCTATAGAAATTAAAGAGGCTAATTAAAACAACCATTGAACTTACAACTTTTAAGAAAACAAAGTGAACTTCAAAGGTTAACTTTGAGTACAATACACACTCCTACATTGGTATTTTAATTCTTTCTGATGAAATGCATACATGATAACCCATTCGTGCTTATTGGAGAAAATGTCAGGATGTCCATATCTTTTCTGTTCATCCATTCGAGGTCAATCTCTAAACGTCCATAATTTGTTTTAATCTGTCAGTACTTTCCCGCTCTTCTTCTCCCTTTTCTATTGCGATGTTTTTCTTTCATTATATAGGTCAAGGCGGAGACCATTCCTGGTGTTGGTGACTCAAGCCCGGACCCACCCGTTGTCAGGATTACATCAGAAGGAAGTACGATATTAATATTCTAATTTCTATAATGTCCCATCAAAAAGTTTTAAGAGATGGAGTCCTATCTAGCTCATTCCCTTTGTACCATCTTCGATGCCGCCTGGAGAAAATATGTCAGGAATGTGCTTAAAGCGTTTGTCACAGCCCACCGTGCGTGTTTTTAGTCCGTACGGTTTTTGGGGAGGCCACGGCCGCCACGTTTTTCTGAAAACGTAGGGAGGGAGTGGCAAAGGCAGGGAGGGAGTACCGGAAACGCACGTCACACGCACGGTGTAAGTACGTGGCACGCACGCCACGCCTGGTCGTGAGCGGTTGCGTGCATCGTACGTTGCGCACGTGGTAAGTGCGTTGTACGTGCTTACAACGTGCTTAAAACGTACGGTCTCCGTGCGGTTGCCACGTTTTCGTACGGAGGCTGTACGTACACGTGCTGATCACGTACGGTGTCCTTACTCACTCGCACGTTGTAAGTGCGTGCACGTTCGATGGACTCGGTGAGTTTTTCCTCCCGATGTCGGGGTATAAATAGGACGACATTCCGATGTTCTCCAGAAGTCCCAGCTGCTGCTGCCTCAAGATGCCGCCCATTCCACCGCAGAGACTATATACTGCATAAATCAGAGCGCACAACGTGCGTTGTAAGTGCGGAGTACGTGCTTACTCGGTACGGTCTACGTGAGTTCTGTGTGTTTATTGGACAGTTGAACTGGGGAAGTGGCGAGTACTGGCACGGACCACGCACTTATCACGTGCGCAGCACGCACGTGCTAAGTGCGCCTTCCGTAGAGCAAGTGACCGTGGGAAACAAATTATATATATACAGGCTTCCAGTACCTATGCGCACTGCAAATCAAGAAAATCCTGTCTGTTGGAAAGAAGTTATCCCATTCTTTAACTTTATAAAAAGAAATAGGTAAAAATTTGTTCAATATTTACACAGGAAGAAATATATTTAGCTTCATCTTTGCCTGAGAAAATTAAGCTCGGAAGTCCATTAAAATGTAATACGAGTTGCACGACTAACAGGCGGTTCTCTGTGTAATAGTTATTGGTTGGTGAAATATCACCCGTCTAGAATACAAACCGCTCTCCTTAAAGGTATTACAAAGTTTTGGTATGGGGTCGTGAATTTGGTTCAAATTAACATATTGGAGACGTATGCGTTCCTACAATATTCATTGATCGTTGTCGCGGTTGAAATCGAGTCTAAAGTTATGAAATTGTAAATAATAAACTTCTTATGTTGCATAGCTCCCTCTCAAGGTCAAAATATTAATTTAGCTATGAAACAATGTTTCTTGATTAAAATCGACCGATTAGCTATTCCTATTTGGAATTTATATATCACAACTACATATTCTGAGATTTTCATGGTCGCAGCTACCATTGTACGACCATAGGCGCTATTTGAAATTTATCAAAAATTACCGGGAGCACCGGTAAATTTTTATATTCAATTTTTCTCGAAAACAGAAGTGTTTTAGGGGCTATTTTTTATAGTGCTTATAATACATCCAGAGGGGCATCCAAATATATCAAAATTGTAAAGATTCACTATCCACCCAATTTTCAAAATTTCCCAAAACTTTGTATTACCTTTAAATGTAGTATATTTCGCATTATTTTTTTTCTTTCTCTCTCTCTTTGTATTGAATATAGTTTTAAGTGCATCCGTTTCTTCATCTGGGAATCAGCTACGAGTTAGGTGGAGTGTTCCGTCTCAATACAATGTGGATTACTACAGATTATCATATCAACTCATCTCACGTAAGGCATGTCAAGATGTTTCTGTAATAGATGCTTCAGTCTACGAACTCAACGTCACATCAAGTTCCCCAGATGTCTCCACATCCATTTCAAACTTGGAATATTACGCCACTTACAACATCTCCATCATAGCTGTGATAAGGAGAGCGGAGATCCTACCTAAGATTGTTAGTGGAAACACGCTAGATGGAGGTATGTAAACAATAATGTTAATACTAGCGTTGGCGTATCTACGAGGGGAAAGGGAAAGGTACACTTGCTCCGGGTGGCACTTGAAGGGAACGCAAAACACGCCAAAAGACAAAGAGAAAGGGTATAAAGAGAAGATAAATATCATTTTAATATAAACTCATCATTTGCACAACAAATTTGCATTATAAATATTTGTTGTATTAAGGTCTAAAATACAAAAGTTTCTAAAGCTTGGTTGCCTTGCTCATCGCGTGTGTTTCTTAAGGTCCCGAAATCTCGCGCCCCAATAAAAGATATAGTTTTTTGTACAGTATTCCCTCAAGGGTTCAAGATTTATTTTAATGCAAGTTATTATCAGCCATTTTTAAAATATAAGACAAAGGGCAAATGCAAAACCGTTTAAAGTGATTTGTAATTGTTTAACATTTGAAAGAAATCTTAAATTTTCCAGTTTTTTACCCATAATCCCGAGATTCGCCACGGAATACTAAATGTCGTATTAAATGCATGACATGACAAGAGAGTCCACTTAATAAAACAAGTATCGAAACATTAGATTGTCCTGGTGTACGTCTACCCTCTGTGGTGTCCTGTAGGCACTGGAAGACAAAGGACCTTCTATTTTTGCTGTAATGTTATAACGGAGAGCCTACGTTACCTATGCGTGAAATTCTAAATATAAGAACAAATATTGTCACTTTCCGTAATAATTCATTCTATTTTTTTAAATCTGGTTTGATTAAGTACATCCGAAATACTGTTTTCTATTTCTGCTTTGGATTTACCTTTTATTTGTACTAACATTTGCTTTGTTGTTAATTAACTATTCAACGCTTTGATTTCATTCACAGACCCCTCTGCCATCGAGTCAGTATCGTACACCTCTACTGCCCACTCCTTGCATTTTGTATGGGCGGAACCCTCTTGTGAAAGCCTACACGGTGCTTTGGATCGCTACGAATACGATCTCTATGATCCTACTGGTGGGGGTACAACTGTCCGGTATCCAACGACCATCCGAAGAATCTATGTACTAATACCTGGCCTTGATGCTTGCACAGAATATCGCTTCAGAATAAGAGTAGTTACTACCCAGCTGAGAAGGAGTGAATGGCATATGGAAATGGCAATGACTAATATATCAGGTTTGCTAAATGAGATATAGTCCTATCGTACAAGTGTATTGGTTATGAAGACATGAAGTTTGTAATGTGTCCATTGTACACATTAAAAATATAGGCGATTAAAGAGCATTTGTTTCCAAGGGAAAGTATGGTAAACTGTATGTTTCAAAGTCCAATCTGTTGACGTTGCCACAAGATAGGTAGATAGCTGTTACTGCTAGCCTAGTAATGACTCATGGATAATGATAATCTAACATACCTCGGAAAAAACTAAATTAATTGAATCAATACATATTCTAAAGATAGAGATTAATTTTAGTGTAATCACAGTGCATTCAATTAATTATTGGGAACCTGAATTCGCTCGAATGAAGTGTTTATTCCTTCCTTTCTATACACTTATCAGCTCCTGGGATGCCAGTTATTACAGAGCTTACCCCGCATCAGGAAGACAGTGGCACTACTGGTTTAACAGTATCATGGCAACCTCCTTCCTCACCTCAATGCCAGCCTACGCAATATGAAATCAAGTACTATGTTCTTCAAGGCGATATGTGTGAGGATACCCCGAGTGATCCTAGAATGAATGTAGCAGGAACTGTCAATGGTTCAACTTTCACCTTCAATGTCCTGGAGTTGCGTCCCAACTCTGAGTACATGGTGTTCGTGAGAGGCAGAACCAGTAGCGGTTATGGTGATTCGGATTCCCAATCAGCTACTACAGGATATTCATGTTAGTATTGTGTGTTCATGTACGTAGGGGAGTGTGAGGGTGTGTGTTATGGTGTGAGTATGAGGGTTTGTATACGGGTATGTATCAATCACATATATTATTTACATCTGGAAAAGATCCTTTACCGTCACCATACGAAAAACCGAAATCACTTTCTAATTGCGGTCCGTCTGAGTCAGTTGTAGGAAAAAGACAGAAAGCTTTAAGTACCGCTACACCAATTATAATCTCAATATCTACTTTGCACGACGCTAGAGTTAGGTCAATTCTTTATTTGACAAATTTGAACAGAAGGAGATTCAAAATCTAAACTCGTAGTTGTACGAATACACTTTGAATAAAACCTTGCAAAATATCATGGGAGAATATGTTAAATGAAATAAGCTGGCCTGAAAATTCATTTTAGAAAAAAACACACAAAGAATTATTAAAAAAATTATACTACAGGGATTAGAGAATGGTTACGAAGACAAAGAACGAGATTATGTTCTCGCTGAAAATGTAGATTAGCTGATATTAAAGAAATGTAGAAAAATTGAATACTAAGGAAAATAAATGAGAATGAGTTTTCCTCTTTTATTTTACAGATCCTACTGGTCCTCCAACTAATATTCAGTCCACTTCAATCAAGAAACGCAGTATTGTCTTCACTTGGGAGAAACCAGAATGTAGTGATCGGAATGGACCAATCTCAAGCTACGAAGTTATGCTCTCCAATTCTACAGGTAACGTAGTAAAACCTAAAGAGGAAAGAGGGAATGGAAACCTTGTCGAGGACTAAAAGCGGTTGTCTAGCTTTCTCCCTTGTATATATAGTAAATATTTCTCTCCTTTTTTTTTTAAACTCCAATTTGCTCTTATCATTATTGTAAGTTGTTAGTTTGCTGTAAGTTTTCCTTACTTCTGTACTATCTATTTTCATGTTTTCTATGTCTACAGGGACCCCTCTGTAAAGCAGCATTGTTATGCTAACAACGCTGAGTAGAGCCATCCCTCCGTCTTCCTTTTTATAAGTGTGTCTTTATGATTGTAAATGTATATTTGTTGATGTTTTTTTAAGTGACGGAAAATAAATACAATACAATACAATATAACCTTAGGTGTAAAAGAGTCCATACAATTTTGTTCGATACAATTTTCAGCTTTCCTTAAAAAAACATGTAACCTAGCTACTTTATGTCTTTGAGGTACTAGTTTTATACTCCTGAGTAAAATTGACGCTTGATGTTTCGTAGAGGTTTTGTAGTAGTCTAATGGATAAGTCGCCAGACTGTAGACCACAAGGTACGGGGTTCAAATCCCAGCAAGGCACTAATGTACTTTAAAAAGACGTTACTTTTGCCACTTTCAACACTATTGTAAATGTATCTGATATGCCTGAGCGCTAGTTACTTTGGCGGCTCGGCTATAAGCAGGATAATAATGTATATGGGTCATGAACGTCACTGTGTGATGGATATGAGCGCTTTATTCGAAACCGTTATCATTACTCCTGTTGTTCATTTCCAGGTGACGTGGTTTATCATGGTAATGCCTCAGCCAGCGCAGGACCTGAGCTATTTGAGATATTTGACCTCATCCCCTATTCGATCTACAGGATTAGGATCAGAGCTTGGAACTATGAACTAGCAGGGGAGTATGGTCCAGCGATTTGGGCACAGACAGATGAATCAAGTAGGTCTCAAAATGCATGTCTTCTAGTTCTATTTTGATAACGACGAAAATTATATCTATTTCCAATATATATTTGTTTACAATGTCAACGGTGCATCTACAGAACCAGAAATACAACTCTGATAAAAATCATTTTGTAATCAACAGTTTGAAATTGACCATATACAGGAACTAATGTTATGCGACATGTACTTGTACAAATCTTTAATTTGTTTTGTTGTTACATTATTCGCCTTTTTTGTACCCCCTCCTCTTTTAAAATCAATGGAAACCTAATTAAGTATTTATTTCCAGTCATAAATAAGACGTAATGGAGTAATCTTGAATTCTAGATTTCGTGCACCCAAAACCCTTATTGACAGCTGTCCAGGATGGGTTACTGATTCTGAGTGTGCTTGTGTACAATATGCGAGTAAAAAAGACAATATTATTGCTTCGAAATATTTTGCTCCTTTCAAAAGCACAGTCAAAGTTATAATTATTCAATGTTTTTAACATTGCTCGTTGAATTCTATCTTCCACCAACATTGCTAGTCAGTGGATTCTCTATAGGAATTTTCGACAGAAAACGAAACATCTATTTTATACTTTTTCCAACGTGTCAGTGATAGATCATTGAGTTGTTTCGTTCATAATTATCCTACGAATTTTCTCTATGATATGTACATTAAAGAGCCAGCGCCACCAATCGGAGTAAAACTTCCATCTTCCGACCAGGAGAGTATCACAGTAGAATGGATGTCACCCAACCCTCCTCTGGGCAGGATAATAGGTTACTACATTCTCTACTGGGAGACGGATGATGTTGGTGCCACTCCTCAGACCTTCGGCATCGAGTGTCGGGACGGGCTGTGCTCTGACATTAACTACAGGTTTTCCACAATTATTCCCCATCTCCAGCGGGACACAAATTATTCCGTTCAGGCAAGTGTGATTCTTGCAGGCGTTTTGTAAATGGATTCTGTATATTAATAATAAGATGTACATTATTTTTTCATTAATAATATGATAACGAACTCAAGGTTTAAAATAGTATCCATTCGTAAAATGTGTTGTGAAGATATTACTAAAAGACGTAAAGCTCCACGATGACGCGGGATAGAACAAGGAGAAGCGAATTGTAGGTTTCCCGACCTTTCTAATGAAATATGAAAAAAGAAAAGAAATATGAGTATGGTGAAAACAAAAAATTACACCATCTTGGTATCTATATTCTTTCTGATGAAATACTTTTATAATAAACCTTTCATGTTAAGTAAAAATAAGTCAGGAGGTCCATATCTTCTCCTTCCATCCATTCAAGGTCAATCTCTAAATTGTCCATAATTTATTCTACTCTGTAAGTCGTTTCCCGTTCTACATCTCTCTTTTCTATCACCATGTTTTTCTTCCATTATACAGGTCATGGCGGAAACCATTCTAGGTTTTGGTAGCCCAAGCCCGGACCCACCCGTTGTCAGGATTACATCAGAAGGAAGTACGATATTCATTTTCTCATTTCTATGATGTCCCATGTAGATCAAAATAATTATTGTAGAAATATTATCACCCCATTCAAAAAGGGAGAAAAAAAAACCGTTGAGTAACATGGTAACACAAACTATATAAACATCACATGTTCATTTAACACAATCGCAGAGACTTTCAAGAAATCAACTCAAGGGTGATTTCAATACCGTATATCGTATTGGCTATGTAAAAGACATCGTCAGATTACATAATAACGCAGTTGAAACTTCGCACACTTTATTATATGAGGCACAAGGCTATTGAAACTGCCTTATGGCGATAATTTAAAGATTTTTCGATGATAATGATAATAATAACATGTCTTATTTACCCAGGGTAGCCTCATTTAAGTGTTTAAACTGTTCTCCCTGAGGGCCCTGGATTCATGTCATTACCCCCCCCCCCGCGCTGGCTTTAGCCGAGCTACCATGAAAAGGTGCGCAAGCATTGAAGGAATGTCTTCCTACTGGGCACCCATTCACCTCACCTGGGTGGAGTGTGGCAAATGTAGATTAATATCCTGCCAAAAGACATCAGTGCCGCGGCGAGACTTGTTAATAGATGGAAGTGTGCATGTACATGATGTAACTAATCATGAGTGTTTGTTTGAGAGCATGAGATCCCATAATCCCCGAGTATTATCCAGTTATCAGTTAAGTGTGTGCAAGGAATGACTGCATGGCTACCTAAAAATAAAGGATGATGAATCCTATCACCATGTATTGCAAAAGCGACCAATGCATGTAGTTTTGATCTTAAACTTCACCTCCCATTCAAATGACACGAATCTACAGTAGATGTTAAATCACTGATATTCCCTTCATAAATACAGCGCAAAAAAAATGCACAGAGAGAGAGAGAGAGAGAAAGAGAAACGAAAATGTTTTGTCAATGCTATAATTTGTGAGAAGCTTTTAACCTTAAACAAGAAGATCGTATACAAATATTGACTTGTATTTACTTCATTATTAATCTTATTTCCTGCTTTACAGTTCCTAGTGAGCCCCAGGAGGTGGCTGTTTCCAGGAGATCAAAATCTTTGCTGATTACCTGGAAGGAGCCGAGGTACCCCCGTGGAAAAATATCATATACGGTAACCCCACAACTAAAATTCATACGAAGATTTAATGATGGTTTCAGTGTATCCGAACTGTAATTATTATTCTAACCTTCTCTCTGTAGTTCACTTCTTCATCAGCTATTTTCTTTTTTGAAATTTAAGTTACCTATATTTTCTGTTAGACTAATGCAAAAGCGTGAAGTATTATGAATCATTGAATGAAAAGGAACTTTCTAAACTCTAGTACTATGTTGCCGAATGGTTTCATCCGATTGCTAAAATTGGATCGAAATCTTGATATACAAATATATTTAAACCAGTTATAAAGGAAACATGTTTTGTTTTGCTGAAGTATGGGTACAATTGTGGCTTTCGTCCAACCAATATTTTCAGATGAGCCAAATAAGCTTTTTTTGTGTGTAGTTTACCAATCGGCGATTCAAGTCTCAATAACGAAAGTCTTTGGGACACCCCCAGATTTTTTTTTAATAGAGTTGCATATTACCGATTTTTTGAAAATGAAGCGACAAAGACTTTTCCAGTCGTTCCCGAAGTAATTGCAAATATCCCTACCGTGACCTCAAAACACATCAGTGGATGACAGCATTATTCACAATTGTGTTTTCGGGTCTCTCTCTCTCTCTCTCTCTCTCCCTCTCTCACCTTTTCTTTCTCTCTTTCACACTTTTTAATCTCTCTCTCTAGCTGGCTTACAAAGTAAAAGGAAAGCCGTACGACAGATCATTCCAGCCAGAAGAATCGTTTACAATGAAAGAGGTAGCGGGAGCCTCTACGAGCTATGTGATTGGTGATCTGGAACCAGCTACACTCTATGAGGTCTACGTGGTAGCGTCCACTAGCAAAGGGGAGGGGGAGTCTAGTCAGCATGTTGAAGAATTTACGGAACCTCCTGCAGGTATTGGAAGAAACATGTATGAAATTGGAAGTTATTAGAAATGACCATACTTTAAAGGGGTCATACTTTTGTGAGAGGGGAGTGTCAAAATTGTCGTAAAGGTTAAATACTATTGTAAATTTACATAATAAAAAAAGTAACAAAAAGAATACGATTTTAAATGGTTTTATCTCTATTTTTCTTGACAATGAAGTTAACGACAATTGGACAAACCCGTTAATACTAAACTTGTCTTTGCATACATGTTAAAAAAAAGTTTGACGGGTGTTTATCTCTGACCACAAACCCCAATGTTTAACCAATTCAAATCTCTATGACACCTCCCATCAAATTATTTAAAAACACTGCTTGCACGATTCTTTATAAATCTAGATGCTGGGGTACAATTTACACCAGGGACAACAAGTCCAGGCGATACGTGGTAGATAGACGGACTTTACTGCAACCGTCTTCTACTTTAAAAACAAAGTACCATTAATATCGAACTTTGATTGATAACATATGCAGGATACAAGTTCTAACCGACGTGTACGGCTGTGGTCAAAAGATACTTATAATTTTCTTACTAGTCTTGCAGGTTTACTTAACATGTGCAACTCTAAACAGAGAATATTATTGATTTTTATATTGGATAAAAGTCATCGTTCAATGATGTTTAAGTTTAATGTTAACATCTCTTTTTTGTAACGTGCCATAGCTGACGAGCTTCCAAAGCCCAACCCACCAGTGATAGTGTCTTCACCTGACGGTTCGCCTACCATTCAGTTTAGCGATGTGCTTGAATCTCCATATATAACGTAAGTATATAGCTACATATTCCAAGCGATGATTTTTTACCTTTAATGATATAAATCTTTGAATCATGACTGTGAATAATTAGGCCAGCGCTTAGAAACAGTAGTAATAATCGCTATATAGATGCTATAACGTTATTTTCATCGTTATTATTATTATCATAATTGAAATTATTATTATTACCAATGATACCATCATCGTCATTTTTATTTTATCATTATACCAATGTCTGTCTTTTTAACGCACTGCTCTTGATCTGCACAATGCTTTTTTGAAAAGGGGGAGAGGGGAAGCCCGGAATGCATTTAGTGGGCCAACGGGTTTCAGTACTTTTTTTTAGACAAAACAGATGGCCATTCCTCCTACATTTTCATCATGCCTCTCACAGCTTTGTTAATGTACAAGCTCTTGGTGTATTAATTGGTATGGATGGATGGATAGATATTTGGTTTTATTCAAGTACTGATTAAAAAGTCCGAAGACTAAACAAGTCAGTTAACAATATAAAATGCATAACAAAAAATATAACAAGGTAAAAAATCACATGGATGAATTAAATCATTAATAAGTAAAAAAAAAAAAAAATATAATAAGTATATAAGTACATAATAATAAGTAAATAAATAAGTATATACAATTACCATAAATAATTATATATACTACGATCATTGCTACAGTGAAAGGACTTGGAATTCAAATTAGAAACAAATTAAAACAGCTTCGGGAGATCATACAATTACCATAAATAATTATATATAATACGATCATTGCTATAGTGAAAGGACTTGGAAAATTAAAAACAAATTAAAACAGCTTTGGGAGATCATACAATTACCATGAATAATTATATATAATATAATCATTGCTATAGTGAAAGGACTTGGAATTCAAATTAAAAACAAATTAAAACAGCTTTGGGAGATCATACAATTACCATAAATAATTATATATAATATGATCATTGCTATAGTGAAAGGACTTGGAATTCAAATTAAAAACAAATTAAAACAGCTTTGGGAGATCACATTAATACTAATGCTTGAGATAATCATTATGCAATAATTAATTAACATTTAAAAATTTACAATGGCGAACATATGAGGGCATAACTAAGAAGTTGAATTCAGAAGTTGTATAAAGTAAGGAATGGGAGAAAGCATGCGTCTTTGAGTTCGTATACGAGGTAATGTCATGTGTGTAGAGTTCCGAAGATTGCGACCTGTGATTGATTCTCTACTTTGTGGCAAGAGATGACGATGGTCAGGAGAGGTTAAAACTGATTTGGCAAATTTAGTTGCTAGTTCGAGACGCCTATTACTAAGGGATTCTAGTTTTAAAGTTTTGAGGAGTTCACTATATGGCAGTAAATTTGGGTAAACGATTATCCTCAAGGCTCGCTTCTGAATACGTTCGATGGTTTCAGCCTGAGCCTTCGTTATACCAGAAGTCCAAACGGGGGCCGCAAACTCCAGTACCGGTCGAATGTAGAGCTGATAGATTGTCACCAAATCTTGAGTGTTGACCCCATTCCTTTTTAACTTATTGATGATGAACAATCTCCTCGACGCGTTTGATATGATGCGATCGACTTGTTGATCCCACTTGAGGTCATATTGGATGATGACCCCGAGCAACTTAATCGCGGAAACAATCTCCAGGCTAGCTGAGTCGATGAGCAGATCAGGAGGATGCTGTGGAGTTCGGAGAAAGGAGACTTGCATAGCCTTGCACTTAGCGGCATTCGGGATAACATCATTTTCCTGACACCAACTAGTAAGGCAATCGACATGAGACTGTAATTGGGACGGTTGAAATTTGTTAATGACCTCCAACAAAGTAAGGTCATCTACGTACTTCCAGCGGTTCTCAGTCATCTGTGCAGCATCGTTGGCTAATACCAAAAAAGTATCGGGCCCAAGCGTGTTCCCTGTGGCACACCACAAGTGATGGATCTCTCCTGGGAGGTTGTTCCATGGTAGCGGACAGTTTGCGTTCTCTGAGACAAAAAGCTACATAAAGTAGGGATGATACAGCGATCTACTCCTAACCCAATCAGCTTCTGGATCACAATCGCGTGATTAACGTGGTCAAACGCCTTACTGAAGTCTATTGTGCACAGCCTTCGATGTGTTGATACGGCTAAGTTTGTGGTATACTTGATGTCGCAGGATCGTCGGAGGCGGTGATGCTGCAGGTAAGTATGCCGGCATAGCAAACGGGTCGGTCTGCCAAATTCATTCATTCATAAATTATGAAGGCTACTTTACATCAAGAATTAATGTTACATTCGGTCTGCCACTCAGTCTCATGTCATGGAAAGATGTATAAAAGCTGGAGCATCAACATTATTTGCACAAGGGCCTAAATTGATATCAATTTTCCTCATCTTTGCTTTATAATAAAATAATAGTTATTAAAATAAAGGAAAAGGTGACAAGAGGGTATATAATCATGACAAATATCCCTTTGAACTCTCAGACACATACTTGTTGCTGTTGAAGAGAGAATTCCGGTAACAAGGCGCCGACGTCAACAGGCAGCGTATGGATCCTATGCCGAGAATCCCTCCTCATACATAGCAGCTAACATCAGCAAAGATGATCTTCCGATAGAGCTAACTATAGGGGATAACGAGACTTATGGACATTACCACAATGCACCCCTCAGAGAGAAGGCGATATATGATGTACGAACAGGTGTTGAGAGCAACGTTGGAGGACAGGTACGATTTTTCGTTGGACGTAAATGTCCCAAGTGACTGTCGGCCTACACGATGTAGTGGCCTACGGTTTCGTAGCATAATTATATTGTGGAAATAATGTTTAGGTGCAAATATCGGCGAAAATGCATAGGTCACATTAGCCTATAATCTAGGCGGAGTGCCGAGCTTTTTTCTTTGCTGCTAGACTAACCCTAAGCAGAACGTCTGATACGGCGAGACTACGAACCGTGAGTCGCGAAGCGGCTCACCGCCTATAATCACTGGTCTAGCTAATCAATATTCATATATATTCAAAATGGCGGATCTATGAATCATTCAACAGCCCTACCAAATAAGGTACACCTATGTTACGTTCGACCAATCAGATATAAGAAACCGCAACGAAAAAAGATTGCGCTCGTCCATTACTAAATAGGGGTAATAAAAAGGAAGAAGGGGAGATGAAACCAAAAAAATCTTTAAAATGATCATTTTACTACTGTGAAATATCAAAAAATTAAAAAAATTGTAGTTTTATGTGAACAATAAAACATATATCTTTGTATGGTAAAACAATTATCGTATCAAATTTACAATGACAAATTAGTGGTTCCCCCTTGCTTTGAATGAAAATCACAGCACAAGGGGATTGCTTGGTATATTGCACTCTTTCCAAAACCAGTAGGTAATGCAACAAAAATATCCCTGCCGGCTTCAATAACGCTACGAATAGCGGATTCCTGCAGTTCTCTGAATTTTCCATTGGGAATGCCTAGTTTGTTGGCCGCATATGATAAACTTTCTCGCAGAAGATCGTCGTCGCATGAACTACCCGCCGTCTTGGATGAAGAAAATGACGTAATGTCACGTGATTTATAATATGCATATGCATAGACTCTTCTCCATACGTGTTTCTGATTGGTTGAGTTCATTTCGTATTCATGAGGTTTTTTCGTACGAAAAACTGCCACGGATTCATGGTCGATAATAAAAAAAACAACGACTTAAGCTAGACCAATGATTATAGGCGGTGAGCCGCTTCGCGGCTCACGGTTCGTAGTCTCGCCGTATCAGACGTTCTGCTTAAGGTTAGTCTAGCAGCAAAGAAAAAAGCTCGGCACTCCGCCTAGATTATAGGCTAAGGTCACATTTGCCGCCGCGGCCGTGCAGTCTAAACATCTATGGCCAATAGAGCGCCGCAGCATTCCCACGGTCACATACGGTAGCGGTCACATAATTATGTTAGATAGCCGCACGGCGTATTTTGAATTTGTGGAGACAGAAAATCTGCGACTGCCGTACGGCCTCTGATGTGATGACGCAAGGTCGCCTTAGGGCGTCCCTGCGGCGGCCTTAGCTTTTTGACAAATACTAAGGCAGACGCAATGTAGCCGCAAGGTGCCCGCATGGCGGCCGGAGGGGGACCATAAGGCGACTGTGCGTCATCACTTCAAAGGATGTACGGCAGCCTCAGATCTTCGGTCTCCACAAATTCAAAATACACCGTGCGGCTTCCTAACATATGTGACCGTGGGAAAGCTGCGACAGTCCTATAATTGTCATTGGTCGTAGACATTTTAGACCGCACGGCCGCGGCGGCAAATGTGACCTTGGCATTAGGAACAATCATGAGGGGCGTAAAGATTTGTGGTTGCGTCGTGTGTAACTAAAATAGTGATCATTGTCTAATTAAATATTGCTTGTACACTAATTCTACTTATCAGAAATATGCAACGTGCGGTCAAATTATGGATCAAAGAATTCAAGTGTTATAGGTTAGCCTTTTAGAGAATAACAGTATTCTGTAAAGATTCGTGCTACATAATTTGATGGACCATTAAAGATAAGCCAGATTTTTAAACTTAAAGGGGAATTAACCTCGCGACTATGGTTTATTATCATGATATAGAGAGTAAAACAATGTTTCATTTGATATAAAAAGCATTGTTGTAGGCCAAATCATAGCGTCTTGCACGGCCAATAAAGGGACCCTAATTCGCCATATTTCAGACGTCGTCTGCTGCCCAAGGAAGCCATCTTGTCGAAATTTTCCTTCCACAACTTCCGGGTTGTGACGTATCGCACGGAGAACTGATGTAGCGCGGCGCGCGTGTTAAATGCAATGCGCGTCAAACATAGTGTACTGCCAAAAGTTTGGGTGTAATAATTGTTCCAGTGAATTGTTCCTGGAAACCAGGGGAAAATCGTTTCATCGATTTCCAGACCCAAACAATCGCAATGAAATTTTCAAGCTATAGCAGCTCTGAAGGTGGAACAATTTTTGTACAAAAAGTACAAGTACGACAGGAAAGACGATGTGATCTGCAGTGATCATTTTACAGTGTACAGCAGGGAAACCTACCTACGCAATATCGGTCGACTCCGTGCGAAACGTCACAGAACGAGCCGTGCGCAAGCACAATGACGACGTACTTAAAGTTTCCAGAGCCGCAAAAGACGAAGGATTCTGAAAAAGAGTTACGTCCTCCCTTTCGTCAAAATGTATGTTTTTTTTATTTTTTAGATAATGTTTTTAATGACCTACAAACTGAAAATTACATGTAGTTTGAGGTTAATTCCCCTTAAATCGCCGTTATGAATTCAAAACAATTGAAAGTGGGCTAACTACCTGTTAAAACCCAAGTTCACGTGGAAGTGCAGAATACTTGGCCATTGTGTGTATATCGTAGAAGCGTTAAAGTGTGCTACGCGCTTTCCTGGTATATAAAAGGTTCTACTAAACTTCATTAAAACTCCCACTGGATAAATACACGAACGTTTCATTTCAAAACATGATTAGCTAATTTCTTGTTTACCTTTTATTTAGAAATCCACCCTTTTCGGAGATCCATCTGAAGTACAGCCAGGTAGGAACGCATATTTTATTAGATTCTTGTACATTTGTAGTTTGAAAGTGCTTTAGCTTTAAATGGAAATTGGCCTACGATTTAACAGATATGGCACATTTCCATTACTTAAACTTTTAACTTCTTTTTCCTAACTTACGGATCTCTTCACTATGTTCAATATCACTGCTCTCAATATCACAATTAACTACGAATAAGTAAGCATACATTGTTAATTAGTTCCTAAACAAAAATTGTTCTCTACGATCCGGAAATGAAAGTGGTAAATGCAGTCAAAATTCATTGAGCAGATTTCTCGAAGTTAATGACTTTTGCCCAAGATTACTGATTTGCATCCGTTTTGGATACAAGGTCTGGCTAAGTAATGAATATGTATAAGACTAAAGCTATGTTTTAAAAGCAAAAGTTTCTAAACCTTGGTCTCCTTTCTCATCGCGTATGTTTCTTCGGACCCCGGAATTTCGTGCCCCAATATAAGATATAGGTTTTACAGTACTCCCTCAAGAGTTCTAGATATTTTCAATGCAAATGCATTTGCGTGCTCCCTATTTTATGATTTTTGTTAAACATAATATTAGGCAAAGGGTAAATGCAAAACCGTATAAAGTGATTTGTGATGGTTCAAAATTCAAGAGAAATTGAGTTATTTTTGTTCTTATCCCTCGATACGCCACGGAATACTACATTTTTGTATAGATGATTTGACAAGTGAGTCAACTTCATAAAACACGTATCGAATCATGAGTTTGTCCTGGTGAACGTGTACTCTATGTGGTGTTGTGTAGGCCCGGGAGCGCATATTTGTTTTAACACAACTGTTTAGCCATTTTCGCGAAAAAAAAATCCTAGGAGTGCTCTGGTGAAAGAGTCTAAGTCGTCAGCGCACAGGTACACCCAGCGCACACTCCCAGGGAAGGGCAGGTGGTAGAAAAGGGAAAACAAGGAGAGTGGAGAGGATATGGAGAAGGAAAAACATAAAAATACATAACGGAAGAGCTAAGAGGATTATAGATTCGGGTATAGACTAAGGAAAAACAAAGAAATAGAAGACGAAGGAGAAAAGGATAGATTGAAGTAGAAACAAAGAATCACATAAAACAAAAGAGAAGAGGATAGAATAAAGGAGAACAAAAGAAATACATAACGATCGACTGAAGGAAAAACAAAGAAAAAACCATAACAAAGGAGAAAAGGATAGATTGAAGGATATCTTTAGCAATCCAAAGCTACTGCTAAGGGTAATGTTAGACTCTGTCTCTAGTCGTTTGCACAGTATATTTGACTGAACTGGCTAAATACAGTAGTTGTGTTAAAAAATATGCGCGGCCCGGGAAGACCAATGGCCTACTACTTTTATTGTTATGGTCGTTATAACGGAGAGCCTTACGTTACCCTTACGATGAGATTATAAATTATAAGAGATTTATTTTGTTTTGCTAGTAGGCAACCTACTGGGACCGGTTTGATTGCATGCAATTACAATTAATTATGATCATGTGGTAGTATCTGATTTATTTATCATTTATCTATCAACTCTGATGCTACCTTGATATTTTTATCTCCTGTCTTTTCTTTTCACTACCATCCGTCTTCCCACAACATCCTCTTCACCTACTGTCTCTTCTCCATCAACATCAAATTCAGCTGGAGTTCCTTCAGGTTCCATAGCAACTGTCGTAGGAAGCGCTGTTGGTGCTATTCTTGTGATTGTTATCGTTATATTTCTCATCATCATCTTTTACAAGCGAAGAAGGTTAGAGAGGTACCTTGTGCTTAACTTGTCCCTCTCATCAGTCCATTTTCATCGAAATCATCCATGCAAGATGCTAAAACCGTATGGCCATGTAAATACAAATCTAAATATGATTGTATTAAAACAATATAGGCCTATATATAAAGTTATATTGTTGCCTTTTTTTTTCTTCTTTCAAATGCTATTAAATGGAAATATTCTAAAGCATAACTCTTTTAGAATGTTATGGCAATCCGCTTGAAAAGACCTATTATGTTAATGATATGCATTTTAAAATTACCATACCACTTACCACATTTAATGTTGACATGTTTCTATATGTCTATTTATTGGGAATTGATAATTTGTTTAATTATGCATTTCATCAAGGCAATTTATGTATGCTTTCATAATATTAACTTTCAGCGATGAATCAGCCACTACTAGGTCTAAAGGGAAGGAGTCCGATTCGTCTCCGCAGTACGAAAACCCTGTATTTGATCCGTCAAATATAGACGTCAATACCTATCAAGGCTTGAACACTGACATTCATAACTACCAAGATGTTAATACCGATGCTGTGAGCTACGGTAATCTTGCCGACCCTCAGACCGACCAAGATCCAAAGGAACCTGTTCAAGAAGCTATATACGAAGACATCAATACAGAATATGTCAACGTGCTCAAGAAGAATTGAATACATTAGAAGAAGGAAGATCCAAGTCAATCGCAATGATTTTGAGTCATCAAGAATTTAAACAAATTAAGAGGGATAACATATTTTCAGTCTTAATTTATTAAAAATATATTTTCATGTATCAATCATTTCATCAAAAAGAAACCATACCTTAAATCTTATCACGAAATATTAAAGATTATCTTAATAGCTGAAAGAAAAACTATTCTGATGGACTTGGGCGTTTTTCTTCATGCATCCCATTAGAATACTATGACGAAAAGTTGTCAAAAACTATCATGGCTTCCTGTCCGTCGTCCTGTGCTTCTCTTTCTTTGTTTATTTACACCTTGTCTACTCGGGTTATTCCCAAATCTTTTGATATCGGGGATCACTCGAAATGTTCCCTTTTGAATAACATGATTCGCACAAGTCTGACAAATTTGGGTAAAAATAGTTGTAGATCTTAGGTCCCACACTACATGAAAGTCAGGGTATGGGATGAGTTTCTTTAAATGTACATATGTATATATATTTTTTTTTCTTTGCCTTATATACTTATCCTCGTTCATTGAAGTTTGTTTTCTACTTTCATTTCCTGAATAATGTGAATGTTGTATAGGAACGCATAAATTTTACATCATGGAGCAAGAAAGATAATTCTATTTTCGATTTTTTTTTTCTTCTCCCTTCTTTATCATCTGCTGAGATTTCTGATGAAAACGATTTCAGGAAATAACAGATATGTTTTTGAATTATTCAATGCAGGTACAAGTATAAAGGAAAACGTATTGAATCATGTATATACACGTAAAATACGAAGGCATGTTCCATCATGTAAGTCGTGTTTTGAGGTATCAGTAGGAAAATACAATATTCCGCTGTACTTTTTGTCTGTATGGATTACTAGTGTTAATGCCCGCTATTTCTGATGTAAAGCATTATTACCCCACTGTTTGACAAAATGAATAAATTATCAATCATTATTATT
This sequence comes from Strongylocentrotus droebachiensis, assembly GCA_035222895.1. NCBI lineage: Eukaryota > Metazoa > Echinodermata > Echinoidea > Camarodonta > Strongylocentrotidae > Strongylocentrotus > Strongylocentrotus droebachiensis. The sequence goes on along the minus strand of JAVYIG010000123.1, from coordinate 690,667 downwards.
GTCATTATTCTTATCATTATTATCATTAGGCCTATTATTATCATTATTATTATCCTAATTGTTATCATCATTATCATTATTATTATTATTTCTACTTCTACTAAACAGTGGAAATCAATTTGATTAATAGGTCAACGATAAGAGAGATAATGTTAACTATGAAATACGAAAATATAAGTTGTGAATATAAACATAAACTACGCATCATAAAATGTATGTGAAAGCTTTGTATCATGTAATAGTGGATGTTTAGGAAAAGAATTGTAAATAGTAGAATTAGAAGTTAATTAGTAGAGTTAGATAATGCAATCCAAATCAAAATGTATATATTTCCATATGCGCAGGAAATGTTTAGGCACATATTAAATGTGAATACTGATAACTAAACGTATATAACACACAATATGTAACCCTTAAAGAAGTTTTAATAATAAAGAATACAACACAAAATAGAGGTATTTTGTTTGATGTAAGCTCGTCAATTAGCACTTTGAACGTTTCTTAACTAAAATTAATCTGTCTGATTATTAAGGCAGTGTGGAATTTGGCAGACTGTGCTAACAGTCCGCCATTACCAGACAGATTACTTTGCGGTAAAAATTAATACAACCAAAAAATGCATTGATCAGGAAAAGATGATTATACACAAATCACTTCCGAAATGATATGCCAGTGTTTCTAACCGTCTGAGTATACTTCTTTAAATGGAGGATGATGGTGTTGTTTAAAGTAAATGTCAGGCTGATTTGCATTTACAGAAGTTTTAATTGATGTTGTATTGCAAATTGTAAACACCGCGCCATTACACGTCGTTTGTAAATCTCCATTCAGATATATCATTCAATCTACCCTGACTTAGCAAAGTTTGTCCAACAAAAACCCAACAGAGAGGGCATTTCAATACTCATCTTTCCGGGGCCCGTTCTTCCATACCAGCGACATGACAGTCATAACGATACTATTGGCGGGAAGAGGAGCCTACGCTTTGTTTCGAGATGGATACTCTCAAATATTTTCAATTGATAGTAAATGAAGAATTTTTTTAAAAATAATTGTTGTTAAGAAAAATACGATGCTATACAAATTGTGGCCGATGTTTTAGGCTTCAACAAAATAGCAAAGTGACAGAAATTCATTTTAGTTTAGTTTCAGTTTTAGTTTTATTTCATTTTTCACATTCAGCAGGCCTTGTGACTCTGAAAGGACTACCCTGTCTTTTAAAGAAGACTGCATAAATAAATGAATACATTCAGGTTAACTCACGTTTTGTGAGTTTAAACATAAACTTGAGACTTGTTTAAATGTTTTAAACTATTTAGTTTATAATTTGGAGATCTTGACATTGATATGGGTCTGAAAACTAGAGAATATACTTCTGACTATGGTTTGCCTGCCGTGGCAGATTAACCATCCCTTCGAGGATTTACCGTTTCCAAAGAAAGAGTTGTAGAAAAATGTAACATGTAAACGTTAGGTCAACGGTTGGTTGTCAGAGACTTTAAAGGAAATACGAGGTTTTGGGAAATTTTGAAAATTGGGTGGATAATGATTCTATACAATTGTGATATATTTGGATGCCCCTGTGGGTATATTACAAGCACTGGGAAATTCAGCCGCTAAAACACGTCTGCTTTCGAGAAAAATTGAATATAACAATTTACCGGTGCTCCCGGTAAATTTTCAAAAAATTCAAATATCGCGTACGGCCGTACAATGGTAGCTGCGACCATGAAAATCTCAGAATATGTAGTTGAGATACATAATTTCACAACAGGAATAGCTAACCGGTCGATTTTAGTCAAGAAACATTGTTTTATAGCTTAATTAATACCTTGACCTTGAGAGGAAGCTATACAACATAAAGAATTTATTATTTACAAATTCATAATTTTAGACTCGATTTCAACCGCGACAACAATCACTGAATATTGTAGGATCGCATATGCTTCCAATATGTTCATTTGGATGAAATTCATGACCCCATACCAAAACTTCGTATAACCTAGACCTACTACGAATCAGTTATATTTAGAATCGGTAAATCTTATTTTTTGTCATGAATTAATGTTCTTCTAAATACTTGCTTTGATCCATGTGTTCTCTTGTTTACTGTGTAATGAATAAATCGGAGATTTATGGGAAAATCATATAACAAATGTTGAACCTCTTTATTCCATCACATTTTATAATGCTTTATATATCATGATGATGATGATGATGATGAACAGCATTTGTATGACGCCATATATCTGTTTAAAAAAACATTCAAAGGCGCGAGCTCCTCCAATAAAATTAGCATTTAATGTCTGATGTATCTTCCATATCCCTTTACCTTTTTTGCAGGCCTATCTAACAATTTTCTTCTTTGTTTCTCCTTTTTTATTTTTTTTGTTTTGTTGTCTTAATGTTTGTTAGTTTTGTTTATTATCATGTATTTTACGTTTCATTTACCTTTATATTTTACGCAATAACCTAAGTTCAAAATATAAATTTTTAATAACAATGTGGAAAGAAATGCGTAAAATCAGTTTCATTTAGTTACAACCTTAAATATGAGCATGACATATTTTCACAAATTAGTCTTAATTGTATAAAGAAAAATGTATCAAGAGTGTGCAGAAAGATCATAGCTGGAATATTCCGTGTCCCTTTTTGCCTGTCATAGTCTAGACTACCCGATAAATGACATGTGATAGCGCCACACATCGACTGAAAAGTTATAGAGATGTATCAGGGTTAGCGACGTCATAACTTGTTATAGTCAGTATGTTGTCCTCGATCTCGGCAAAGGCCGCGTTCATGCTTGATTTTGACGGCCAGAATCAGGCATCTGTTACGTGTTTAGTTTAAAACACGCTTGCGTTCATGCTCACTTTTGTAGAATCACCGAAAAACGGCGATCACGAACGCCGATCGTAAACTCACAAAAAGATGCGTTTACAATTGTAAACGCGTTTAAATGGGGTCAACGCACTGACCTCTAGTGGGTCTACGTAGCATGCACAGTGAAGGTCACACAATGCCACACAAGGAGAATTGCCTGGATGAGCCAGAGAAGTAAGCATGAACAGCTACACCGTGGAACTGCGATCACGATGAGCGTTTACGATGAGCGTTTCAGATCGCTCATTCTACCTTCAAAATCAAGCATGAACGCGCCCAAAGACGGCTTCGTAAAAAGAGTAATAGACAAGTAGCTGGGAAATTGCACATATATACATATAGTTAGCAGCTGATAAGGGGAAATGAATTTGTGACCTTGCACGTTAAAACGCTTATACACCTCATTCAAGATCGCGGTTGTTCATGCTATACATGCACAATTGACAATGGCATAACAAGGCAGTGAGCCACGAGGCGTATTTCATGAAACTATACTTAGCTCCACAGTTACTAGTTCAACCAGGAGGTTCAACGTTAAAGATAAACTTGAGTTATGGTAAAAAAAAGAAAATGAATTCTCACAGAATCAAACGAAACTTACACTGAATTTATTTTAGCCCACAAAAGTGTCATTTGCCAAAACAATATTGGTAGAAAATGTATACTGGCTGAGTAATGAGCATAGAAAGATAAGGAAATCAAGGTAAGTAGGCCCGACACCATTTGTGTAGTCCCATATACATCTTTCTGTGTACAGTACTTGTTACTTTACCAAGACTGGGCCATGATTTTGCTGACTCCAGAACCTTGCAGTACACGATCAACTTTTTTCTGATCCATTCCACACCTTTCCTTTCACAATGAAATCGCATGACCAGAACTCAACTTTATCTTTAATCACATTGGTGGGGAACGACTTTGAGGAAGTGTACTGCATTTAAATATGTTTTTGTATGAAATAGTCTCATTCGATCATTTTGCTTTATTATTGGAATGTGAAGTTGTTTTGTCGACCTCTTCGATTATCGCTTTTTTTTTCATACTCACTCTCTGAGCAGGAAATATTGGGGAAAAAATGAATTCCTTGTTATTTTTTTTTTTTTTTACCTCAACGCAACAAATGATTGGCTTTAATAACCTGTGATATGAAGTGAATGTATGTTACATCAATAGGTGTTGTAATGTTCATTTTGTTACACTTCAATCGTTTTCCAGTCTATTTATGTGGATGTTGACATCTCCAATAGGTTTGTATATCTGTCTCTGTATATTAGCATTTCAATGCAAATTTTCACATAAGTTGGTCTATTTTCTTTGAAAATCTACATTTTATTGTAGCCTTTTAACAAATCACAGGATATCGACTTAACGCTACATGCAAAAGGGTTGACAGCACAATGGCTTTGTGATAAAGCAGTGGTCTTGCCAGATCCCATAGTTGAAACCGAGTCGATGAGCAGGGGGGCGTTTCACAAAACTTGTCATCAGTGACAAATGACAATATGTGTTATAAGCTACAGAAAACCTTGCTTCTGATTGGTTATCAGCAGATTTGTCTCTGATTTGTGTTATTTGTCATCGAAAAAAAAGGCTTTGTGAAACGCCCTCCAGGTGTCCTGTAAGTAAGGCATTAAATCTCTTAACCACAGAGAGCACTTGGACATGTTGATAACCTGGTGTCCTGGTAGCTTAATTACAAGCATGCACATGCTTTCTTAGCAATCAGGTATAATAAACCACGAGTCAAACCAAACAAAACCAATACTCACTTCTATGCAGTACTCTATATGCATCACTGTGACAACCTCACATCAATTAGTTATCTAGTAGTATTTATCTTAACCTTCTCAATAGATTTGTTTTCTCATTCTCTGTAGACAGATGCTGTGTATAGTTTATAACGTCTTTCAGTGTGGTTAACGTTTTTTTAATAATTCAATTTAACCTTTTATAAAGAGAATGTTTAAACAAAAACTTGTATGATAATAGTAAAATCGTGCATTTCCAGTCCCTATACTGTGATGGTATTGTTTTGTAATGTTTTAAAAAGCTTGAATGGCCTGAGTTAACAATGTACTGACAGTGTTACATTTCGAGTTGTTTAGAGCAAGAAGGACATTGATGCTGTATAACAATGATAGGAGTCAATGCCCTTCTGGCTCCAAACAGACAGAAGATGTGATGTTTGTATTAGATTTCTCATTTTGTATTTACTTTTAGTTGTAGTAGTAGTAGAATGGTTTTTATTAGACAACTTCAAAATGGTAGCCCGAAAGCTAAATTACATTGCAAGTTTTACAAGTATTAAAAAGCGTTTCAACAAAACTTAGATATAGACAAGTACACATAATACACAGTCGGGTAGATCATAACTTATTACTTATTCCCTAATTGCAAAAAAATTGATGATACAAATAGAATAGATTCGGCATTATTATTATTATTATTTCTGTAATCATTGTTAAGTGAGGAATATTCATATTTTAAATAGAAATTGAGGCTGATTAATTGAGTTATAACAAGTAAGTACTGAAGATTTGTTTAATTTCGAACCGTAATGCACATTGAATGTCTATAAAGCTACACAATATATAAGGATTTTAGACTTTCTCATTCTGAATGGAAATAATCTCCACCTTCAATATGATATCATGAAATCAACAGAGATATAAAATGAAACATTTATAAACATGCCTAGAACTGAGTACTGAAAAGGACCTAGTAAAGCTTACAGCTTGAAATGTATGTCGCCCTCAACTTGCATGTTTAAAAACATAATGGAGTGACTGAGACTAAAGGCCCGGTCACACAGCCTTTCGCGTCTGTATCGCGGGTAAAATTTCGCGATTTTTTTTTGCCCGCGGTTGCCCGTGGTGGAAAATGTGCAAAATTGGCTTACCCGCGGTTTACCCGTGGTATGCCCGCGGAACAGACGCCGGCGACTGTTCCGCGTCCTTATCGCGGGTGAAGCGCGGCGGTACCGCGGCCTACCACGGGTATAATAAAGCAGCCGAACCGGGCTGTAGAAATCATAACCGCTCCGTGCTTACACGCGGTACACACGCTAATGCATATTAGCGGTACAGACGCGGTACAGACGCGGAACAAACGTGCTATGACCGTGCTCCACCCGCGATTACCCGCTAAAATTTCGCGTCCTACCGCGTGTAACCACGTCTTAACCGCGGCCGTAGCACGTCCTAGCACGTTCGTTCCGCGTCTGTACCGCGTCTTTACCGCGTGTGTACCACGTGTACCGCCCGCGATTACCCGCGGTCTAAATTTTTGGGCAGCCCAAAACTTTTTCGCGCGGCCAACCGCGTGTGAATTTCTTACCGCGTGTAACGACGGGTAAAGTACGGCTGTATCGCGTCTTTATCGCGACCTCAAAGCGTCCAACAGCGTCTGCTTCACGGGCAGAAATTTTTGGCCGTGATTCGGCCGCGATACGCCCGTGGAGGGCTGTGTGACCGGGCCTTAAGAGAGGGAAGTAACATGCCTATTACATGCAGTGTTGCGGACAATGCCTCCTCGGCTCTTTTACACCTGCAGTGATACTATTATAAGAAAAAAATGACTGTTTTGAGGGGCACAGTTAAAACTAAAGAAAGAGAGAACTGTGGAACAGACTACTACAGAGAAAGAGAGAGAGAGAGTGAGAGAGAGAGAGTGGGGGAGGGAGAGAGAGGGGGAAGAGTTAGGGGGAGAGGGGGAGAAAGAGAGAGAATTGTGGTACTGAGGGAGAGAGAGTGAGAGGAAGAGAAATATACAGAGACGAAGAAAGTATAGCACATTTTTTGTAAGAGGGAGAACGGTAGTATAGAGCGGGGGAGAGAGAGAGAGAGAGAGAGAGAGAGAGAGAGGGGGGAGGGGGATCGACGCCGATCAAACATAAAGATAATGGCCCGAATTCACAAAGCAAGGTTTAGCTCAGACCAAGGTTTAAGTTTAAACCTCCTTTTGTTTCGCCAAACCTCCTTTTGTTATTTATAAACCTGGTTTGTAAATAACAAAAGGAGGTTTGGCGAAACAAAAGGAGGTTTAAACTTAAACCTTGGTCTGAGCTAAACCTTGCTTTGTGAATTCGGGCCAAAGAGTGTGCAACCATGGACCTACTACGAAGTAACAATGAAAGCGCTAAAACGTTTTTGTTCACCTCTCCCCAGAACTCAACCTTCTCATTAAACAGTACAAAATATTTATACCAGACTTGCGTGTCCAAGGGGTGGTGCCTAGAACCCAACTTTTTGCAACAACAGAAACGTCAACTCGTAACATGGTATATAATCGTTTAAACAAACAATCATTTTTGGATAGCTGGACTGCAGTAGGTCCTAGTTTAATTTTAAGGAAACCAACATCAATGGCCACAGAATCTGAAGCAAAAGGTGAGGAGTTTCTTCCATTTCTTGCTAGTCTAATTTCAGGCACCCCAAAAAGAAAATGCAATAACAGGAACGTGCCTATACACATATACTAATATCAAGTAAAGGGTTCTAGGACAACTACCCCCTGGACATCACCCCCGGATAACCACCCCAGTCAACTACCCCCTAGGACAACTACCCACTACCCCCTAGGACAACCACCCTCTACGACGACTACCCCCTGGGACAACTACCCCCTGACAACTACCCCCGGACAACTACCCCTAGGACAACTACTCCAGGACAACTACCACCCAGACAACTACCCCCAGACAATTCCTCCTACGACAACCATCCTCTAGGACAACTACCCCCCAGACAACTATCCTAGGGGGTAGTAGTCATAGGGGGCAGTTGTCTGGGGGTGGTTGTCCGGGGTAGTTGTCCCGGGGGTAGTTGACTCGGAGTGGATATCCGGGGGTTGTTGTCCAGGGGGTAGGTGTCCGGATACGCAAGTAAAGACATTATGTGATCCAATGATAAAAGTATGATAGATCTCATTTAATAATATTTGTATAATACAGCAAAAATTATAAGAAATACAACAAAAGAAATGATAAAAAAGAAAGTCTGAAATGAGTCTGGGGAATGACGCTTCATCAAATTAAACTAGGCGTGGTGGCGTGCGCCTGTAATCCAGCAAACAGTGGAAGTTACAAACTGATTCAGCCTAGGACGCAGGTTCGAAACTGAGTCACGTCTTTCGGATGGTGACGGTTAAAGGTCGGTCCATAGACGTAAATAATCATATCTGATTAATACACGTCTGTAAAAACTCAATACACACACACTCTCACACACAAACACACACGCACGCACGCACACATACACACACACACACACACACACACATCTAAATATGTACAATTCTATGCGCAGCCGGATATCTGACGCAACCGAGAGATTCTCGCCTGTGACACCGTACGACCTTACTAGCGAATATACTGGAGCACCACCTTAACTTTTCAAATTTTACCTGTCCTAGTTTACCCTCTTATATACGATTTCCCGGCGAAATTCGCGAGTTTGTCATTCGAATTCATTTATTTTGCATTAAAGTTAGCGCAGATCGGCTTTGCCATGCCAATTATCATTCAATTTTCCCGTTTTGGTATTTAATTTAGGATTTTGGTCGAAGGGTTTCATAGATCTGTCATTTATTTTAGAAACTGCTCAACTGGCATTCAAATTGGTCGTCACTTGTCGAGGCGTCATTTTTATCATTCAAATTAACACCTGTCATTCGTATTCGAATTGTGTTTATTCAAGTTAGGAATGTTAGGGGGAAGAAATGCAACACACGTTTACAGTTTTTAAAAAATGCAATTAAACGCATGATTTGCCATTGGGGTCTTTTCTGTTATACCATTTCTTAATTTTGAGGACAATGCATATGGGTGTAGTCAGACAGTAGGTAAAAAAGGGGTGAAATCAAGGGATACGGCATTTTTGCATTTTATCAAAATGGAACCAAAAGGTGTTAAATGATCACCACTGGGTGCAAATTTCACTCCTTAAAGGGAGTACAATCATAACCTTGGGGTGCAAATTTACACCTTCTTATGAACAAAATTAATTTACTCCCTACATTGGGGAGTAAATTTACTCCCTGAGGGGTGTTACTTATGTGACAAGCAGTTACTCCCTATAGGGAGTCAATTTACACCTACTTTTCTCTGTGTGTACAGTCCCTATTTGGGAATCGCCAAGTAGCCAAACGTGGAACCGTAATCTTCACCTAAAACACTGTCAAGTGCCAATCAAAATTAATAACGACAGAACTTGTACCTTACCCTAGCGGACCGAACAGTTGTAAAAAGACTGGTTTTGAAGAGCTACATGTACAACGTTGCGCTTGGATTATTCAAGACATTCATTTTGGAGCCTGCAACTTAATTCAGAGGCCGTTATGTCCTGGTTGAAGTATTGAACACACTACAGAGAATTCATTTATGATTCGGAATGGTGTATAGAGCACAGAGCTCCACTAATCACTGACAAGCCTATTTTACCTGTTTACTAGTGTGTTCACCTACGTATTATGGCGTCTTTACTAAGTTGGAGCAAGTCCTTTTCTGGACTTATGCTTGTATTGTTCTACATAGCTGCTACAAGTAATGGTAAGTAAATAATTACACATTATCACCTTACAATGTACCTTGTGAATAACCTAACTCATTTAAAAAAGTATTCTTGATTAAGAACAATTTAATAAGCTATGCTGTAAAATAAAAAAGTCAACAAACAAAATACAAAAATACATAACAAATTCCTCTTTTTCAAGTCAATATAAGTCCATACATTTTATGTTATATATATATATATATATATATATATATATATATATATTTATCGGGATTTATGTTGCATAATGTTACTTTGTACTAGATGTGACAAAGAGAAGTAAATAATAAGCTTGGACCCTTTTGAGTGTAGGTTTGCATATAGTATAACATATAAGAATGTTAAAGTTCAAGAGTGATATTTTTTTGAAAACAAATATATTAATTTTTGTTTACATTATAGCTTTTTGAAAACTCGAAGTCATAACATCCGTGTCAGTACACGACAGTGCTGTTGTAAAATGTTTAAATCTTCTCTTATAACACAGGGGTAACGTAGACGAAGGTCACTTTTCTCATTAGATCTTTTTCGCAATGCATTCAAATCAGGCCTGATTCAAATAAATCTTTGTGTTTTGCCTCGGTACATATTTCATTCACCTGAATATTGTATGTCACTATGCACAATTGCATACATTACGTGTTCTTAGGTAGCGGGTATAGTTTCATTCTCGTTCAAACGTGGAGAAGCACATATCCTACATGCAAATCTGCCTTCTATATGTTTAATATATATTTTCCGTCACATTTGTAGATATTTAGACGGGAAAGCCACTGAAAACCTTGTCCGTGCATTTATTAAACGTAGGCTTGACTATTGTAATGGATTATTGTTTGGCTTGCCAGATTCACAAATAATCAAGTTACAGCGCGTTCAGTATTCATGTGCAAGACTTGTGTCTTATTCCTCAAAATTTTACATATTACACCTGTTATTAGTAAAAGCCCCTCTAAAGTGTTGGAGCCCCAAATTTGCCAAAAATTTGATGGCAAACGAGATGGCCTTGCCTTTAAAAAAAAAAAAAAAAAAATCAGTTAGTGCTCACACTACCCCCCACCTCCCCGGGCAATTTTCATATTCCCGTCGCAAAAACGGGAAAAAAAGTTATCATCCCTACGTCTTAATGAAGAGAAAGTATTTGTGATTGGAGTTTATATTGGTAAGAGGCGTACCCAACATCGATGAGGCATTGTACGTTACAAAATCATTCTGTATTAATCGACAACGAACACTCATTATTCTATCTTTTGAAATAATACGTCATCTCAAGTACAGTCAATGTTGACCTTGGGGACACCTCTATATAAGGACTCCTGAATATAGTGGCCATGTATTTAGTTTCACTCAAGAACGAAATGTGTGTTGTAGGACCTGTCTAGAAAAGGCCGGCGTCTACAGTGGCAACTTTTTCTATTTACCCTGGGTGACCTCAATAGACAGTTTTCAAACTATTAATATGTAGATAGAATACCGAGTGATTACGAGTTCGACAAGCACACAAGAGCAACAACATAGGGTTCGTGCATGTGCATAAAAAAATGTCTGAAGATTTGCGAGACCGACGAACACGAAAAGTCAACAAATCTAAGAATCTGAATTGTCGGGTCGCTTGTCTCGTGGGCCGTTGGTCTCGTTTGCCCCAGGTAAACTGCGATATCCTTGTTCGGGATTGACCCCGTTAGCTTTACAACATGCAGGAGGGGGGGGGGGGGGGGGGCTATCCGACATTGCCCCCCCAACCAAAAAAGTGGGGGGGGGGGGGGGGCAAAACGTATTTTTGCCTCACCAAAACGCCCCCCCCCTCCCCCAAAAAGGAATAAACATGGTTTGTATTTTTAAAGGTAAAGACCAGTATTGGTAACGCGCCAATTTCAAAAAATGAAATGGAAGCTCTCATTACCAATCATGTGAAAGAATATGTTTTGACTAATACATGATGATAACAAATTTGCCGGGAAACCGCCTACTAATTCATATATTTGGTAAATTTGTTTCTCTCATGGTCGTGTGAGAGATATAGGGTAGTCCCATATACATCTTTCTGTGTATAGTGCTTGTAACTTTACGAAGAATGGGCCAAATTTCTTATCATTTTGATGATTCCAGAACCTTGCAGATGCTAGATGCTAGATGATCAACCTTTTCCACAACGTTTCTTTCACAATGCAATCGCATGACCATTACTGGTCTTTACCTTTAACCCAAAAGAACATAACAATAATAAAAACCTGAATTAAATCACATATAAAATTCCATTAAAAAAAAAAAAGTTAAATTTCCAAATCATTGCGCATGCCACCTATGTTTATCAATTAATTGCGATACGCGCATATCGTGGACATATTGTGAGAGAATGGAAAAGCGTGAATGTCTGTTTTTTTGTTATAGGGGTGAGAAGACATGAGCTCCTAAACGCTGGCGTACTGATGGGGGGTATTTCTTATTCGATACCAGTGATTTACAAATGTTGATGGAATGACATGACTTGCCGGTATTTTTTTCTTTATTTTTTTGTAAGTCATACCTTTTTATGCGTTTGTTGGAAAATTAGTTTTGAAAAACGTTCCGCGGGGCCTGCATGCGATACGCGCATATCGTGGACATATTGTGAGAGAATGGAAAAGCGTGAATGTCTGTTTTTTTGTTATAGGGGTGAGAAGACATGAGCTCCTAAACGCTGGCGTACTGATGGGGGGGGGGGGGGGTATTTCTTATTCGATACCAGTGATTTACAAATGTTGATGGAATGACATGACTTGCCGGTATTTTTTTCTTTATTTTTTTGTAAGTCATACCTTTTTATGCGTTTGTTCGAAAATTAGTTTTGAAAAACGTTCCGCGGGGCCTGCATGTAACGTGTAAGAGTGGTGGTGATGCAGATTTTTCTTCTGCTCCACCTTCCAAACGTTTTTGCTCATTACGTCACTGCCCCTGGAAGGTGAGCCCCCTGGACTGTTTGCCTCCCTCCCAAGCCCAAACTGTTTCCGGCGCGCCTGCTACCCGAGCTTGATCTACACCCGAATTCATGGGGATGTACCGTATCCGGACACATACCCCTACCCCCGGATAACCATCCCCAGTCAATTGCCCCCTAGGACAAATACCACCTAGGGCAACCACCCTCTAGGAAGACTACCCGCCTCCGGGACAACTGCCCCCGGACATCTACTCCCGGACAACTACTAGGATAGTTGTCCGGGTGCAGTTGTAATAGAGGATGGTTGTCGTAGGGGGTAGTGGTCTAGATATCCATGGGATAAGTGTCCTAGAACCAGATGTACATCGAATTCATTATTAGTTAAATTGGTCAGAAATGGAAGTTGATAATATAATAAGGATATCCCAGGGTATTGCATGTAGTATGGTTTGTCACTTAAGATATATTGGATAATTATGAAGAAGGACATGAGAAGACACATCTCTTCGCTCGTTTGATTGGATATCTTTGCATTTTGTTAACCAAGTTAGCCCCCCCCCCCCCCACACAAAAACCCGCAAACATACCACATAATTGGACTCACCCTTTGCCGCTGATTTGCATATAATGGATTTGAATAAACTTTGACATTAAAGTGGAAACAGCTGTAGGCAATTATGAGCAGGAAATAAGACATGGTGAAATAAAGGGATTTTCCAATTTCTGTTCCCTTTCTAGGCATACATTGAGTTGAAGGTTATTGAAGGAAGTGAACAAGAGTAAAAATGAAAAATTTACGGTTTTACCTGAAAAATTAAAAAGGGATAATTTTTAAAGATGTGGTCATCTTTTTGAAAGAGGCTTTTATGAGTTATCAGGTGTTAGAAATGAAACCAAGCCCCATCTTTGAAAGAGTCGAGATTTGAATTAGACGTTTATTCACTTGCGTTAATACCAATCTAGACTCTATTCAGGTCAGATTTTATCATAATGGTCCCACAAACCACTGTTTTTATGTTCAATTGTCCTAAGACTGAACAATTTCCGAACACGTCGAATGTAGGACCAGTTACAAGTGCTCATTATTTTTCTTGAACAGTAGCGTTAGAGGACTATTTAAATGGGAGGGGGTTGGAGGCGGTCCGACTATTATGCCGACAAGATAACCGATGATTTTCAAACAAAGACATTTTATTGTGGGGGGGGGGGGGTATTTGTCCACATAATTTTTTTAATGAGGGTGACACAAAGACAGGAAATATTCTAGAACTATTTTAATTGCATTAGTCATTAAATAAAGGTTAGTGAGTGCTGAAAGGAATATTTCTATCAATCTATTATCCAGATAGATATAGGCCTATGTAAATGCTATGTCATGCATGCCGTGGTTTAAAGTGCAGATGTAGTTCCATACTGCTGTTCACGTACATCCGCAAGAAGTCTCTACGAAGTTATAATGACTAACTTGTATTAGGCTTGAGACAAATGGGTGATATCTTTACTTATTCTGTTCCTTCATCACCACCATGTTTTTCAGAAATAGAAACATAGAGTATGTACATTGCTTGTACACTCCAAACTTTCTCTTTCCATTAGCTATACAAATTATGTTACTAGCAATGAGAACCTGGTATATATGAACAGGCACAAAATGCAAGGTACTTCCCATTACATAATAATGTTCTCTCTTGTTCTGGTGATGCATTTTAGGAGGGATCTGCTCATTGAAATCAAATTTCATTTGTCCTATTATGATTAAGATCGATCGTTATATCATAATTTATTCTACCCCATATATTTAGCAGATATAATTCACTCGTCATATTAAAGAAATATGCCAAAGTTAGTTTAATTCTGTGAATTGTATACCGCTGTCAGAATTGTCTTCCCCTATCATACCAGAACGGTACATAAGAGGCCTTAATTATAATGATTAGAATAATTATGATTTAATAATCATAATATTAAAGATAATAATAATCATAATAATAACAATAATAATAATACATGTAATAATAACGATTGGATTTATATAGCGCCTCTTCCAAATGACATAACGCGCTGTCCCTTAGTCTATTAACAAAATATAAAGAAGAATTGTAGAGGTACCCTTTTCTACGTTTCTGAAGAACTCAAGTGAAGTACTATTTCTTAGAAAAAAGGGACTTTATTTCGTAGGTGTGGGACAATGGATTGAGATGATTGAGGCCAGCCTGAAAACATTGTGACATGTTTGTCGATCCAAGTAGCCTCTGATACAAATAATATTATAAATGTTCCTGTTTAGGGTATGGCATAAGGAAGTAACATGGTCAGACATTCTCACTTTCCTTTAAAACACTACACCCACTCACATTGACTCGATCCATATATCAAATAAACTATGCAGGAAAACAGAAAGACACTGGTTAAACACATATCTGCTTTGTATCCTACATTAAAAATACTAGAGATGGGTATGGTAATACGTTGTAATGGCATGACAACCGGATCTGTTGCCACAGTGACAGATAACTAACTTTTATAAAGGAAGGAAATGTGTCAGGGTAAGAAGCGGTTGGTCGACTTTGCAATATTCTTCTTTAGACAAACATTTACAACTTTCAAAGGTAAAAACAATTGAGAAGAATGTATTGGTATACATTGACATTGTGCAATACGTCAGTGACAGTGTTTTACTTTAATAAAGGCCTATTATACATAATAGGCAAACTTATACAGTGGTGTATAAAAGTGTGTGCAGGTATTTTTAAGTTAATATGAAATAACATTTGTTCATATATTTAGGAGAAGTTTAACACTAACGTATAGTATCACGAAATTGATGAGCAATAGGGTCAATCTTCCCCAGACCTCAAGGTGGGTTGGGGGGGGGGGGGGGGGTGATGTGGTGCGACACCTCCGCGTGCTGAAATCCCTCGGTCAGTTTTATGTTTTATATCCTATAAAATACCCCATATTCATATACGCTCGACATCCAGATTACTTATTCTAAACAACAGAGCCTGCGCATAAGGTTCAACGCGATATCATTCAAACAACGAGGTGGAGCAAGGCAAAGTCAGTGTTTCATGCTCGTGTGATCACCACGCAATTGTTTATCAAACAAATTGTTTGGAACCAGTGCCCGTCACACTTCGGTACTCCATTATCATTTTGTTAATGGTCACTTAATTATCTTTGTAATTGTACTTCAATCATGAAAGATGGGTGTGACTGTTCACCCCCTGCATCTCAGCAGCCCAGGTGCCACATGCGGGCAGCTAGAATAATCAAATACACTTAAAAGTTGTTTTACTTCACATTTTAAGCTGAGTTTCAAAAGGCAACACGCAAACAACGATATGAAGACAGATCTAGGAGTATTTTGAAAATGTTCCGCCTTCTCTCAGTACATGGCTATTTACAATCAAAAGTCTCAGTATCTCGAAACGTAATTTCAAAAATTTCTTGTCCGTCTTACCAATAAATTAAGAACCCCTGGTAGAAGCATTGTTGATCAAGTTACTTTCGTGTTTTTTCGGTACTAAACTCTGATACGTCAAATATGTGTAAAAGCCTCTTTCTGCGAGCATGTTAATGAATGATTCAGATTCATAATAATAGCTAATAGCTACTATGTAACTTTCCATGTAGCTTAAGCCTAAATTCTGGGCTACGTAGTTCGCTGAGATGTGCATGCTATTAAATATATTATTGAATATTGTCTTTTTTTGTTTAGGTGAGATCGTAGACCTGACATTAGTGACTAATCACCCTTTCCTGGATCCTCCCAACACACGTGATCAATATATCGGCGCCTACCTAGGACAGAAAGATGCAAGCATCAGAGACAGTATCACGTTTAACCGAATTATCCGGACCGTTGATACTGCAAGTCTACCAGACTATATCGTCGAGGTAAATGAAGATCAAAATATAAGAAAGCTAACATTCGAGCAGTCCAATCAAACCAAGGCATCAGGAGCATTCCAGGCAGCTTTCGAATATGAAGGAACCACACGTTATACTTCAACTGTTGTCTTGATGCACAATGGTGAGTATAAATACTTGTGAAATCCGTCCAGTTTTGGGCCACTGGAGGTAAAGCCTCGGTCACGAATGCCATTACGAACTGCTACGAATGCCGTACGAACGATTTTCAGACCATGGAAATTCGGGAAGACCATGGAAAAACAGGGAGATTCTGACCGTAGCTTAATGTAACTTGTTTACTGGGTCTGCAGTCGGTCTTGTATATATCTCGTTGGTGTTAATTGATGGATAATGCTTGTACGTTATTTCAGTTTCTTGGAACATAATATCAGCATGCGCAGCCAACTGAGGGCCACCTTTTGCAGAAAAAAATTAACACAGGGACCAGATTTATTTGCCTCTGGACGTTCCCTATTATTTTGAAACATGAAACTAATAGCACCAGTCTATTAAAGGAAAACACATTCTCTAAAACTAGAAATGATTTTTAAAAGATCTTTGAACTTTTAAAAAAGAACACGAGATGCATTTTTTGAGCATTTCCACACATTTCCTGACCTCGTTAATTGTGATATTGTTCTTCCCGATGGCCTGCAATTCATATTTTCCCATGGTAAGGCCCAGAAGCATTGAGGGATTTATTCCCAATGGTCCGGTTTAATACCCGTTTGTTTCATAGTGGGGAGAGTGGCTAATATAGATTAATGTCTTGCCAAAGGAAAGTATTGCAGTGACAGGGATTCGAATCCGTACCATGTACTTCAGTGACTTTATTACTAGACTACGACATGTTCAATATAATGATTGACTTAAATAATCGTCAAATGCACATGTAAGCCTATACATAGATTAAAAATAATACTCGAGTGTATATCTGCACATGTATGAAATAATACCATATTCATATGCTTACAAATTGATAGGCCTATACTGATCAAACAGTCTTTCACTGACTTCAGATTTGCCCATACAATAAATATCTTTTGTCAGAAGAAATTTTCCCCGAAGCTGCTTTTGCACTTCATGACCATTTTTTGTACTGGCATATTACTTCCATTTACTTTACAGCGACAATCTTGCCTGAACAGATAACGTTGACTGTCCATGAGGGGGAAGATGTTACACTCGATGTTGTCACCAATGCAGATGACTTCCGATGGCGGTTTAATGGAAATGTTGAACCGGAAAGTAGAAGAAAGCAGAGTCTACCCTTGGCGAACGTGAGGCTAAACCAAACTGGGGTATATAAGTGTTTTGTAGCTGGAAAACGATGGGATGCAGGAAATGCAATACTCCTTCTTCATGTCGTCAGTAAGTTGACAGCTTACTATCCGTACATGTATCTAAAGCATCTTTATATTCAAACATCGTTGAAATTGTTTATAATTCTATAATTATTATTGTTGCCAGCAAAATATCAGTGAAATGAAAATTGAATATTGACAATGGTTATCTTTTTATTGTGTTAGGGGGGATGTATAGATAGAAAGTTAGAATGCATGCATGTCGAAGCATCTTGGCATATCGGTTATCTTGAAATACTAAAACTGTTTACTTCAAACAGGATGCCCAGCTTATCGTTGGGGATCTGAATGTGAAAATACCTGTACTGAGTGTCTCAATGGAGGCAAGTGCGATGTAGACTCAGGAGAGTGTGTATGTCCTCCTGGTTTCAACGGGCCAGCATGTGAACACGGTAGGTTTTACACTTTAATGGATCCTCTGCACTTCGAAACACTGGAACATACTTTTTGAATGAGGCGGGGAGGGGGGCACAGACGGAGGATGACACACACAATTAAAAAGTCACACACGCACGAACACACACAGTTTAATAGGTTATAGGTTTAAGGTCGCGACCTTTAAGTTTCACGGATGACCCTTTTTCAAATTGGATGAACTTGTGCCCTCCCCCTGATTACCATTATGCTCTGAAGCAAAATGTCCAATTATATCATCTTCTAGTTTAACACTTTTCATTTTTACACATGCCATACCCTTTTTATGTTTTGGATTCAGCTCAATATTTTTTTGATGTGAATGAAAACAATGATTTTCTGCTTAAAATAAATTTCAATCTGCAATACTCTTTAATTCACGTATATTGATAAAAATAACAATGCTTCCATTAATAAGATTCATCGATGAAACCCTTGGATAAGGAAACAGCATTGTTTCCCCAGCTATTTCATACATTTTGATCATTCAATACCTTAAACTCTTTTCTATATAGTTATCACGCGAATCAAAATCAACTCAACTCAATGTCGATACCGTATTACTCATCTGTTGCTTAAGGTCTTTTATTATGAAGACACTTGTATCCTTATTTCTTTTTTGTCACTTCATCCTATAGTCCTAGGCAGCAACCGGTTCGGGCAGGATGGCAGCTTTTCTTGTGATTCCTCAGGAGATGATCACAGTCCAGGGTGTCGGGGTAAACTCTTCTGCCTACCAGACCCCTTTGGATGCACCTGTGCAGCAGGATTCATGGGAATCGATTGTACAACAGGTACTTTGAGTCATGTTAAACAAATTCTGGTATCTCACGGAGCAGCGAATGCTTGCGAATGTAGCGAATTTAGGATTTCGCCAGGGTTCGTAAAAGGTCCGAAACATTCACAAACGGTGGCAAATAGATGCTAATCTTCGCAAACACTGTCGCTAACATCCGCTTACAGTCGCTAATAGTCGCCAACTTCCAAAATTCGGAACAGTCATAAGCATTCGCCGCTCAGTGAAATACCCCCTTTCGCGAATATTTGTAGAGAACTCCAAAATGCATCATCCTGAAAGAAAAATGCATATACAGTGCGTCCTAGAAAAGACGAAACCGAGAATTATCGTTGTTTTATCATAACGTAGTCACATTTATAATTACTAAATGACATATATTTCGAAATCTTAGATCCTACTCTTTCATTTGATGCAACTCATATGATGCATATTTCACACATGAGTGATTAAAATGAATTTGAAGAGAGGAAACCAAAAAGTCATTTGGCGGACGGTATCTGAATTTCAAAGAGAAAATCACATTTTCTAGAAAGTTGAGGTTCTGCTCTTTCATATGACACCTCAATCAGGAAAAAATGGGCAAGGAATGACAAAATTCTGTTTGTTTAAAGTAGTGCTTGCATTTCCATAATTTTATCAAACGAATTCGTTTTCACTGGGTGCCTGCCATAGCAACATGCAGAATTGACGACAGACTTAACTCCGTTTCGTTGACAATCAGCCATGCATGAAGTCTTTCGTCTACGGCTGATTGTCAACGAAATGGAGTTAAGTCTTTTGTCAACTCTGTTTGTTGCTACGGCAGGCACCCAGTGAAAACGAATTCGTTTAATACAATTATGAAAATGCAATCACTACTTTAAACAAACAAAACTTTGTCATTCCTCGCTCATTTTTCCTGATTGAGGTGTCATATGAAAGGGCAGAAACTCAGCTTTCTAGAAATGTAATTTTCTCCTTGAAATTCAGATACCGCCCGCCAAATGACTTTTTGGTTTCCTCTCTTCAAATTCATTTTAATCACTCATGCGTGAAATGTGTATTATATGATTTACATAAAATGAAGGCGGAGGATCTAAGCTTTCCAAATATGTGTCATTTATGAATTATAAAGGTGATTAAAGGTCCAGGGGCGTCGCTAGACCTTTTTCAGTGGGGGGGGGGGGGGTGTGTAGAGGCCAACGATTACCGACAAAACTAGCCACCAATTACCGACAAAATTAAATTTCCAATATCTACAAATTCAACCCTATAAACCTGGGGCCGAAATTTACGAATTATTTTCGGGCGGTATAGTGAGCAAGAGAATCACTTAAAAGCGCGCTCATTAGGGGGTGTGGGTGATGGGCCTCATGCGCGAAGCGCGGAAGCTTAGACGTTTCCTTAAATTATTAGGAAAAGAAGACGATTAATTGTACCGTTTTCGACTGGTAATCCTTGGCTGAATGAAGTTTCCCCCCCCCTCCCGCGCAAGCGCGAAAGCTTTGACGTAACATTAAATTATTAGAGAAAGAAGACGATTTGCTGTACCGTTCTCGACTCTAAATAAGCCCTATTAATTTTGTCTGAATTCAGTTTCTCCCTCTCGCGCGAAGCGCGGAAGCTTTGACGTTTCCTTAAATTATAAGAGAAAAAACACGATTCATTGTACCGTTCTCGACTCGTCTAAATGAAGTTTTACCCTTCTAAATTTTTGGCGTTTCATCACAATATAGAGAAAGGAAGACGATTCATCGTACCGTTTTCGACTCTTATTAAGCCCTATTCATCTGAATTCAGTTTCCCCCACTCGCGCAAAGCGCGGAAGCTTTGACGTTTCCTTAAATTATTAGAGAAAGAAAGCGATTCTTCGTACCGTTCTCGACTCCTCTAAATGAAGTTTTCCCCTTCTAAATTTTTGGCGTTTCATCACAATATAGAGAAAGGAAGACGATTCCTCGTACCGTTTTCGACTCTTATTAAGCCCTATTCATCTGAATTCAGTTTCCCCCACTCGCGCGAAGCGCGGAAGCTTTGACGTTTCCTTAAATTATTAGAGAAAGAAGACGATTCGTCGTACCGTTCTCGACTCGTCTAAAAGAAGTTTCTCCTTCCGCGCAAAGTGCGGAATTTTTGGCGTTTCATCACATTATTAGAGAAAGAAGACGATTCGTCGTTCAGTTTTTGACTCTTAATAAGCCCTATTCATTTGAATTCAGTTTCCCCCTCTCGCGCGAAGCGCGAAAGCTTTGACGTTTCCTCATATCATTAGAGAAAGAACACGATTCGTTGTACCGTTTTCGACTCTAAATAAGCCCTATTAATTTTGTCTGAATTCAGTTTCCCCCTCTCGCGCGAAGCGCTGAAGCTTTGACGTTTCCTTAAATCATCTTATAAATCTTATTAAGCCCTATTCATCTGAATTCAGTTTCCCCCATTGACGTTTCCTCAAATTATTAGAGAAAGAACACGATTCGTTGTACCATTTTCGACTTTTAGTAAGCCCTATTTGTCTGAGTTCAGTTTCCCACTTCGCGCGAAAGCTTTGATGTTTCCTTACATTATTAGAGAAAGAAGACGATTCGTTGCACTGTTCTCGACTCGTCTAAATTAAGTTTTTCCTTCCGCGCAAAGCGCTGAATTTTTGGCGTTTCATCACAATATAAAAAAAGGAAGACGATTCGTCGTACCGTTGTTGACTCTTAAACCTTGTTTGAATTTAGTTTCCCCGAAAATGTTATACCTCTCTTTAGCTGATACTATAGGAAAGTGAAACTTCGAGAAAATACAAGTATTGTAGTTGTAGTCACTTTCGAAGTCGTCACAGCGGATAAGAAGTCACAGTTCGTAGGGGAAAAAACTTCCTTCGTGTCAAGCATAATTTTAAAGGGCGACATCTCACCGACTTCAAACTTCTGCATTGATATAGTACACGAGGATCGAGCAAGAATACCGACACAGCTGACCCGACACAGCAACATATTTACCCGTGTCTTTCTTGCTCCCTCGACGAGAAGACTCCACCCAACAACCGCCTTCTCTCTTTTACTCCCACTCCTCCTCTCTCAGACTCTTACCTCCCCTCTCTCTCCTCTCTTTCATCCCCCGTTTCTTTTGTTTCCCTTTCACTCTTTTTTCTTCTTTTTTTCCTTTTCTTTCTTTTCTTTCTTTTCCTTTCTTTCCTCCCCTCCCTCTTTTTCTTTTTTTCTCTTTCTTTCTTCTCTTTTCTTTCCTTTCTTTTCCTTTTTTCCTTTCTTTTCCATTCTTTCTTTTCTTTTCTTTTCCTTTTCTTTTTTTCTTTTCTTTCCCTTTCCCTCTCTTTTTTCCCTCTCTTTTTTTCCCTCTCTTTTTTCCCCTCCCCCTTTTCTCTTTTTCCCGACGGCAGCGCAATTTTACCGACAATATCCTGACAGGTGGGGGGGGGGGTCGCACCCCCCCACCCCCCCCCCCCCTTTGGCGACGCCCCTGACTATGTCCCATTTGCAGGCCAAACAAATGAAAAAGTTAAATTCCAACTGCATTTGAAAGATAATACTAATTTAGAACTTCCCTAAAAAAGGTGGGGCTTGAAAATGTCTTCAAGTGGGAAAATAACGACTATTAGTTGTCAAATCGACTTTAGGGTTATAGAGCCCAAAAGTAATAGTCTTGATTTTCAGACAATTGTACCGAATGGTCATACGTTTTATGCTGCGCAAAGATTCAATCAGTTTAATCTTGGCCATCACAAGAAGTGGGTTATTGATGTAGACAAATGCTCATTTACCCTTTACAACTCTTTTCATGTATGTTATTACCAAAGAAGAAAAAAAGCCAGTTTGTCACTCAATAGTGTCTGACAGGGAAGTCTAGCAAGTAAACGGGTTTCCTTGCATAATTTGAATATGAGGACACTGCCAACGTTTAAATTTCACAGATAGGACATACATGACATATTCATAATTCCTGCAAAGTTCTACAGCATTTGAGGTTGGCTGCAAAAAGGACATAGTACCTTTAAGTTATGATAAAACATCGATAATTCTCGGTTTCGTTTTTTCTGGGACGCACTGTATATAAAATACGCGTGTAAAAATGGATTACTCATGAATGAACATGTTACAACAGTTCTTCACATGTCAATTCAGGCAAATAATTGTATCTTTCTAACAAAGAGGTTTTGCTCTCCAACGCTTGAAATATTAGATATTGTCTGGCGTAAGTGAAGGTAACAAGAAAAGAGATTAAAGGTAATGCAAAGTTTTGGGAAATTTTGAAAATTTGATAGATAGTAATTCATTAAAATGTTGATATATTTGGATGCCCCTGTAGATGTTTAATAAGCACTAGAACGTTTAGCGTCCTAAACACTTCTGCTAACGAGGAATTAAATAATCCAAATTTTCCAGTGCTCCGGGTAAAGTTCAAATATTTCAAATAGCGCCTAAGGCCATTCCATGGTGGCTGCGACCATGACAATCTCAGTTAAACGCAGTTTAAATATATATTTTCCAAACGGGAATAGCAAATCGGTCGATTGTAGTCAAGAAACGTTATTTTAAAGCTAAAGTAATATCAGTCTTGAGAGGGAGCTATACAACATAACAAGCTTAATATTTACAATTTCATCCCTTAGACTCGATTTCAACCGCGACAACAATAATTGAATATTTTAAAATCGCATATGCTTCCAATATATTCATTTGAACCAAATTCCTGACCCCATATCAAAACTTTGTATTATAAAAATGTCAACCTTGACGCAGCTTTCATTATTAGCCCCGGCAGAAACTGACTACTTACTTCATATTTGAAGTAATTTGACCATACGATTCTCAAGACTAAAAGAGAGGCTGCCCCATGTATGACATACATCTCATGTGATAAGAACAAGTATTTGTCTACATAAAAAATGATTTTCAAAGAAGATTTAGTCTTCTTGTCAAGGCATTTAGCGGGACCTTGATTATGACATTTCTCATGGTTTTATATGTTCTATTTTTATTTTTTTGAAACCTGAACTAACATAAGCCTAAGTATATCCTGAATAGATCAATTCAAGAGTAATGTTATGAGTGGGTGTCAAGGAACATGGTAACATGATAATACCATGGACTAGACTCCCCTTTGAGAATAAAAGAGATTCCACAATGGGATATACTCTGTCATTCGAAACCTCAGTCATATTATATTTTAACAAGTGGTGCTTGGGTTGAAAGTGAAGGTGTTTTAGTTTTCATTATTCTGTCATCACGTAAAGGAACAAAAATAATTATATTCTTTTCCAAGGGACATCAATTCCTTCATCCGTCTTTCGAAAAGACGCACACAGTTAAACAAGCGAAAAATAGTGGCACTTTTGTAACCGTCAACATTTTTGTACATGTATTCTACATATGAGGAAGAGCTGGAAAGCCATGGACTCTTTAAGTAACCATTAATGATCAAGCACGTAGCCCTTTAAAATTATGCTTGATAAGAAGGAAGGAAACTGAATTGGCAATATTCCACATTATGAAGGATGATTCTTCCTTATCCACTTTCTCGCTAAGAGCTACACACATTTGTCCAATGTATAAAGCAATGTGCTAGCCAAATCATGTTAGGGCAAAATGATGCATTACTAAAACTACATGCATGTACACAATTCCTTCGCTTTAAAACCCACGTACTATAAACTATAATTCCGATTAAATCTTTCTAAGCGGTCTCGCTTTGATTAAAATGATAACAAATTGTGATCTACAAATACATGCAGAACCCTCTCTATTAACCTGGTGAGTACTGAATTCTTTCATTGCCATAGGCTTAATACATGGGCCACCCGGTTTCAGTATAAAGCAATGGGTTAAAGATAACTGGGTAAATTATTTGACAGTGTACTGGAATTTAATAGAGATTAAAAATAAATGTTATCGAACTAAATATAAACATCATTAGAAAGATATATCTAAATAGTATTAATTAATGCATTCGTGGGCGGGAGCTAATTGAAAAACAAAACACGAATTAGCGGAACCAAAGTTACCAAGCATTCAAAACGCACCCGTGATACCTCATTGACCTCATTTAAGATTTGTTTGATACATTCTAGAAATGTAATATAAAGGCAACAATTATATCGACGTACCTTGGGTTCTTGGGCCTGCCCCTTAACGTGCGTATCCGGGCACCTACCCCCTGAACATCCACCCCCAGTCAACTACTCCCTAGGACAACTACCCCCTAGGGCAACCACCCTCTAGGATGACTCACCCCGGGAAAACTACCACGGACAACTACCCACAGACAATTATCCCCTAGGACAACTACCCCCTAGATGAACGTTGTCGTAGGGGGTAGTTGTCTGGGGGTAGTTGTCCGGCGATAGTTTTCCGGGGGTAGTTGTCCTAGGGTGTAGTTGTCCTAGGGGTAGTTTTCTGAGAGGTAGTTGTCCGGGGTTAGTAGTCGTTCTAGAGGGTGGTTAACTGGGGTGGTTATCCGGGGCTGGATGTCTAGTGGGTAGGTGTTCTAGAACCCTCAATGTGAAATATTGATGATTAAAAAGTGCATTAGAACTACTTCATAATGATGTTCCTTGTCTTCTATTACTTATCAATCCCCATGACATTTTTTAAAAGAATGTAACCCGGGAACGTTTGGAGCCAATTGTTTGCAACTGTGCCACTGCTCCCCAAGTAACATCTGTACCAAGGATACAGGAGAATGCATTGGTGGGACTGAGTGTCAAGAAGGCTGGACTGGTGTCAACTGTCAAGGTGATTTTTTGTCTTCAAACAGTCAGTTTTCATAATAACTTTTTTTTTTAATTTTTGATATACAATAATATCACAGAATAAACACATCGTGATTGAAGAGCCGAAATCCATTTCGTCCTTTATTATTTCTTGCGCTTGTCAAAACATTTTAGGATTAAACATGTAACTAGTTTCACTTGATTCGTGGCTAAATTTACAGTAAGTTATCATTTGACACTTATTCCCTGTTTTTTCTTCTATAATGCTGAGTTGCACAATGGAATTCGTCTTCCAATCTCTGCAGATTTTAATCTCGATCTAAGTTAATTTTGTCATTTATATCAAACATGAACATAGGTAGACCAAAGGTCACGTATAATCATTAGCAGTTTCTCTTAAGTTCAACTATGTACATTCAGTACATACTTTAGGTTTTTATAAAGAACCATCTGATTGTCTTGTGAATAATTATGTATGTTAATGCAAATGCAATCGGGGCGTTCTTGGTGATAGAAATATAGATCGGAATGGTCCTAAAGAGTTTAATTATTTTGCTTATACGATCATATAGTCTTCTGTTACGAGTGGTTTCCTCTACCCGTTGTCCCCAGGTCCTTTGTTCCACAACAACAAATTACACAACACAAAGTGGTTAGATTTCAAAGGCTGATCTTCATTTCGAGCTTCGTTCTTCAACTCCAAAACTAGACTTGCTCGTCCTCAGACGGTTGGTACAAAGTATCTAGATTCGGTCGATACACCCATCACACTCCCCCTCATAAATTAGCACTTATACCAGTAGGAGAAGTGCTATAAAAACATTTCTTTTTCAATGTTGTTTCAGCAACTGCTGTAAGAATACAAAAACCTGAAAGTATTTATAAGTATGAGGTCTTTGTAGATTTAGAAATCTGATAAACAAGTCAGCTTGTAAAACTATACAGTACCAGCATGCAAATGGTATCACAGTGTTGTCTAGTGGTTTTTGTTCATACAATAAAATTGAGTATGAACAGCTATAAGTAAAAACATTAACCATTCTTTTATCATCCTGCTATATCATTTTCATCACTGACTTTTGCATATATCAGAAGTCATTTGTACTAAACATAAAACAAATACAATTCAAATCGCAGAGAAGTTCACCTTAAATGACCTATCAATATCAATATGTCTTCATGCTTCTTTGCAACTTTGAATCTAAACATATTTCTTTGCATAAAAATAATAATTAGCAAACTTCAGCAACATTAAACCTGTCTGAAAGATAATATAATATAGCCTTCACGTCAGTTGTAGAAACATGCTACTATTAATCTGAAGTTTTGCATTGTAGTGTAAAACCATATCATCTGTGTTGGTTGAGTATTGAATATCTTCAAGAATATTTTTGATTACTTTTAATATATAACCAAAAATATGGTAATACACCAAAATCCTTTTTTGTTTCAAAATTCTTTCTTTCAATATTTATCCTGCCTTGGATAAAACATATCAATCAATTTACTGTTTCTGTTTTCATATATATGCATGCACAGACAAAATGATAACGTACTAGTCTTTCTAGTTCCTTGTGTTTGTACCAAAAGGGTTTTAACACAATAATATTATCATGCATGTTCAAATTCGTCAACGAATACGATAAGCATATCACATACATATATACACTGGTTTACAGACATCTGGAAAGCAAACATAAGAAAAATACATTTTTCTTTGAGTCCAATAAACAGTTTCAATGAGTCCAATCAGTCTATGTTCACAATGCTTTGTGATTATTAAAGAAACCATCAAAGTTAAAAGTTCTGGTTTCCTTTCTCACATAGAATTCCAGTGAATTCACCAATGTTCAACTGTTCAAGAATGATGCTTCACTGTAAGTGTTCAACTGTTAGTGTTCAACTGTTCAAGAAATATGGTTCACACAAGGGTTGTTTACTTTTCCATGTGAATATATCAATTTGATGCTCACTTCAGTCCAAAGATCACACACAAGATAAAGCGTCCGCAATAACATTGTCCTTTCCTGGCACATGTAGAATGTCCAAGTTGTATTCTTGGAGCAGCAAACTCCATCGCGTCAGTCTTTGGTTCTTGTTTTTCATTCTGTTGAGGAATGTCAGGGGATTATGATCAGTTAATACCCTCACTGGATGTTGAGATCCACTGACATACACGTCGACATGTCGAAGTGCAAGTATCAAAGTCAATGTTTCTTTTTCCAGTTTCTTTGAGAAGAATGATATGGGTCTGTCGATACCTTCAGCGTCTGCTTGAGTAAGAACTGCACCAGCACCCACATCACTCGCGTCCACCATCATGCTGAAAGGCTGGTTGAAATCCGGAGCCATCAGTACCAGATTGCTAGATAAGAGGGCTTTCGCCTGGTTGAAAGCACTCTCGCAGTCGATTTCCTTTTCAAGATTTTTCAGTTTTGTTGGGTTTGCACGATATGGTGCCTGTTTGATTGGGGTTGGATCACCCACATCAACATCATGCTCAACAGCATCAGTACGAGAGGGAACATCAGCAAATAACTGTGGATATTCACTCAACAGCTCTTTCACATCACTCCTCTCCTTCACAGATAAGTGTGTTAGTTTGTTATCGATGCGTGCTAGAACCTCTGAATTTTTCAATCTCACACATGGGTTCTCTCTCTCAATCTTGCACACTTCTTTCTCAACTTCACACTTTGAGCCACATTCAACACTCAATACTGGTTGTGCTTTATTCTCGTCATCTCTTCGGATATATGTCGTCGCAGCGCACATTATCGTCAATATTAAGTATTCATTACCTGCCTTTGTCTTTGGCAGAGGACCTACACAATCTACTATGATCCTAGAAAATGGCTCATCGAACGCCGGTATTGGCTTCAATGGTGCTGCCGGTATTTTCTGATTCGGTTTACCTACAACTTGACATGCGTGGCAACTTCTGCAAAAATTTGCAACATCTTTTTGCACACCTGGCCAAAAGAAATGAGAAAGAATTTTCTCCTGGGTTTTGTGAACCCCTAAATGACCTGCAAGTGGAGCTTCATGAGCAAGGCTAATTATGTCCTGCCTGTATGTAGAAGGGACTACGATTTGGTGGACTTCTTTCCACACCTCATCTGCAGGGACATCTGCTGGCCTCCACTTTCTCATTAGCACACCTGCTTTCTTGTAATAACAAACAGGCACAGTCAATGCCTCCTCCTCAGAAACAGCTCTCTCATTCAAAGAAATCAACTGAGGATCTGTCTGTTGCTCCTTTAGCAACTTACTCTTGTTCAAAGATAGTGGTTCAGATTTTTCACTATTTCCTACACTATGAACCTTTCTCGCACTCTCATTCACATTGGAATCAGACTCATCCTCAACCAAACGACAAAAGAAAGAATCTCCTAAGTCAATATCTATCTCATTAGACTTCTGCTCTGACTCAACTTTCTTAGCCATTGAACGAGTTACAGCACATGCTGGGAACACTACTGGAAATTCTGCAACCAACTCATCTGTCTCAGAACTTTCACAAGGACTCGAACTTACTACTGAACATGACACGACTCTATCACCAGCGAGATCATTTCCTAATATGATGGATACCCCTTCCACAGGAAGTGATGGTCTAACTGCCATCTTCACCATACCAGAAACAAGGTCTGACTTCAAGTCTACCACATGAAGGGGTGCCTCCACAAAGCCGTCTCCAATGCCTTTGAGCAAAACACTAGCACCAACAGAAGAACTACCACAAAAGGGCAACGCACTTTTCAAAATCAAGGACTGCGAAGCACCAGTATCCCGCAACACTTTCACTTTTCTTGCTACATCACTCTCTGGTATAGACACATATCCTACAGACACAAACGGTTCATACTCTTTCTGAATTTTTTCCATGTTCGCTGGTACAATTCTACTTTGTGAGTTTGACACAATTTGCACAAATGCATTAGGATGTGCACTAGATTCCTGTTTCTTAGCCTGAAGTGAAGGACACTTTGACTTTATGTGCCCATACTGTTTGCAAGCATAGCACATTCTTTCCTCTGTTACCTGTCCTTGCTGGGACTGCGGTTTTATTTCATCTTTTACTTGTGATGAACTAGTTTTCTGGCTTTGGCTCCAGTTACTGTTTTTCTTAGGTTCTACGCTCACTTTGTTTGAGATTTTGTGTGTGAGCACGTAATCATCCGCGATTCTTGCTGCTTCATCCAGCGAATCGACGCGCTGCTCCTCGAGATGTATACGAACATCCAGTCGCACGCTGCGCTTGAATTCCTCAAGTAGAAGAATTTCACGCAATTTATCATAATCATGATCTACATGGAGAGATGAGCTCCATCTGTCAAACAATTGCTCTTTTTGTCTTGAAAACTCCATATGAGTTTGCGATTCTTCCTTTCGCGCTTTGCGAAATCGCTGCCTGTACGCTTCGGGTACAAGTTCGTAAGCTTTTAGCACGCTCGATTTTACTTTATCGTAATCCGACACGTCAGCCATCGACATTGCTAAGTAGGCATCCCTAGCCTTACCGCTAAACTTACTCTGAATCAGGTGAGCCCACATTTCCCTAGGCCACCCCATGCTTTGAGCTAATTTCTCAAAGTGTGGAAAGTACTTTTCCACCCCTTCCTCTTCGAATGGAGGGACCATTCTGACATGCTTTGCAACGTCAAAATGCCTATCAGCATTTCTGCTCTCTTTTCTGTTTACGGCAACAAGTTTCTCCCTCTCCAACTCTACTCTTGCCCTCTCTAATTCCAGTTCCTTTATCCTCACTTCATCAGAAACTGAAGACCTACGCTGAGAATTTAATTCAGGAGACCGAGACCTAGACCCTGGAGGAGTCACAATGATACTACCTGCCGCCTCTGAAGACCTCTTCAGCCACCAGAAACTCGACAATCCTATTCAAAATGTCCGACTTTAGCAAATAACGTTCAATGCCAACAACCTCATAATCAGCTGCTACATCCAACAATTCAACTTTAGTCAATGAGCTTAATCGCTCCGCAGACGGATCCCTAACAAACTCTCCCAACGAGAATTCGCTAGCCATCATGCAAAAAACCTAGCCTCCTAAATAACCTAGAAAGAGCTAGAGCCTGGCTGTTATAATTCCCAGCCAACCTAACAACACCTAGATTCTACAATATCCGAGAAATCTAGACAACCCGACTGTTATAACCCTCAGTCAAACCCTGCAAATCCATGCAGAAACATGAGAAGACAACAATGTTTTTCTCACAACACATTCACACCACGAATGCCTGAACCTGAAACGGCTACCCCAGCGGTGCCCGACGATATCATCTTAACGAACCGACATCGACAACACACACACAGTACACACCGAACAGTCCGCTCATAAGTAACGTGTATGAAACTCGTCGCACGCAATGTAATGCAACATGCCAGCGCTAGTAATATGATCACAAAAATCACCTGAAAATCATACTTTTCACTTTATGTACCTGGCCGAGCCCCCATTTGTTACGAGTGGTTTCCTCTACCCGTTGTCCCCAGGTCCTTTGTTCCACAACAACAAATTACACAACACAAAGTGGTTAGATTTCAAAGGCTGATCTTCATTTCGAGCTTCGTTCTTCAACTCCAAAACTAGACTTGCTCGTCCTCAGACGGTTGGTACAAAGTATCTAGATTCGGTCGATACACCCATCACACTTCTCTCGTGTCTTGATATTTATTCGTAACTACACTTGTAGTTGAACCTTTGAGAGCCGGATATGTAGTAATAAGATTAAGATTTCCGCACATCAATTGTTAGACAAACTGGAAGTACTATTATGATATTATCAAGTACATGCTCTTCAGTTAAAAGCTATATTCTTAAAAGCATCGTATTTTGAACAGTTATTGTTTTTTTCAAAGTGGTAATTTGAACCTTGTCAGACGTGTTGGTTGGACGAGAGGACGAGTGTTAATTCCCTTACTAATGCCACTACAATTCTACTACAACAACTACTACTACGGCTACTGATAGTAATTATAATAGTACAAATAATAGGCAGTACGTTGTACTGCGCCATCAACTTAGAACTTCTATTCAGAGGTGCACAAGGAGAAATAGATATGAATAAGAGTCTGAATCACAGAGGCCCTGTGCTTATTTTGAGCTCTGCGTTTAAGATACAGAGATGTGAAGTTTATTACACTTTACGTCATCATAACAACTACAAAACTACTGCAGTTTACCGCTAAAAATCTGAACGAGTTATGTACAAAAATATGAGAGGCATTACCATCTCTGCTGTGAAAGAAAGATATTGAAACGTTTTCAAGGGGACATAAATAAAAACTAAAAATATTACTGTCCTGCGGAACTGCTACTGGCCATTATTAGATCAGAATATCTAGATATCTATGAGTATGTTATTTAAACATGTATAAGCTTGTGTGGGTAAAGAGAATGTGCGTGCGTGCGTAAGGCTTAAAATCAGATATTTATAAAATGTTTTCTCTTCTCCTCATCTACTTATTCAGCGATTCCCGGTACAAAATCGGGAAGTTCTAGTAACACTACTTCAACCATCCCCATCGTTGAAGCTTCAACTCAAGTTTCTACTAATGCTACCACTCCTGCTCCCACTCCCATCCCTCCTCAGCCTGTTCCTTCTTCTGCCATAGCGAGATTCTTCTACACCAAGGTTAACAATGGCGAACGTACACCATTGGTTTGTGTCGTGACAGGATCACCTCCACCGACCTCTGAAAACATCAGTGTCACCGATGCAGCCGGTGGAGGTGAAGGGATTGTCTTTCAAGGGACCAATGTCAGTGAATCAACCAGGACATCCCGGTACGAGGTTATCGTGAGTCTCGGTGAGGCACCTCAGAATTTCACTTGTCTTTTGCGCAGGCCGGACGGGGAAAGTGTCTCGAAAGATCTGGCTGTCTCTTTTTATGGTAAGTAATTCTGAACTATAACAGCATACCTATTTTTGCTATGATTTACTGAAAAGAGCTTAGCGTCCTGTGTAAACATTCATTGTTAATGCGAATGGAATTAAAGATGCTTTGTACATCTCCATGTACGTCACAAACAATGCATACAAATTTGTCACGTTTTTATATTGCCTTTTCTGTCTTTAAAATAGTTTGCATGTGACAGGTGGCTATCTCATCAACTCAGCTCTCAATTACCATAATAAAAAGAGGACCATGGGGGAACAAAGGTGGCCTTTTAGGCATTGTTTTCTATACATAGGGAGCAAGTAGCTACAAGTAGTACAGTGGGGCTTTAAATATGTAGCATTATGATTTGGATGGCTTCATACACATTTTTTTCGAAACTCAATTTACGTTCTATCAGAACCTCCAAGCTTTGTTGAATCTAACATACTCGTCCAAGAGATGACATCTCACTCGATCACCTTACGCTGGACACCTTGGAATGAGACTTATGATCGTGGTGATGGGCCAGTAATTGGATATCGAGTCTACTACAAAATACACGGACAGGGTGACATAGTAAGGGCTTCAGGAGATCTCATCAGAGATACAACTTTCACGATCACTAATTTGACACGGGACACGGAGTATGATTTCAGCGTGACTGCTTCAAGGGAGGGGCCAGCGGGTGAAGGGACGTACAGCCAAGTAGCTAGAGCTAGGACAAAGTGTACTGGTAAGAGCAGTATACTATTATCATGAAATTTAATAATGGGTGGATCATCAACATAATTTTAACGGCCGCAGTCGGGATTGGAGTTCACTCGTTGACCACGCTCGCATCTTTTAATCATGACTTT
Source organism: Strongylocentrotus droebachiensis (assembly GCA_035222895.1). NCBI lineage: Eukaryota > Metazoa > Echinodermata > Echinoidea > Camarodonta > Strongylocentrotidae > Strongylocentrotus > Strongylocentrotus droebachiensis. The sequence goes on along the minus strand of JAVYIG010000123.1, from coordinate 657,367 downwards.
ATATTATTAACGCCTTCTAACATAATTTTGAAATTACGGGCAATTATATCATTGATAATTGTTGGTGGGTAAAGTAAGTTTATTTAATGGAATTAATCTGTTGTCAAAAATTGTACAAAGATGTTGAAAATAAAAGCACTCAACCAAGCGTTAACTTGCAGGTTCCGCCATTGTCATTTCTCGAGAGTTACTAATAATAGCAAATATAGTGGCGAAATTACCATAAGTAATGATAAATATTATAAAAATAACAGTTTAGTTTATTGGATATTATGATTGTTTTTTCTCTTGACCATCAGGACCTTAACAGCGATCCTTTGAGGTTTCAAAGTTTTCGATTGTTAAATTTCCCGCTTTCAAATGTTAGGCTGGTAAATATGGACTCACTGTAGTGAATTCACCTTAAAGGCAAACTAATTTGTAGACAGTACAATATTCACGTGACATGAATATTGTATAGTTATTTGTATAAACCAGCAACTGAATTACAACCAAAACAACTTAATTGTCTTCGTTTTTGTTGTTATCCTTTTTGCAGCACCTTCTCAGGCGCCTGTTTTGTCTGTGAGAAATAGAGGTCAAACATTCATCACTTTGGATTGGGAGGTGAGCTAAGAATGATCTCAATGCATTCAATTTCTTATTATTACTATCAAGAAGCACACACCAGTTCAATTTACTTAAATTCAATAATTAAAATTTGCTTAATTGGGAAAAAAAGGGTTTAAATTTTCAGTATGAACACTTATAAACGGACCCAAATACTTCAATTTAAATACACAGAGATAAACATTGCAAAAAGTCCTCTCGAGGTATCATTTTTTACGATAATTAGTTTGGATAAAGCGTTTCGTATGTTTACTCCGTATAATTATATAAAACATAAGAAATCATCAATGAAGATTCGTCCGGATTTTTTTCGAAAATGTAAGGTTTGACGGTGAATATGGCAAACTTAACGTTTGCAAATTAGGCAAATTGGTGCATTCTTCCCATTTTTCTTATTTATATCGATAACAGGTAATACCAGAGGAATCATGGGGATGCAGTGCCCTTTCTGGATTAGAAATCAATGTCAGCACCTATGGTCAAAACGGCTTTCCTCGAACCTTGTCATTTGATACTACTGCGGATACTGCTAACATTGGAGAGCTTGCGGATTGTCCTACGTATAACATCAACGCAGCATTTCGAAACAAAGACGAGTTGGGGATCTCTTCAGAAATACTGTCAGTGAGCACGTCTTTGATACGTAAGAATATTTGTTTTCTCTTATTTGTTAATTTATTGCGTTGAGTTGTACGATGATAACGCTCGGGCCGAAATACATTAATCTTATTTCTTGTTTGTTCGATCTTATGTTTGATTCTATGTTTGACCTCATGTATGTTTGATCTCACTCTTATTTTTATTATTATATATGTACGATTTATTGAATAAAGAACAGATGTATAAGTTTTGGTATATAATTTTTTAGTCAGACTATAGTGCGCTTAGAGACACTAGTATTAAGCGCCTAATAAATATTGTGTATTATTATCATTATTACCTTATATTCGCTTATTCATTATGACAAGTTAGTATGTTCTCTACTCCTTCTTTATCTTTGACGGATGATAGAAAATTCACCAGAAAGACTATATCACTAAATGTATATCATTGAATCATTTTATATCTTTAAAGAAAGCAGGAAATTTCAGGAGTGCATGGTAGTCAAATATGGTCTAAGTGCTATCATCACTCTTACGTTTAACGACCTTCAATTTTTTCTCAAAATTTTCTTTCAATTTGAAAATTGCAACTTTCGTTTACCTGTATATCTCAAATTTATTTCCAGGACCCGCAAGTGTAGAAGCCCTACAGATGTCACCTTCCACCACACAAATTGAAGTGAGCTGGGCACTGTCATTAAGTCTATGCTCCCCTGACTACTATATCATACGCTACAGTCTCTATCAGAAGCTTGCCTGCTCTTCACCAGAAACCACCCCAACAGAGTTTGAAGTTAACACCAACGTCAAACAATACAATAATCTAGTGGGGTTGGAGCCTTACTCGCGATACAAGATCACAGTTACAGCTGTAAATGGTGCCGGGCAGAGTGAACCCATGATGGGCTATTCAGATACCAGGCCAGGACGTGAGTAATGAACTAATAATCACAATACCCTTTCCCCATAACAGTTTCAAGACATGTACAAGTTGATATACTTTGTTATCCGTGTTGTAATTATGAATATTGGATATATCTTACAGAAACAAAGTTGCGATTGGTCCAAAGCTCGTCACATGATATCGATTGTGAGGAGCGTAATAATCCATTTATTACTCAAGGGCTCCGTCTTAAAAAGAGTTGCGATTGATTTGGAACAATCGCAAGTTTGCAGTCTCTTATGTACATCGTTGCGATTAATATCAATAGCAAATAAGTTGCGATTGATATCACCTCTTTATAGACGGGGTCCCGGTCAGCAAAGGATCATTTACCTTCGTGATCACAAGTCCCCTCAGCGCTGTTCGCTTCGTGAAAATATAACCCCTTTTGAAAATATAACTCCCTTCGGTAGTCCAAAAATATTAAATTACACACATACCAGTCAATATATACATTAGATTCCCTTCATATTGCATACGCATTGGTGTAAAAATATAATTACAAAAAAATGTTGCCTTATTCAAATCATTAGAAGTACAGTTTGGTTGCGATGAATATTCCCCTCAACCTTCACGCTAGCCTTACTACGTTAACGAATAACACGTCAAGTTTTAACGGATTTAGGTACGTTCTCTTATATTTCTGATTCACTTCAGCACCGTCCAACATTACAAATGTCAGGGTTAACCCAGAAAGGACGTCTCCAACACGATTAGGATTCACTTGGCAACCTCTCAACTGTAGTAATGTGAATGGAGTGTTCCGGTACTACTCTGCAAGAATCTACAAGCGTGGTGATCAAAGTAAAACTACGATTGGGAGGTCATACTTGGGTGACATTTCATACTCATCAGTAGAGTTCAATGGTCTTGAGGCATGCGCGATATATGAACTGGAAATCTATGGCAGCAACCGTGATGTGTCAATTCCTCCAAATGCGTCTTATGCTGTCGGTTTAACAGAAATTCCTTGTAAGTCTCAAATAGTATAAAGATATCACTTCTTAGAATCACCTTCGTGACGTCACATTGTCTTGTTTTGTGAACGTATTCCAATTAAATGAAATTCGTTCCAAAACTGCGTATTTAAATAATATTTGTAGGAGAGATCAACATTCCTATTGTGATACCGAGTTTCCTTGGCAAAATATGTCAATGTAGGATTTACAACATTATATTGCACATTCAAGGATCATGTCTTTGAAACATTTAAGGGTTTTCAGGTAGGGATTACTATATTTGTCCCCGTTGAAAAGTTTCGTTTTAACAATTTTACATTTTCTTTCAATCTCAGTCATTAAGTTTTATTGGCAAAACAATTTTATATATAAGCATTTTACCTGTTTCCGAGGAATTTTTATAAAGAATTTTTCAAAATTGAAACAATAGTAATGGGGGCAGAGAGCCTTAACTGAATATGTAAACCCTTTCTTTTGTGTTTCAGATATGGACCCTGTGTTTCTAACACTTAAAAGAGATAACACTTATCATAAGCGGAAATTGATCCAGATAAAATGATTAAAAAATAAAACAGACAAATCTATTTCTTGTATCACGCTTTTGTCCTCCGCATTATGATGCTAAACCCTTTCCAATACACAATCCAGCTAAAGACAGGATTCCAATTCCTATGCTCATTGCAATCAAGGAAATCCTGTTAGCTGGATAAAGATTATTAGATTCCTTAACTCTAAAAATAAATAGCTAAAAATATGTTCAATGTTTACAGAGAAAATTAAGCTCGGAAGTCCATGAATATGTAATACGATAGAGTTGCAAGACTAGCCGCAGCCGTTCTTTATTTAATAGTTATTGGTTGGTGTAATGTCGCCCCTTCTAGAATACAAACCGCTCTCCCGAAATGAACTATATTTCGCAATATTACAAATTTACATTTTTTATCTATTTGAATTGAAAAAAGTCATAAGGGCATCCGCTTATGCAACTGGGAATCAACTAAGAGTGATATGGAGAGTTTCGTCTCAATGCAATGTGGATTACTACAGGTTATTATATCAACTCATCTCACGTAAGGCATGTCAAGATGTCCCAGTAAAAGACGCTCTAGTCTACGAACTCAACGTCACGTCAATTTCCACATATGTCTCCAGAACCCTTTCAAACTTGGAATATTATGCCACTTATAACATCACCATCATAGCTGTGATAACGAGAGAGGAGAGTCGACCTATGATTGTTAGTGGAGACACACGAGATGGAGGTATGTAAACAATTATGTTAATACTAGAGCGTTGGCGTATCTATGAGGATGGAGGGGCACTTGCTCCGGGTGGCAGTTGAAGCAGGTAAAACACCTCCCTGGTTGAAGGGAGCGCAAGACGCGTAAAAGAGAAAGAGAAAGGGTATAAAGAAAAGATAAATATCATTATACTATAAAATCTTAATTTGCATAACAATTTGCTTTAGAAGTATTTGTTGTACTAAGGTTTAAAATGTATAAGTTTCTAAAGCTTGGTTGCCTTGCTCATCGCGTATGTTCCTCCAGGTCCCGAAATCTCGCGCCTCAATAAAAGATATAGTTTTTATAGAGTATTCTCTTAAGGGTTCAGGATTTATTTTAATGCAAATTATCATCAGCCTTTAAACAAATATAAGACAAAGGGCAAATGCAAAACCGTTTAAAGTGATTTGTAATTGTTAAACATTTGAAAGAAATCTTAAATTTTCCTGTTTTCTTTACCCATAATCCCGAGATTCGCCACGGAATACTAAATGTCTTATTAAATGCATGACATGACAAGAGATTCCACTTAATAAAACACGTATAGAATCATGAGTTTGTACTGGTGTACGTCTACCCTCTGTGGTGTTCTTTAGACCATGGAAGACAAAGGATCTTCTATTTGCTGTAATGTTATAACGGAGAGCCTACGTTACCCTTGCGTGAAATTCTAAAATATAAGGACAAATATTGTCACTTTCCGTAATAATTAATTATATATTTTTTTTATCTGGTTTAATTAAAAACATCAGAAATCCTGTTTTCTATTTCTGCTTTGGATTTAACTCTTATATCTACTAACATTTGCTTTGTTGTTAATTAACTATTCAACACTGTGATTTTCTTCACAGACCCCTCTGATATCGAGTCAGTGTCGTACATCTCTACTGCCCACTCCTTGCGCTTTGTGTGGAAGGAACCTTCTTGTGAAAGCCTACATGGTGCTTTGGATGGCTATGACTACGATCTCTATGGTGGGCAGAGATCTGTCCGGAATACATCGCACACACGAAGGAACTATGTACACATAACTGGTCTTGATGCTTGCACAGAATATCGCTTCAGAATAAGAGTAGTTACTACCCAACAGAGAAGGAGTGCATGGCATATGAAAATGGCGATGACTAATATATCAGGTTTGCTAAATGAGATATCGGCTTACCGTTATGTGTATTCGCTATAAAGACATAAATGTTGCAAATTATCCGTTGTACACATCAGATTTCGGCGATTAAAGAGTATTTGTTTCTAAGGGAAAGTATGGCAAAACGGCTTTAATACAGTCCATCTATTGACGTTTCTCCAAGAGAGATAAAGAGGTTTTTAAATGCTAGTCCACTTAAAGGCTCAGGAATAATACTTATCCAACATGCATCAGAAAAAACTAAATTCAATTGAAGTCAATACATATTCTAAAGATAAAGATTAGATTTAGTAAATTCACAGTGCAATCAATTAATTATTGTGAACCTGAATTCGCCCCCAAAACGTTTTTTTTTTCCCTTCCTTTCTGTACACGTATCAGCTCCTGGAATGCCAGTTATTACAGAGCTTACCCCACATCAGGAAGATAGTGGCACTACTGGTCTAACAGTATCATGGCAACCTCCTTCCTCACCTCCATGCCAGCCTACGCATTATGAAATCAAATACTATGTTCTCCAAGGCGATGTGTGTGAGGATAACTCGAGGGATCGTATAATGACTTCAGCAGGGACCGTCAATGGTGCAACTTTCACCTTCAATGTCCTGGAGTTGCGTCCCAACTCTGAGTACAGGGTGTTCGTGAGAGGCAGAACCAGTAGCGGTTATGGTGATTCGGATTCCCAATCAGCTACTACAGGGTATTCATGTTAGTATTGTGTGTTCATGTACGTAGGGGAGGGTGACGGTGTACGTGTGTGGGCGGGTGAGGGTGTGTGTTTATGATGTGAGCATGAGGGTGTGTGTGGGTGCGCGCGTGTCCCTCCGAATCAGCTGTAGGAGAAGACAGAGAGCTGACAGTACTGCTAGACCAATTTACAGCTCATGATCTACTTTATATGACGCTAGACTTTATCATTAAAGTCAGTTCTTTCTTAAAGACATCTTTTTAATTAACTGTGAATCTAAGCATATCAGGAGCTCTCGTAGCGCAGTAGAATACATACTTAATGTTGGATAGTTTATGCGCTCTATAAATGCATTATTAAAATCATTATTATTATTTATCTGACTAGTTTGAATACAAGGGGAACCATAATCCTAATTCAGTTGAACGAATATACTTTGAATAAGACCTTGCAAAATATCATTGGAGAATATGTTATATGAAATGAGCTGGCCTGAAAGTTCAGTTTAGAAAAGGTATACTACAGGGGGGGGGGTTAGACAATGTTTACGAAGACAAAATGTAGATTAGCTGATAGTAAGGAAATGTAGATGAAGTACAAATTGAAGAATACGAAAAATGAATGAGAATGAGTTTTCCTTCTCTATTTTACAGATCCTACTGGTCCTCTAACTAATATCCAGTCCACTTCCACTAAGAAACACGGTATTGCCTTCTCTTGGGAGAAACCAGAATGCGGTTATCGGAATGGACCAATTTCAAGCTACGAAGTTATGCTCTCCAATTCTACAGGTAACCTAAATATGAAATAGGGTGAAATAAGGTGGAATCCCAGAGATTGCTTGTTTGAAAGTAAAGTTTAAAATTCTATCTAAAAGGGTATCTGCCCTTGACATCATTCCTGGTAGTGCTTCTACAATTCATTAAATACTTTTAAATTGTACTCATTTCGTGTGTAAGAATGATACAAAATAATTTAATCTATAAAAATTTCAAGGTAAAACCTTGACAGCATGGATCTCCTAGCTGAATTGCTTGCTATTGCTGAATGAAAATATGTTCTAACACTGAATAACACCAAATAGATAAATATATTTGTTTATTATAAGCGCCAATCAATTATTTATTTGCAATTATTTTTGGAAATAATACTACTACTAATAATAATAATGATACTAATTTCATTTATAGGGCGCCTAATACGTGCGTTTCTAAGCGCACAGGTGGTATTGTCTAACTCAGTATAATCATTCAACATGAGCGGATATGTCATATTGCGGAATAATATTTTGCAATTTTAAAGTATGAAATAATTATGCCCACCGTTTTCGTTTGGATACCGTTAGGATAATCTGAACGCAGAATCTCGTTTAATGAGTACTGAAGTATTGCTGTAAGCTAGAGGATGTTTTTGTCGGTGATGTGGATACAAATATTTAGAACAAATATTGACTTAAGTTCAAACATTGATCAAATGATCACGACCGGCATAAGCAAATAAGATGTAATATTTAATATGGTCTTCCATCATGATTATTCTTTTAATTTAGTCCGTCAATCATAGATGTAGAAAAATCTGCGCAACATTTTCAAATTAATGGTTTCCATTGTTCTATTCCACGGGCCTCATTTCGAGATTTCCTTAAAAAAGCAGTCAGTCTAGCTATGTTTCCTATGTACTTGCTTTATACTCAGGATTCCAATCCCAACACGGCTCTAACGTACTTTAGAAGACGTTTCATTTGCCACTCTCTACTCAATTATAAATGTGTACCTGATATGCATGAATAGTAACTTTGGCGGCTCGGCTTTATAAGCAAGGTAATAATGTCTTACGGACATGAGCGTCACTGTGTGATGCAAGTGAACACATTCCTGTTTTTTATTTTCAGGTGACGTGGTTTATCATGGTAATGTGTCAGCTAGCGCAGGACCCGGGCATGAGATATCTGACCTCATCCCCTATTCGATTTACAGCATCAGGATCAGAGCTTGGAACTATGAACTAGCAGGGGAATTTGGTCCCGCGATTTGGGCACAGACAGATGAAGCAAGTAGGTCTCACAATGCATGTCTACCAATTGTATTTTGATAACAACGAAGGGGAAAAAATCGTTAAGGACGAAAATTTAATCTTGTTCAAAATATAGCTGTTCGGTAACAATGTCAACCGTGTATTTATAGAACCAGAAATACAACTCTGAGAAACATCATGTTGTACTAAAATATTTGAACATTTAAACTTGATCATCTACAGGAACTAATGTTATTAGAACAGGTACTTGTACAATTCCTTAATTTTTTTTTTTTTTTTTTTTTTTTTTGGGGGGGGGGTTTCATTATTCACCTTTATTCATCCCCTCCCAAAACGAAAAAAAGGGCATAGAGAATGTTTCCCTTTTAAATAAATGGATCAGGGTTGTTTACTGTCTCTGGGTGTGCGTATGTGCTATGTGCGAGGACAATAGGATAATATCATTGCTTCAAAATATTTTGCTTCTTTCGAAGTCACAGTCACTGTAATAATCAATCAAATTTTTACATTGCTTGTTGAAATCTATCTTCCGCCAACTGTGCTAGTCAATAGGTTTACTTTGAGGATCTTTTAATTTAGAATAACCGACAGAAAAGGAAACATAATATCATTTTATGCTTTTTCCAACGTGTGACAGACCATTGTTGTTTCGTCCATAATCATCCTTCGACTTTTCTCCATGATGTGTACATTACAGAGCCAGCGCCACCAATCGGAGTAAAACTTCCATCTTCTGACCTGGAAAGCATCACAGTAGAATGGATGTCACCGAACCCTCCTCTAGGCAGGATTATAGGTTACTACATTCAATACTGGGAGACGTTTGGTAATAGTTTCACGCCCAGAAACGTCAGCATCCCGTGTCGGGACGGGCTGTGCTCTGACATTAACTACAAGTTTTCCACAGTTATTCCCGATCTCCAGCCGGACATGAATTATTCCGTTCAGGCAAGCGTGATTCGTGAAGGCGTTTTCTAAAGGATTCTGTATATTAAATATGGGATATAAAAATACTTGTTCATAATATTGTGATAACGGACTCGTTGTTTAAATTAGTATCCATCCGTAAAAAGAGTTTCTTTCGACAATGTCTGCAGAGATGGCATCGTTAATCTTGCGTTTAGCTAAGATAACTAAAAGATGTTTCACGATATGTTTGTTGTAAGACAGCTCATTATAGAACTGAAGGGATGACATTCAAAGGATGACGCGGGATAGAACCAGGAGAAGCAATCTGTAGGTTTCCTGGATTTTATAATGAAATATATATATATATATATATGAGTATGGTGAAGAATTTCTTTCACACCATCTTTGTATCTATATTCTTTCTGATGAAATGTTTTTATAATAAGCAATTCGTGCTAAATGGAAAAAGTGTCAGGAGGTTCATAACCTTTCCGTCCATCCATTCGAGATCAATCTCTAAATTTCCTTAAATCGTTCTAATCTGTAAGTAATTTCCCGCTCTAAATCTCCCTTTTCTATCACCATGTTTTTCTTTCACTATACAGGTCATGGCGGAGACCAATCGTGGTGTTGGTAGCCCAAGCCCGGACCCACCCCTTGTCAGGATTACATCAGAAGGAAGTACGATATTTATCTTCTAATTTCTATAATGTCCCATGTAGATCAAAGTAATTATTATAGAAATATACTCACCCCCATTCAGAAAGGGAAAGAAAGAATGAAACGTTCAGACACAGGGAAACATAAGCTATAATAATAAAAAAGAGAGCATAGAGAATTGTTTTCTTTTTAAATAAATTGATCCCAAATTTAGTATTTATTTAAAGTAATAACATAAGATGCAATGGAGTTATCTTGCAAATGTACCAATGTCTACAAATTCACCCCTATAAATCCCGGGCCAGTGGCTAATTTTTCTACGAACTGCCTATACCTGCGTGGTCATTTTCCTTGAATTCATAAATATATAAATATAATGTGCAACCAAAGCATGCAACTAGTTGGTGTGGCGTGATCGGAAACAGCGCTGCGCTTGTACTCAAATCTCCCGGGTTCGAAGTCCGGAGTGGCGGTCTTTTTGTTTTAACCCCCATTTTCTTTTGCTGATATTATAGTAAGGTTGACAATGACAATGACAATTGAAAAAGATTTGTAATGATTGTTGGTGAAACTTCGAGAAAATACAAGTATTTCAGTTGTAGTCTCTGTCGAAGTCGTCACAGCGGATAAATAGTCACAGTTCGTAGGTATAAGAAATTTATTTTCGGTAAATTGCAATGATCATTTGAATTCAAGACATATTTTATTTGTTTGTTTATATGTATGTTTGTTGTCTTGATTTGTGTATTGTATACAGTTTAGTAACGAACATATTTTCATTTTTTATTATCCAAACAGGGTCAACCTTTATATAAGGATTATGTTTCCTTTCAGGTTGCAACCTATTCAGTATATTTTATATCCTTGTCCAATATGTTCTTAATATGTATTCTATGTTATATAGCTGATAGTTATATGAAATGTTGTCTGAATGAAATTGAATGTACATAATGTAAGTGTACATTAGTTTCAGATAAATGTAGATGTTATCCCATAACCCCAGAGGGATATCAAGTGTTATGTTAGGTGTATGCAAGGAATGACTGCATTGCCCCCAAAACACATGATGATACATCCTATCACCAAGTGATAAGAAAGTGATCAATAATGTAATATTGATAATCCTTCCGCCAGATCTAAAACTTAACCTTCCATTCAAATGAAAAAAAATACAGTAGATACATATGCATATAACATCAAAGCAGGATTTAGAAACAAGGACGAGTTAGGGATGTCTCAATTCAGAAATATTGTCAGTGAGCACGTCTTTGATACGTACAATTATTGTTTTCGTATTTATATTGCGTTGAGTTGTACAATAATAACGCTTTCACTGTAATACATTTAAAATACCGTGTATTCGCTTATTCATTATGGCTATTTAGTCTGTTTTCTACTCCCTCTTTATCCTTGACAGTTCAAATAAAATAAAACAAACAGACTATCACTACGCTAAAAGTGTAATGTTCATCATTTAGTCATTAACTTTTGAGAACACATATCTGTGATGCAAGGAGATTTAAGGAGTACATGGTAATCAAAATTTGATTACCGTGTACTCCTGACATTTCTTTGAATCACAGATATGTGTTCTCAAAAGTTAATGACTAAATGATGAACATTACACAAAATGAAGGTCTGTAAACATACGAGTAATGATGGAATGTAGACCACATTTAATGTGGTCTACATTCCATCATTACTCGTATGTTTACAGACCTTCATTTTGTTATACCCAAAACACATCTTCCGTTTACATGTACACAGTGTGAGTCAAAGAAAAGTTTACACTTAGAAAATTGCTAATTATTTTAAAAAGCATCTATGAACAGTAAATAATTATACATCTTATAAAAGAGGGTTTTATCCCAAATCATTTGGTATCATTTTTGTGTGGTATGTGTCAACGCTTGGATGAACAGGAGGCATTGTTTGCGAGAGTGCAAAAATCGATTTGCGCCAAAGTTGCTTGTGTGATGTTTGAATAAAGCAATTGGGATTTGGGTATTAATTCGGTCTTTGTAGATCCAAATAACATCCCTAACTAAATGAATTATGCCACACATATCAAATATCGAATATTTAATATCAACGAACATGTGTGCGCGTGTGTGTGTGACTTTGCTTCTGCAAAAAGCATATGTAATGCATTTCATTTAATACATTCAATTCATTCTCTCACTCCATGAATCCTAACATTATACATGCTGTAGGCATCACTTTGGCGCAAGTCGATTTTTGCACTCTCGCAAAGAATGCCTCATGTTCATCCAAGCGTGAACACATACCACACAAAAATGATACCAAATGATTTGGGATAAAACCCTCTTTTATAAGATATATAATATTTTACTGTTCATAGATTATTTTTTAAATAATTAGCAATTTTCTAGGTGTAAACTTTTTTTTGACTCACACGGTATTTTAAAACTTATTTCCAGGACCCGCATGTGTACAGGCCCTAAGGGTATCTTCTTCAATCACGACAGTTGAAGTCAGCTGGGAACTGTCATCTAGCCAATGCTCCCCTGACTACTATATCATACGCTACAGTCTCTATCAGAAGCTTGCCTGCTCTTCACCAGAAACCACCCCAACAGAGTTTGAAGTTAGCACCACCTCTACACAACTCAATAATTATAATCTAGTGGGGTTGGAGCCTTACTCGCGATACAAGATCTCCGTTATAGCTGTAAATGGTGCCGGGCAGAGTGAACCCACGATCGGTTATTCAGATACTAGGCCAGGATGTGAGTAATGAACTAATAAGCAAAGTATCCTTTATATATACAAAGTTTAAAGAAATGTACAAGGTGATATATTTCGTTATCCGTGTTTGTAGGGATATTAGGTATCTCTTACAAAAACAAAGCTGTGATTGGTCCAAAGCTCGTCACGTGATGTCGATTGCGAGGATCGTAATCAACATTATTTATATCACTCGCGGTCAGCTATAAGGAGTATTTTCACTCGCCAATTCCCTTCAGCGCTGCACGAATTTCTGAAAATATGACCTCTTGGAAAAATGTAGCTCCATTCAGTAGTCTAAACACCCTACTGGTCGATATATGTATTAGATTCTCTGCATATAACATCGCATTGGTGTAATAATATCAATTTAAAGACTTTGAATGTATTTAAAGTATGAATTGTACAGTTTCATTGCCATGTATATTCCCTTCACCCTTCACGCTAGCAATACTACCCTAGCGAATAACACGTCAAGTTTGAACGGATTTAGGTACGTTCTCTTATATTTCTGCTTTACTTTAGCACCGTCCAACATTACAAATGTCAGGGTTAATCCAGAAAGGACGTCTCCAACACGATTAGGATTCACATGGCAACCTCTCAACTGCAGAAATGTGAATGGAGACTTCTGGTACTACTATCCAAGAATCTACAAGGATGGTGATAGAAGTAATCCAGCGGCTCGGAGGATATACTTGGATGATGACATTTCATACTCATCAGTAGAGTTCAATGGTCTTGAGGCATGCACGATGTATGAACTGAGTATCAATGCAGGCAACCGTGACGTGTCAACTACTGGAAAAGTGTCTTATGCTATCGGTGTAACAGGAGTTACTTGTAAGTGTTAACAAAAAGTACCAAGAAAATAATCTTTTAGAATCAACTTCGAAATGTCACATTGCCCTGTTTTGCAAACGTATTCCAATTATTTCGTTCTAAAACTACGTAGTTAAATCATAATTTTGGGAGAGATCCACATTCCTATAGTGATACCTAGGTTTAATTACCTTTATTTCCATATACATGTACGACATTATATTGCACAAACACGGATCATGTCTTTGAGATAATTAAGGGTTTGCAGGTAGAGATAACTAAATTTGTCCCGTTACAAAGTGTCGTTTTTACGATGTTTACCGATACTTTTTTTTTAAGCATTTTACCTGTTTTCTAGGAATGTTCATAAATAAAAGTAATAGTACGGGGCGGGGATTCTCAACTGAATATGTTAGCCTCTTTCAATTCAATATTTAAATACGTCATGCATTATGATTGTATTGATAATTGTTATAATCAACTGTGGTTCAGATATTGAACCTGTATTGACTCGATACTGTTATCATAAGAAAGGGTCCAGGGATATATTTTTTCAATAAGGATTTATTCATATGATGTTCTGGCAACCGAAGCTGAATTGCAGGTCATTTATACAAGGTAAAAACATCATGATATTAAAATACACTGAGCATTATACATGTTAACATAAAATACAATTAATGACATATAAAAGGATAGATATACTATATACATTTATACACATAATAGGCAACATCATTAAACATAAACATATACAAAAATACATTAAGCTTACTTTTTTGAATAATAATCGTTTAAGATACGAACAAAATAGGGAATAGAGCTATTATTAAAGCGATTGGTTTTACGAATAAATTGAGAATATTTCTGTACATTTCGTAAATTAAATTTAAAAATTCTTTGACTTGGTAGCCATAAACACAATTCATGCTTTTCTAAGTTAATGGCGAAATAAAAACAAAGTTTATTCCTACGTTCTCCCAACGTTAACAAATTGCACAAGTCTAGAGCATGATTATATGTTTCATAATTAAGTCCCAAAATAATTCTACATGCCCGTTTTTGTATTCGTTTAATATTATCTGTTTGTTTACGCGTTAGGTTGGAATGAAAAAGTGGGGCACAATACTCTAATATTGGTCGTATGTATCCAGTATAAACAATAACGAGATCACTAAAAGGTAAATTAAAACGTTTCAAGAAACGTATCATATATAACTTTCGTTTGCACTTCTTTAACATTTCCTTTACTTGAGTATCCAATTTTTAATCACATTGAATATAAACTCAAAGAACTTTGATTACATTTTCTTCATTTAAAAGTGTCTCATCAATATACAACAGTTGGTGAGTTTGATTTTTCATAAAGGAGACCGTCATAGCAATGCATTTAGTTGGGTTAAGTTTCATATTATTGAGTAAAGACCAATTTTCTAATAACAATAATTCCGCTTGCAATTTTGATATTTATGTACAAGTCCGGCTTTCTACTATAGTTAAATCATCTACATACTTATAAAAAGGGAATAAACTATGATGACATGCATTGTTAACCATAATTAAAAATAATATAGGCCCCAACTTTGTACCTTACGGGACTCCTAAATTGTTATTTTTTACATTTGAAATACGACCTTTATACCTTACTACTTGTTGGCGGCATTCTAAACAATCTACTATTAACGAAATGACACATGGTCGTACATTCAATTTAACAAGTTTACAAATGAAAATATTATGATCAATCCGGTCAAACGCTTTATAAAAATCGGTTAAAACTATGGTTGAAATTCTCTTTTGTTTATCTGCATTTTTGTATAAATTATGTAACATTCCAATTAAATAATGGCAAGTAGAAAGACCACGACGATTTCCATACTGGTTTTTATCAATCATATCACCAATATCCTCCCACAACCACTTAGTAATGAAAGTTTCAGCTATTTTAGCAAAGTAAGAAGTTAGGGCTATGGGCCGTAATTCGAGTAGAGTTGGTGGATATGATTTGGGTACTGGTATTATCTCAGCATACTTCCATACTTGTGGAAACACAAGTGAAAATAAAAACGGACAAAAGCTGTTTCTTGTATCACGGTTTGTCCACCGCATTATGATGCTTACGGCGCTCCATTTAATACATAACCGAGTTTTGGGCAGGCTTCAAATTCTTATGCTCACTACAATGAAGGAAACCCTGTCTATCTAATTATTTTAAATTCTTTAACTCTTAAAAATAATTTATTCAATGTTTACAGAGCTAGAAATATAATTTAGCTTCATCTTTGACTACAGAAAAAAAATGTAATTCGATGGAGTTGCACGACTAGCAGACAGTTATCTAGCTTGTGGTTACTGGTTGGTGTAATGTTGCCCTTCTAGAATACAAATTGCTATTCTGAGATGTACTACATTTTGCAAGATTAACAATTTATACATTTATCTCCATTTGTGTTTAATAAATTTAGTCACAAGTGCAACCGCTTATGCAACTGGGAATCAACTAAGAGTTCATTGGAGTGTTCCGTCTCAATGCAATGTGGATTACTACAGGGTATCATATCAGCTCATCTCACGTAAGGCATGTGAAGATGTTTCTGTAATAGATGCTCCAGTCTACGAACTCAACGTCACATCAGTTTCCACAGATGTCTCCAAATACATTTCGAACTTGGAATATTACGCCACGTATAGCATCTCCATCATTGCCGTTATTTGGCGAACAGAGAGCCTACCTATGAATGTTAGTGGAGACACATTGGCTGGAGGTATATAAACAATTATGCTATTAAAAACATGTGATAGCGATGGCGTATCTACGGAGGCGGGGCAGAGGGGGCGTGCTCCGAACGGCAATTGAAGGGAACGAAAAATATATATGCAAAAGAAAATTGGGGGAAAAACGCAAAAGAGAAAACTAAAAGGAATAAAAGGAAAAATATATTAACTATAATATGAACTCTCAATTTGCAGAATAAATAGCATTATAAATGATTTTGTTATTAAAGTTATATATGCGACAGTTTCTAAAGCTTTGGCTCATCGCATGTGTTTCTTTAGGATCCTGAAATTTCGCGCCCCACTATAAAAGTTTTGTATACAGTATTCTGTCAATGGTTCGAGACTTATTTAAATGCTAAGCCTTTGCTTGCTCCCTATTTTATAATTATCATCAGCTTCTTGTTATATATAAGACAAAAGACAGATGCAAAACCGTATAAAGTTATTTTTTAATTGAACGAAATCTTAATTTTCCGTTTTTATTTGTTTGCCCCGGGCACCATCATCAGTAGAAACGTCACAGAACACGAGATTTTGTACTGATTTACATGACAAGCAATATAACACGCACAAAAACATTTAATTTGTCTGGGGATACGTCTTCCCTGAACAGTTACGAATATAAAGAAAAAGATTACGAGCTCACTGAACATGAAGATTAGCTGATAGTAAAACAAAAATAAAGATTAGGTAAAAATTGAAGACTAGGAAAATGATAGGTAGGTATAGTTTACTGCTTGCTTAGTAAAGGCTCATGCATTAGGGAATGGTTACGAACATAAAGAAAAAGATTACGAACTCACTAAACATGAAGATTAGCTGATAGTAAACAAAAATTATATAAATGAGGTAAAAATTGAAAATTAAGACAAATGAATGAGAAGAAACTTTCACCTTTATTTTACAGATCCTACTGGTTTCCCTACTAATATCCAGTCTACTTCCACCAATAAACACAGTATTGTGTTTACTTGGGAGACACCAGATTGTGGTAATCGAAATGGACCAATCTCAAGCTACGAAGTTATGCTCTCCAATTCTACAGGTAACGTATTACAACCTAAAGACGGAAGAGGGAATAAAAACCTTAAAGAGGTGGAATCTTAAAGATTGCTTGTTTGAAGTAAAGTAAAACAGAAGAAAATACTTTTTGCCCTTGGTCTTGGCATCATCCCTGGGGGTACTTCTACACATCATTTTTTGATCGATATAAATTGTACTCATTTCGTGGGGGAGAATGATGAGGGATAACTTTATCTATAAATAACGAGGTAAAAATTTGACCATATGGAACACGTAGCTGCTTTGCTTGCTGTTGCTGAAAGAAAATATTTTCGAGTATATTTATTTGTAAAAAATGAACCTGTTGTTTTTTCCTAATGAGATTAATAAATTAAACGGAGAAGTATACAGCTTATAAAATTAAATAAATAACTATATTTATATTAATTATAAGTGCCTATCAATTCATTTTCATTTTTCATGGGAATGAGCGGATAAGGTCATGTTACATGCAGAGTACTACTTTTCCATTTATTCGTTATTGTATCTAGGATTTTCTGAACGCAGAATCTCGATGAATGATGAATTCTAGTCGGTACTCAAGTATTGCTGTAAACTAGAGCTTGTATTTGTCAGTGATGTGTTGATAGAAAAAAGGAAAGAAAAAATATTAACTAAAGTTCAAACATTGATCACATGATCACGACCGGCAAAGACAAACAAGATGTAGTGTTTGTTTTGGTCTTGCATCATGATGATGATTCTTTAAATTTAGTCCATCTATCATAATCCAAAGAGATAATCTGCGCAATATTTTCAAATTAAAGCTTCCATTTTTCTATTCTGCGGAGTCATACAATGTTGAGTTTTCCTATAAAAAAAATGTAGCCTAGCTCTGTCTTCGAGATACTAGATTTACGATCTATAATAACATTTATGTACGCTTGATGTCTTTTGTGCAGATGTTGTAGTCTAATGGATAAGTCCCCGGACTGTAGACCACATGGGATTCAAATCCCAATACGCCACTAATAATAATGCACCTTAGCAAGACGTTACATGTGCCACCTTCCACTCAATTGAAGATATGTACTTGATATGCGTGAGTGCTAGTTACTTTAGCGGCTCGGCTTAAATAGGGTAATAATGTATATATAAGGGCCATGAGCGTCAGCAGGTAAGTGATGCATATGAGAGCTTCATACGTAGACATTTTTATTTTGTTGTTCATTTCCAGGAGACGTGGTTTATCATGGTAATGTGTCAGCTAGCGCAGAACCTGAGCATGAGATATTTGAACTCATACCCTCTTCGAATTACAGCATTAGGATCAGAGCTTGGAACTATGAACTAGCAGGGGAGTATGGTCCAGCCATTTGGGTACAGACAAATTAAGCAAGTATGTCTCCACATGCGTTTCTTCTAGTTTTATTGATAACGATGAACTATAAACAATTTGTGCGTAAAGGACGAAAATTACATTTTTTGTCAATCCAGAAATACAACTCCGATATGAATATCGTTTGTGCTTAAAATAGAACTTTTAGTTTATATCATCTACAGGAACTAATGATTTGTGAACATGTAATTGTACAATTCTTTAATTCGTTTTGTTGTTAAATACCTGTTTTCACCCCCTTCCCCAACGGAAATAACAAGATCATAGAGGAATGATTTTCTTAAAATAAATTGATCCCTAATTAAGTATTTATTTCCAGATTACCAACCCAGCACCCACCAACAACCCACCAACATCGTCGACATCCTTGTCAATGTCATGCAGTCCAGAGATACCTACGATAATGATGATCAGGGATTTGTACGAAGCGTTATGGGCCATAACAGGCACGGTGGTAATGATGAGGACTGTAATGATGATTAGGCTTGTTGCATTATGTAACTCACATTCGCATCGATTGGGGACATTGAACTGGGGCTCACATTGCAATTAATATTGAGGATTTTATACTCAAACCCTGGAGTCTCAATTTATAACACATGGATAAATAGGATTCACAATTGGGAGACATTGATAAAAAAAAAGTCGGGCTTACTCGGACCGGAAAGGTTAAGGGTTAGGGTTAGGCTTAGAGTTAGGGTTAGGGTAAGGGTAAAATGAAAAAGAAAAAAATTACCGCTTTTGCAGCGCAGACTCGTACCAAGGTCCGAGTTAGCCCTGATCCGATAAAAACTACATACTTGACCCATTAATATGCAGTACATACTCGTACAACTAGCAACATTGAAGAGATTGATGAAAGTAACAGGGGTACAGTTTGTGACCAAATAATGGTGACCAAAGAATGAGATGGTGCTTAATGCTCGATATCTAAATATATGATTGATAATAGGTGTGCAAATATTTTTGTCGTCTTACCAGGTTTTGATTGAGACCATCGTTTATACCCTGTTCATACATGTAAATGTAGAGAACCTTACACAAGTGAGTACTTCCTACACAAGAAATTCAGTATTTCAATGCAGCTTTTTACCTAGGTTGGTCTATTTACTTAGAAAAACTACATTGTATTGTAGCCGTTGAACACTTCACAGAATATTGACTTAAAGCGGGACTGCATTACGTGTAGCTACACGCGCCCTCTTCATAGCAAACAATGCCTAAGCGGTACCCATTAGCCCCCATGATCCCCTTTTTTATGAGATAACAACCTGCCAGTGACCATGCAAGGAGGTATAATCTACCCTGGCCAAACTAGTCCAGATAGGCTTTAAGTCTGCATGCAAAGGGATGGCAGTACATTGGCTGTGTGTCAGAACAGTGTCGCGTAAACGGGAGATCCTGGGTTTAACACCAATTCGATGAGCAAATGTTCATGTAGTAATGCATTAATTATCATCACCAAGTCACCTCAGAGAGCACTTGAAGATGTTCTATAAAAGTTCTATAAAATATGAACTTTTGCATGCATGAAATAAAATGATTGAATTACACACTTGAGGTTTACGTTTGATAATAATACCATTAATACTACAGTGCTTTTATAGTGCATATGACTGCTGTAACTGGGAGGTCCGGGATTGGAAACCAAGTCAATGTGCAGGTGCTTTTTGGTAAGGCATTAACTCTCATCACTAAGTCCCTCAGAGAGCACTTGAATATGTTGGTATCCTTGTTTCTTAGATACAAGCATACACATGCCTTCTTAGCGGTGAAGAAAAACCTTCAATCAAATCAAACCAAAGTAATACTCCCTTCTGTGGAGTACTTTAGTGCAACACTATGACAACCTCATTTCAATTACTTATCCAGTTGTATTTATCTCAACCTTCTCAATAGATTTGTTTTTTTTTCCACTATCTTTATTGGCTGCGTATAGTTTTTAAACTATTTTCAGTTTGGTTTCCTTTTTTATAATACAACTTATTTAGTCCATCTATCATATAAGGGAATCTTTTGTGTTCTGTGGTTGTATGATTATTGTTGGTGTTATTTTTTAAACTTCTTTTTAGCTTTAATAAACTGTGTTTACAATGAACTGACATTGTTACATTTAGAATTGGAGAAGATATCGTCTGTTTGGAGCAGGAAGGCAATTGATGCTGTATAACCTGGTATGACTTAATTCCCTTCTGGCTCCGAACAGACAGAACATTTGATGTTTATACCAGATTTGTGTACATTTTCATTTATTTTCCACTAGACCTTCTCATTCTGAATGGAAATAAGTTTCACTTTCAATATGATATATATTTGTTTTCATTAAGGTTTTATTTCTACATTAACTGCATATGAAAATATATTCGATTAATAGGTGGTATTAAAACAATAAAAACGATGTTATGCATGCCATTAAATACAAAGGATGCTTACCTAATCTGCAATAATGAGGAGAAAACCTTGGAAGCATTATGCTTGTGAATAAGGTTCCCTTTACAAATACGTTTGTTATATATCATGGAATCAACAGCAATACAAAACGAAATATTTACCAATAGGCTCAGAAGTGCTCTGAAGTGCCCAGCTTCAAGTGTATGTCGCCCTCAATTAGCATGCTAAAAAAACAGAACGATGTGACTGAGAGAGAGAGAGAGGTAACAGGCCTATAACATGTATTGTTACGGACAATGCCTCACCTACTCTTTTACATCTGTAGTGATACTATTATACAAATGTTGACTGCTTTAAGGGGCACAGTTAAAAGTACACCCCAGTGTGATCTAGAAGCTGTACTGTACACAGAGAAGAAGTTGAATGGTATATAGAGTTGGCTTGAGATCACCGAGGAGTTATAGTTTGAACTGTGACCCGACAATTCAGCAGCCACTAATTGTTTTTTTATGCATCCGACTTTTTGATTCCCAAAAAGGAGAATTTTGACAAAATATCCTATTAAAAATGTATGGAAATTGCGCATAAATACTGCGTGCATCTATTGTTATCTTTATGCGCATCAAGGCATTCTTACATTGTACATGCCATTGGAACTATGCCTAGTCAATATTTTGTGTTCAAATACCTCTCTTTAGAAATCTAGCCATCTGATTGGTCGGAATTGGAGTCGTGCATGCCCGCCTACCAGTCACTAATTTTTGTTAAATGCCCGCATGCCCCAGTTAACGGGCCGCATGATTAAATTCTGCAAAGATCCCCTTTGGTTTACGTGTATAACGTTTCTTTGTGCGAGCGCAGATACCATAAAGTGTGTGTGCGATTCCCGAATGATCGTAACATTCAGGCAGATTTCCAGCGAAGATTAACAGTGTCTCAGATTTTCTGTGATTTTTTAACCAATCTTTTCTCAAGAAAAGAATAAGACAAGAGTTATTTGTAGATTTTTGTGTGAAATCGGTATATAAAAGAAATATGGACTACTTTAATATTCGAGGCATAGCTGTTTCTGTGCCGGCTCTCGGGGATGTTGCATCCTGCCGTGATCCCTCGGCGCGCCGCCCACCGCGTCGCGTCTCGGGGCCATGGTAGGACCCCCCCCCCCCCCCCACGCCGGGGGATCGAAGGGACCACATTCAAGTTTCCAGTTCCCGAAATTTCTGGTAAAGGGGTATTTTCACGCAACAAAGTCCGGCTCGTAATACACCCCAAAATCAGACCGTATTGAATTTACACACCAGCGATAGGGGTGCTTTCAAAGGGAGAGAATATGTATACGCGTACTCTAAATACCGCTGAGTGGGGGGGGGGGGGGGAGGCGGGGCAAGATGCAATGCCCCCTTGTCCCTATAGAAACTGCTTTGCATCTTATAGCCGTCAATATATCTATACAATGCTGCATATTAGCCGGAAGTGATTTTTCATGCCTACAACTTTGACTAATTAGAGGTCCAGAATTGTGCTATATAATATTCTTATCTGTTGATTACATGAATTTACATGCAATGGCTAAGTCAGCATTTGATTTTATGCTGGGAAAAAAGTTTCTGAAATGCTTCTTAAAGTTACAACACTTAATATACTTTTCTGTTGTGTTTTGTATTGCTTTCCAAATGTTAATAAATTGAATGGAAAAACAAATATTCTTTAAAAAAAAAAGCGTAAGAATTATGAAAGAATGCTGCCCTTTCGTGCTACGTTATGTCATGCGAGTAATATTGTGCCTACACAGAAATGAATGATAATGAGAAAGTATTAGCTAAGAAAGAGAGAGAGTATACAAGAGAGAGAATTGTGGTACATAGGGAAAGAGAGAGAGAGAGAGAGAGAGAGAGTGAGAGGACGAGAAAGAGAGAAAGAGCCGATACAAAGAGAGAGAGAGAGAGAGAGAACTGGTCCAGATAGAGAGAAAGAGAGAGAGGGGGAGAAAGGAATATAATAGTAATGATAATAATAATAATGATGATGAAGTTAATATAATGATAATATGAAATAATAATACAAAATAATAATAATAATATATTTCCGAATTCTACGCAATCGTACATTTTCAATTGTTGTAAATTCATTAACTTTCTTATATTATTCTACGATGTAAAAACGCTATATATCCGTGTTTTCACCTGACTACGCCATTGTAAATTTACTACTATGCATTATCTATTTGTGTATTATATTTTCTATTGTATTTTGTTCATGTGCTCTATGTAATGCTGACAAACTGGATTTCCAAATGGACCAATACAATTAATCTGAATGAATCTGAATCTGAATGAATCTGAATGAAAGAGAGTATAGAAAGAGAGAGAATTGTGGTGCATAGGGAGAGTGAGAGGACGAGAAAGAGAAAAAAGAGCCGATAAAAAGAGAGAGAACTGGTCCAGATAGAGAGAGAGAGAGAGAGAGAGAAGGGGGAAAGCCCGGTGTCGTGGTCCACATCCACAACCCTATTAGCTATACCGGAAGTCGAGACCGGGGGTTACAGTGATTCCGTTCATTTCTTGCCCCCCCCCCCCCGGCACAGCCAAATATAATAATAATACTACTACTACTACTACTACTACTACTACTACTACTACTACTAATGATAATAATAATAATTATTCGAGGGTTTTCTGTCAAACTAAGGACCTGCTCTTGTGTTAGTTCTTACATGGGATGGTTTAAAAATGTTTATATGTTCTTGCACATTACCAAATGACAGCTATATGAATTGTGGTTTCCCAGCCTTTCATAATGATGTGGACACTATGTACATACTACATACATGTAATAGTTTATGTGCACCCTGTAATTGGTATGCAGAAATATTAAACAACAAATGGAAACTTTACTAAAAAATCAACCTAGCTCTTCTTTTTGTTTTATAACAAAGACAAATTTGAACATCAGAACGTCAGTGAAAGCTAAAACTTTAATAAATAATATTTAAGCGAAACTAACCACTTTGGTGTCTAATTAATATCTTTTCACACTAATGAATTCATTTGCATATCTATAGTTTCCAAGCAAAAAAGTGAATGTGGTTTTGTTGTTTTTTGTTCAATGTACTGCAAATAGTTGGAGACAACCATTGCACCAATTCCAAAATGAAAAATACTAATTTCTTCCAATGGGATAGGAGCAAGTTTACTTTGCGGCTCAAATTTCTATAAGTTGTAAGTGATATGTCGAAAATTCTAACCAGTCAATAAAAGATTACAATGAATTAAAGCAAAAGAACAAAATAACGTTATGAATATACCTCGTTAGTATTCTCTATATAAAAGATGATTTAACTTTAATATTTACTTCGTTGTGTTGTCTCATTATTCAATAAATAGTATAGTATTAATGACTGCTTTAATATTCGAGAAATAGTTGTTTTTATACGCTCAAGGGAAGGTTACAATTGTGCTATTGCCCTCGGCACGCCTCGGGCAATAGCACAATTGTAACCTTCCCTTGAGCGTATAAAAACAACTATTTCTCGAATATTAAAGCAGTCTTTAATACTTTTATATGCCGACAAAGAAAATAATTAACTTATGACACCACCTTGGTCTTTCTCTAGTTTATCTGCACGGAGCTACGGTAGCTATTGGACGTTCGAAAAGAAAAAAATAATATTCATCAATTAAAACCAAGATGGCTGACAACGGAGTTAGTTGACTACGAGACTTTCTCGGATTAATCATTAATTTAGGATCTAAATGAGCAAGCTATCGTAAGTCAAATAAGCTATATAGACCTATATGTTATTTCTATTTTTTTAAATATAGATCTAGACTCTAATTATTGCAATATCCCAGCATTTATGAGGATGTAAGGAGTGAAAATCTTGTTGCATATCTCATTCATCGCGGTCCGACCGAACCGAACCATTTGTTCCGTACAGTCCCCATAGGACGAACTTCAGTCTCTATAATTGGAGGCCTAGTGCAGCAAGACGTAGTCTCAGTTGAACAACCGACGATTAGAGAGACTGAAGCTTTTCGTCTATACTTGACCTACTTACTAGAATCTAGGCCTACTAGATCTATTTTGAAAAAAATTATGGAGAATTTGACGTATCCTTTTTGGTGTTCTTACTGTCAGCAAGTCTTGCATTTAAACATCATCCAGAAGTTGAAATCTTGGGAGAGTTTCTTCAGCCATTTTTGCCTTCGCTTTGGAATTTAGTACGATCGAGATTGCCGTACTGAAATTATCGACCAATTCTTCACACACGTACAGTATCCTCGATCGCTCAAACCAGCTTTTAACCTGTGAACCTATGGGTATTTCACCAAGACTGAGCTATTTTCCCGGTAACCATGGTAACTGGAATTTTACCGGGAATTTTACAGGAATAGTTAAAATTTATGACTGCAATTTCGACCAATCAGATGGCTGGATTTCTTAAGTGAGGTATATAATTGTATTTAGTACATCAGGTCATTCTTTTCCCCTAAGATATTATGGATGTTATTTTACAATTATATTATCTAGTATAAATAATTATTATAATTGAATGGGCATCCATGTAATATAGGAAATCGTAGAGTTTCTATTCGTAGAGTAAAGGCTTTGTGTAGGTTGAAGCTAGTTTTACTCATTGTGTTTGGGTGAGCCCTACAAGTCAACATTTATAAATTCATGGATTATTAATTATCTAAATCTAGAGACTATTTTTCTATTATAGCATTGTTAAAATTAGGGCGATAAAGATGGTAAATTAATAACAAAATGAATTCAGTGAGAACTTGCTCGACATCAGTGCGTTTGCAGGTGTTTGCCTGGCAGGGGTTGATAATTAAGACCATCCCATTACCACCTTGAAAAAGAAGAAGATATGTATGGGCAGGCGCGTACGAAGGGGGGGGGGGGGGGGGTTGGGTTTGGTAATTTTTTGTGTGTAACCCCCCCCCCCCAAACCCCCCTAACCCCCCCCCCCTTTTTGTTTAAATTCCCATGACCGAACTTAAAAAGGTGACCTTACCCCCCCCCCCCCCCCCCAACGGAGCAAAATGTCAAATTTCAAAATTTCGAGACCAAAAAACAAAAAAAAAGTGTCCTCTTACCCCCCCCCCCCCCCCGCTTATTCAGCGGTCGGCTGAGTCGTTGCAAAATTTTCGGACCGATTTATAAATGTTAACCCCCCCCCCCCCCCTTGAAAAAATTCTGCGTACGCGCCTGTGTATGGGGAATGCATGAATATCAACCATCCTCTGGTGTCAATACCCATTTGTTTCTGTGTGCTAGAGAGGGTTGAGTTCTAGGAATGTTCAGAATTAAAATTAAAAAAAATCTTATCATGGAATGTGACAAAAGTATGATATATGACAAGATTTTAGAGTCCCCTTCATAACAATTGAACCTAAAACCGCCCAAAACCCATTTTTGCCAGAAAATATGATTCAAGATGGCCCACTATCAGTACCCTATGATTTGTTCTGTTTCTTGTTTTCGAGTATATAAAGCAGTAAATCAAAATTTTCAAATAAAATGATATTGATTTATGTCTTTGTATGAAGTTAAAACTAGTCTAAAAAAGGTTTAAAGGATGAATTATGTCATTTCCGTACCCATGCCAGAATTCAACCCCTTTTAAGTTGTATTAATACATGTATTTTGACAGATGGAAACGTTTGCTTGGATTTGTCTCATAAATGAAGTTGACCACAAACTTACTCCCGCTCATCGTATGATATTAAAATCTACACATAAAATGTTTACACCACGCCGCCGGAAGAGTGTGGTATTTCATATCGCCAGCTATTTTACACATAATGCCAATATACTACGGTTTGTAGATTAGGTATAAATTGCCTAATTTAAGAGGGAGGCACCGATTGATAGAGCAGAGGGCTCGACTTAACACTGACAAACTTATTTTACCTGTTTACTAGTTTGTTCACATACGTATCAGGGCGTCCCTACTTTGTTGGAGAAAGTCCTTTTCTGGACTCTTGATTGTATTGCTCTTTATAGCTGCTAAATAATTACCTATTATTGTCTTTACCAAACGATGTACCTTGTAAATAACTTTCTTTCATTTAACAAAGTGTTCTTGAATAACTCAAATTCAATAATCGATGACGTTAACTTTGTTGTTGTTGTTGTTGACAAATCCCTCTCCTTAAACTCAATATTAGTCTATACATATTACAGTTATATATCCGGATATTAATTGCGTAACGATACTTTATACAAGGTGTGACAGAAAGAGAGGAATATTACCCTTTTCCTACACTTCAGCTCCTAATTAGACCTTAACTTCCCGTTTCTCTTACTATCTGAACCATCTGAAAGGTTTGTATAGTATAAAGCTAAAGGATGTCAAATTTATTTGGTCAGGTTTGTTACATTTCTTTTTAAAACGATTTTCGGAATTTCTGATTACATAAAACTTACCAGAGATGAAAAGGGCACTTATGAGAATGAAAAAGGACCACTTACTGCGGATCCACGATGGGCCTGGCCCCCTGCTTATTCACTGGCTGGCTGAGTCGCAACTAAATATGTTTTCACGGATTGGGTCCCCCTCTTGCCACCTGCTGGATCCGCCACTGGGGGCACTTGTCAGTTTTTAATAGATGCGTTTATCAGACGTAAAAAGGGACATTTATGAAAAAGTGAAGACGATCTTATGAAAAATATGGAGGGGTGCACTTATCAAAAAGATTTTTTTTTTTTTTTTTTTTTTTATAAGGGGAAGGTGCAGTTCTTACAAAGGAAAATAGGCACTTGTCCTATGTCTATCTCCACTACCCTAGATGCTACAGACTTCTAACGAATTCATCTGGATAGTCCGAGAGAGTCTCTTTCGGCTGCCACGTGAAAACACGGGCGTAAATGCATGCATATCGCTCTAATTCGATTGCAGTTCTAGTTTCATCCTGCTGTTAATGTGCATCCGCAAGAAGCCTCTATACAGTTGTAATGACTAACTTTTATTAGGCTTTAGACAAATGGGGGTTATCTTTACATATTCTTTTCCTCAATCACCACCATGGTTTCTTTTATAGAAACACCTGTAAGTACTTTGCTTGTTACCTCCAAATTTTCTGTTTCCAATAACAATACAAATTATGTTACTAGCATTGACAAAATGCAAGGTACTTCCCATTTTCATTTTTCTTCCATGCATAAAGTATAAGGACAGTATTTTTTTTAATGAATTGAAAATGCTTTATTAACAACGTTAACAGCAGCCTGAATGCTGAATTGCATATCGATTCACAATCAAATAGCAGCAAATCACATTTGAACTTACAAAAATATACGTTAATCAACATGTAAAAGAAACACATATTCAACTCTTTTAAAAATTAAAAGAGGGTGCGCGGAGAAAAATAAAACGAGTACAAAATTATTAGTAAAACATACAACAGTAAACAAATTATTACGGTCGATATTATTTTGGCAATTTGAGTGTGAGAGAGACAGGGAAAGTGAGATAGGGGAGAAGAGGGAGAGAGGGGGAGAGAAAGAAAGAGTGAGAGGGGGGGTGAAAGAGTGAGGGAGAGAGGGAAGAGAGAGAAGAGAGAGAAGAGAGAGAGAGAGAGATATGACAGAATGAGGGAGCGAGAGAGAGAGAGAGAGCGATGACAGAATGAGGGAGAGAGAGAGAGAGAAAGGGAGTTTTAACAATATGTTTACATTAAAGTCACAATAACGACAACAAGTGACTGATGCATAGAGTGAAGGCATACCAATACTATCAAATCCACATTAAAAAGAGACAAATATTTAATTTCTTTTGAGAATATATATTTTCGATAAAAAAGTGCCACTGTCAGTAACTACGACATTACTAATTACCAGTTTATAGATGAATTCCAGCTGTATCATGTAAAATTACACACTATATTTATTCTTATATTATTCTAGTGTAAACATTATGTTTTTGTCGATCATGGCCCTCCTGACAGAGCTTCACGACCCACGGGTTGAGAAGCGCTTTTAA
This sequence comes from Strongylocentrotus droebachiensis, assembly GCA_035222895.1. Classification (NCBI taxonomy): domain Eukaryota; kingdom Metazoa; phylum Echinodermata; class Echinoidea; order Camarodonta; family Strongylocentrotidae; genus Strongylocentrotus; species Strongylocentrotus droebachiensis. The sequence goes on along the minus strand of JAVYIG010000123.1, from coordinate 628,406 downwards.
TAAGGAATGAAAGGGTCCTGATGAAAAGCAATTAATATTGATTCGGGATACCCTTTCCGAAATGAATAAATGAATGAATAAATAATCATGATACATAAATACAAGACTTTAAGATACTTTTCCTAATTTCAGCTGTATATTGTCAACATGTAAATTTGTTCAAACGTCATGATATAATCCTCAAAGTAAATGCTTGCGATGTTGTTTTTAGATATAATTCTATGGGTAGTCTCTGCACTCCTCTCTCTCTCTCTCTCTCTCTCTGCGCGTCTGTCTATCTGTATCTCTCTCTCTCTCTCTCTGTATCTATGTCTGTCTGTCTGTCTCTCTCTCCGTGTGTGTCTCTGTCTATATATCCCCCTCCCCTCTTCCTCTCCTATGTCTCTTTGTCTCTCTGTCCCTCTCTCTCCCTTTCTCTCTCCCCTCTCCGGCCCCTCCTCCCTCTTTCTCTGTCTCTCTTTATGTCTGTTTCTGTATCTTCTCTTCGTTCTCTCTTGATTTCGATCTAAGCCGTTTGATATATTTCTTTCCTGCAGTTTCTCATCTGTCTCTTAAAATCATTCTACTCTATTCATCTCACTTATGGCTTTTCGGGGAAGCCCGACTCCCCCCATGTTACCATTTCCCCCGTCGCTGCCCCCCTCTCATATTTCTCCCATTCTCTCCATCACTCCTTACTTTTTTTTATATCGCTATCCGTATGTGAGTAGTTCTGCATTGTGGTGTATCTTATCTAGCATGTTTACGATTATTTAATTTCATTTCATTTTATTTATCAGTACTATTAATATACATTGTTTTCTTTCACCTTCTCTATATTCATCTCCTTCTCTCTGTTTGTCTCTCTCTCTCTCTCCCTTTCCTTTTCTCTCTCTTTCTTTTGCCGTCTCTTCTTCTCCTCTTTCCATTTTCCCTTGACCTCGTATATCTGATGTATATATATTTATTGTTTTGAAGTTACCTATAATGTATTACGCAACTGAACGTCACATATCTTTAATTTTGTTTAAAGATACGGATCAATCAAATACAAATATTATATGAAATTATTCGTGATAGTCCTGTACAGAGTTCATGAGATCGAGCAAAGCGGATGTCGAGCATATTCGTGCGTGCCGAAAGCATACTTGAGATCCTCAAGGAATAAACCAAATCATCATAAATTAGTATTTAAGACTACAGTACAAATCTATCCGCAAATAATTTAATACCTTTCACAACGGATGCTAGAGATATTGATCTTGTCGTTATTCTGTGAAGGATATCATATCAGGAAATCGAAACTGAAAGAGCTTTTCGCAATCCTTATATTTTTCTACCACATTAACTTTCACTAAAGTACACTTTATGAGTATTCGAAACAAGAGTCAGAGGTTTCCAGTTTCAACTATATTTGTTACTTCTTTATGGAATATAACATAATTGAACATAATGTACATGGTAATTGTTATGAAAAAATCATACAGTAACGGAATAATCATAAAGTGGGGGATCTACTAAAAATCAAAGCTTGTATTATGTAAGTACCAATGAATGGATGTGTATATAAATTAGGATATCTTAATAAATATAGGGTGTTTACAAAAGCGCATGATATTACGATGGTTAGTTTAAGTGATGTATTTTACTAAATTTTACTAAATTTTAGAGTTAACAATTATTAAATAAAGGAAAAATTCATCACCATTCGACAATTCTATTATCCGCTCATTGATATGAGAAAACTTGGGTGAATAACATGAAGGTAGTCTTTGTCCTAGCAGATCCAGAAATTGATCAACGCTGGTAGTGGTGGTCGTCGTGGGGGAGGAGGTAGGGGTGGCGCGAAATATTACTTCGGGAGTGCGTGGGTACTATGCTACCTATAATTGAAAGTTTGATTAATGAAGCAATTTCCCAAAATCCGGGCGCCCATCATTACTCAAACGTTTCTATACATTTCCAGTTCATTTCAATAGGACGTCAGTTGAATACTGATAACTAAAATGATAGAACGCACAATATGTAAACATCAAAGAAGTAAAAACAATAAAGAATACAAACAACAAATCAACTTATTTTGTTTTTAGTGTAGGCTCGTCAATTGGCACTTAGAATGTTTCTCAACAAAATTAATCCGTCTGATTATTAAAGCAGTTTGGAATTTGGCAGACTGTTAGCACAGCCAGTCAGAAACAAGCCAGATTACTTTGCGGTAACAATTATTACATTTAAAAAATGCATTAATCAGGAGAAGATGATTACAAACAAAACATCACCTAAATTACCCCATTATGCTAAAAAAGATTTATCATGCTTTTGGGGGATCCCAAGCATCGTTCTCATTGTAACTATATGTTTTATATGAAATAATTAGACATGAAATTAAGCAAATAATTAAGGTTTTGTGGATTATTTCCAGACATATGAAGATGAAATTCCAGGTACATGGTGTAGAAGAATTTCACGACGATGCCCCAGACGATTTCTAAAATGTCGTATCTGGACACCTATCAACTGGACATCAATTCAATTCAATTCAGTTCAATTCAATTCATTTATTTTTCCTCTTTCAACTGTTCATATTTACAATGATGGTACTTTTTAACATATACACATAATAATAACCAATACAATACGTCAAACAAATAAACATGCAATTGAAAGTGAAGGAGGGCCAACAAAAAGCTTGTAGGGTGTAGGCCCCCCTGTAAAAGTAATTATTATGAATCATTATTATTAATTATTATTATTATTACATCCACCCCCGGATAACCACCCCAGTCAACTAACCCCTAGGCCACCTTGTAAAGGTTAAAGCTTGAAGTGTATGTCGCCCCAATTTGCATGTTTGAAGACAGAATGGAGTGACTGAGAGAGGGAAGTAACATGCCTATTACACGCAGTGTTTACGGACAATGCCTCACTGACTCTTTACTATCATACAAATATTTATGAAAGAAACACAATTCAAGTTTTCCGCGTTTTACAGAAATCACAATTTATGTATTCTTTTATCAATATTTGTCTTCAAACACATTCGGGGGGGGGGGTCATCTTTGCAGAAGTATATTATAATCAATGTAAGCTTTGTTAGAACAATGTAAGTGAATGGAATCAAATACACTATTCATATACTCCTCGTCTGAAATGTTCAAAGACACACACACACACACACGCACACACGCATCAACGCACGCACACACACACCCACAAACATACACAACCACACGCCTACACAGTACACACCAACCTCTCGTACACAGAGCCCACGTATACGGGTCAACTTATGCCCACACATTGCGCGGGCCGGCCTATTACATATCAAAATATACCACTGCTAGGACAACAGTTTTAAAAAAGCATAAAAAAGAAGTAGAAGGCAAATAAGTAACCAATGGAATCATTTCGTGCGTTCATTTTACAAGCTTAATTATTATGAGGAGAACAATTATTTTCAATATAAACTTCCAGTTTATGTAAGATTCCGCCTTGATATCCGGGATCGAAGTGGTATTTTCCCCTTTGGATGAGGCAAATCTTCTAGCTGCAAAGTGGGGATCAGACAAAATCTATCGGAGCGCGCTATTGGTTGTTCCATACATAGGCGCCGGAAGTGGGGGGGGGGGGCAGGGAGGGCAGCTGCCCCCCAATCAAAAAAGTGGGGGGGCAAAACGCATTTTTGCCCCCCCCAAAACGCCCCCCCCCCCCCCTCAAAAAAAAAAAAAAAAGCAGTAAAGGAGTAAAGATGGTTTGTATTTTTAACCCAAAAGAACATAACAATAATAAAAACCTGAATTTAATGACGTATGAAATTCCATTAAAAAAAAGGAAAGTTAACAGGAATTAAATTTCCTAAACATTGCGCATGCTATACCTATATTTATCAATGGAGGTTTTTATAATAGCGATACGCGCATATCGTGGACATATTGCGAGAGAATGGGAAAGCGTGTCTGTTTTTTGTTATAGGGGTGAGAAGCTTATGAGCTCCTGAACGCTGGCGTACTGATGGGGGGGGGGGGGGTATTTTTTTTTATTCGATACCAGTGATTTACAAATGTTGCTGAAATGACATGATTTTCCGGTATATTTTCTCATTTTTTTTGTAAGTCATACCTTTTTATGCGTTTGTTGGAAAATTAGAAATTCCCAAATTTACAGTCGGGCGAAAAATATGCTTATTTAGAAGGATTTATGTTAGGGTCTGCAGAACGGCCGGGCTCGGGGACTCGTGCCACCCTCAATTGTTGAAAAAGTTTGTTACAGAGAAAAAGAAAGAAATAGAGAGAGAAAAAATAAGTGACCTGCCAATGTCACAAATGAGGTATCAAAATATGCTCATCTGACCGTAATTAAATACCTAAAACCCCCGAGCTTCCGGGGGCTCTGCCCCCTGGTCCCCACCAAGGGCCCTAAGGGGGGGCTCTGGATGCTCATCCGACCGTAATTAAATGTCTAAAACCCCAGAGCTTACGGGGGCTCCGCCCCCAGACCCCACCAAGGGCCCTAAGGCGGTCCCCTGTATGCTCATCTGACCGTTATTAAATACCTAAAACCCCTGAGCTTCCGGGGGCTCTGCCCCCTGGACCCCACCAATAGCCCTAAGGCGGGGCCCTGGATGCTCATCTGACCGTAATTAAATGTCTAAAACCCCAGAGCTTACGGGGGCTCCGCCCCCAGACCCCACCAAGGGCCCTAAGGCGGGGCCCTGGATGCTCATCTGACCGTAATTAAATGTCTAAAACCCCAGAGCTTACGGGGGCTCCGCCCCCAGACCCCACCAAGGGCCCTAAGGCGGTCCCCTGTATGCTCATCTGACCGTTATTAAATACCTAAAACCCCCGAGCTTCTGGGAGCTCTGCTCCCTGGACTCTCCGCCAATTAGTGGCCTGCCAGTGTCACAAATAAGGTATCTAAATATGCTTATCTGACCATAATTTTAATGCCTAAAACCCCTAAACTTCTGGGGGCTCAGCCCCTGGACCCCACGCCATTTTACGCTCTACCTGATTGTTAATAATCCACTTTGAAAAACGTTCCGCGGGGCCTGCCCTGCATGTAACGTGTAAGAGTGATGGTGATGCAGATTTTTCTTCTGCCCCCCCTTCCAAACGTTTTTGCTCGTTACGTCACTGCCCCTGGAAGGTGAGCCCCCTGGAATGTTTGCCCCCCCCCCCCAATCCCAAACTGCTTCCGGCACGCCTGGTTCCATACATAGCTGGCTGGATATATGACGTAGTTTGAATCGCATTTGAGTGATTACCAGGTCGCTATAAGTACAGTGTATATGGTTAAAAAGATTTCCGTGACCCCGATAGACGGATTTCCAACACAAGGAAATCAGAACATATCTGAATTTAAATTGTGAGTAAAGGAGGAAACGTTGTGTTCTCGAGTCTTGGCAAGGGCTGTTGTCAAAGATTGAAGTAGTTTGCAGAAAGTTTTCCTTCTGTCTAGAACGACCAGCTAAGGTATAGACTTGACTTAAATTTTGTATTTTGTCTAAACTAGGAGAGAAATACGAAAAAAATCACCAGTGGTTCAAAATTAAGCTCTGCCGAAACTTTCTTCTTGTTGGATAATTTCATATGGGAAAAGCCATTTTATATCCATGATATATTAAATTTAAGACTAAATTGTGTGAACAAGGAAACACTACTCCTGAATATGACCTGGACAATTTCATCTTGCCTCGTTGATGCTTCCTAGATAAACAATTTCAAGCAGTGTCTTCAGTGTTTTCACTAGTGTGTTCACCTACGTATGATGGCGTCCTTACTGTGTAGGAGCAAGTCTTTTTCTGGACTCATGCTTGTATTGTTCTACATGGTTGCTACAAGTAATGGTGAGTAAATATTCACCATTTATTATCTTAACGAATAGATTTACTATGTAAATAACCTCCATTCAATCAAAAAGTATACTTGAATGAGAACAAACAATTAGCTATGCTGTAAAAATGAGAAATAAACAAACAAAAATCGATTAAACATCACAAGTTCCTCTTGTTAGAGTCAATACATAATCATACATAATCTACACATATTACAGTCTATACTTATCTACGGTATATATATCCGGATATTTGTTCCATAGTGTTACTTTTTACTAACATGGAGTTACTAAAGCAAGTAAGTAGGTAAAGTAAAACTTTAGTAACTCCATGGTACTAGGTGTGACGAAGAGATAAATTATAAGCTTGGACCCTTTTGAGTGTTAAAAGCTCAAACCAGAATGAGGTTTGCATGGTATTACATTTAAAGGTAATACAAAGTTTTGGGAAATTTTGAAAATTGGGTGGATAGTGATTCTTTACAATTTTGATATACTTGGATGCCCCTGTGGATGCATTATAAGCACTATAAAATTTAGCCCCTAAAACACTTCTACTTCCGGGAAAAATTGAATATAAAAATTTACCGGTGCTCCCGGTAAATTTTGATAAATTTCAAATAGCGCCTACGGCTGTCTAATGGTAGCTACGACCATGAAAATCTCACAATATGTAGTTGGGATATATAATTTTCAAACGGGAATAGCTAATCGGTCGATTTTGTTCAATAAACATTGTTTCATAGCTTAAATAATATCTTGACCTTGAGAGGGAGCTATACACCATAAAGAGTTAATTATTTACAATTTCATTGACGTTTCCTTAAATTATTAGAGAAAGCAGACGATTCGTTGTACCATTCGCGACTCTTAACCCTAACTTGTCTGAATTCAGTTTCCCTCCTCACGCGCAAAGCGCGGAAACTTTGACGTTTCCCTAAATTATTAGAGAAAGAAGACAATATGTTGTAGGCTACCGTTCTTGACTCGTCTAAATGAAGTTTCCCCTCCCGCGCGAAGCGCGGAATTTTTGACGTTTCATCAAAATATAGAGAAAAATGAAGCCGATTCGTCGTACCGTTGTTGACTCTTAATCCTTGTTTGAATATAGTTTCCCCGAAAATGTTAAACCTCTGATTTCTTTAGCTGATATTATAGGAAATTGAAACTTCGAGAAAATACAAGTATTGTAGTCCTAGATACTCTCGAAGTTGTCACAGCGGATAAAAAGTCACAGTTCGTAGGGAAAAAACTTGTCGGCCGACCGACAAAATGGCCCGAATTCACAAAGGAGGTTTGTCGACAAACCGAGGTTTATGTAAGTCATATGACGCGTTTTGACGCGTTTTTTTACAAACCTGGTTTGTAAATAACAAAAGGAGGTTTGTCGACAAACCGAGGTTTGTCGACAGGCCTCCTTTGTGAATTCGGGCCATACGTCTCACCGACTTCAAACCTCTATAGTACACGAGGATCGAGCAAGAATACCGACACAGCTGACCCGACACAGTAACATATTTACCCGTGTCTTTCTTGCTCCCTCGACGAGACGACTCCACCCAACAACCCCCTTCTCTCTTTTACTCCCACTCCTCCTCTCTCAGGCTCTTACCTCCCCTCTCTCTCCTCTCTTTCACCACCCGTTTCTTTTGTTTCCCTTTTCTTTTCTTTTCTTTTTTCCCCCCTTTCTTTTCCTTTTTTTCCTTTCTTTCTTTCCTTTTCCTTTTCTTTTTTTTCTTTTCTTTTCCTTTCCCTCTCTTTTTTTTCGCTCCCCCTTTTCTCTTTTTCCCGACGGCAGCGCAATTTTACCGACAATATCCTGACAGGTGGAGGGGTGTCACAACCCCCCACACCCCCCCCCCCTTTGGCGACGCCCCTGAGAAAGAGAACCTTTTCCTACACTTCAGCTCCTAATTAGACCTTAACTTCCTTTTTCTCTTACTATCTGAACCATCTGAAAGGTTTGCATAGTATAAAGCTAAAGGATGTCAAATTCATTTGGTCAGGTTCGTTACATTTCTTTTTAAAACGATTTTCGGAATTTCTGATTACATAAAACTTACCAGAGATGAAAAGGGCACTTATTAGAATGAAAAAGGACCACTTACTGCAAAGGATAAGTGGCAGTTGTTGACGGAAAGGGGGCACTTAGGCGCGGATCCACGATGGGCCTGGCCCCCTGCTTATTCACTGGCTGGCTGAGTCGCAACTAAATATGTTTTCACGGATTGGGTCCCCCTCTTGCCGCCTGCTGGATCCGCCACTGGGGGCACTTGTCAGATTTTAATAGATGCGTTTATAAGACGTAAAAAGGGACATTAATGAAAAAGTGAAGACGATCTTATGAAAAATATGGAGGGGTGCACTTATCAAAAAGATTTTTATTTTTATTTATTTTTTAGAAGGGGAAGGTGCAGTTCTTACAAAGGAAAATGGGCACTTGTCCTATGTCTATCTCCACTACCCTAGATGCTACAGACTTCTAACGAATTGATCTGGATAGTCCGAGAGAGTCTCTTTCGGCTGCCACGTGAAAACACGGGTGTAAATGCATGCATATCGCTCTAATTCGATTGCAGTTCTAGTTTCATCCTGCTGTTCATGTGCATCCGCAAGAAGCCTCTATACAGTTGTAATGACTAACTTTTATTAGGCTTTAGACAAATGGGGGTTATCTTTACATATTCTTTTCCTCAATCACCACCATGGTTTCTTTTATAGAAACACCTGTAAGTAATTTGCTTGTACCCTCCAAATTTTCTGTTTCCAATAACAATACAAATTATGTTACTAGCATTGACAAAATGCAAGGTACTTCCCATTTTCATTTTTCTTCCATGCATAAAGTATAAGGACAGTATTTTTTTGTAAATGAAATGAAAATGCTTTATTAACAACGTTAACAGCAGCCCGAATGCTGAATTGCATATAGGTTCACAATCAAATAGCAGCAAATCACATTTAAACTTACAAAAATATACGTTAATCAACATGTAAAAGAAACACATATTCAACTCTTTTAAAAATTAAAAGAGGGTGCGCGGAGAAAAATAAAACGAGTACAAAATTATTATTAAAACATACAACAGTAAACAAATTATTACGGTCGATATTATTTTGGCAATTTGAGTGTGAGAGAGACAGGCAAAGTGAGATAGGGGAGAAGAGGGAGAGAGGGGGAGAGAAAGAAAGAGTGAGAGGGGGGATGAAAGAGTGAGAGAGAGAGGGAAGAGAGAGAAGAGAGAGAGAGATATATATGACAGAATGAGGGAGAGAGAGAGAGAGAGAGAGCGATGACAGAATGAGGGAGAGAGAGAGAGAAAGGGAGTTTTAACAATATGTTTACATTAAAGTCATAATAACGACAACAAGTGACTGATGCATAGAGTGAAGGCATACCAATACTATAAAATCCACATTAAAAAGAGACACATATTTAATTTCTTTTGAGAATATATATTTTCGATAAAAAAAGTGCCACTGTCAGTAACTACGACATTACTAATTACCAGTTTATAGATGAATTCCAGCTGTATCATGTAAAATTACACACTATATTTATTCTTATATTATTCTAGTGTAAACATTATGTTTTTGTCGACCTCATGGCCCTCCTGACAGAGCTTCACGACCCACGGGTTGAGAAGCGCTTTTAAAAAGGAATGAAATGAATAAATGAATGAATAAATAATCATGATACATAAATACAAGACTTTAAGATACTTTTCCTAATTTCAGCTGTTATATTGTCAACATGTAAATTTGTTCAAACGTCATGATATAATCCTCAAAGTAAATGCTTGCGATGTTGTTTTTGGATATAATTCTATGGGTAGTCTCTGCACTCCTCTCTCTCTCTCTCTCTCTCTGCGCGTCTGTCTATCTGTATCTCTCTCTCTCTCTCTCTGTATCTATATCTGTCTGTCTCTCTCTCTCCGTGTGTGTCTCTGTCTATCTATCCCCCTCCCCTCTCCCTCTCCTATGTCTCTTTGTCTCTCTCTCCCTCTCTCTCCCCTCTTTCTCTCCCTTTCTCTCTCCCCTCTCCGGCCCCTCCTCCCTCTTTCTCCGTCTCTCTTTATGTCTGTTTCTGTATCTTCTCTTCGTTCTCTCTTGATTTCGATCTAAGCCGTTTGATATATTTCTTTCCTACAGTTTCTCATCTGTCTCTTAAAATCATTCTACTCTATTCATCTCACTTATGGCTTTTCGGGGAAGCCCGACTCCCCCCATGTTACCATTTCCCCCGTCGCTGCCCCCCTCTCATATTTCTCCCATTCTCTCCATCACTCCTTACTTTTTTATATCGCTATCCGTATTTGAGTAGTTCTGCATTGTGGTGTATCTTATCTAGCATGTTTACGATTATTTAATTTCATTTCATTTTATTTATCAGTACTATGAATATACATTGTTTTCTTTCACCTTCTCTCTATTCATCTCCTTCTCTCTGTTTGTCTCTCTCTCTCTCTCTCCCTTTCCTTTTCTCTCTCTCTCTTTTGCCGTCTCTTCTTCTCCTCTGTCCATTTTCCCTTGACCTCGTTTATCTGATGTATATATATTTATTGTTTTGAAGTTACCTATAATGTATTACGCAACTGAACGTCACATATCTTTAATCTTGTTTAAAGATACGGATCAATCAAATAAAAATATTATATGAAATTATTCGTGATAGTCCTGTACAGAGTTCATGAGATCGAGCAAAGCGGATGTCGAGCATATTCGTGCGTGCCGAAAGCATACTTGAGATCCTCAAGGAATAAACCAAATCATCAGAAATTAGTATTTAAGACTACAGTACAAATCTATCCGCAAATAATTTAATACCTTTCACAACGGATGCTAGAGATATTGATCTTGTCGTTATTCTGTGAAGGATATCATATCAGGAAATCGAAACTGAAAGAGCTTTTCGCAATCCTTATGTTTTTCTACCACATCAACTTTCACTAAAGTACACTTTATGAGTATTCGAAACAAGAGTCAGAGGTTTCCAGTTTCAAGTACACTGTAAAAAATAATTTGTTCATTGGTAATGTTTACGTATTTTTTCCATGTAGAATTTACTTGTAAACATTAGTTTTGCCACTTACGCACTAAATTTAAGTCTTGCTAACTCAAACTTTCAATTTAGTAGAACATACGTGGTATATTTAAGTAAAATCATATACATAAGAACTTTAAGTAATTTCAGCTTGTATTAATTTAGTAATTTTAACTAAAAATCAGAAATTATACGTATTACTCAAACAGTTTATGTTGATTATTCTTATCTTTTTAAAGTAAGGACCGATGCAGTGCGTAATAGAAATATTTACATAATTTATGAATATTCATTAAGACCAAATTAAACTCTTTTTTAAATAAAACAATTCTTTTTTGTGGTTGAATGAAAATGTAAGGACTTTAAAACATTTACTAATTCATATAACATGGTTAAGCAAAGACAAGACAATTTTTAATTGTTACCCAGTTCAAAACAAATAAAAACTTGATATTTCAGGAAATTGTCAACCAATTTTCCTTTTAAGAAGCTACGATCAAGTATATATAAAATGTGGAGCCTTTCAATATGTGTCGAATTGAAGCGTATGTAATAGTTTGTGATGGTGGTAGATATATATATACGGTTAAATCTTAAATAGAAGTAGTGAATGATTAGTGGATGTTACTTGTTAGATTAGATGGGTACCAAATCGTGCAATATGTAATCCTATCATAGCTTTTTTTTAATTATCTATTTATGATTACAATACTTAAATTATTTACGTTAATGTAACTCGATTTAACTGAGTAAAAATGTATTCAGCAAAATAAGTAAATTCTACTTAAGATGCCGTAGGTAATATTTACTTAATAAAAATAGGCAAATCTTTTCCTCAATTTTATTGAGTTATTTCGACTATTATTTTTTTACAGTGTATATTTGTTGCTTCTTTATGGAATATAACATAATTGAACATAATGTACATGGTAATAGTTATGACAAAATCATACATTAACGGAATAATCATAAAGTGGGGGATCTACTAAAAATCAAAGCTTGTATTATGTAAGTCCCAAGTAATGGATGTGTATATAAATTAGGATATCTTAATAAATATAGGGTGTTTACAAAAGCGTATGATTATACGATGGTTAGTTTTAAGTGATGTATTTTACTAAATTTTACTAAATTTTAGAGTTAACAATTATTAAATAAAGGAAAACTTCATCACCATTCGACAATTCTATTATCCGCTCATTGATATGAGAAAACTTGGGTGAATAACATGAAGGTAGTCTTTGTCCTAGCAGATCCAGAAATTGATCAACGCTGGTAGTAGTGGTCGTCGTGGGGGAGGAGGTAGGGGTGGCGCAAAATATTACATTGGGAGTGCGTGGGTACTATGCTACCTATAATTGAAAGTTTTATTAATGAAGCAATTTCCCAAAATCCGGGCGCCCATCATTACTCAAACGTTTCTATACATTTCCAGTTCATTTCAATAGGACGTCAGTTGAATACCGATAACTAAAATGATAGAACGCACAATGTGTAAACATCAAAGAAGTAAAAACAATAAAGAATACAAACAACAAATCAACTTATTTTGTTTTAGTGTAGGCTCGTCAATTGGCACTTAGAACGTTTCTCAACAAAATTAATCCGTCTGATTATTAAAGCAGTTTGGAATTCGGCAGACTGTTAGCACAGCCAGTCAGATACAAGCCAGATAACTTTGCGGTAACAATTATTACATTAAAAAAATGCATTAATCAGGAGAAGATGATTACAAACAAAAAATCACCTAAATTACTCCATTATGCTAAAAAAGATTTATCATGCTTTTGGGGGGATCGCAAGCATTGTTCTCATTGTAACTATATGTTTTATATGAAATAATTAGACATGAAATTAAGCAAATCATAATTAAGGTTTTGTGGATTATTTCCAGACATATGAAGATGAAATTCCAGGTACATGGTGTAGAAGAATTTCGCGACGATGCCCCAGACGATATCTAAAATGTCGTATCTGGACACCTATCCACGGGACATCAATTCAATTCAATTCAGTTCAATTCAATTCATTTATTTTTCCTCTTTCAACTGTTCATATTTACAATGATGGTACGTTTTAACATATTCACATATTAATAACCAATACAACACGTCAAACAAATAAACATGCAATTGAAAGTGAAGGAGGGCCAACAAAAAGCTTGTATGGTGTAGGCCCCCCTGTAAAAGTAATTATTATGAATCATTATTATGAATTATTATTATTATTACATCCACCCCCGGATAACCACCCCAGTCAACTAACCCCTAGAACACCTTGTACAGGTTACAGCTTGAAGTGTATGTCGCCCCAATTTGCATGTTTGAAGACAGAATGGAGTGACTGAGAGAGGGAAGTAACATGCCTATTACACGCAGTGTTTACGGACAATGCCTCACTGACTCTTTACTATCATACAAATATTTATGAAAGAAACACAATTCAAGTTTTCCGCGTTCAACAGAAATCCCAATTTATGTATTCTTTTATCAATATTTGTCTTCAAACACATTCGGGGGGGGGGGGATCATCTTTGCAGAAGTATATTATAATCAATGTAAGCTTTGTTCGAACAATGTAAGTGAAGGAAATCAAATACACTATTCAGGCTCCTCGTCTCAAATGTTCAAAGACACACACACACAAACACGCACACACGCACAAACATACACACACACACACGCCTACTCAGTACACACCAACCTCTCGCACACAGAGCCCACGTATACGGGTCAACGTAATGCCCACACATTATGCGCATGCGGGCCTATTAGTATTACATATCAAAATATACCACTGCTAGGACAACAGTTTTAAAAAGGCATAAAAAAGGAGTAAAAGGCAAATAAGTAACCAATGGAACCATTTCGTGCGTTCATTTTACAAGCTTAATTATTATAAGGAGAACAATTATTTTCAATATAAACATCCAGTTTATGTAAGATTCCGCCTTAATATCCGGAATCGAAGTGGTATTTTCCCCTTTGGATGAGGCAAATCTTCTAGCTGCAAAGTGGGGATCAGACAAAATCTATCGGAGCGCGCTATTGGTTGTTCCATAAATAGCTGGCTGGATATATGACGTAGTTTGAATCGCATTTGAGTGATTACCAGGTCGCTATAAGTACAGTGTATATGGTTAAAAAGATTTCCGTGACCCCGATAGACGGATTTCCAACACAAGGAAATCAGAACATATCTAAATTTAAATTGTGAGAAAAGGAGGAAACTTTGTGTTCTCGAGTCTTGGCAATGGCTGTTGTCAAAGATTGAAGTAGTTTGCAGAAAGTTTTCCTTCTGTCTAGAACGACCAGCTAAGGTATAGACTTGACTTAAATGTTGTATTTTGTCTTCACTAGGAGAGAAATACGAAAAAAAATCACCAGTGGTTCAAAATTAAGCTCTGCCGAAACTTTCTTCTTGTTGGATAATTTCATATGGGAAAAGCCATTTTTATATCCATGATATATTAAAGCATATGGCTCCGGTTAGTCTCATTTCACAACGCCCCCTATCGTCAGAGCATGATCTGAGTCGGCAGCCTAACATGTTAGCCTATGGACGTTTTTTAAAAAAATCGTTAAAAATTCATTTTTTGTTTAAACGAAAAGCACATCCACCCCGACGTACGTTATCACTAGCTCTTTCATTGGAGCCCTCATGTCTCATTGACTTTTGAAAGTTCACCCACCGTAATTTTTCAAAATAGGTTGCAAGCTCGTCATTGCCTATAATACACATGTAAAACAAGTCTAACTTTGGACTCAGTTTACCAAGCGATTTGAAGATTATAGGTCGAGCACACGAAACATAAAAAGCATGAATTATCATAGATCACTTCTGCCTATTTCATTATGTCCATTTCATCCAACCCCCCACCGTAATTTTTCCATTTAGTAAAAGCAAACATTTTGCCGAGTTTAGCAAAAACATGAATATTCATGAACGGTCAGACAATACAGCCTTTATAGTACGTAACGTATAGTGAATGGAATGGGCGATGATCCGTTCAGGAGGCAGAGGTCAGTGGTTTGTGCTGGCAATGTTCACGCGAGCGAAAATGAGACAATCGGAGCAATATGGTTAAGACTAAATTGTGTGAACAAGGAAACACTACTCCTGAATATGACCTGGACAATTTCATCTTGCCTCGTTGATGCTTCCTAGATTGACAATTTCAAGCAGTGTTTTCACTAGTGTATGATGGCGTCCTTACTGTGTAGGAGCAAGTCTTTTTCTGGACTCATGCTTGTATTGTTCTACATGGTTGCTACAAGTAATGGTGAGTAAATATTCACCATTTATTATCTTAATGAATAGATTTACTATGTAAATAACCTCCATTCAATCAAAAAGTATACTTGAATGAGAGAAAACAATTAGCTATGCTGTAAAAATGAGAAATAAACAAACAAAAATCGATTAAACATCACAAGTTCCTCTTGTTAGAGTCAATACATAATCATACATAATCTACACATATTACAGTCTATACATATCTACGGTATATGTATCCGGATATTTGTTCCATAGTGTTACTTTTTACTAACATGGAGTTACTAAAGCAAGTAAGTAGGTAAAGTAAAACTTTAGTAACTCCATGGTACTAGGTGTGACGAAGAGATAAATTATAAGCTTGGACCCTTTTGAGTGTTAAAAGCTCAAACCAGAATGAGGTTTGCATGGTATTACATTTAAGGATGTTAAAGATATCAAGAGTCAAGTTTGTGACATTTAACAAAAAACAATTATCTGCATGTTTGTTTACATATTAATTTTTTTTAAATTCAAAGACATATAATCGGTGTGAGTTTTTAATTCAGAACAGAGCAGTGCTGTTGTGAAATGTTTAAAGCTTTTCTTATACCACAGGGGTAATGTAGACGTAGGTTGGTTTTCTCATTAGGCCTATTTCCGCAATGCAGTCACATAAATCTTCGTGTATTGCCTCGGTACATATTTCATTAACCTGAATAATTGCATACATAACGTGTTGTAAGGTAGCAGGTATGGCTTGACTCTCGTTTAAAAGTGGAGGCGCATATCCAACACATGCAAATCTGCCTTCTCTAAATTATACATTTCCGTCACATTCGACGGGAAAATCGCTGAAAGTCTTGTCTATGCATTTATTAGACGAAGGCTTGACCATTCGAATGTTTTTTTGTTCGGCGTGCCAGATTCACAAATAATCAAGTTGCAGCTCGTTTAGAATTCATGTGCAAGACTTGTGTCCTATTCCTCAAAATATCGCACATTACACCTGTTTTTGGTTAACTTTCATCGGTTGCTATTAAGGTATAATTGCGTTCATGATACTTTTGCTTGTTTAGAAGGAATTTAATGGTCAAGCCCTAATTTATTTGTCTGAGTCATTATTTTTCAAATCACATCTATATTCACATACCTTACGAAGTACACAATACAGGCTACTTTTAAAGCTACCTCACACAAAAACAAAAGTAACTCTTGGAGATTGCGTTTTCAAATGCGCCGCTCTGAAGTTTTGGAATAACCCACCACTGGATAAAAGAAAAGCCTCATCTGTTGGTGTCTTCAAAGTTTTATTGAAGACGCGCTTGTTTTCAGGAACTTTTGAATATTCTTTTTTAATTGTTTGTCTGTAGAGTTTTGTTTTCGTCACATGCGCAGTAGATTATATTAATTTTATGTAGTAGCTGGGTTAAATAAATTTATCTAATTATTAATATCATTAATATCATTAGGGCAAGCCATAATGCCTGTCCAACCTACCAAAATCCATGTATGCAGTTCGCATTCTATTGAAATACGATAATGTATACAAATTGAATGAAATAACTCGTTCCTAGGAAAACGTGTATAAATCTGAGTATATATCGCAGTACATATCAAAAATGGTTCAATGACGATTCTGACAAAATGAAAACAGTCATCTGATAGAAAGAAAGAAAAAAACCTCTTGGGGAAAACACAAAATGTAGAAAATTTGATTGGTTACTGGAATATCTAGAGGTAAGAGGCATACCAAACCGCGCTGAATATAACTAAGCCACGTCTGAAGCATTGTACGTTAAACTCATTAATCTATCTTTTGAAATAATACGTCATCTCAGGTACAGTAAATGTTGTCCATGTGGGCACTTCTAAGTGGCGATGTATTTCGTTTCCCTCGAGAACGAAATATGTGTTGTAGGACCTGTCTAGAAAAGACCGGCTGTCTACAGTGGCAACTTTTCTGTTTCCCCTGGGTGACCTTAGGATAGGTTTGACTGTAACAAAATATGTAGATAGAAGACCGAGTGATTACGAGTTTGACAGCACACACGAGCAGCAACATCGGGCTCATGAGTGCGCAGAGAAAATGTCAGGGAGCAACCAAAGTGCGCCAAAACTCATTTCTGGGGATTTATTTTTTATAAATCCAGAGGAAATGTTTGGATTTTGTAAGATTTTATTGACTTTATCGACCCCCTCTCTGGGTATGAGAGTACAAACATATTTACAACATAGTATCAATATAACAATAGTATAACACTGATAAACATGTGATAACATGAACAATGATAAACATAATATGATAATATGAACAAAGACAAACATGTGATAATATGAACAATAATGAACATGTAATAATATGAACAATAATAAACATCGAAAATAATATCGCTAGTGATATTCGTTTGTCTCGCAATGTGGTCAATAAGGAATCTAAAAGATCACGACGTTTCGTATGCTACTGCGATACTTCGTCAGGTGATAAAAACTATTGTAAGCAAGGGTCTTTTATACTTTACGGGAGGACCGGCGGAGCGGTCTATAATTCGATCGATAATTGGAACAATAACGCCCAATGCCTATTGGTCGACGCACACGGTGATCGACCAATCACCAAGGCCGCTGGTTCGGCCGCTGGTTCGGCTGATGCACCAGGCCTATTGGCCGACGCATACGGTACTCAACCAATCAACGGGCCGCTGGCTCGGGCCGTCTGCTGAATGGAATCGACCGTTGTTGGCTGGCAGGACGGCGAGTGTCATGGCGGCGTATCGTCCGCATCCAAAATTCGGGGATATCGATCCCGTTGTCTCTGTTGAAATTATTAGGATTGAGACGGATATTGATAGCTTCTTTTACCCTCCGTGGATACCAATGCCGTTCCTGGGAAAGGCACTGAACCCCGTCCCAGTCTGGTTGATGCTGGTTATCCCAAGCATGTTCGGCTACGGCTGAGTTGTCAGTTCGACGGAGTCTGACGTCCCTCTTATGCTCAGTGATTCTTTCTTTTATCGGACGGGCAGTTTCACCGATGTAGGATCTATCACATCCTTTACAAGGGATGTTGTACACAATGCCGTCCCGTCTATGTGGAGGAATAATAAACATGTGATAATATGAACAATAATAAACATGTGATAATATGAACAATAATAAACATGTGATAGTATGAACAATGATAAACACGGGATAATATGAACAAATAAACATATTTACGAATCAAGGCGAACTTGTTGATTCACCCTCCTACCGCTACGAGTGTGCCTAACAACATTGCTTATTTGTGAGCATTTACAGTATTACCATCTAACCTTGACTCTTTTGAAAAATGTGACATAATGATTCTAACAAATTTGGCTAACTGAATTTCTTTAGCTGACAAGCATGAGCTGTATTAAAAACCTTATCCATGTGCAACGCACTTGGTCTTAAGCTACTACCACACAACGTATTTGGTATATACATTTTGCTCTCATTTTGAAAGAATGGGCATACAAAAATATAATGAAATTCATCACCAATATATGTTGGTGTACAGAGTGGGCATTGCAAATCATCTACTACATTTTCATCAAATCTGCCATTATTAACTGGTAATCTATGTGTTCTACATCTAAATTTACTTAAAGTTATTGCTTCATTATGACATAATAGAACATGTATCTGCATTTTTTGTCATAAACCAACTTATTCTTAAACATTCTATAGTTCGTGCAAATACGATTTGACCAGGTATCTACGCTCTATTCCTGAATAGACATGTTAGAAAGCCTAACTATATCCTTCTCCTTGAGCTCGCCAGACGCTTCCAAGTCCTGCATAATCAAAACTGTCTGCAGGAAACTCAACCTATTGTGACTTGATATTAATTGAACTTTGTGCTTCAATTTGCGACTGCAACAAAAAGAATTAAAAGAATCAATGAATACATGATTGCTTCCTTTTAACTAATCTAACCCAATATCCAATCATTCTACACTTGATTTTTTCTAATATTTTACCACGACCAGTTTCACCATAAAACATGCAGTCAGGTGTGCACTAAGGCCCCAACAAAAATTATTTGGTTGTCCTCGACCGCCCGCTTGTCATTTTCGGACCGCTCATTTTTATTTTGTATTCATTTTATTTTTTTTATTCAATTTTGTTTCTTCTTTTTCTTTAATACAATTTTTTTTTTTTTTTGGGGGGGGAGTAATCTTAAAAGCCAAACATCATTTTATGCATTTTGCAAGGATCAAAATCCGTCCCGTTGCCAGTTTGGTCTTTTCAGTACGCCATCAATGTCAAAATGCCGTTCATTCAAATCAGGTTCTGAGCATTCTTTAACTCATTTTAAAGCCTATCTGTACTAATTTACAGGAGGAATTAGACCACCCTGCAAGGTCACTGGACAGGTGGTTATCTCATCAAATCAGTTAACATTGGAAAAAAGGTTCATGGGGGACCAATGGTCACCGATTAGGCATTGTTTGCTATATAGAGGGCGCAAGTAGTACAGTGGGGATTTAAAAGGTGTTGTATTTCAAAGCCAAAAATACTTTCTGTGTTGGTCTTGATATTCATTGTACATTAAACTAGTCTTTTACCATGTTTTATTGACCTCCTTTGTTTATTTTTTATGGAAATTTTTTTTTAATTTTTTTTTTAAAGAAATTACAAAAATGGGGGAAACAAAATATTTAAAAAAGCCCCAAAAATGATATTTAAAAAAAAAAAAAAAAAAATCCGCCGGCCCGCCCCTACTCTAGAAAAGCAATCGAGGACAACCAAAATATTATTTTTTGGGGCCTTATTTTCAAACAATATCGTTCTTAAAAAAATTCTTTGGAAAACTTCAAGTTGATCTATACACTCAAAGCCCCAGTCCTCAGCACCATATAATAGATTTGGCAAAACTAAGTGATCAAATAAATGACATTGTGTATCAACAGAAAAATGCAACCTTTTTACCTTTACTAACATACTATACATTGCCTTTCGAGCTTGTGTGACCTGTTTAGCAATTGCTTTTTTTAAATTACCATTATAATTAAACGTCACTTTTAAATATACAAAGTCATAAACAACTTCCAGTACACCACCATCATAAACGAATTCTGGAATTCTTCTAACTTTCCCACGTGAAAAAACAACAATTTTCGTTTTTATGGCATAAACAGTTAAGTGCCAAGTATCAAAATAATCTTTCATTGCGTTTAGGGCTTTTTGCAACTTTTCAGGAGTTTCTGCTAGAATAATTGTGTCATCAGCATATAACAAAGAAAATAATTCCTTATATATTTCAATACCATCAAAAGACAAATTATTGTTAATACTTGTATTAAAACATTCCAAGCCCTTGTACAAGTTTCCTATAATGATAATAATAATAATAGATTGTTGGAAATCGTTCAAATAAATAGCAAACAAGAGAGGTAAGAGGTTTTCAACTTGACGCACTCCATTATTGCATGTAAATAAATTGATTTAGCACACCTGTACAGGTTCCTTATAACATTACAAATCTTGCCTTTTACTCCCATTCTAAACATTTTAACCCACAATGCTGCAAGGTCAACTAAATCAAAGGCTTTCTTATAATCAGGGATTTCCGCTTTAATTTTTTTTACCAATATTTACTCTGATGTCCAAGCTTTAAGTTGATACCAGATTTGGCTGCCCGATTCTGCCCGTTATTATGTAAGAGCCGTTTTCCTTGCAACATTGCCCCGAAAAATGTGTTTATTTTGGTCCGCGGTGTCAGAACAAGTGTCACGCGCCCCCACGCGCAGTGATTTACTACCGCGAATCCTTCATGATTCAGCCGCGGACCAAAATAAACACATTTTCGGGGCGATGTTGCAAGGCAAATCGGCTCTAACATAATAAAACGCAAAAAACGCAGCCAAATCTGGTATCAACTTAAAGCTTAGACATCAGAAAAAATGTTGGTAATAAAATTTAAGCGAAAATCCCTGGAAATCCAAACATTTCCTCTGGGTTTATAAAAAACATGGATAGTTAGTCCATTTTTCAGTGAATTACCCTATAATATAATATGAAGATTGTGTTTCTATCCATTTTAACCCCTTAATGTAGTGTAATGAACTATCAGGAGTATGTGAGAGACATTTCATACCAATAACTTAAAGGTAAAGACCAGTAATAGTCATGCGATTGCATTGTGAAAGAAACGTTGTGGAATCGATCAGAAAAGGTTGATCATCTAGCATCTAGCATCTGCAAGGTTCTGGAATCATCAAAATGATAAGAAATTTGGCCCATTCTTCGTAAAGTTACAAGCACTATACACAGAAAGATGTATATGGGACTACCCTATATCTCTCACACGACCATGAGAGAAACAAATTTACCAAATATATGAATTAGTAGGCGGTTTCCCGGCAAATTTTTTATCATCATGTATTAGTCAAAACGTATTCTTTCACATGATTGGTAATGAGAGCTTCCATTTCATTTTTTGAAATTGGGGCGTTTCCAATACTGGTCTTTACCTTTAAAAACTTCATGTTGAATTGAAAGATTTATAAAATAATTTACTTTTGCACTAAAACTGTTAATATGTAAGATTTTGTTGTTTGAAGGAGTAAATTTATACCCTTATTGTGCATACCGGAATTAAATATTTTACTGAGGTATTCTTCAATGTATTATCTTTCAACTGGGCAAGAAAAAAAATTAATCCCCCAAAAAAAGTTTTGGCGCACTTTGGTTTCTTCCTGGCCCACAGTGCGACGGATCCCGAGACATCCCATGATTATTTATTTATTTATTCAAGTTTTATTTAAAATAGAGGGTAGGTACATTCAGTGAAAAAAAACTGCTTTTCAAGTACACCCTCTATAGGACGACATAACAAACATGTGATATTTAAACGAACAAATTAGAGATATTAACAAGTAATTATTTATTTTGTTGATGCATTTCGAGAGGAATTGGCTCATTAGAATGAAATTTCATTTATATCCTTTCATAAATAAGATCTATGGTTTTATCATAAATTATTCTTCCCAATATAATAATTTAGCAGATATAATTCACTTGTCGTATTTAAGGTATATTTTAAAGCTAGTTTGATTCTCTAAATTTGCTGCCCCTATCAGAAATGTTCTTCATCAAACCCGAACGGCACAAAAGGGGTTTACATGATAATGATACAAATATTAATAATAACGATGATGATGATGATGATGATGATATTAATAATAATGATATTGTTAATAGTAATAACAATGATAACAATAATAATAATAATGATAGTAATAACAATAATGGGTTTTATATAGTGCCTTTTTCAGAGGACATAAGGCGCTGTCCCTTAGTCTATAATCAAATAAAGAAGAATTGTAGAGGTGTCTTTTCTACGTTTTTGAAGAAGTGAAGTGAAGTACTCTTTCTAAGAAATGCAGGGAGTGTATTCCGTAGGCGTGTAACAACGGATTAAAGCCAGCCTGAAATGTATCACGATCCAAGTAGCCTCTAGAACAATTAATATTACACATTTGCCTGTTTAGGGTACGACATAAGGAAGTAGCATGATCAGACCTTTTCATTTCCCTATCAAGCACTACACTTCTCACATTGACTCAATCCATATATTAAATACATTATGCAGGAAAAAGAAAGGCACTGGTTAAACACATATCTGCTTTGTATCCCAAATATTGATGTGCTAGAGATGGGCATGACCTGCACGTGGTTACAGGTTATGGCATGGCAACCGGATCTGTTGCTACAGTGACAGGAAAGAAACCAACTTTTATAAAGGAAGGAAATGTGCCAGGGTAAGAAGCGTTCGGTCGACCTTGCAATATTCTTCTTTAGACAAAAATTTACAACTTACAAAGGTAAAAACAATTGAAAAGAATGTATTGATATATATATTGACATGGTGCAACAGTGACTGTGTTTTACATTAATTAAGGCCTATTAATATACATAATTATACAGTGGTGTATAAAAGTGTATGCAAGTATGTTTAATAAGTAAATATGAAATAACATTTGTTCATATATTCATGAGAAGTTTAACACTAACGTATCACGAAATTGATGAGCAATAGGGTAAATCTTCCCAAGACCTCGGGGTGAGATGGGGGGGGGGGGGGGATTTGGGGCGACACCTCCGCGTGCTGACATCCCTCGGCCAGTTTTATATTTGATATCCCATAAAGAACTCCAGTGCTAACATCATATTTACTCGTCATCCAGGTTACTGGTTCTAAACAACAGAGTAGGCGCATGAGGTTCTAATCGATATCATTCAAGCAACGGGGTGGAGCAAGGCAAAGTCTATAGTCTTGTTTAGACGGAGGAAAGTTACCCTAGGGTAAAGGTCGTGTTAAGAGCTAGTCGGGGGTAAATATGGCGGGGTATATGGCGGGCCAAGCATGCCACTATCCATATACGTCTATCCGGCCGGCCAATCAGAACGCAGGAAACTGTACATCTAAACAACTATACCAGTGGCAATTTCAGGGGGGCACAGGGGGCACGTGACCCCGGTAAAAAAAATAGGAAGGGAAAAAAGAAAGACAAGGGAAGAGAGAAAGAAGAAGAAAAGAGGGAGGAGAGAAAAGGGAAGAGGAAACAAGGAGGGGAAAAGGAAGAAAGGGGAAGAGAGAGAGAGAGAGAGAGGAGAGAAAAGGCGGAAAAGGGAAGAAAGGGGAAAGAAGGATAAGAGAAAAGGAAGAAAAGGAGAATAATGAGAAGGGAAAATAAATAAAGGGGGATGATATAAGAAGGTGTTTTTACCGGGAAAGGGGCAGGGGGGCACGCAATTTTGCAGTGTGCATAATATGGGGTCCCTCTTGCCAGGCGTGAAGCCCCTCCCCCCCCCAAAAAAAAAGCACAAGAAGCACCACAAAAAAAAAGAGCTGGAAAAAAAGGGGGAAAGAGAGAATTTTTGTGAGTTGAAGGGATAGTTGAGTTCTGTTTTCAGACCACAAATGCCTTCAAAGTGCATGTTTATTGCTCTTATTCTCATCTATGACATTTCTAGTGTCCTTTTAGGACCTAAAAATGCTATGAAGGGAATTTTAGACCCCAAAATGTGTGAAATTTAGCCAATACGATCAAACCAATTCAGCTCCACTTTAAAAAAAAAAGGTCGTCTCTGAACCGATTTTGATCAAACAACGATGATTTTGTCATTTAAATTGTATGTTCTTTCAAATTTGACACCCAGTTTTTCATTATCTCACAAAAAATTATTTCGTGTAGCGCCCTCTGCAACAGAACTTTTTAAAGGAGAAAGGGAAAAAATGAAAGACAATTAAACAACGATAGAAGAGAGGTGTGAGAGCATGAGGAAATGCATTTCTTTTAAAAGTATAATGGGATAACAACCAGGGGCGTCGCTAAAGGGTGTGGAGGGGGGGGGGGGGGTGCGACATCCCCCCCCCCCTCCAACCTGTCAGGATACTGTCGGTAAAATTGTGCTGCTGTCGGGAAAAATGAGAAAAAGGGGAGGGGAAAATGAGAGGGAAAGTGAAAGAAAAGAAAAAAAGAAAAGGAAAAGAAAGGAAAGAAAGGAAAGAGAAGAGAAGAGAAGAAAGAAAGAGAAACAGAAAAAGAGGAAGGAGAAAGTTTGTAGTACGCCCTCCTCGTTTCAAGTACGTTGTCACTCCGTCTAATTGCAGGACGGGGACAATTTTGAACAGGCTCAAAGTTCTAGAGCACTCTCCCGTAAAGTTAGTCCGAACCCGTCCATGAAGTTCTTAAACAGATCGTTAACAGTTGAAACTACGTTCAACTCCGTTCGCACACAGTTTGAAAGCACGTTTGGCAACATTTTCCAGAACGTATTGAGAACCAGTTCGGTGTGATGGGGGTTTAACACGCAAACAGCGATATGAATAACAATCTAGGGGCATTTTGAAAATGTTCCAACTCCTCTCAGTGTCGGACGAGGTCTCAGTATCTCGCAACTTCAAAAACATTTCTTGTCCGTCTTAAAAATGAATTAAGAGCCCCTCGTCGAAGCATTGACTAAGTTGTTCTCGTTGTTTTGTTCGTGTTTTTTCGCTTGGGGGGGGGGGGGTGTCTTTAATATTCCAGTACTAAACTCGGATACCTCCATTGTGGGTTAAAGCCTCTTTCTGCGAGCATTTTAATGAATGATTCAGACTAGCTACATTTCACATTTAGCTTAGGCCCTTTGGCGAATGCTGTTATATGACTCCCCTCATTCAGGACCGGAAGCCTAAATTCTGGTCAATGTAGTCCGCTGAAATGTGCATACTATAAAATATGTTATTGACAATCAATTTTTTCTTTCTAGGATACATCGTAGACCTGACATTAGTAACCAATCACCCCCTCCTGGATCCTCCCAACACACGCGACCAATATATCGGCGCCTACCTAGGACAGAAAGATGCAAGCATCAGAGACAATATCACGTTTGACCGAATTATTCGGACCGTTGATACTGCAAGTCTCCCAAACTATAGCTACATAGTACACGAAGGTCAACGTATAAGAAAGCTTATCTTCGAACAGTCTAACCAAACCAAGGCAATAGGAGCATTCCGTGCAACTTTCGAATATGATGGAATCACACGTCTGGCTTCAACTGTTGTCTTAATGCACGGTGGTGAGAATACATATTTGTAAAATAGAGAGCTTTCAATACGTCGGTCACACCGCCAAACCGACCAGTTTGGGGCCTCTGGAGGTAATATAACTTGTTTACTGGGTCTGTAGTCGGTCTCTTATCGGTCTCGTTGGTGTGACTGATGAACAATGCTTGTACAATGCTTCAGTTTCTTGGAATATATAACAGCATGCACAGTCAACTGGGAGCAATCATTTTTAGGAAAATAGTAAAAATCAGGAACCAGATTATTGACCTCTGGACGTTGCCTTATAATTGAATATAGGAGATTCATACAACTAGCTCCAGTCTAAACACATTCTCCAAAACTGAAAAATAATATTGAGATGATCTTAGAACTTTTAAATACGAAATTAGGGTATTAGCAATTTCATGTATAAACACTGTCCTATTTCATGAATTTTGTAAAGAAACAAATTTACTTAATACTGTACGAGAACACTGAAGAAGAAAAAAAAACATGTTGAAAATTGCAGTTCCTGGTCATTTTTTTCCTCATTCCCTGACCTAATGTAATATAATAATAATATGATCTTCCTTGTCTGCGGGTGGCCTCGTCAATTTTATAATTGTTCTTCACAAGGGCCTTTCTCCCCCATTGCAGCCAGGCGACCATGATAAGGCCTCCAAGCATTGGAGGATTTATTCTTACCGGGTACCTATTCATTTCATAGTGGGGGGAGTGGCACATGTAGAGAAATGTATTGCCAAAGGAAAGTATTGCCGTGACAGATATTTTACTCCGTACCATGTACTTCAGCGAATTTACTGCTAGACCACGACACCTTCGATACAATGATTGTCTCAAAAGTCGTCAAAATATGTACATATAAGCCTATTCATACATCCAAATGGATACCCCGTTTTGACTTTTACATTATGTTAATGATTTCTATACTTCTAGTACTAATACCCATGTACTTATGATCGGGGAAAAGAACCCCATTCATATGCTTAAAATCCTATATAATACAGATCATACAGTCGATCAGCGACTTTAGAAGTAGCCTATACAATAAATATCTTTATTTTGAAGAAATTTCCCCCCAAAGCTGCTTCTACAATTCATTTTGTTTCTTCTTTGGTAAATTACACCCATCATGCTCCCATTTACTTTACAGCGACAGTCTTGCCTGAACGAACAACTGTTACTGCCCTTGCCGGGGAAACTGTTACAATCGCAGTTGTCACCAACATGACGGAAGGTGACCTCAGGTGGCGGTTTAATGGTGATAGGATATCTGACAGTAATGGAAAGCAGAGTCTAACTTTGGAGAACGTGCAACTAAACCAAACTGGTGTATATAAGTGTTTTGCTGGAAGACGCTGGGATGCAGAAAATGCAATATTCCTTCTTCATGTCATCAGTAAGTTGATAGCTTACCTATCCGTACATGCATCTTACATATTCTCTTATTTCGAAGCAACTTTCATTGCAACAAAGGTAATTATAATTCTACATTATTGATGTCAGCGAAACATCAGTGAAATTAGTCCGAAAGGTCCCAAAAATGTATTTATGTTTTGTGGATTTCAGCATTATTTTCACGGCTGTTTCCATACTAACATGACATTTTTGGGGTATAGATTCCTTTTCCCTTTAAAAAAAAAGGCAATAATTTCAGCATATTGAAAATTTGATATTGACAATTGTTATATTATGAGTTCGGGGAATTTACAGATAGAAAGTTATAATGCAGGCATGTCGATGCATCTTGGCATATCGGTTATCTATTTCTGATATTGTTTAGATGCTGGATTCTTATCCACTATGAAATACTAATACTGTTTACTTCAAACAGGATGCCCAGCTCATCGTTGGGGATCTGGATGCGCATATAACTGTACTGAGTGTCTCAATGGAGGCAAGTGCGATGCAGACTCAGGAGAGTGTGTATGCCCTCCTGGTTTCAACGGGACAACATGTGAACACGGTATGGTTTACACTTGTATGGGTCCTGCCCTTCGAGACACTGTAGACAAGCTTATGGAACAAGGCGTAAACATAATTGTTGAACAAGGCGGGGGAGGGGAGGGCACAGACGGAGGATGACACACAACATTAAAGAGTCACATACTTACACACACGCACGAATACACACACGAACACACACATAAGGGGTATAGGTTTAAGGTCTCGACCTTAAAGTTTCATGGATGACCTTTTTTCAAAGTGGATGAAATTTGTCCCTCCCCCCCCCCCCCACACACACACCCTGACTACCCATATGCCTCGACACCAAGCTTCTGAAGCAAAATTATATCCTTCTTTAGCTAACACATTTTATTTGTACACATGCCAAACTCTTTTTTTTGCCTTGGATTCAGCTCAATATTTGTTTGATGTCAATGAAAACAATGATTTCATGTAAAATACATGCTTGAAATAAGGTTCAATCTGTAATACTCTTCTAGTGCATAGTGATGAACATAACAACATCATCTTTCATTAATCAGATTCAATCGATGAAACCCTTGGTTAAGAAAACAGCATTGTTTCATCGGCAAGTTCGTACATTTGATCGTTCAATACCTAAAACTCTTTTCAATAAAGCTATCACTCGAATCAGAATCAAATTAACTCAATGTCGATATAGTAATACTAGAAACTATATTGTGAAAGCATTTCTATCCTTATCTCTTTATCATAAGTACTGGGCAGCAACCGGTTTGGGCAGGATGGCAGCTTTTCTTGTGATTCCTCAGGAGATGACCACAGTCCAGGATGTCGGGGTAAACTCTTCTGCCTACCAGACCCCTTTGGATGCACCTGTGCAGCAGGATTCATGGGAATCAATTGTACAACAGGTACTTATAATTATGTAAATCAAATTATGGAATCAGTGAATATGTATACTATAAGAGTCCTCCAAAATACATAATCTTAAAGGAAAATTTGATATAACATACGTGTGTAAATATGGATTACTCATAAATGTACATGAACATGTATACTACAACAGTTCTTCACATGTCTATTCCGGCAAATAATTTCATTTTTCTTGAAAGAGGTTTTTACACTCTAACGCTTGAAATATTAAATATTCTCTGGCGTAAGTGAAGGTAACGAGAAAAGAGATGAAAGAAACAAAATCAACCTTGACGCAGCTTTAATTATTAGCCCGACAGAAACTGAATACAAAAGACATGAGTGACGAAGAAGGCAGATTTATATTTGTAGTAATGAATGGGTTAAACCATACGATTATGAAGTCTGAAAGAAAGGTTGCTCCACGTGTGACCTTGCATCTCATGTGATGAGAAGAAGTATTTGTCTACATAGAAATGCTTTTCAAATGACAATTAGTCTTCTTGTCAAGTACATACTAAGGCGTTTAGAGGGACCTTGATTATGACATTTCTCATGGTTTAATTTGTTCTGCCTTTAATTTTTCGAAACCTGAACTAACATGAAGCCGAAGTATATTCTGAATAGATCAATTCAAGAGTATTGTTATGAGTGCGTATCAAGGAACATGGCAACATAATATTACTATGAACTAGATTCCTCTTCGAGGGTAAAAGAGATCCCATAACGGGATATACTCGGAACCTCAGTCATATTATCTTTTAACAAGTGGTGCTTGGGGTGAAAGTGAAGGTGTTTTTGTTTTCCATCATTCTGCCAACACGTAAAGGAACACAAATTATGAAATTCTTTTCCAAGGGAAAATAATTCCTTTATCCGTTTCACGTCGGAAATACGTACACAGTTTAATAATTAAGCGAAAAATAATTGCGTCGTTTAATAGTCAAAATGTCTGTACATGTATTCTATACATGTATATGAGAAAGAGCTGGAAAGCCATGGACTCTTTTCCGTATAAATATATTTAAGTAACCACTAATGTGCAAGCACGTAGCCCTTATAAATTGTGCTCGATAAGAAAGAAGGAAAACTGAACTGGCAATATTCCACATTATGAATGTCAATGCTTCTCAATTCCACTTTTTAGCTAGGAGGTATAAAAATACGCCAACGTAAGCATTTTCCTAGCAAAAGCATGTTGGGGCAAAATGTTGCATTACGAAAATAACATACATGTACAAAATTTCTTCGCTTTCAAACCTATGTACTATAAACTGTAATAATTTCATTTAAATTATTTGAAGCGGACCCGCTTGGTTTAAATTGAGGTTAAAAAAAGAGTGATCTACAACTTCATGTAGAAACCTCCTTATTAAAAATAGCTGTATAATTTATTCGACAGTGTAATAGAATTTAACAGATGATTTAAGAATAAATGATATCGAGCTTAATATATTCATCATTAGATAGATATAACTAAAACGTATTCAAGACGCTCTTTGCTCTTGTGGGCGGGAGCTAATTGACACCAAAAAAAAAACGAATTAGCGGAACCATATCTACTAAAAATTCAAAACACACCCTAGATACCTCATTGACCCATTTATTTAGGATTTGTTTGATTCATTCTCGAAATAATTTATCAAGGCTACACTTAAATCGATGTACCTTGGATTCTGTGGCCTGCCCCCCCAATGTAAAATATTAATGTTTTAAAAGCGCATTAGACCTACTTCATAATGCTGTTCCTTGTCTTCCATTACTTCATCAATCCCCACAACTTCTTTTTAAAGAATGTAACCCGGGAACGTATGGAGCCAATTGTTTGCAAGTGTGCCACTGCTATCGAGCTAACATATGTACCAAGGATACAGGAGAATGCATGTATGGGACTGCGTGTAAAGAAGGCTGGACTGGTGTCAACTGTCAAGGTAACTTATGTTTTGAACAGTCAGTTTTCATAGTAAGGTTTAAAAAAATATATACAATAATATCACAGAATAAACACATCGCCCCTGAAGAGCCAAAATCAATTTCATCCTTTATTATTTCTTGCGCTTGTCAAAACATTTTTGGAATAAACATGTTACTAGTTCCAGCTGATTCGTGGCTAGATTTACAGTAAGTTACCATTTGACACTTATTCCCTGTTTTTTTCTATAATGCTGAGTTGCACAATGGATATCGTCTTCCAATCCATGCAGATTTTAATCTCGATCTAAGTTAATGTTGTCATTTATATAAAAATGAACATGGTAGGCCAAAGATCACATATCATTAGCAGTTCCACTTATGTTTAGCTACGTACATTCAGTATACTTAAGGTTTTTATAAATAACCATCAGATTGTCTTGTGAATAATTATGTATGTTAATGCACATGCAATCGGAGCGTTCTTGGTGATAAATATATAGATAGGAATGGTGCTATTAAAAGAGTTTAATTGTTTTGCTTATACGATCATATAGTCTGCTCTCGTGTCTTGATATTTAATTGTAGGATATAGACCCTTGAGAACCGAATATCTAGTATCAAGATTAAGATTTCCGCACATCAATAAAGTTAGACGAGCTGCATGTACTTCAATGATATTCTGAAGTACGTGTGTGTATTGGGTTTTTACAAACGTGTATCAATCAGATATGATTGTTTACGTCTGGGGACTGACTTTTAAACGTTACCATCCGAACGACGTGACTCAGTTTCGAACCTACGTCCTCGGCTGAATCAATTTGCAACTTCCACTGTTAGCTGGATTACAGGCGCACGCCACAGCGCCCAGCGCTCTTCAGTTAAAAGCTATATTTTTAAAGGCATCATATTTTGAACAGTTATTGTTTTTCCCATAGTGGTAAATTTGAACCCTGCTGTGTGTACGCAAGATGTGTTGGATGGGCGAGAGGACGAGTGTATATGTCTAAAATACCTGATAATTTCCTTGTTTATTATCGTCTCCCTTTTTTACAGTTCGAAGTTCCCCCATTCAGGACGTTGACGATGATACATGTAAGCTCACATGAGACGTGTTAAGATATAAAGCAGAAAACCTCAGAGGCTTATTTCATAAAACATCTAAACGAATCTCAATGGCGGGCAACAAAATAATAATAATATTAATTATTTAAAAAAGAAACCTCTACTACTGCTACTGATAATAATTATAATAGTAAAAATAATAGGCAGTTGTACTGCGCTATCTATTTAGAACTTCTATTCAGAGGCGCACACGGAGAAATAGATTAGAATAAGAGTCTGAATAACAAAGGCCCTGTGCTTATTTTGAGCTCTGCGTTTAAGATACAGAGATGTGAAGTTTATTACACTTTACGTCATCATAACAACAACAAAACTACTGCAGTTTACCGCTAAATATCTGAACGAGTTATGTACAAAAATATGAGAGACATTGCCATCTCTGCTGTGATAGAAGAGATTGATACGTTTTCAAGGGGACATAAATAAAGACTAAAAATATAACTGTCCTGCGAAACTGCTACTGGCAATTATTAGATCAGAATACCTAGATTTCTATGATTATGTTATCTAAACATGTATAAGCTTGTGTGGGTAAAGAGAATGTGCGTGCGTGCGTAAGGCGTAAAATCAGATATTTATTAAATGTTTCCTCTTCTCCTCATCTACATATTCAGCTATTCCTGGTACAACATCGGCAAGTTCTGGTACCACTTCTTTCATCATCCCCACCATTGAAACCACTTCTGATATAACTCAAGCTACTACTTGTGCTACCAACCCTGTCAGCACTACCGTCCCTCCACAGACTGTTCCTTCTTACGCCATAGCGAGCTTCTACTACACCAAGGTTAACAATGGCGTCCCTACAACATTGGTTTGTGTCGTGACAGGATCACCTCCACCGACCTCTGAAAACATCAGTGTCAATAATACAGTCGGTGCAGATGAAGGGATTGTCCTTCTGGGGACCAATGTCAGTGAATCAACCAGGACATCCCAGTACCAGGTTAGGGTGAGTCTGGGTGAGGCGCCTCTGAATTTCACTTGTCTTTTGCGCAGACCGGACGGGGAAAGTGTCTCGAAAGATCTGGCTGTCTCTGTTTATGGTAAGTAATTCTGAACCTTAATAGCATTTTGTTGTGCTACGATTAACCGAAAAGAGCTATAAGCGTCATTTGTCAACAATCACTGTTAGTAGTATGATAATTTGTAACTTTGTTTGTATTGTCTTTTCTGTCTATAAAAGGGTTTCCATGTGTTATTATGAAAGGTTTCGATAGTCAATTTTGGGGAGTGTTTTTTTTTACCTCATTTGTGAAGGTCGCGGGCTCGATCGCAGGTACAGCACCGACGTAAAGCGAAACATGACTCTAACCACTCCGTATCCATTGAAGAAATAAATATGGACCTAGTGGAATGACGAAAGACATGTTACCACTAATTCAAAATTCCCTTCCTCATGCTCACGCTCACCATTGTCTGGAATTTTGTCCAGGGAGCAGAGATAGAGCACATATTGTGTTCTTTTAATGCTCCAGATGACGGGGAATATGTGTGAAACGTTTAGTGACGTTATTTTGTATCAATCGATATATATCCAGATATTCAGTAACATATTGCAACGCGATATGTATTAGGAACACGAAAAGTCCGTTGGCCATGATGTATTGATGAACGTGAAAGTTTGTACCTTTCTGAACTAAAAACATATCACGCTTTGATCTACCATGGGCATAAAAAATGTCAGAAACTTTATTCATTCGTATCCGCTCTTGGGTTGTTTATTCATCTTTATTCAAGAAAGTATACATATAACATAATAATAAAGATGTGACATAAAACCCAGGACAGAGATTTGTATTACATTAAATGCATCTCATGCAGGGTTGAACAATTACAATACACAAAAACAAAACGGAAAAGAGAACATCATAACGTCAGTGTTTTAAATGAAAACATTAATAATTCCTAACAAAATAACAAAAACAAAAATAATTATTACTTTCTTAGTTAGCAATGCCTCATAATACATTTACATACCGTGGTCATATCTAGCAATCTTCTTAATGAGTAATCAACCACGGGAACCTATCTCCATACAGAGAGAGAGAGAGAGCGAGTTGAAGAGGGGGAGAGAGCGAAAGAGAGAGAGAGAGAGGGAGAGAGAGAAGGAGAGAGACATAGGATGACTTGAATCAGACCTGCATACAATTATCTGTTATATTTTTCTTTTGTCGTTATTGTGTTGTGTTTATTTGTTGAAGATCATTTCCAGTTGTTCGTGGGAAGGGGATCGAGATATAAAACTTCTGTCAGTAAAAACATTTCCCTGTAACAACCATTATTTTGTTCACAATATAAAGTCTTAAAATGTTGATGGCTTCATGGAACTTGTTTAAAATTAAATTTTCGTTCAGAACCTCCAAGCTTTGGTGAAGCTAACATACTCGTCCAAGACATGACATCTCACTCGATCATCATAAGATGGGCACCTTGGAATGAGAATTATGATCATGGTGATGGGCCAGTGATTGGATATCAAGTCTACTACAAAATACACGGACAGGGTGACATAGCCAGGGCTTCAAGAGATCTCATCATTGATACAACTTTCACCATCACTAATTTGACACGGGACACAGAGTATGAATTCAGAGTGACTGCTACGAGAGAGGGGCCAGCAGGTGAAGGGACGTACAGCCCAGGAGCAAGAGCTAGGACAAAGTGTTCTGGTAAGAGCAGCAGATTAAATATTTCACTGATGTATCATGTTCGGTTTTGATTTGATTACATATGCGCATATTTATTAGGCGGACTTAGTTATTTTCACAACTTTTTTATATCTGCAGATTCGCAAAAATGGCAAAAATGACTTATTTTGTTGGCTTCTGTTTTCAAAACGGTAATAGATATATGAATTTTCTTTTTTGTATTTTTTACCACAAAGATGATATTTTAGTGTCTGATAATTTCATTTATTATTTGTGTCCAAGAAAGTGATGAATTAAGTTGTCAACTTTGTCGAATTATGCCATTTTTGACAATTTGACCATTTCTGGCAGGTTTTTCGGTAATTTTGCGATATCAAAAAAATGATATAAAATCACAATGCATTGACCGATTTCAATTCTGTTTTTTGTTTTTTGAAGCTTTCATAAAGCTTGATCATTTGCAACCATCAAATAACATGTGTTTGTTGTAATTATTTTTGGTGTGCTATACCTAATAGGAGTTGGAAAGGTTAAGCTTTATTGGTAAGAGTTATACAGACTGTTTCGCTTGGGCTGTAATTCATTCATTCATTCATTCATTCACAATACCTCATATCTTATATCTTATATCTTATATCTTGAGAGATGATAGACAATTTACCAGAAATAATATATCACTACGCTAAAAGTGTAATGCACATCATTTAATTATTTTGTAACTTTTAAGAAAACAGGTCTGTCATGCGCGGACATTTCAGAAGTAAAATATGGTCTCAATGCTATCATCACTCATACGTTTAACGACCTTCAATTTGTTTTCATAATATTTTCTTTCAATTTGCAAATTACAAGTTCCGTTTACATGTATATTTCAAATTTATTTCCAGGACCCGTAAGTGTAGGAGCCCTACAAATGTCACCTTCAACCACAGAAATTGAAGTCAGCTGGGAAACGTCATCAAGTCCATGCTCCCATGACTACTATATCATACGCTACAGTCTCTATCAGAAGCTTGCCTGCTCCTCACTAGAAACCACCCCAACAGAGTTTGAAGTGAACACCAACGTCAAACAATACAATAATCTAGTGGGGTTGGAGCCTTACTCGCGATACAAGATCACCGTTACAGCTGTAAATGGTGCCGGGCAGAGTGAACCCACGATGGGCTATTCAGATACCAGGCAGGGACGTGAGTAATGAACAAATAATCAAACTATCCTTTCCCCATACGAGTTTCAAGACATGTACAATGTGGTATACTTTGTTATCCGTGTTGTAATTATGAATATTGGATATATCTTACAGAAACAAAGTTGCGATTGGTCCAAAGCTCGTCACGTGATATCGATTGTGAGGAGCGTAATAATCCATTTATTACTCAAGGGCTCCGTCTTATAAGGAGTTGCGATTGATTTGGAACAATCGTAAGTCATCCCATCAATCGCAAGTTTGCAGTCTCTTATGTGCATCGTTGCGATTTATATCAATAGCAAATAAGTTGCGATTGATATCGCCTCTTTATAGACGGGGTCCCGGTCCCGGTCAGCAAAGGATCATTTACCCTCGTGATCACAACTCCCCTCAGCGCTGTTCGCTTCCTGAAATATAACCCCTTTGAAAATATAACTCTCTTCGGTAGTCCAAAAATATTAAATTACACACATATACCAGTCAATATATGCATTACATTCCCTTCATATTGCATACGCATTGGTGTAAAAATATAATTTAAAAAAAAATGTTGCCTTATTCAAATCATTAGAAGTACAGTTTGGTTGCGATGAATATTCCCCTCAACCTTCACGCTAGCCCTACTACGTAAGCAAATAACACGTCAAGTTTTAACGGATTTAGGTATGTTCTCTTATATTTCTGATTCACTTCAGCTTCGTCCAACATTACAAATGTCAGGGTTAACCCAGAAAGGACGTCTCCAACACGATTAGGATTCACTTGGCAACCTCTCAACTGTAGAAATGTGAATAGAGTGTTCTGGTGCTACCATGCAAGAATCTACAAGGATGGTGATAGAAGTAGGACACCGGCTGGGAATACATTCTTGGATTATGACATGTCATACTCATCAGTAGAGTTCAATGGTCTTGAGGCATGCACGATGTACGAACTGAGTATCAATGCCGGAAACCTTGATTTGCCAATTCCTGGAATTAGGTCTTATGCTATCGGTGTAACAGGAGTTACTTGTAAGTGTCAAATAGTACAAAGAAAATGAATGTTAGAATCACCTTCGTGATTTCAAATTAAATTTCCACTTATTCTAAATATATGAATTTCGTTCCAAAACTGCATATTTAAATATTATTTGTGGGAGAGATCTACATTCCTAAAGTGATACCAAGGTTTCCTTATCAGTTTCTTTCCACATTCATGTACAATAGGCCTGTTTACTAATGTATTCACGGACCTTTAAATTTGCACACGGTTGTAAGCTCTGGCAAACAAACCGAGCGCAGTGTCTGCTACGGCCCTGCTACACACACTTTGTATACGGCGATGTGGGGAATGCGAGGAAAAAAAGGCTGATCATCGTCCTAATAAACTTCGTTTAAAACTGTTTGTTTTCCAACCTTAGGGTATATAGTTAAAATAAATATAGTTTTTCTCAGTTGTACATGACAAATCTTCGATTTTATTTTCCGAAATCCGACGAAATATCGCAAAAATGGGAGGTAAGCATTGCTGTTACGGCACGTGTAACAGCGATTCACGGTACGCAGACAGACCCCATATGAATGGTGTGTTTTTCATCCCGTTCCCCAAACCAAAGACGAACCTGGAGAAGTGTAAAATATGGATTAAGAATTGTGGAAGAAAGGACTTTGGAATCGACAGGATTTCAAGGAATACCTACGTCTGTTCAAAACATTTTGTAGGTGAAAATGTCGTATAATCCGAAATCTGGTATACTTTCAAAGTTCTCGGTGTAGCCGGTGATTTTCATTGGGTCGTCGAACGAGCACCCCGCACGCTCCAACTTCTCCCGCAGCGACCGTGCGGAGTCGAAGCTCGCAAGGTCCGGGTCTTGGGGCAAAGCGATATCGGCCACAGCAGTCGCAAGTTGAACTAGTTTCTGTTTGTTGTACCCTGATGTCGTAACTCCTCTCTTTCTTAAATAATCGGTGAGCTCCTTCACTGTCCACTGCGAAAACGGCTTGCTGGAACTAGAACTCGATGTCGAAGGCGATGCCATTGTAGAAATTAGGGTGAAAAAACGTCGCGGTCGCTAGCAATGGCTTTGTATGTGTATAGCGTAGCGGGCATGGAAAAACAATGTGGCGACCGTGCCGCACCACGCAAAGCTTGCCCTACGTAGTAACAATCGCTAGGGTGCGAGGGATTATGACGTCA
The DNA here is from genome assembly GCA_035222895.1 of Strongylocentrotus droebachiensis. NCBI lineage: Eukaryota > Metazoa > Echinodermata > Echinoidea > Camarodonta > Strongylocentrotidae > Strongylocentrotus > Strongylocentrotus droebachiensis. Next base: position 590,805 of record JAVYIG010000123.1, on the reverse strand, counting down.
CTCGCATATCATTAGTAAACAGGCCTATTATATTGAATATTCAAGGATCATGTCTTTACATTTTAGGGATTTTCAGATAGGGATTTATTTATTTCTCCCCGTTACAAAGTGTTGTTTTTACAATTGTTTAATTTCTTTAAATCTCAATAATTTAGTTTTATTGGCGAACTTACTTAATATTTTAAGCGTTTTACCAATTTTCGAGGAATTTTCATAAATGATTTCACACATGAAAATGATAATACAGGTGTGGGTATTCTTAACTGAATATGTAAGCCTCTTTTTATTTAATATGTAGACAGGTGATGCATTATTATTGTATTAATGATTATGATAATTCAATGTGGTTCAGATATGGACCCTGTGTTGATAAAACAGCTATCATAAGAGGGGAAAAGGGTCCAGGTAAAAAGGATAACAAAATAGAAACAGATCAAATCTGTTTCTTGTATCACGCTTTATCCACCGCAATATGACGCTTAAGACGCTCGAATACATAACCCAGCTATAGACAGGCTTCCAATTCCTATGCTCACTGCAATCAACGATATCCTATATGTTGGATAGAGGTTATTACCTTCTTTGACTTTACAACAGGTCAAGATTAAAACATGTTCAATCTTTACTCATGTAAAAAATAATTATATGTAGCTTCATCTTTGGCTACAGAGAGAGTTAAGCTCGGAAGTCCACGAAAATGTAATAAGAGGGAGATGCCCGACTGATAGGCGGTTCTCTGTCTTATGACTAATGGTCGGTGTAATATTACCCTTCTAGAAAACGAATCCGCCCTCCTGAGATGAACGATATTTCGCAAGATTAAAAATTTACATTTTCCTCTTTTTTTGTGTTGAATAAAGTCACAAGTGCATCCGCTTATGCAACTGAGGATCAACCCGGTCTGAGAGTTTACTGGCGTGTTCCGTCTCAATGCAATGTGGATTACTACAGGGTAACATATCAGCTCATCTCACGTAAGGCATGTCAAGATGTTCCTGTAATAGATGCTCCAGTCTACGAAATCAACGTCACATCACGTTTCACATATGTCTCCGAATACCTTTCAGACTTGGAATACTACGCCAATTATAGCATCTCCATCATAGCTGTGATAAGGAGAGCAGAGAGTCTACCTGAGAATGTTAGTGGAGACACACGAGATGGAGGTATATAAACAATTATTAACTAGCGTTGGCGTATCTACGAGGGGGGGGGGGGCACTTGCTCCGGTTGGCACTTGAATGGAACGCAAAACACGCACAAGAGAAAGAGAACGGGTATATTAGATAAATATCATTATAATATAAAGTCTGAATTTGCATAACAAATTTGCTTTAGAAATATTTGTTGTACTAAGGTTTAAAATGCAAAAGTTTCTAAAGCTTGGTTGCCTTGCTCATCGCGTATGTTCCTTCAGGTCCCGAAATCTCGCGCCCCAATATAAGATATAGTTTTTTTATACATTATTCTCTCAAGGGTTCAAGATTTGTTTTAATGCGGATTATCATTAGCCTTTTTAAAAATATAAGACAAAGGGCAAATGCAAAACCGTTTAAAGAGATTTGTTATTGTTAAACATTCGAAAGAGACCTTAAATTTTCCATTTTTTTAAAAACCATAATCCCGAGATTCGCCGCCACGGAATACTAAATGTCGTATTAAATGCATGACATGACAAGTAAGTCCACTTCATAAAACACGTATCGAATTAGTTTGTCTTGGTGTATGTCTATCCTCTTTGGTGTCCTGTAGGCCCGGGAAGATAAAGGGTCTACTACTTTTGTTGTAATGTTCGTGTTAACGGAGAGCCTTACGTTACCCTTGCGATGGAGTTCTAATTTATAAGAACAAATATTGTCACTTTCCGTAATAATTAAATTCTATTTTTCAAAATCTGGTTTAAATAATTACATCCGAAATCCTGTTGTCTATTTCTGCTTTGGATTTACCTCTTATATCTACTTACATTTGTGAAGTTGTTAATTAACTATTCAACACTGATTTTCTTCACAGACCCCTCTGCCATCGAGTCGGTTTCGTACACCTCTACTGCCAGCTCCTTGGACTTTGTGTGGGAGGAACCCTCTTGTGAAAGCCTACATGGTGTTTTGGATGGCTATGAATACGAACTCTATGATCCTACTGGTGGGGGTAGATATGTCCGGTATCCAACGACCATCCGAAAAGACTATGTACTAATACCTGGTCTTGATGCTTGCACAGAATATCGCTTCAGAATAAGAGTAGTTACTACCCAGCTGAAAAGGAGTGAATGGCACATGGAAATGGCAATGACTAATATATCAGGTTTGCGAAATGTCCTATCGTACATGTGTATTGCTTATAAAGACATGCATTGTGCAATTCTTCCGTTGTACACATTGGCACTGTGGGCGATTAAAGAAAAACGGATTTTAATAGGGAAAGCATGGGAAACTGCAAGATTCATATTACAATTCAAATCGTTTTTATTACAGTCCATCTCTTGACGTTGCTCCAAGATAGGTAGATAGCTTTTACTGCTAGCCTAGTTAAAGGCTCATAAATAATGATAATCCAACATCAGAAAAACTTAATTTAATTGAGGTCAATACATATTCTTAAGATAGAGATTAGATTTAGTGTAATCACATTGTAATCAATTAATTATTGGGAACCTGAATTCGTTCTAATGAAATGTTTATTCCTTCCTTTCTGCACACGTTTCAGCTCCTGGAATGCCAGTTATTACAGAGCTTACCCCGCATCAGGAAGACAGTGGCACTACCGGTCTAACAGTATCATGGCAACCTCCTTCTTCACCTCCATGCCAGCCTACGCATTATGAAATCAAATACTATGTTCTTCAAGGCGATATGTGTGAGGATACCCCGAGTGACCCTAGAATGAATGTAGCAGGAACTGTCAATGGTTCAACCTTCATCTTCAATGTCCTGGAGTTGCGTCCCAACTCTGAGTACATGGTGTTCGTGAGAGGCAGAACCAGTAGCGGTTATGGTGATTCGGATTCCGAAGTAGCTACTACAGGATATTCACGTTAGTATTGTGTGTGGGTGTGTGGGGGCGGGTGAGGGTGTGTGTTTATGGTGTGAGTGTGAGGGTTTGTGTGCGGGTATATATAAATCAGATGTATTATTTACGTCTGGGGACAGACCTTTAACGTCACCTTACAAAAACATGAAATCCTTTTCGAACTGGGGTCCGTCTGAGTCAGTTGTAGGAGAAGATAGAAAGCTGACAGTACCCCTAGACCAATGTAAATCTCAATATCTACGTTATACGACGCTAGAATAATTAGGTCAGTTTTTTATCTGACAAATTTGAACAGTAGGAGAACCATTATCTACACAGGTAGTGGTACGAATAGACTTTGAATGAGACCTTGCAAAATATCATTGGAGAATATGTTACATGAAATAAGCTGGCCTTATATTTCTGTTTTAATAGAAATAAAAAATAATCATAGAAAAAAGTATACTACAGGGGTTAGAGAATGGTTGAGAAGACAAAGAAAATGGTTACGATCTCAATGAAAATGTAGATTAGCTGATAGTAAGAAAATATAGATGAGGTTAAAATGGAAGACTTTGTATAAGAAAAATGAATGAGAGTGAGTTTCACTCCTTTAATTTTACAGATCCTACTGGTCCTCCAACTAATATCCGGTCCACTTCCACCAAGAAGCGCAGTATTGTCTTCACTTGGGAGACACCAGAATGTGGTAATCGGAATGGACCAATCTCAAGCTACGAAGTTATGCTCTCCAATTATACAGGTAACCTCAAGAGAAATAAATACTTTGTAGAGTGCTAAATGAGGTGGAATCCCAGATATTAATTGTTAAAAGTAAAGTTTAAAAGAAAATACTATCTGCCCTTGCAGAATAAAGTGCCATTTAATAACATTAAATGATTAAGCCCTCCGTATTTTTTAATATATCTAGGATTTTCTGAATGCGGTGAGAATCTCGGATCAATGATGAATTCTGGTCAGTACTAGAGTATTGCTGTAAATTAGATGGTGTATTTGTCAGTGATGTATGGATAAAAATATTCAGACAATAATATTGACTAAATGTCAAGCATTGATCAAGGACCACGAAAAATAAGATGCAGTGTTTGTTATGGTGTTGCATCATGATGATGAGTCTTTTGATTTAGTCCATCAACCATACATGTAAAAAAAAAATCTGCGCAATATATTCAAACAAATACTCTCCATTGTTCAGTTCCGCGGAGTAATTGTTTAACTTTCCTTAAACAAACATGTAGCCTTGCTACGTCTTCGTGGTACTAGCTTTATACTCCAAGGTAAAATCTACGCTTAATGTATTGTAGAGATGTTTTAGTCCAATTGATAATAATAATAAAAATAATAATAATAATAACGGTGCTCATAAGGTGCTTACCACCGAAGTCAAACAAAATACAATGATAAACAATTACATCTTAAACAAAACAATGCAAATAAATTAAACCTATAAATTACAATACATATGAAATATAAATCAATGTGAACAGAGTAAGTTAATAATCAACAGCAATTTTGAATAGATGTGTCTTAAGACAACAAGGTGCGGAGTTCAAATCCCAACACGGCACTAACGTACTTTAGAAGACGTTACATTGCCACTTTCCACTCAATGGGAAATAGGTACCTGATATGCTTGTGCGCTGGTAAAAGGGCTAAGGGCCAACCGTGTGATGGATGATAATAATCAGGTCTTTATGATAAGCCATTATTATTGCTATTGCTCTTTTCCAGGAAACGTGGTTTATCATGGTAATGTGTCAGCTAGCGCAGGATATGAGATATCGGACCTCATCCCCTACTCAAATTACAGTATTAGGATCAGAGCTTGGAACTATGAACTAGCAGGGGAGTATGGTCCAGCAATTTGGACAGAGACAGCTGAAGCAAGTAGGTCTCAAAATGCATGTCTTTTATTTATATTTTGATAACGATGAAGAAAAGAAATATTTGCGTAATTATATGTGAACATGAATTTTATAAATTCCTTAATTTGTTTTGTTGTTACATTATTCATCCTTTTTCCATCCCCTCCCCCAGCCAAAATAAAAAAGAGCGTCGAGAAATCATTCTATTTAAATAAATTGAACCCTAAATAAAGGGACTTGGTAACATTGTTCAGGTGAGATATAATAGGGACTTATAGATTTGCACGACAAGAACGTGGACTGACACATGTGACATCCTTTTAAGGCAATGTAACGTCCTGTTAAGGCACTGTCAGCGCCTTAAAAGGATGTCACACGTGGCAGTCCACGTTCTCGTCGTGCAAATCTAAAATCAATGTTAATTCTTGATATCAAGATATAGGAATAAATGTTAAAACGGCTTGCCATAGACAGGCATGATCAGTGCACGTTCACGCCGTTCTCGTCCACTCAATCTAAAAGTCCCTAATGGTGCTAAGGTAGTGACTTCAATGCTAGATGTACAATTAAAGATAATCTAAAAGTTTGAGTGAAAATAGACAATTATTAGTGATACAAATTGGGAGAAACTGATCTGATCGATTCCTTAATTCTCCCAACTATATTATTACAATTTAATTACATTTTAGCTGAGTGAAAATCGTCACAAAGGAGAATTTGCTTTATGTACCATTCCAGACATTTAAGTGTCGAAAGATTTTTAAAAGCCTGTTTTATGTCTTATTTTCATGGAAAAACGGTTGTGTAAATTTAAAAAGGTTTGGAGAATTTACTGTTAGAGGGTGTTGCACAGTTTCGCCTTCAGTGAAAATCATAATTATCTTTGAGGTATGAGATTTTTTAAAGGATTCTTTGCATGTTAGAGGGTTAGACAGTAGAAGGAATATAATAAGTAACACTTCATACAAACATTACCGCAGTTTGTTTCATCAACCTTCAACAATGTTACCGAGTCACTTTTAAGTATTTATTTTTAGTCATAAAATTATACGTAATGGAGTTATCTTGAATTCTACATTTATTGAACCCAAAACCCATGTTGACAGCTGTCCAGGATGGGTTAGTGATTCTGAGTGTGCGTGTGTGATATGTGCGAGTAAAAGAAGATGATATTATTGCTTCCTTCGAAATCGCAGTCAATGTAGCCTAATAATTATCTTAATATTTAACATTGCTTGTTGAAATCTATCTTCCGCCAACATTTCCAGTCAGTAGAATTCTATGAGAATTTCTTTTATTGATACGAACTGACAGAAAACGAGACATGATACTATTTTATACCTTCTTCAACGTGTGATAGATTATTAAGTTGTTTGGACCTTAATTATCCTACGACTTTTCTCCATGATGTGTACATTACAGAGCCTGCGCCACCAATCGGAGTAAAACTTCCATCTTCCGACCAGGAGAGCATCACAGTAGAATGGATGTCACCGAACCCTCCTCTAGGCAGGATAATAGGTTACGACATTCTCTACTGGGAGACGTTTGGTAATGGTTCCACGCCCAGAAACATCAGCTTCCCGTGTCGGGACGGGCGTTGCTCTGACATTAACTACAGGTTTTCCACAAATATTCCTGATCTCCGGCCGGACACGAATTATTCGGTTCAGGCAAGTGTGATTCGTGAAAGCGTTATTTAACGCGATTCTGTACATTGATAATGAGGATATACGCATGATTCGATAACAAGGAGTAATGGGAACGATTAGGAAAATACTGATATTAAAAAGGGGCAGATTAAAGCGGTTCGCCTTGCACTCATCAGAATAAAGCCCCATAAACGCTTTGTTGTTTAGGCAACTCATTACCGAACTTAGGGGATGAAATTAAAAGGATGACGTGAGAAGCAAATTTGTGGTTTTCCCCGAGTTTTCTAATGAAATAAAGAAGAAAGAAAAATCAGTATTGTTTAACAAAACAACACCTTGGTATCTTTTTTTTCTCTTTCTGATTGAGTGCATACATGATAAACCATTCGTGCTTATTGGAAGCTAAAAATGTCAGGAGGTCCATATCATTTCCGTCCATCCATTCAAGGTCAATCTCTAAATTGTCTTAAATTGTTCTACTCTGTAAATACTTTCCCGCTTTTCTCTCTTTTGTATTACAAATTTTACAATGATTTTCTTTCATTATATAGGTCAGGGCGGAGACCATTCGGGGTGTTGGTGACCCAAGCCCGGACCCACCCGTTGTCAGGATTACACCAGAAGGAAGTACGATATTTATCTTCTAATTTCTATGATGTCCCATGTAGATCAAAATAATGATTGTAGAAATATTATCACCCCCCCCCCCTATTCAGAAAAGGGAAAGAAAGCAAAAAACGTTCAATAACATGGAAACAAAAGCTCTAACAAATGACCTGTCCATGGAACACGATCGCAGAGACAACTCAAGGGCAATTTCAATACCGCATCGTATTGGCTACGTAGAAGACATCGTCAGATTACGTAAGAACGTCATTGAAGTGTTCCCACATTATGCTGATGTTTAAAAGAGTTTGCAATGATAGTATTAATATTATATCTTGTTTACCCAGGTTAGCCTCTTCAGTATTAATACTGTTCACCCTGAGGGCCTCGTAACTATTTCAATACCCCCCGGCTTTAGCCGAGCCACCATGAAAAGGTGCTCAATCATTCTAGGAATTTATTCCTACAGGGTACCCATTTACCTCACCTGGGTGCAGTGTGGCAAATGTAGATTAATATCTCGCCAAAAGACATTAGTGCCGCGGCGGGACTCATGGTATGGAAGTGTACATGTACATAATGTAACTAATACCATGGGTGTTTGTTACGATAGCGTAAGATCCCACAATCCCCGAGGAATATCAGGTGTACGGTGCAGTGCATGCAAAGAGTGACCGCGTGGGCACCCAAAACACCGTATCAGGACAATTAACCCCTGGGCAAGCACCCCCCGGCCAATTACCCCCCGGAAAACTACCCCCATAGGACGATTACCCCCCGGAAAATTACCCCCCAGAGAATTACCCCCCGAGGACAATTACCCCCCAGGGACAATTACCACCCGGAAAATTACCCCCCGGAGAATTACCCCCCGAGGACAACTAGCCCCGCGGACAATTACCCCCCGAGGACAACTACCCCCGAGGACAATTACCCCCCGAGGACAATTACCCCCAAGGACAACTACCCCCCGAGGACAACTACCCCCGATGACAATTCCCCCGAGGACAACTACCCCCGAGGATAATTACTCCCCGAGGACAATTACCCCCCATGGACACAACTGGGCATGGTGGCTCAGTGGTTAGTGCGCCCGCCTCATGAACAGGAGGTCGTGAGTTCGAACCCCGGCCGAGTCATACCAAAGACTTATACCATAAAAGTGTCGTTCTAACGATTTTAATTTCTTTGAAATCTCAGTCATTAAGTTTTATTGGCGAAATAACCTTATATTTAAAGCATTTTATCCATTTTAGAAGAATTGTCATAAAGAATTACACATGGAAATGATAGTACGGGGACGGAGATTCTTAACTGAATATGTCAGCCTCTTTTTATTTAATATCTAGATACGTCATGCATTGTAAGTGTATTAATAATTATTATGATTCACTGTGGATCAGATATGGACCCTGTACTGATTAGAGAGCAAACAGTTATCATAAGAAAGGGTCCATGTAAAATGATAAGAAAAAAAAAAAGAAAAAACATGAAATCTGTTTCTTGTATCACGCTTTGGTCAACCGAGTTCTCTGTCTTATGGTCATTGGTTGGTGTAGTGTAACCCTTCTTGAACACAAACCATTCACCTGGATTGTACCTTATTTCGTTATACACTGTCGCTCATAAAGGTGGAATATTTTTTTTTTACCCCTATTTATCGAATTATTTTAAAAATAATTTGAAAATAATAGATCTAGATAATAGTATACATTCTCAGATTTTATTGAATAATAATTTGCCAATGTGTGTTTTGCGTGACTGCTAAAGCATGTGTATGCTACTATGCTTATTAACTAGGGGACATACGCCCTTAAGTCATTTATGACAGTAATGAGGATTAATGCCCCACAAAAGGGCACTAATACAGCACATCGACACGGTTTTGATCCTGGGGCCTCACAGTTACGAGGCCATTGCTTTGTCACTGAACCATGACTGTACGCAGCGGGGGCTAGGGTAGGGGGCACTTTCCAACATAACAGAATTTTCTGTGTGCTCATGCCTTGAGCCATAATGCATGGCCGTCCAGAGGATTTGTTTATGTTGGGGACCGGGGTAAAATGCAATAAATTATTGAAAATTTATTTCATTTTCTGTGTTTTATTCCTTCCTTTCTGTACACTCATCAGCTCCTGGAATGCCAGTTATTACAGAGCTTACCCGAAATCAAGAAGACAGTGTCACTACTGGTCTAACAGTATCATGGCAACCTCCTTCCTCTCCTCCATGCCAGCCTACGCATTATGAAATCAAGTACTATGTTCTTCAAGGCGATATGTGTGAGGAGACCTCGAGTGATCGTATAACGACTTCAGCAGGGACCGTCAATGGTTCAACTTTTACCTTCAATGTCCTGGAGTTGCGTCCCAACTCAGAGTACATGGTGTTCGTTAGAGGCAGAACCAGTAGCGGTTATGGCGATTCGGATTCCAGAGCAGCTACTACAGGATATTCATGTTAGTATTGTTTGTTCATGTACGTAGGGGAGGGTGAGGGTGTGTGTTTATGGTGTGAGTATGAGGGTTTGTGTACGGGTATGTATCAATCTCATATATTATTTACATCTGGGAAAGATCCTTTACCGTCACCTTACGAAAAACCGAAATCACTTTCTAATTGCGGTCCGTCTGAGTCAGTTGTAGGAGAAAGACAGAAAGCTGAAAGTACCGCTAAACCATTTAAAATCTCAATATCTACTTTGCACGACGCTAGAGTTAGGTCAATTCTTTATCTGACAAATTTGATCAGAAGGAGAACCGTAATCTACACAGGTAGTTGTACGAATACACTTTGAATAAAACCTTGCAAAATATCATGGGAGAATATGTTAAATGAAAAAAGCTGGCCTGAAAATTCATTTTAGAAAAAACACACAAAGAATTATTAAAAAAATTATACTGCAGAGATTAGAGAATGGTTACAAAGACAAAGAACGAGATTATGAACTCGCTGAAAATGTAGATTAGCTGATATTAAAGAAATGTAGATGAGGTAAAAATTGAATACTAAGGAAAATGAATGAGAGTGAGTTTTCCTCTTTTATTTTACAGATCCTACTGGTCCTCCAACTAATATTCAGTCCACTTCAATCAAGAAACGCAGTATTGTCTTCACTTGGGAGACACCAGAATGTGGTGATCGGAATGGACCAATCTCAAGCTACGAAGTTATGCTCTCCAATTCTACAGGTAACGTAGTAAAACCTAAAGAGGAAAGGGGGAATGGAAAGTACTAAGAGAGGTGGAATCCTAGAGATTGCGTGTTTAACAGTAAAGTATATGAAACAAAAATGTCTGCCTTGGCATCATCCCTGGTGGTACTTCCATAATTCATGAAATCCATACAAATTATACACATTTCGTGATTGAGAATAATGATGGGTTACTTCTTCTACAAATTCCAAGGTAGAACTTTGACAGTATGGATCTACGAAACTGGCTTGCTTGCTTGCTGTTGCTGAAAGAAAAGATATATATTTTTAATATTACTTTGTAAACATGATTTTATTTTTTTCCTCTGGTAGATGAAATTAATAGATTCGAAAAAGTATGCCACTTATAACATTGAATTAATAAATTATTTTGTTATGCCTTCGCCCGCCAAAGGCAATTATGATTTCGGGTTTTCCGTCCTTCCGTTCTTACGTCCGTCCCGCTTTCTCGTTAACGCGATATCTCAAGAACCGCTCGAGATGTGAAAGTCAAAATTGATGATAATATGTATCACCATAGGAAGACAATCTGATTAGAATTAGGATTAACTAGGTAAAAGGTCAACTTACACAGAGATAAACTTCTGAAATTCCAGCTATTTGCATTGTTATTGCAAAATCCCTAGAACCACTAGAGAAATGAAACTCGAACCTGGTGATAATAATTTATGTATAACCAAACGAAAGCAATCTTATCATATTTTGGTTTAAAAGGTTAAAGGTCTCAGACTCTGAGGTCGATTTCTGAAACTACCGGTTTAAGCCTTGCTATTGCATTTTTTCATGAACAACAAAAGATATGCTTTAGTTTTCATCGTGATATATCTCGAATAATTTCATCCATTTGCTATACTGAATTTAGGACTGAGACGCAGTCGCATTTGTCTTGTTTATTCTAATCGCGAATCAAGTTATTTTGTAAAGATTTGTGGAAATGAGCGGATAAGGTCATTTTGCAGAATACCACTTTGCCACTTTGAAACATTAAATGTTTATGCCATCTGTATTCTTCAATTTATCTAGGATTTTCAGAATAATCTCGATCAATGATGAATTCTGGTCAGTTCCCAAGTATTGCTGAAAACTAGAAGTGGTCTTGTCAGTGATGCGTAGATAATTAAGAGAAAGAAAAAATATTCAATGTTCAAGCATTGAACAATTAATTAAGGGATCACGACCGGCAAAGACAAATAAGATGTAGTGTTTTTATGGTTTTGCATCATGATGACGATTTTTTAAAATTAAGTCCATCAACCATACATGTAGAAAAGTCCATACAATTTTCAGCTTTCCTTTGAGAAAAATGTAACCTAGCTACTGTATGTCTTCAAGGTACTAGTTTTATACTCCAGAGTAAAATTGACGCTTGATGTCTTGTAGAGGTGTTGTAGTCTATTGAAAAAGTCTCTGGACTGTACACCACAAGGTACGGGGTTCAAATCCCAGCACGGCACTAATATACTTTAGCAAGACGTTACATGTACCACCTTCCACTCAATTGTAAATGGGTACCTGATATGCTTGAGTAGTTACTTTGGCGGCTCGGCTTTTAAGCAGGGTCATAATGTCTAAGGGCCATGAGCGTCACTGTGTGATGGATATGAGCAGTTTATTAGAAAACGTTATCATTATTCATGTTGTTCATTTACAGGAGACGTGGTTTATCATGGTAATGTGTCAGCTAGCGCAGGACCTGAGCTATTTGAGATATTTGACCTCATCCCCTATTCGATTTACAGCATCAGGATCAGAGCTTGGAACTATGAACTAGCAGGGGAGTATGGTCTAGTGAATTGGGCCCAGACAGATGAATCAAGTAGGTCTTAAAATGCATGTCTTCTAGTCCTATTTTGATAACGACGAAAACTACGTCTATTTTAAATTCAGTTTTTTTGTTTACAATGTCAACCGTGTATCTACAGAACCAGAAATACAACTCTGATAAAAAGAAATCATTTTGTACTCAACATTTTTAACATTTAGACTTGACCATCTACACTCTACAGGAGCTAATGTAATGTGAATATGTACTTGTATAAATAAATCCTTGATATGTTTTGTTGTTACATTATTCACCCTTCTTTTCTTTTTTTTATCCCCTCCTCTTTTAAAATAAATGGAAAACTAATTAAATATTTATTTCCAGTCATAAATAAGACGTAATGGAGTAATCTTGAATTCTAGATTTCGTGCACCCAAAACCCTTATTGACAGCTGTCCAGGATGGGTTAGTGATTCCGAGTGTGCTAGTGTACTATATGCGAGTAAAAGAAGATAATATTATTGCTTCGAAATAATTCAAAATAGTTCATTTTTATTGCTGACGTCACGAATAGTTCACTTTTTCTCTACAAAAAAAAAAAAGAACTATGCGTTTCCCCGCCCTCCCCCCCCCCCCAAACTAACAAAATTCAGCGAGCGTACGGGATTTCAAATGCCTCCGCACGGACAACTCCCACGGTGTCACGGCGCTCAAGCCATGCAATTTACGCTGTGCGATAACTGCACTACACTAATGCAGTACCTGTATAGGCGGCGGCTTAGCGCCAGCTTAACATATTAACATCCTTCAATGTTTCATTTGAGCCGTGCAATTTTCTTTTATTTCTTTTCTGAATGTGATGTAAATGTGAGTATACGGTACATGTTATTACAGTGTACAAGGAATGATATAGATCGAAGGGATATAAAACAAATATACAATGACCCATTCTCGGAACAAGCTAAAACTATTCGCACTCAGGGAGAATAGTACTAGTTGATGTTTCTCCGACGTGTGATAGATCTTTAAGTTGTTTCGTCCATAATTATCCTACGACTTTTTCCAACTAGAGCCGGCGCCACCAATAGGAGTAAAACTTCCATCTTCTGACCTGGAAAGTATCACAGTAGAATGGATGTCACCGAACCCTCCTCTAGGCAGGATAATAGGTTACTACATTCTCTACTGGAAGACGGATGATGTTGGTGCCACTCCCCAAACATTCGGCATCCCGTGTCGGGACGAGCTGTGCTCTGACATTAACTACAGGTTTTCCACAATTATTCCCCATCTCCAGCCGGAAATGAATTATTCCGTTCAGGCAAGTGTGATTCATGAAGGCGTTTTGTAAATTGATTCTGTATATTAATAATAAGATGAACATTATTTTTTCATTAATAATATGATAACGAACTCATGGTTTAAAATAGTATCCATCCGTAAAATGTGTTATGAAGATATTACTGAAAGGCGTAAAGCTTCACGATATGTTAGTTGTAAGAGCTCATTATAGAATTTAAGAGATGTCTTTCAAAGAATGACGCAGGACAGAACCAGGAGAAGCAATTTGTAGGTTTCCCGACCTTTCAAAGGAATATGAAAAAAGAAAAGAAATATGAGTATGGTGAAAACAAAAAATTACACCATCTTGGTATATATTTTAACAAATCAGGGTTTTAGTATTGGACGGAGGTTAAACATTTTCTGTTGTGCGCGCATATACGCGCATGCGCTATAGCAATATGGCGCTTGTTGATTTAGCAATTACCAAATTGAAGGAAAATGAGCATAAATTACATATTTTGATCATGTTGGTGCAATTATCATGTTTCTTTGGGGGATATTATTTGTGTGATAGTTATCTGATCGTTAATAATGGGTTGTACTGGATATTATATTTGATGATTTAATGGAATTAGCAGAAATGTTGTGTTGAAGTGTTGTTTTACTAACGAGGACATAATTGCCCTTTTATACGTTTAAGTATAGGGAAAATCTTTGTGCGGCTAGGATTGTGTAATTAAGAATTTCCACTGCACTGTATCCGATATACAGGCTAGCCTCACCGAGGCGTCTTGGTTCGCATTATAGAATTTCGACATGCAACTCATGATTGGTCTGATTTCTTAGAGCAGTGAAACCGTAGACGAATTCAAGGGAATGCGAATCAGTGACAGCTGTTGATGGACGAATGATTGTTGATACGCCCTGTGACGTGAGCAGTGAATAACTCCTGCCATCAAGCTACGGGCATATATTTTGTCCAAACGGACGGAGAGCGCCTGGCCGACACGGGGCATCCTGACAAATATTCCGTGTCAGCCAAGGTGGCGAACCGTGTCCGTCACACATGGTGTCATAAGTGGGATTGCTGATGGCGTGGAGTGGTAGAGCTGACGGAGCTGGGGGACGACGGCAGTAGCACTGACGGTGTCACAAGTTGGTCGAGCTGACGGAGCTGGTGGACGACGGGCAGTAAGACTGACGGCGTCACAGCTGGTCGAGCTGACGGAGCTTAGGGACGACAGGCAGTAAGACTGACGGCGTCACAGCTGGTCGAGCTGACGGAGCTGGGGGACGACGGGCAGTAGGTCTGGCGGCGTCACAAGCTGGTCGAGCTGACAAAGCTTAGGGACGACGGGCAGTAGGACTGACGGCGTCACAAGCTGGTCGAGCTGACGGAGCTGGGGGACGACGGGCAGTAGGTCTGGCGGCGTCACAAGCTGGTCGAGCTGACGAAGCTTAGGGACGACGGGCAGTAGGACTGACGGCGTGACAGCTGAACGAGCTGACGGAGCTGGGGGACGACGGGCAGTAGGTCTGGCGGCGTCACAAGCTGGTCGAGCTGACGGAATTGCGGAACGACAATGGAGTCGTATACTAATTACATGCTGCCAGACCGGTTTGACGGGGAAACTCCTATACTGGACTACTTGGATCATTTCGAAGCATGCGCATTCATCAATAATTGAACGGAGAGGAAGGCAACGCATTATCTAGCAGCCAGTCTACGTGGGCCAGCGTTGAAGCTACTGGGGAAGAATGGTGAGGCAGAACTGACGTACAGTGCATTGACCAGCAGGTTCAAACATCACTTCGGACCTTCAGGAAAAGCTGATGTATTCTTGGCAGAACTACGTTCCCGACGAAGGAAGCCGAACGAGACCCTTCAGGAATTGGGCCAAAGTATCAGAGACATGGCAGGAATGGCTTACCAGGAGTTTGGTGCCCATGGGCAGGATAAGCTGGCTCGGGGTCACTTTCGTGACGCAATAATGAATCCAGCCATCCGAGAAGGTTTGTTTCGGGCTCAGCCACATACCCTGGATGAGGCTTTTGGAGCAGCTCTGAACACGGAGGCCTTTCTTCAGATGGAAGCAGAGAGGGGAGAGTTGAGGTACTCTCACCGTCACAGCCACAGCCGGGTACTGACAGGTAGCGATCGACCTTAGCACCCTGATAGCCCTGATACATCCGGAATGGTGAAGAAGATGGAGAATACGCTAACTGATCTTAAAGCCAGATTGGAAGCACTGACCCGCCAGCGCATATTTGTTTTACACAACTGTTTAGCCACTTCAGTCAAATATACTGTGCAAACGACTAGAGACAGAGTCTAGCATTAATATCAGTTTTGTTGGATTGCTGGAGCTGTACATGTGTACATAGGTCTAGGCCTACTCGTTATTTGTTTCGGGTTAAATCTATCCTCTCTTCTTTTTCATTATGTTTTTTTGTGTTCTCCTTCAATCTATCATCTTCTCTTTTGTGATGTATTTCTTTCCTTTTTATTCAATCTATCCTTTTTGTCCTTCGTTATATTTCTTTGTTTTTCTTTCAATCTATCGATCCCCATGGCCCCAGTTCTCCTTCATTATGTATTTCTTTTGTTCTCCTTTACTCTAACATCTTCTCTTTTGTTTTATGTATTTCTTTGTTTCTCCTTCAATCTATCCTTTTCTCCTTCGTCATCTATTTCTTTGTTTTATATCTGATTCCCTTTTCTCCTTCTTTATCCTTAGTGTTACTGACAGGAAGTTTTCTCCTGTGTTTGATAAAATCATGTAACGATAAGTCGGGAAATGCTGACGTCATAGACGAGGCTTTTTGGGGAATTGACATGTATTTGACTATTGAGGGCGTTTCTTCGCATGCCACTGATTTTCCTTGTTTGGAACGGTCGGACGACCGTGAGGTTGTGATGATTAATTAATTCTTTTTGATGAGCCCAACGTTATTGAACTTGATGTTGGGGACACTGCTTGATTATTTATCGTCACAGTGTCCCCAACATCAAGTTCAATAACGTTGGCAGCTTGAAGTTCAATAACGCTTCATCAGGATGAGTGCAGCAGGTAAACTTCAAGCTGCTGATGGGCAGTCTGAGGTCAACCAGGAAGATGAAAAACAGGAAAAGAAACAAGAAAATGTGTTGGAGGTGAATCCTGAAGACTCGGTGAGTCAGTGTGTCAGCCATACTAGCTCTGCTTCGTCAGCCATGTTGAAAGCTATGGCCAGAAAGGCAGCCCTAGCAGCTGAAGCAGCTGCTATAGAAGAACGCCAACAGCTAGAACTTGAGGAATGTCAACTAACGCAGCGTAAGTTGAGATTATCGATGCAGACGAAGCTCAGGGTTGCAGAAGCAGAAGAACAGATATACCTTGAGTTTGAGAATAAGAAGTTAGGAATAAGCTTTCCTGAGAAAGAACAGGATGAAACCTTACCATACACTCCTGGCAAGGTGGTGACAGAGACTGTTGTTCCTACTAAGTCTACGAAGTGTAAGCCTATCACAGCAGATAGGTCTGACCATGGACAACCGCTGACCATGAGTGATGATTCCGATGTAGTCACCCTACTGAAGGAAGGACAACAGGAGCAACGCCGTCTTTGGGAGGTGATGCAGCTGCCTAAGGCCGAGTTGACGCCTTATGACGGAAATCCCCTAGAATTTTGGGAGTTCTGGCGGAGTTTCGAGGACAACATTGACTCTAGTTCGTGCGGAGATAGGACGAAGCTAACTCGCCTCTTATACTATTGTCGAGGGGAACCTAAGAGACGTTTGAGTCCTTGCTTATTAATGAACGCATCACAAGGATATTCAACAGCAAAGCGACTTCTGATTGAAAGATTTGGAGACCCAGTTGTCATAACAGACTCCTGGATGAAGAAGATAACATCTGGGAAGCAGATTGGCCCTCGTGACAAGAAAGGTTTAAGAGAGCTGGCAGATGACATGAGTGTCTGCCTAATGTCATTTCAAGCAATGGGATTCGAACAGGAACTCTCCCCTCAGAAGGTGCTTCTCCCATTGGCGGAGAGACTGCCTTTCCATTTAAAAGGGAAGTGGCTGAGCAGAGGTGGAGCGATTCGGCGCCAGGACAGAATCCCAAAATTTGAGGATCTGATGTACTTTGTGCAGGAGGCTGCGCAGGAAGTTAATGACCCGGTGTATGGAGAGCTGATGTCTGGTCAGAGTGAGCAAAGCACGCCTTCTCGAAGTGGGAAGTCAAAGGGCTCCTTCTCTACATCTTCCACTGCAAAGCCTGTTGAACTACATGTAGAGTGTTTCCAGTGCAAGGGTAACCATAGGCTGTGGGATTGTAAGCAGTTTAAGGACTTGCCTCCTAAGGATAGAATGCGGCTAGCAAGGAATAAGGGACTGTGTTTTAACTGTCTGAGACGAGGTCATATGATAGGAGCATGTAGTAGCAAGAGGACTTGCTCAGTAGATGGTTGCACAAGGAAGCACAATAAGCTTCTCCATATGACAGAACCTGATGGCGGCACACAAAATAGAAATGTGGAGCAAGAAGCCTCCTGTAGTTCCACAGGGGCCGGCAGGAAAAGTGTGCTCCCTATAGTGCCTGTGAGGGTGAAGGCAGAAGGCTGCCAAAATATGCTGTGGACATATGCATTGCTGGACCAAGGGTCAACAAGTACATTTTGTTCAGCAAGTTTAGCAAGGTCATTCGGTGCTAAGGGAGTCAAAGGGAAGCTTCTACTAACGACCCTTGATCGTAAAGAAAGTACTGTCCACACTGAAGCCGTCAGTTTGGTTGTGGACTCCGGAGATAACAGCAAGCAGATCAAGATGTTATGTGTGTACACAAAGGAAAATATCAACGTCAAGGGTGTACACATGGCCACAGTCGATGACATCGAAGGACTGACCCACCTAAGAGGGATTGACATCCCTGTGGCCACTGAAGATGAGGTGGGACTGGTCATCGGTCAAGACGTCCCAGAAGCTCTGATGCCTCTAGAGGTTAGACATGGAGAGAAAGGACCATACGCAGTAAGGACGTGCCTTGGGTGGTCACTCCATGGTCCACTCAGCCGAGCATGTGAAATGAACACTCCAGTGTATGCTACGAACACCTTCATCGAAGGAGATCTGTGCCTCGAGAGACAGTTAGAGAGGTTCTGGAAGCTTGAGACCCCTGATCCTTTCAAGGAAGAGAAAGCTATGTCAAGGAATGATGTCAAGGCCTTGGCAGAGTGGGAGCAGGGCATCTGCATAGAGGAAGGTCATTATCAGCTCCCTATCCCGTTCAAGAAGAGACCTCCAGATCTCCAGAATAACCGATGGTTGGCTGAAAGGAGACTCCAAAGTCTTGGAAGAAGGCTTAGTCAGAGTGATGGTCTCCTTCAGAAGTATGCAGATGGCATGGCAGACCTTTTGAAGAAGGGATATGCAGAGGAGGTCAATGAACTTGACAGTAAGAAGGAATGCGAATGGTATTTGCCACATCACCCGGTATTCCATCCCCAGAAACCGGGAAAAGTGAGAATAGTCTTCGATTGTGCATCAGCATGGAAAGGTTTGTCACTGAATGATGTGGTTAATCAGGGACCAGATCTGACTAACAAGCTGATCGGAGTGCTGTTGAGGTTTAGAACTGCGCCAGTGGCTTTGATGGCAGACATCGAAGCGATGTTTCATCAAGTTCGTGTGCCAGCACCAGACCGTGATGTACTGAGATTCTTATGGTGGCCAACAGGTGACTTGAAGGAAGATCCATGTGTCTACAGAATGTGTGTGCACTTATTCGGTGGGACTTGGAGTCCCAGCTGCTGTAGCTATGCCTTACGACGCACAGCTGAAGACAACAAGGGTGAATTCTCTCCTGAAGCAGTAAAGGCAGTGACTAGGAATTTCTATGTGGACGACTGCTTAATCTCCACTAAGGATGAGGAAGATGCCATACGACTAGCACAAGAATTGAAAAGCCTGCTAGAGAAGGGAGGCTTTAACCTGATCAAGTGGACAAGTAACAACCGCAAAGTTGTGGAAGCCATCCCAGTGGAGGATAGAAGTAAACAAGTTAAGGACTTAGATCTTAGCAAGGAAGCACTACCAGTTGAGAGAGCCCTGGGGATCAAATGGGATGTGCAAGAGGACCGTCTAGAGTACAAGACATTGATAAAGGAGAAACCAGTGACAAGAAGGGGTTTGCTTAGCATTGTGTCAAGCATTTATGACCCGCTTGGCTACCTGAGTCCCTTTATCTTGAGAGCTAAGCTGTTGATGCAGAAGTTAGCAACAAAGAAGTTAGGATGGGATGACCCAATTCCAGATGCTGGACTGCAGTTATGGCAGCAGTGGGTAAAGCAACTTCCTGAAGTAGAAAACTTCAAGGTGCCAAGATGTGTGGTTCCTGCAGGATATGGTGCCAAGACAGAGCATCAGTTACATCACTTTGCTGATGCATCCGAAGATGCCTATGGAGCGGTGACATACCTGGTGGTAAGGAACTCTAAAGGGCAAGTCTGTAGCAGTCTTGTCTTTGCCAAGTCTCGCCTCGCTCCAGTGAAGAAGACTACGATTCCTCGTCTCGAATTGATGGCTGCTACTGTTGCGGTGAAGTCAGATGTCTTAGTGAGGAGAGAACTGGATCTACCACTAAAGGACTCTGTGTTCTGGACTGACAGCATGATTGTATTGGCATACATTAAGAATGAAGACAAAAGGTTTCACACCTTTATTGCCAATAGACTGTCTATGATTCACTCTGCCAGTGATGTAAAGCAGTGGCATCATGTCAACACGAAAGAGAATCCGGCTGATGACGTCAGTAGAGGCATGAGTGCTAGGGATCTCGTGGCTAGTGAGAGATGGCTTCATGGGCCAAAATTCATCCTGTTGACTGAAGAGCAGCAGAGCCAAGATCCAGAAGCTGATGATATCCTACTAGACGATGATCCAGAAGTAAAGACTGTGAAGGCTTATGCCGCTGAGACTGATGTTGATGTACCAATTGCGGCTACTGATGAACTGTTGAGCTACTTCTCAGATTGGTACAAGCTTAAGAAGGCAGTAGCTAGAATCTTGCAGTTTCGGGAATATCTTCTGTGCAAGGTGCGGAAGGAAGTATTTGACTGTAAGGTGCTTCTTACAGTGGATGACATGAGAGAGGCTGAGCAGGCAATCCTGAAATATGTTCAGCGCCTGGCATACCCAGCTGAATACCAGGCAATTGAGGAGAAGCCAGCCTTGAATGGAAAGCAGAGGGCTAGTAAGTTGAAGAAGTCCAGCCCTCTCTATAAGTTAGACCCTATGATGAGCAGAACTGGGTTGCTGTGTGTTGGAGGCCGCCTTAGGAATGCAGAGCTGAGTGACGAGATGAAGCATCCCATCATCTTACCACCCAAGCATCACGTGGTAACACTGTTAGTGAGACATGTTCATGACATGGTGGGACATTCAGGCAGAGAGCATGTCCTATCGATGCTGAGGCAGCGATTCTGGTTGATCAGAGGGAGGTCTACTGTGCGACAGGTGAAACGGGACTGTTTTAAGTGTAAACGCCTGTCGTCTCCAACTCTCGGGCAGAAGATGGCTGATTTACCTAGTGATCGTGTGGCGTTTTACAAGCCACCATTTACTAATATTGGAGTGGACTGTTTTGGCCCTTATCTTGTCAAACAGGGCAGAAGCCAAGTGAAGAGATATGGCTGTATCTTCACTTGCCTATGTGTGAGAGCCGTGCACATAGAGATCTTGCATTCAATGGACACTGATTCATTTCTGAACGCTCTTCATCGATTCATGGCTCGCCGTGGAAGACCAGAGCTCATCAGATCTGACAACGGCACGAATTTCGTCGGAGCAGAGAGAGAGCTGCGAGAGGGGTTAAGTAGATGGAACCAACAGAGAATTCATGACCATCTACTCCAGAAAGGCATTGAATGGAGGTTTAACCCACCAGCGGCCTCGCACATGGGTGGATGTTGGGAACGCCAGATAAGAACGACGAAGAAGGTGCTCGGTGCCTTGATGAGACAGCAAGTGCTGTCTGACGAGAACTTATCAACGCTGATGTGTAAGGTGGAGTCCATCATCAACGGGCGCCCTCTGACAGTAGTGTCGGATGATGCGGTGGATCCAGAACCCCTCACTCCAAATCATTTGCTCCTGCTGCGGGGTAATGGTACTGGGCCGCCTGACCTCTTCGAGGCACGAGATGTGTATAGCAGGCGACGATGGAGACAGGTTCAGTACCTTAGTGACATTTTCTGGCAGAGATGGAGGAAAGAGTATCTTCCTACACTCCAAGCGCGACAAAGGTGGAACGAGCGTGAGCGTGATGTTAGCGTGGGTGACATCGTTCACATCATGGAAGAAGCACCACGGAACCACTGGGCGGTCGGTCGCGTTGTAGAGATTTTCCCAGGCAAGGATGGGCTAGTTAGGTCAGTTAGGGTGCAAACCAAATCATCGACCCTTGTTAGGCCAATTCACAAGCTGTGTCTTTTGGAATCAGTGAATCATAGATAGGTATATTCTATCCCCAGATAGGTACAAGTTTTACCCCTGTGTTTATTTCTTAGAGCACTTTATTTGACAGAACTGAACTTTGATAGAGAGACATTTCAAGATGAATAGACATTTTGACAAATGAACAGAGAAATCAAAGTACAGTTTACACCATGGACTGTTATTTGAAAGGACTCATAATTCTGCATAGAGTGGACTCATTTATTACTCTGAAAAAGGACATTTCAAGTATTCACCTGTATAGCAGACTAGTGGACTGGTTGCTTAGCAACAGGAGCCTTATCGGACTCTTTTTCGTACAGACAACACATCAATATCAAATTTATGTATCAATGTGCATGAATATTGTTGTGATGTTTGTTTTATATACATGTATTAACATTATTCAACAGGTTGTTTTCAAGATAGAAATCACTATTTTATCATGCAATTGCATTTTGTGCAGAGATTTACTTTCTAAAGAGGGAGATTATTTAAAAGGAGATGAGAGTTTATCAATATTGATGTTTTCTGACATTGCAAGAAATTGCTAAACTATGGGATTCTTAGGAGTAAAATATTTGAGAATATGGAATTTTCTATAGATCTGTGTTGTCTTCCAGTATATACACATTTACTGCAAACAAATTAACATAATGATAATGTGTTTCAGTTACAAGTAAAGACAGTAACAGAGCGTTTAAATTGTCAAATATTTTTCTTTTTGATATATGATGTTATAAATGATTGCTTTTAGCTCACATTTAAGGGGCCGGTATGTTACTGACAGGAAGTTTTCTCCTGTGTTTGATAAAATCATGTAACGATAAGTCGGGAAATGCTGACGTCATAGACGAGGCTTTTTGGGGAATTGACATGTATTTGACTATTGAGGGCGTTTCTTCGCATGCCACTGATTTTCCTTGTTTGGAACGGTCGGACGACCGTGAGGTTGTGATGATTAATTAATTCTTTTTGATGAGCCCAACGTTATTGAACTTGATGTTGGGGACACTGCTTGATTATTTATCGTCACAGTGTCCCCAACACTTAGTCTAGATCTATGATTCTCTTAGCTCTTCAATTATGTAGGCCTATTTCTATGTTCTTCCTTTGACTTTATCCTCTTCTCTTTCCTTATGTATTTTCCTTTTTTTTCCTTCTCCATATCCTCTCCAGTATCACTTTCCCCCCCTTTCTATCATCTTCCCTTCCCTGATTGTACGTTCTTGCACATATAGTTCGCTGACAACTTTGACTCTTTCACCAGAGCACTTCTTTTTTTTTCGCGAAAATGGCTAAACAGTTGTGTAAAAAAATTCTCTTGGAATTGTCCTCATCCAAAGATGCTGTACGCACATGACCGTCCAGAAATGAAGGAAGCAGAGGCCAGACGTTGTCACCAGTGCAATGAAACTGGGCATTTCTTTTAGAACTGTCCTCATAATCCAGCTGGAGGCGATGGGATGGCGACTAAGCACCCTGGACAAGACGTTGGTGGTTCAGTTACAAACAACGATCAGATGAAGGACCTAAGAACGCCTTGGCAGTCTATTCCGTGTGAAGGATTTGAAAGGCAGTTTATGTCCATTGCGGAGGTTGTTCCTGAGACTGCAAGGAACTTTGGCGAGCTACAGAAAGGAGACTAGAGTGTCGGTCCCGTGTTACAGGCAAGAGCTTCAGCAACCAAGCCTAGTGAAGAAGAGAGGGCAGCAGGAGACTCACCAGATGAGGATTCGACGAATGATGATGCACTTGGAGGGACGGCAGATGACATTCTACCAGACGAGGAGACGGCTGGGGATCCACCAGACACCCATCTACCAGTGGACGAGGCAACCACAGACTCGTCAGAGGCTATCCCAACAGATGACGAAGTAGCTGTAGACTCACCAGACTGTGTAATTAGGAATTTCCACTGCACTGTATCCGATATACAGGCCAGCCTCACCGAGGCTGGCCTTAGCCTTTGGTTGAGTCTCACATAATCTGCACTTGTGCCGAGTTTACGTCGATTGTTGGTTGGTTCGCACTAAAGAATTTCGACATGCAACTCATGATTGGTCTGATTTCTTAGAGCAGTGAAACCGTAGACGAATTAAAGGGAATGAGAATCAGTGACAGCTGTTGACAAAACAATGAATGATTGATTGCTCGAAGGATGACCAATTGATTGATGTTGTGAACAAGACGTTTAGGTGACCGATTGCAGTCGATGGACGAATGATTGTTGATACGCCCTGTGACGTGAGCAGTGAATAACTCCAGCCATCAAGCTACGGGCATATATTTTGTCCAAACGGACGGAGAGCGCCTGGCCGACACGGGGCATCCTGCCAAATATTCCGTGTCAGCCAAGGTGGCGAACCGTGTCCGTCACAATATGTTCTTGCCGATGAAATGCTTTTATAATAAACCATTCATGTTAAACGAAGAAAAAAATCAGGAGGTCCATATTTTTTCCTTCCATCCATTCAAGGTCAATCTTTAAATTTTACATAATTTGTTCTACTCTGTAAGTCATTTCCAGCTCTACATCTCCCTTTTATATCAGCATGTTTTTCATTCATTATACAGGTCATGGCGGAGACCATTCTAGGTTTTGGTGACTCAAGCCCGGACCCACCCGTTGTTAGGATTACATCAGAAGGAAGTACGATATTCATATTCTCATTTCTATGATTTACCATGTAGATCAAGATAATTATTGTAGAAATATTATCACCACATTCGAAATAGGGAGAAAAGTAAAGAAACGTTGAGTAACATGTTAACAAAAACCATAAAAAACCCACATGTTCATAGAGCACAATCGCAGAGACTTTTAAGAAATCAACTTAAGGGTGATTTCAATACCAATGAGGCTACCCTGGGTAAATAAGACATATTATTATTATCATTATCATCAAAAAATCTTTAAATTATCGCCATAAGGCAGATTCAACTGTTCTCCCTAAGGGCCCTGGATTCATGTCATTACCCCCCCCCCCCCGCTGGCTTTAGTCGAGCTACCATGGACAGGTGCCCAAACATTGCAGGAATCTCTTCCTACTGGGCACCCATTCACCTCACCTGGGTGGAGTGTGGCAAATGTAGATTAACATCTTGCCAAAAGACATTAGTGCCGCGGCGGGACTCGTTAGATGGAAGTGTGCATGTACACGATGTAACTAACCATGAGTGTTTGTTTGGACAGCATGCATGAGATCCCATAATCCCCGAGTATTATCCAGTTATCAGTTAAGTGTATGCAAGGAATGACTGCAAGGCTACTAAAAAATAAAGGATGACGAATCCTATCACCATGTATTGCAACAGTGATCAATGCATGTAGTTTTGATTTAAAACTGAACCTCTCATTCAAATGACACGAATCTACAGTAGATGTTATATCACTGATATTCCCTTTATAAATACAGCGCAAAATAATGCAGAGAGAGAGAGAGAGAAAGAGAAACGAAAATGTTTTGTCAATGCTATAATTTTTGAGAAGCTTCTAACCTTAAACAAGAAAATCGTATACAAATATTGACTTGTATTTACTTCATTATTAATCTTATATCCTGCTTTACAGTTCCTAGTGAGCCCCAGGAGGTGGCTGTTTCCAGCAGATCAAAATCTTTGCTGATTACCTGGAAGGAGCCGAGGTACCCCCGTGGAAAAATCATCTCCTATACGGTAACCTCACAACTAAAATTCATACGAAGATTTCATGATGGTTTCAGTGTATCCGAAATGTAATTATTATTCTAACCTTCTCTTTGTAGTTCACTTCTTCATCAGCTATTTTTTTTTAAAATTTAAGTTACCTATATTTTCTGTTAGACTAATGCAAAAGCGTGAAGTATTATGAATCATTGAATGAAAAGGAACTTTCTAAACTCTAGTACGTTGCCGAATGGTTTCATCCGATTGCTAAAATTGGATCGAAATCTTGATATACAAATATATTTAAACCAGTTATAAAGGAAACATGTTTTTTTATTATATGAACGAGAAAGAGTAAATTCATGACCCAACTGTTCATTTTTATGCTGAAGTATGGGTACAATTGTGGCTTTCGTCCAACCAATATTTTCAGATGAGCCAAAAAAGCTTTTTTTGTGTGTAGTTTACCAATTGGCGATTCAAGTCTCAATAACGAAAGTCTTTGGGACACCCCCAGATTTTGTTTTAATGGAGTTGCATATTACCGATTTTTTGAAAATGAAGTTCCCGAAGTAATTGCAAATATCCCTACCGTGACCTCAAAACACATCAGTGGATGACAGCATTATTCACAATTGTGTTTTCGGGTCTCTCTCTCTCTCTCTCTCTCCCTCTCTCACCTTTTCTTTCTCTCTCTCACACTTTTTAATCTTTCTCTCTAGCTGGCTTACAAAGTAAAAGGAAAGCCATACGACAGATCATTCCAGCCAGAAGAATCGTTTACAATGAAGGAGGTAGCGGGAGCCTCTACGAGCTATGTGCTTGGTGATCTGGAACCAGCTACACTCTATGAGGTCTACGTGGTAGCGTCCACAAGCAAAGGGGAGGGGGAGTCTAGTCAGCATGTTGAAGAATTTACGGAACCTCCTGCAGGTATTGGAAGAAACATGTTGGAAGTTGGAAGTTATTAGACATGACCATACTTCAAAAGGGATCATACTTTTGTGAGAGGGGAGTGTCAAAATTGACGTAAAGGTTAAATACTATTGTAAATTTACATGATAAAAAAGTAACAAAAAGAATATGATTTTAAATGGTTTTATCTCCATCTTTCTTGACAATGAAGTTAACGACAATTGGACAAACCCGTTAACACTAAACTTGTCTTTGCATGCATGTTAACACAAGTTTGACGGGTGTTTATCTCTGACCACAGACCCCAATGTTTAACCATTTCAAATCTCTATGACACCTCCCATCAAATTATTTAAAAGCACTGCTTACACGATTCTTTATAAATCGAGATGATGGGGTACAATTTACAGCAGGGACAACAAGTCCAGGCGATACGTGGTAGATAGAAGGACTTTACTGCAACCGTCTTCTACTTTAAAAACAAAGTACCATTAATATCGAACTTTTATTGATAACATAATTATGCAGGATACAAGTTCTAACCGACGTGTCCGGCTGTGGTCAAAAGATACTTATAATTTTCTTACTAGTCTTGCAGGTTTACTTAACATGTGCAACTCTAAACAGAGAATATTATTGATTTTTATATTGGATAAAAGTCATCGTTCAATGATGTTTAAGTTTGATGTTAACATCTCTTTTTTGTAACGTGCCATAGCTGACGAGCTTCCAAAGCCCAACCCGCCAGTGATAGTATCTTCCCCTGACGGTTTGCCTACCATTCAGTTTAGCGATGTGCTTGAATCTCCATATATAACGTAAGTATTCTTGCAAGCCGTGTCTCGTGTTGGCCAGCTACATATTCCAAGCGACGATTTTCGACCTTTAATGATATAAATCTTTGTATCATGTTTATGTGAATAAATAGGCCAGCGCTTAGCAACAATAGTAATAATCGCTATATATACGCTAGTATCGTTATTATCATTGTTATTATTATCATCATAATTTAAATCATTATTATTACTCATAATACCATCATTGTCATTTTTATTTTATCATTATACCAATGTTTGTCTTTTTAACGCACTGCTCTTCATCTGCGCAATGCTTTTTTTTTAAAGGGAGAAGCTGGGAATGCATTTAGTGGGCCAACGGGTTTCAGTACTGTCTTTGTCGGAGACAAGACGGATGGCCATTTCTAACGTCAGTGTGAATCCTCATTCCTCCTATATTTTCATCATAGACTAGCTATCATAACTTTTTTAATGTACGAGCCCTTGGTAAATTAAAGACGCTGTAGCATGACGAGGCTATGTTTCTTTCCCGTGGCCCTTCGGGGCCAATCGGACGACTACGGATGACGCGACATACGCGAAACCGAGGCGTGAGGAGAACTTCAGTCTGTTTCGCGCCCTTTCGCGAACACTAGCGCGCTGACTCAGTTAATCACTGACCTCTACCTTAGTGCAGTTAATCAAGTCCATTCGTTTTTACTTGCAGTTTTCCAAAAGAAGACGTAGATGGCGTCAACCAGTATTTCCCATGCTACAGCCCCTCTAATTGGTATATTGGTAAATTCATTCATTCATAAATTGTGAATGCTACTTTACATCAAGAAGTAATATTACATTTGGTCTGCGACTCAGTCATGTCAAAAGGGTATAATTATGACAAATATCCCTTTGAACTCTCAGGCACATACTTGTTGCTGTTGAAGAGAGAATTCCGGTAACAAGGCGCCGACGTCAAAAGGCAGCGTATGGATCCTATGCCGAGAATCCTTCCTCATACATAGCAGCTAACATCAGCAAAGATGATCTTCCGATAGAGCTAACTATAGGGGATAACGAGACTTATGGACATTACCACAATGCACCCCTCAGAGACAAGGCGATATATGATGTACGAACAGGTGTTGAGAGCAACGTTGGAGGACAGGTACGATTTTTCGTTGGACGTAAATGTCCCAAGTGACTGTCGGCCTACCCGATAGTGGCCTACGGTTTCGTGGCCTACGATTTCGTAGCATTATTATATTGTGGAAATAATGTTTAGGTGCAAATATCGGTGAAAATGCCTAGGTCACATTTGCGGCGGCGGCCGTGCAGTCTAAAATATCTACGGCCAATAGCAATTATAGGACCGCCGCAGCATTCCCACGGTCACATACGGTGGCGGTCACATCATTATGTTTAGGTAGCCGCACGGCGTATTTTGAATATGTGGAGACAGAAAATCTGCGACTGCCGTACGGCCTTTGAAGTGATGACGCAAGGTCGCCTTAGGGCGTCCCTGCGGCGGCCGTAGCTTTTTGACATATACTAAGGCAGACGCAATGTAGCCGCAAGGTGCCCGCAAGGCGGCCGGAGGGGGACCATACGGCTACTGTGCGTCATCACTTCAAAGGCTGTACGGCAGCCACAGATTTTCGGTCTCCACAAATTCAAAATACGCCGTGCGGCTACCTAACATATATGACCGTGGGAAAGCTGCGGCAGTCCTATAATTGTCATTGGCCGTAGACATTTTAGACCGCACGGCCGCCGCCGCAAATGTGACCTAGGCATTAGGAACAATCATGAGGGGCGTAAGAATTTGAGGTTGCGTCGTGTGTAACTGAAATTGTGATCATTGTCTAATTAAATTTTGCTTTTACACTAATTCTACATATCAGAAATATGCAACGTGCGGTTTTTGTGGAAAAAAACACAACAACACATTATGGATCAAAGAATTCAAGTGTTATAGGTTAGCCTTTTAGAGAATAACAGTATTCTGTAAAGATTCGTGCTACATAATTTGATGGACCATTAAAGATAAGCAAGGTTTTTAAACTTAAAGAGGAATTAACCTCGTGACTATGATTCATTATCATGACATGGAGAGTATAACAATGTTTCATTTGATATAAAAAGTATTGCTGTAGGCCAAATAATAGCGTCTTGCAAGTCCAATAAAGGGACCCTAATTCGCCATATTTCAGACGTCGTCTGCTGCCCAAGGAAGCTGCCATCGTGTCGAAATTTCCCTTCCACAACTTCCGGGTTGTGACGTATCGCACGGAGAACTGATGTAGCGCGGCGCGCGTGTTAAATGCAATATGCGTCAAACATAGTGTACTGCCAAGAGTTTGGGTGTAATAATTGTTCCAGTGTAATTGTTCCTGGAAACCAGGGGAAAATCGTTTCGTCGATTTCCAGACCCACACAATCGCAATGAGATTTTCAAGCTATAACAGCTCTGAAGGTGGAACAATTTTTGTATAAAAAGTACAAGTACGACAGGAAAGACGATGTGATCTGCAGTGATCATTTTATAGTGCACAGCAGGGAAACCTACGTACGCAATATCGGTCGACTCCATGCGAAACGTCACAGAACGGGCCGCGCGGAAGCACAATGACGACGTACTTCAAGTTTCCAGAGCCGCGAAAGACGAAGGATTCTGAAGAAGAGTTACGTCCTCCCTTTCGTCAAAATGTATGTTTTTTATTTTTCAGATAATGTTTTTAATGACCTACAAACTGGAATTTACATGCAGTTTGAGGTTAATTCCCCTCAAATCGCCGTTATGAATTCAAAACAATTGAGAGTGGGCTAACTACCAGTCAAAACCTAAGTTCACGTGGAAGTGCAGAATATTTGGCCATTGTATGTATATCGTAGAAGCGTTAAAATGTGCTATGCGCTTCACTGGTACAGAAAAGGTTCTACTAAACTTCCTTAAAACTGCCACTAGATAAATACACGAACATTTCATTTCAAAAACATTATGAGCTAATTTCTTGATTACCTTTTATTTAGAAATCCACCCTTTTCGGAGATCCAGCTGAAGTACAGCCAGGTAGGAACGCATATTTTATTAGATTCTTGAACATTTGTAGTTTGAAAGTGCTTTAGCTTTTGAATGGAAATTGGCCTACGATTGAACAGATATGGCACATTTCCATTACTTAAACGTTTAAATTCTTTTTCCGAACTTACGGATCTCTTCACTACGTTCAATATCACTGCTCTCAATATCACAATTAACTACGAATAAGTAAGCATACATTGTTAATTAATACCTAACCAAAAATTGTTCTCTACGATCCGGAAATGAAAGCGGTAAATGCAGTCAAAATTCATTGAGCAGATTTCTCGAAGTTAATGACTTTTGCCCAAGATTCCTGATTTGCATCAATTTTGGATCCAAGGTCTGGCTTAGTAATGAATATCAATACGACTATAGCTATGTTTTAAAAGCAAAAGTTTCTAAAGCTTGGTCGCTTTGCTCATCGCGTATGTTCACAATATAAGATATCAATTTTTATACAGTACTCTCTCAAGAGTTCTAGATATTTTACAATGCAAATGCCTTTGCGTGCTCCCTATTTCATGATTTTTGTTAAACATATATATAAGGCAAAGGGGAAATGCAAAACCGTATAAAGTGATTTGTAATGGTTCAAAATTCAAAAGAAATTGAGCTTTTTTTGCCCTTATCCCTCGATACGCCACCGAATACGACATTTTTTTTTATAGATGATTTGACAAGAGAGTCCACTAATAAAACACGTATCGAATCATGAGTTTGTCCTGGTGAACTTTTACCCTATGTAGTGTTCTGTAGGCCCGGGAGCGCATATTTTATTTTACACAACTGTTTAGCCATTTTCGCGAAAACAATCCTAGAAATGGTCTGGTGAAAGATTCTAAGTCGTCAGCGCACAGGTACACCCAGCGCATACACCCAGGGAAGGGCAGATGATAGGAAAGGGAAAACAAGAGGAGTGGAATAGATATGGAGAAGGAAAAACAAGGAAATACATAAGGAAAGAGAAGAGGATAAGGCAAAGGAAGAACATAGAAAAACATAACGGAACAGCTAAGAGGATTATAGATTCGGGTATAGACTATAAGGAAAAACAAATTATAGATGACGAAGGAGAAAAGGATAGATTGAAGTAGAAACAAAGAATTACATCAAACAAAAGAGAAGAGGATAGAATAAAGGAAAACAAAAGAAATACATAACGATCGATTGAAGGAAAAACAAAGAAAAAAAACCATAACGAAGGAGAAAAGAATAGATTGAATGATAGCTTCAGCAATCCCAAGATACTGCTAAGTATATTTGACTGAACTGGCTAAACAGTTGTGATACAAAAATATGCGCGGCCCAGGAAGACCAATTACCTACTACTTTTGTTGTTATGGTCGTTATAACGGAGAGCCTTACGTTACCCTTACGATGAGATTATAATTATAAGAGAATTTTTTTTCAATATCCGTAATGATTACCTCTATTTATTTATTTTTGCTAGTAGCCAACCTATTGGGAACGGTTTGATTGCATGCAATTACAATTAATTATGATCATCTGGTAGTATCTGATTTATTTATCACTTATCTATCAACTCTGATGCTACCTTGATATGTTT
Organism: Strongylocentrotus droebachiensis; assembly: GCA_035222895.1. Lineage (NCBI taxonomy): Eukaryota > Metazoa > Echinodermata > Echinoidea > Camarodonta > Strongylocentrotidae > Strongylocentrotus > Strongylocentrotus droebachiensis. The sequence goes on along the minus strand of JAVYIG010000123.1, from coordinate 558,925 downwards.
AACACCTGTCTTTTCTTTTCACTACCATCCGTCTTCCAACAACATCCTCTTCACCTATTGTCTCTTCTCCATCAAAATCAGCTTCAGCTGGAGTCCCTTCAGGTTCCATAGCAAGCATCGTAGGAAGCGCTGTTGGTGTTATTCTTGTGATTGTTATCCTTATAATTCTCATCATCATCTTTTACAAGCGAAGAAGGTTAGAGAGATACCTTGTGCTTAACTTGTCCCTCTCATCAGTCCATTTTCATCGAGATCCTCCATGCAAGATGCTAAAACCGTATGGCCATGAAAATACAAATCTAAATATGATTGTATTAAAAACATAAAGGCCTATATATAAAGTTATATTGTTGCCTTTTTTTTCTTCAATGCTATTGAATGGAAATATTCTAAAGCATAACTCTTTTAGAATGTTATGGCAATCCGCTTGAAAAGGCCTATTATGTTAATGATATGCATTTTAGAATTACCATACCACTTACCACATTTAATGTTGACATGTTTTTGTATGTCTATTTATTGGGAATTGATCATTTGTTTAATTATGTATTTCATCAAGGCAATTTATGTATGCTTTCATAATATTAACTTTCAGCGATGAATCAGCCCCTACTAGGTCTAAAGGGAAGGAGTCCGATTCGTCTCCGCAGTATGAGAACCCTGTATTTGATCCGTCAAAGACAGACGTCCATAACTACCAAGACCTGCACACTGACATTCATAACTACCAAGATGTTAATACCGATGCCAAGAGCTACGGTAATCTTGCTGACCCTCAGACCGACCAAGACCTAAAGGAACCTGATCAAGAAGCTATATACGAAGACATAAATACAGAATATGTCAACGTGCTCAAGAAGAATTGAATACATTAGAAGAAGGAAGATCCAAGTCAATCGCAATGATTTTGAGTCATCAAGAATTTAAAAAAAATTAAGAGGGATAACATATCTTCAGTCTTAATTTATTACAAATATATTTTCATGTATCAATCATTTCATCAAGTAGAAACCATACTTAAAATCTTATCACGAAATATTAAAGATTATCTTAATAGCTGAAAGAAAAACTATTCTGATGGACTTGGGCGTTTTTCTTCATGTATTCCATTAGAATACCATGACGAAAAGTTGTCAAAAACTATCATGGCTTCCTGTCCTTCGTCCTGTGCTTCTCTTTCTTTGTTTTGTTTACACCTTGTCTACTCGCGTTATTCCCAAATCTTTTGATATCGGGGATCACTCGAAATGTTCCCTTTTGAATAACATGATTCGCACAAGTCTGACAAATTTGGGTAAAAATAGTTGTAGATCTTAGGTACCACACTACATGAAAGTCAGGGTATGGGATGAGTTTCTCTAAATGTACATATTTATAAATACTTATCCTCGTTCATGGAAGTTTGTTTCTACTTTAATTTCCTGAATAATGTGAATGTTGTATAGGAACGCATGAATTTTACATCATGGAGCAAGAAAGATAATTCTATTTTCGATTTTTTTTTTCTTCTCCCTTCTTTATCATCTGCTGAGATTTCTGATGAAAACGATTTTAGAAATATAAGATATGTTTTTGAATTATTCAATGCAGGTATAAGTATAAAGGAAAACCTATTCAGTCATGTATATATACGTGAAATACAAGGCATGTTCCATCATGTTAATCGTGTTTTGAGGAAGGCTATCAGTAGGAAAATACAATATTCCGCTGTATGTTTTGTCTGCATGGATTACTAGTGTTAACGCCTGCTATTCCTGGTGTAAAGCATTATTACCCCATTGTTTGACAAGAATGAATAAATTATCAATTATTATTATTGTCATTATTCTTATCACTATTATCATTAGGCCTATTATTATTATTGTTATCATCGTTATCATTATCATTATTATTACTATTTCTACTTCTACTAAACAGTGGAATTCAATTCGATAAATAGGTCAACGATAATGTGATAGAATGTGAACGATGAAAAACGAAAATATAAGTTGTGAATAAGTTGTGAATATAAACATAAACTACGCATCATAACATTTTTGTGAAAGCTTTGTGTCATGTAATGGTGGATGTTTAGGAAAAAAATGTAGATAGTAGAATTAGAAGTTAATTAGTAGAGTTAGATAATGCAATCTAAATCAAAATTTATATATTTCCATATGAGCAGGAAATGTGTAGCACATATTAAATGTGAATACTGATAACTAAACGTGTAGAACACACAATATGTAACCCTTAAAGAAGTGTAAACAATAAAGAATACAACAAAAATATAGAGTTATTTTGTTTGGTGTAAGCTCGTCAATAATCACTTTGAACGTTTCTCAACCAAAATTAATCCGTCTGATTATTAAGGCAGTTTGGAATTTGGCAGACTGAGCTAACAGTCCGCCAAATACCAGCCAGATTACTTTGCGGTAACAATTAATACAACAAAAAATGCATTAAAGATAAAGTTGAATTCTGGTCATGCGATTGCATTGTGAAAGAAAAGGTGTGGAATGGATTAGAAAAAAATGATCAGGTAGCATGTAAGTATTGGTGTGTACTGCAAGGTTCTGGAATCATCAAAATCATAATAAATTTTATGGCGGATGATAGTGTTGTTAAAAAGTAAATGTCAGGCTGATTTGTATTTACAGAATTTTAATTGATGTTGTACTGCAAATTGTAAACACCGCGCCATCACACGTCATTTGTAGATCTTCATTCAGTCATACCATTTAATCACCATGGCTTAGCAAAGTTTGCCCCAAAAATCCAACAGAGAGGGCATTTTAATACTCATCTTTCTGGGGCCCGTTCTTCGCTACCAACGACGTGACAGTCACAACTTGATATGCTACGGAAATGTCTCTGATCTTCCTAAACCGTTTCAAAAAAGCTCCCTAGCTAAACATCTCATGATAACGATACTATTGGCGGGAAGAGGAGCCTAGCCTTTGTTTTTGAGATGGGTCCCCTCAAATATTTTCATTTGATAGCTTAAGAAAAATACAACTTTATAATTTTCGTAGTAAGAATACGATGCCATAATAGTTGTGGCCGATGTTTAAGGCTTCAACAAAATAGTAAAATGACAACAATTTAGTTTTAGTTCAGGTTTCAGTTTTAGTTTTATTTCATATATATTTCACATTCAGGGTTGCTCACGTTTTATGAGTTGAAACATAAACTTAAGACTTTTTTTATATGTTTTAAACTATTTATTTTATACATTTGGAGATCTTGACATTGATATGGGTCTGAAAACTAGAAAATATACTTCTGACTATGGTTTGCCTGCCGTAGCAGATTAACCCTCCCTTCGAGGATTTACCGTTTCCAAAGAAAGAGTTGTAGAAAACTTTAACATGTAAACGTTAGCTCAACCGTTGGTTGTCAGAGACTTTAAGATGATCTAAGACCTAGACCTACTACGAATCAGTTATATTTAGAATCGGTAAATCTAAATTTTTGTCATGAATTAATGTTCTTCTAAATACATGTACTTGCTTTGATCCATGTGGTCTCTTGTTTACTGTGTAATGAATAAATGAGAGATTTATGGGATATTAATATTACAAATGTTGAACCTCTTTATCCAATCACAATCACATTTGATAATGCTTTATATATCATTAGTATCTTCCATATCCCTTTACTTTCTTTGCAGGCCTATCTAACAATTTTCTTCTTTGTTTCTCTTTTTATATTTTCTTTTTCTGTCTTAATGTTTGATAGTTTTGTTTATTATCATGAATTTTATGTTCCATTTCCCTTTGTATTTTACGCAATAACCTAAGGTCAAAATATATATTTGTAATAACAATGTGGAAACAAATGCGTAAAATCAGTTTAATTTAGTTACAACCTTAAATATGAGCATGACATATTTTCACAAATTAGTCATAATTGTATAAAGAGAAAAGACGGCTTCGTTAAAAGAGTAATAGACTTAGATGGGAAATTGCACATACATATAATTTTTCTGTGTAGTTCCATATACAGCTCTACCATAACAGTCGTCACCCCTTAAATATTAATTATGTGGTCCTGAGGTCAGGAAACAGGTTAAGATTTCTAAGGTCCAGAACGAGCAGGTGTCTCAATTCATTTGTGCCTAGCTCAATCAGGCTGATGAACGAGGAGGTTTTAATTTAAGTCTGAATTATAAATTGAATTTAATCTGAATTGTGAATTTAATTTAATCTGAATTATGAATTTAGTTGAATTACTTAGTCTGAATTATAAATTGAATTTGATCTGAATTGTTAATTTTATTTCAATCTGAATTATGAATTGTATGTGATTGGGATTTGAATTAGATTTGATTTGAATTATGAATTGAATTGGTCTGTGTCATGAATGAATTTAATCTCAATTGCGAATTTAATTTAGTCCGAATTATGAATTTAATGTAATTACTTAGTCTGAATTATGAATCGAATTTTATTCTGCATGTTGAACTATCGCATTTTGTGTTACCTATGTTCAAGTCAAATGTACTATTCTGAAACCATTTGTATCTCATTGATGTTTATAATATGTAATCTTGTACTGACATGCAAACGAAACAAATTTCCAATCATTGGACAATAAATTTTGAATTTGAATTTGAATTAGCAGCTGATAAGGGGAAAAGAATTTGTGACCTTACATGTTAAAACGCTTATAGATTCATTATTTGATTCTCAAAACACCTCATTCAAGATCGCGATTGTTCATGCTATACATGCACAATTATTGACAAGGGCATAACACATGGGAGTGAGCCACGAGGCGTATTTCATGAGACAATACTTAGCCCCACAGTGACTAGTTCAACGTTAAAGATAAACTTGAGTTCTGGTAAAAAAAAGAAATGAATTCTCACAGAATTAAATGAAACTTACATTGAATGTTCAAGATTACAAATAAATGTCATTTGCCTAACAATTTTGGTAGTAAATGTATATACAGGCTGAGTAATGAGCATAGCTACATTTAACCTTTTTATAAAGAGAAAGTTTAAACAAAAACCTTTATGATAATAGTTAAATTTTGCCTTGCCAGTCCCTATACTGTGTTGGTATTGTTTCGTAATTTGTTAAAAGATTTAATGGCCTGAGTTTACAACGAACTGACAGTGTTACATTTAGAGTTGTTTAGAGCAAGAAGGACATTGATGCTGTATAACAATGATAGGAGTCAATGCCCTTCTGGCTCCAAACAGACAGAAGATGTGATGTTTGTATTAGATTTCTCATTTTGTATTTACTTTTAGTTGTAGTAGTAGTAGAATGGTTTTTATTAGACAACTTCAAAATGGTAGCCCGAAAGTTAAATTACTTTGCAAGTTTTACAAGTATTAAAAAGCGTTTCAACAAAACTTAGATACAGACAAGTACACATAATACACAGTCGGGTAGATCATAACTTATTACTTATTCCCTAATTGCAAACAAATTGATGATACAAATAGAATAGATTCGGCATTATTATTATTTCTGTAATCATTGTTAAGTGAGGAATATTCATATTTCAAATAGAAATTGAGGCTGATTAATTGAGTTATAACAAGTAAGTACTGAAGATTTGTTTAATTTCGAACCGTAATGCACAGCACATTGAATGTCTATAAAGCTACACAATATATAAGGATTTTAGACTTTCTCATTCTGAATGGAAATAATCTCCACCTTCAATATGATATCATGGAATCAACAGAGATACAAAATGAAGCATTTATAAACATGCCCAGAACTGAGTACTGAGAAGGACGTAGTAAAGCTTTCAGCTTGAAGTGTATGTCGCCCTCAATTTACATGTTTAAAAACAGAATGGAGTGACTGAGACTGAAAGAGGGAAGTAACATGCCTATTACATGCAGTGTTGCGGACAATGCCTCCTCGACTCTTTTACACCCGCAAGTGATACTATTATAAGGAAAAAATGACTGCTTTGAGGGGCACAGTTAAAATTAAAGAAAGAGAGAACTGTGGAACAGACTACTACAGAGAAAGAGAGAGAGAGAGAGAGAGAGAGGGGGAGAGAGAGAGAGTGAGAGGAAGAGAAACATACAGAGACGAAGAAAGTATAGCAAATTTTTTGTAAGAGGGAGAACGGTGGTATAGAGCGGGAGAGAGAAAGAAAGAGAGAGAGAGGGAGAGAAAGAGAAAGAGAGAGAAGGGAGGGGTCGGAGGAAAAGAAAGAGAGATAGAGAAAAAAGAGGAAGAGAGTATGGAATAGAGAACTGTGGTGAAGAGATGGAGAGAGAGAGAGGGGGAGGGGGATCGACGCCGATCAAACATAAAGATAAAAAGTGTGCAACCATGGACCTACTACGAAGTAACAATGAAAGCGCTAAAACGTTTTTCTCCCCAGAACTCAACCTTCTCATTAAACAGTACAAAATATTTATACCAGACTTGCGTGTCCAAGGGGTGGTGCCTAGAACCCAACTTTTTGCAACAACAGAAACGTCAACTCGTAACATGGTATATAATCGTTTAAACAAACAATCATTTTTGGATAGCTGGACTGCAGTAGGTCCTAGTTTAATTTTATGGAAACCAACATCAATGGCCACAGAATCTGAAGCAAAAGGTGAGGAGTTTCTTCCATTTCTTGCTAGTCTAATTTCAGGCACCCCAAAAAGAAAATGCAATGACAGGAACGTGCCTATACACATATACTAATATCAAGTAAAGGGTTCTAGGACAACTACCCCCTGGACATCACCCCCGGATAACCACCCCAGTCAACTACCCCCTAGGACAACTACCCACTAAGACAACTACCCCCTAGGACAACTATCCACTAAGACAACTACCCCCTAGGACAACCACCCTCTACGACGACTACCCCCTGGGACAACTACCCCCTGACAACTACCCCCGGACAACTACTCCTAGGACAACTACTCCAGGACAACTACCACCCAGACAACTATCCTAGGGGGTAGTAGTCATAGGGGGCAGTTGTCTGGGGGTGGTTGTCCGGGGTAGTTGTCCCGGGGGTAGTTGACTCGGAGTGGATATCCGGGGGTTGTTGTCCAGGGGGTAGGTGTCCGGATACGCAAGTAAAGACATTATATGATCCAATGATAAAAGTATGATAGATCTCATTTAATAATATTTGTATAATACAGCAAAAATTATAAGAAATACCACAAAAGTAATGATAAAAAAGAAAGTCTGAAATGAGTCTGGGGAATGACGCTTCATCGTAAATATTCACAATTGAATGACACACGCCCTTAAAACTAAAACAACAACAACAACATCAAATTAAACTAGGCGTGGTGGCGTGCGCCTGTAATCCAGCAAACAGTGGAAGTTACAAACTGATTCAGCCTAGGACGCAGGTTCGAAACTGAGTCACGTCTTTCGGATGGTGACGGTTAAAGGTCGGTCCATAGACGTAAATAATCATATCTGATTGATACACGTCTGTAAAAACTCAATACACACACACTCTCACACACAAACACACACGCACGCACACACGCACGCACACATACACACACACACACACACACATCTAAATATGTACAATTCTATGCGCAGCCGGATATCTGACGCAACCGAGAGATTCTCGCCTGTGACACCGTACGACCCTACTAGCGAATACACTGGAGCACCACCTTAACTTTTCAAATTTTACCTGTCCTAGTTTACCCTCTTATATAGGATTTCCCGGCAAAATTCGCGAGTTTGTCATTCGAATTCATTTATTTTGCATTAAAGTTAGCGCAGATCGGCTTTGCCATATGCCAATTATCATTCCATTTTCCCGTTTTGGTATTTAATTTAGGATTTTGGTCGAAGGGTTTCATAGATCTGTCATTTATTTTAGAAACTGCTCAACTGGCATTCAAATTGGTCGTCACTTGTCGAGGCGTCATTTTTATCATTCAAATTAACACCTGTCATTCGTATTCGAATTGTGTTTATTCAAGTTAGGAATGTTAGGGGGAAGAAATGCAACACACGTTTACAGTTTTAAAAAAATGCAATTAAACGCATGATTTGCCATTGGGGTCTTTTCTGTTATTCCATTTATTAATTTTGAGGACAATGCATATGGGTGTAGTCAGACAGTAGGTAAAAAAAGGGTGAAATCGAGGGATACGGCATTTTTGCATTTCATCAAAATTTCAGTGCAAATTTACACCTTCTTATGAACAAAATTAATTTACTCCCTACATTGGGGAGTAAATTTGCTCCCTGAGGGGTGTTACTTATGTGACAAGCAGTTACTCCCTATAGGGAGTCAATTTACACCTACTTTTCTCTGTGTGTACAGTCCCTATTTGGGAATCGCCAAGTAGCCAAACGTGGAACCGTAAGCTTCACCTAAAACACTGTCAAGTGCCAATCAAAATTAATAACGACAGAACTTGTACCTTACCCTAGCGGACCAAACAGTTGTAAAAAGACTGGTTTTGAAGAGCTACATGTACAACGTTGCGCTTGGATTATTCAAGAGATTCATTTTGGAGCCTGCAACTTAATTCAGAGGCCGTTATGTCCTGGTTGAAGTATTGAACACACTCCATTACAGAGAATTCATTTATGATTCGGAATGGTGTATAGAAGCACAGAGCTCCACTAATCACTGACAAGCCTATTTTACCTGTTTACTAGTGTGTTCACCTACGTATTATGGCGTCTTTATTAAGTTGGAGCAAGTCCTTTTCTGGACTCATGCTTGTATTGTTCTACATAGCTGCTACAAGTAATGGTAAGGAAATAATTACACATTATCACCTTACAATGTACCTTGTAAATAACCTCCTCTCATTAAAAAAAGTATTCTTGAATAAGAAGAAATCATTAAGCTATGCTTTAAAATAAAAAAAAGTCAACAAGCAAAAGACAAACATACATAATAAATTCATCTTTTACAAGTCGATACAAGTCTATACATTTTATGTTATATATATATCGGGATTTATGTTGCATATTGTTACTTTGTACTAGATGTGACAAAAAGAAGTAAATAAGAAGCGTGGACCCTTTTGAGTGTTAAAAGCTCAAAATTTAAATCTCCAACCAGATTAAGGGTTGCATATGGTATAATATTTAAGGATATTAATTTTTGTTTACATTATAGCTTTTTTGAAAATTCGAAATCGTAACATCCGTGTCAGCATTTAATTCAGAACACAAAAGTGCTGTTGCAAAATGTTTAAATCTCCTCTTATAGCACAGGGGTAATGTAGACGAAGGTCGCTTTTCTCATTAGATCTTTTTCGCAACGCATTCAAATAAATCTTTGCATATTCATTCACCTGAATAATTGTATTTCAGTATGCACAATTGCATACATTACTTGTTGTTAGGTAGCGGGTATAGTTTCATTCTCGTACAAACGTGCAGAAGCACATATCCTCCATGCAAATTTGCCTTTTATATGTTTAACATATATTTTTCGTCACATTCGTAGATATTTAGACGGGAAAGCCGCTGAAAGCCTTGTCCGTGCATCTATTAAACGTAGGCTTGACTATTGTAATGGATTATTGTTTGGCTTGCCAGATTCACAAATAATCAAGTTGCAGCGCGTTCAGAATGCATGTGTAAGACTTGTGTTTTATTCCTCAAAGGTTTACATATTACATCTGTTATTAGTTAAAGCCCCTCTACAGTGTTGGAGCCTCAATTCGCCAAAAATTTGATTGCAAAATTTCACTTAAATTAGTTCATCATGACTTGTGCAAGATGATGTCATTTAAGACACACTTCTGCAAAGATCACCCTCAATAAATATTTTTGTAGACAAATATTGGTAAAAGAATACATAATTTGGCATCAATATTCGACATCAAACACATTTGTTTTGAAATTCTTACAGAAATGTGTCTTAAAGGTTGGTTGAATTCCAAATATATCTTAAATTCCTGTTGTATGTAGTTTCACCAGAGCTGTTCATCCGTTTACAATTGACAATACAATACCAACATAGGAGTTGCTATGTCCGACATGCTGTAGCATCACCAGGAAAAGAAGGGTAGTGTGGAGGTATTATATGAAAGCATGCAAAATTCGTTTGTGGGTATGTGCTGAGCTGGGGAAAGTTACACACTGTCTCTTGTTAGCTCATTAATGATTGACAGATGATGTCATAAGGGGAATACAATCTGGAGCATTTATTTAGGGTGGAGCTTAGTAGGTCTGAGATTTTTAATATTTACAAATCTATAAATTATATTCAGAGTTTGAATAACAAAATATGAGTTGTATGCAGCCCTGTACATCAACAAGAATCAATATATATTTGAATTTCACCTGACCTTAAAACGACATTTTCTTTCCATTATGAACAAATTTAAGAGAAATTTTGCTAACAAATTGTTGGGCTCCCAACACTTTAGAGGGGCTATCAGTTTAATTGGTTACCATTTAAGTAATGTCTTGTATTTATAATACTTTTGCTTGATAAAAAGAATTGAATGGTCAAGCCAAAATTATTGTCTAATTATTCTCTTTTAAATCAAGCCCATATGCACATAAGTTACGAAGTAAGCAGTACAGGCTACTTTTAAAACTACCTCACAAAAACAACCTTTGATTACGTTTTCAGTTGAGCCGCTCTAAAGCTTTGGAATAACTTACGACTAAACATAAGAAAAGTTTCATCTGTTGGTGTCTTTTAAGATTTGTTGACGACGCTAATTGTCAAGAGCTTTTGATTTAAAAAAAATTATGACTGTAAAGAAGCACTGTTAGGAGTTGTGTTTTCATAACAGCGCAGTAGAATACATTTGTGTAGTAACTGCGCTATATAAATTGATCGAATTATTATTATTATTACTATTGTTAGTGCAAGTCATAGTATCTGTCAGAGTTTCAGACCTATAGCAACAGCTATGTACGCAGTTCGTATTCTATTGAAATACAATGATATATATACAAATTGAATTAAATAGCTCGTTTCTAGGAAAACGTGTATGAATCTGATAATATTTCAGAATACATATCAAGAATGGTTCAATGACGATGCTGACAAAATGAAAACAGTCACCTGAGAGTTACAAAATCAACAAGCTCTGGGGAAAACGTCTCAATGCAGAGACATTATTGGTTATTGGAGTTTCTATTGGTAAGAGGCATACCAAACATGGATGAAATATAACTACGCCACGTATGATGCATTGTACGTTACATAATCATTCTGTATTGATCGACTACGAACACACAATAATCTATCTTTTAAGATAATACATCATCTGAAGTACAGTCAATATTGTCCTTTTGGACACCTCTCTATAAAGACCACCTGTATAAAGTGGCCATTTATTTCCCTCGAGAACGAAATGTGTGTTGTAGGAACTGTCTAGAAAAGGCCGGCTGCCTACAGTGGCTATTTTTTCTGTTCCCCCTAGGTGAACTTAATAGACAGGTTTGAATGTATTATTATGTAGATAGAAGACCGAGTGATTACGAGTTTGACAGCACACACGAGCAGCAACATAGGGCTCGTGCATGCGCAGAGAAAGTGTCAGACGATTTGCGAGATCGACGGATCCCTAGACATCTCATGAACACTTACAAAAGTTGTCAACCAATCTAAGAATCCGAACTGTCGGGCCGCTTGTCTCGCGGGCCGTCGGTCTCGTTTGCCGCAGATAAACTGTGACATCCTTGTTCGGAATCTACCCGTTAGCTGCATGTAGAACATGCGGGGAGGGGCTACCCAAGCTTGATCTAGACTCGAATACGTGGGGATGTACATCAAATCCATCATAATGTTAAGTCGGTCAGAAATGAAAGCTGATAATATAATTTTCTAAATTCATGGCGAAATTACAAGTGCTTCGGAATTTGAATGATTTCCCAGGGTATTGCATGTTTTATGGTTTGTCAATTAAGATACATTGGATAATTATGAAGAATAACGTGAGAAGACGCATCTCCCTACTCGGTTTTTCAGCTTTCTTTATATTTTGTATACCAAGTAAGCCCCCTAACCCCAAACATGCCAAATAATTGGACTCACCCTTCGCCGCTAATTTGCATATAATGGATTTCAATGAACTTTGACATTCAAGTGGAACATCTGTAGGAAATTATGAGCAGGAAATAAGACATGGTGGAATAAAGGGAATTTCCAATTTCTGTTCCTTTTCTAGGCAAACATTGAATTGACAATTATTGAAGGAAGTGAACAAGAAGAAAGGGTGAAAATTGACGGTTTTATCTGAAAACATTAAAAAGGGATAATTTTTAAAGATGTGGTCATCTTTTTGAAATAGGCTTTTATGAGTTATCAGGTGTTGGAAATGAAACCAAGCCCCATCTTTGAAAGAGTCGAGATTTGAATTGGACGTATATTCACTTGACTTAATACCAATCTAAAATATATTCAGAGAGATAGGAAAGTGAAAATAATGATTTGTTTCCTTTAAAAAAAAGGTACTATAGAATTATGTAGCCAAAGTTTTGCGCATGTGAAAATGTACACATCTGCGTGTTAGTTGTGTATTAACGGTAGCATTTAATACACTTTCAGTGAAATGCGGGGTGTTCTGGAAATAATTGAAAACTGTTTACTATTTAAGGCATTCAATACTTTCTACATGATTTGTGATTGTGTTGTCAAAGATTAATTTTATCCTAATGATCCTACAAACCACTGAACAATTCCCGAACATGTCGAATGTAGGACCAAATACAAGTGCTCTTTATTTTTCTTAATACGTAGCGTTAGAGGACTATTTAAAATAGGAGAGGGGTAGGGGCGGTCTGACCATTATGCCGACAAGATAGCCGACGATTTTCAAACAAAGAAATTTCATTATTTTATTGTGGGGGGGGGGGTATTTGTCCACAGATAATAATAATAATAAAGATAACATAATAATAGTAATAATAATAACATAAATAGTGGTAATAATAATTGGATTTATATAGCGTCTTTTCCAAAGGACACAAGGCGCTGTCCCTTAGTCTATTAACAAATAAAAGAATCGATCGCTTAATCGTAGAGGTATCTTTTTCTACGTTTTTGAAGAAGTCAAGTGAAGTACTCTTTTTTTAGGAATGCAGGGAGTTTATTCCGTAGGCATGGGACAACGGATTGAAGCCAGCCTGACATCATTATGACATGTATCTCGATCCAAGTAGCCTCTGATACAGTATATATTACACATGTGCCTGTTTAGGGTCCGACATAAGGAGGTAACATGCTCAGACATTTTCATTTCCCTATTTTCTACACCCACTCACATTGACTCAATCCATATATTAAATAAACTATGCAGGAAAACAGAAATACACTGGTTAAACACAAGTCATATCTGCTTGTATCCTACATTACAAATACTAGAGATGGGCATGGTCTGTACGTGTTAAGGTATAGCAACCTGATCTGTTGCTACAGTGACAGGAAACCAACTTTTATAAAGGAAGGAAATGTGCCAGGGTAAGAAGCGGTCGGTCGACCTTTCAATATTCTTTTTTTAACAAACATTTACAATTTATTTCGGTGAAAAAATTGAGAAGAATGTAGTTATATAGAATTACACACATTGTGAAATACGTCAGTGACAGTTTTACTTTTAGTTAAGGCCTCCCATAAAAGACATGCCAATTACAGCGGCGGTGTATAAAAGTGTACGCAGGTATTTCAAGTTTATATGAAGTTTATCTAAAATAATCATATATTTATATTAAAAGAAGTTGTATCACGAAATTGATGAGTACTAATAGGTTAAAATTTGCTAGACCTCTTGGGGGGGGGGGATGCAACACCCCCGCGTGCCAAAAGGCCTCTGCCAAATGTACGTTTTGTATCCTATAGAGTATGGAAGTGCCCCGGGAAGTGCTAAAGTCATATTCTCCCGTCATCCAGGTTACTGTTTCTAAGCAACAGAGCCTGCGGATGAAGTTCACCGCGAAATCATTCAAGCAACCGGGTGGAGCAGGCCAAATACAGTGATTGGCACTCGTGTGATCACCACGCCAAAAATTATCACAAAATTGTTTGGAACCAACAACCTTGACAAGTTGGTCAGGATGACGTCACATTTCGGTACTCAATTATCATTTGTTCAATGTTTAATGTTTAATTATCTTTGTCCTTGGCCTTTAATCAAGGAACATGGGTGTGAGTGTTCGCCCTCTGCATATCAGTAGGCCAGATGGCACACACGGGCCGCTAAAATGGTGAAATAAACCTAAAAAGGTGTTTTATTTCACATTTTATAGGTACTATGTCCCATTTGCAGGTCAAACAAAATGAAAAGGTTACATTCCAACGGCATTTTAAAGATAATAATAATTTAGAACTTTCCTAAAAAAGGGGGCTTGAAAATGTGTTTAAGTGGGAAAATAACGACTATTAGTTGTAGAATCGACTTAAGTGATAGCAATACAGTAAGTAATAGTCTGATTTTCAGACCATTGTACCGAACGGTTGTACGTTTTGTGCTGCGCAAAGATTCAATCAATTTAATTTTGGCCTTTACAAGAAGAGGGTTATTGATATTTATTTATTTCTTCCACAATGTGGAAATATGCTTCCCACCAGCATTAAAATAATACAAGAAACAGAGTACAATAATATGAAACATGCGATACAATTAAGCAAACGATTTCAAAACAGAATTTTTTTTCGTCCTTTCACAGAATAATTTTTACGACATCCAAAATTGTAAAACTTCTTTTCTGATTAGATTAAAAATATCTCTCTACTGCTTTTAACGGGCTATTCAATATAATCATCATTGATGTATTAAGCTTTATGTGAACAAATTATAAATTCAAATAATTATGATCATTATTGCTATTGTTATTATTATTCAACGCCATCATTATCCGTCAAAATGGATAGATAACTGCATTTATATCATTGTGGTCATATTTAAATCACATATCCATGTATGTGTACTGACAGTAGTGGGTAATAGTGGGGAACTGAAATGCTGAACTGCTATCGTTTATTATCCTTTTACGAATTGGTTGAACATGTGAATAGAGTTTGGTACGAAGGATTGGCGGAAGCGTGCTCGGTTTGTGCGTGGGACGTTTAGTCGAATTCCAGAACGGTTGAAAGAAACATTACATCAATACATTGATGTAAACAAATGCTCATGTACCCTGTATAGCTCATTTATGTATGTTATTACTAAAGAAGAAAAAAAAGCCAGTCAGTCACTCAATAGTGTCTGACAGTGAAGTTTAGTAAGTAAACGGGTTTCCTTGCATAATTTGAATATTAGGACACTGCTAACGTTTAAATTTCACAGACAGGGTCACAGGACATACTTGACATATTCATAATTCCTGCTAAGTTCTGCAAAATTTGATGTTGGCTCCAAAAGGGACATAGTATCTTTAAACTGGATATGAATAGGTAAAAATCAAACTGCGATATGAATAATAATCTGGGAGTATTTTTGGAAATGTTCCGCCTCCTCTAAATACATGGCGATTGATATGTACATGAGTAAGTCTTTGTAATTTCAGAACATTTCTTGTCTTCTAACACATTAATTAAGAACCCCATGTCCAAGCAGTGTTTAACAAGTTTTTTTTCTGTTTTCATGTTGTTGTTGTTGTTGTTGTTGTTGTTGTTGTTGTTGTTGTTTTTTTTTTTTTTTGGGGGGGGGGTGTCTTGAATATTCATGTACTAAGCTCTAATACGTCCATTGTGGTTCATGTTAATAACAGATTCAGATTAGCTACTATTTAATTTCCCATTTAGCTAGGACCAATCGCGAATGATGTTGAAGATGACTACCCTCATTCAGGACCGGAAGCCTAAATTCCAGTCTATGTAGTCCACTGAGATGTGCATGCTATTAAATCTATTATTGAATAATGTCTTTTTTTATTTAGGTGACATCGTAGACCTGACATTAGTGACCAATCACCCTTTCCTGGATCCTCTCAGCACACGTGATCAATATATCGGCGCCTATCTAGGACAGAAAGATGCAAGCATCAGAGACAGTATCACGTTTGACCGAATTATTCGGACCGTTGATACTGCAAGTCTACCAGACTATAGCTACACAGTAAATGAAGGTCAACGTATAAGAAAGCTTATATTCGAACAGTCCAATCAAACCAAGGCATCAGGAGCATTCCATGCAGCTTTCGAATATGAAGGAACCACACGTACTTCTTCAACTGTTGCCTTGATGCACAATGGTGAGTATAAATATTTGTGAAATCCGTCCAGTTTTAGGCCACTGAAGGTAAAAGCCTCGGTCACAAATGCCATTACGAACTGGTACGAACGCCGTACGAACGATTTTCAGACCATGGAAATTCGGAAAGACCCTGGAAAACAGGGAGATTCTGACCGTAGCTTAATGTTACTTGTTTACTGGGTCTGCAGTCGGTCTTGTATATATCTCGTTGGTGTGACTGATGTATAATGCTTGTACGTTATTTCAGTTTCTTGGAACATAATATCAGCATGCGCAGCCAACTGAGGGCCACCTATTTCACAAAAAAATAACACAGGGACCAGATTTATTTACCTCTGGACGTTCGCTATTATTTTGAAACATGAAACTAGTAGCACCAGTCTAAAGGAAAACACATTCTCTAAAACTGGAAATAATTTTTAAAAGATCTTTGAACTTTTAAAAATGAACACGAGATGCATTTTCTGAGCATTTCCACACATTTCCTGACCTCGTTAATTGTGATATTGTTCTTCCCGATGGCCTGCAATTCATATTTTCCCATTGTAAGGCCCAGAAGCATTGAGGGATTTATTCCCAATGGTCTGGTTTAATACCCATTTGATTCATAATGGGGAGAGTGGTTAATGTAGATTAATGTCTTGCCAAAGGAAAGTATTGCAGTGACAGGGATTCGAATCCGTACCATGTACTTCGGTGACTTTATTATAGGATTTCCCGGCAAAATTCGCGAGTTTTTCATTCAAATTAATTTGTCTTGCGTTCAAATTCGACGGTTTTAGTGCAGTCAGGTATATCTCGGGTTTATATTCCCTTTTCTAGTTTTCAAATCTATGGAATTTTCGTTAGAATCTACGTATGTTTTATTCAAATTAATGAACAATGTGCTTCTTTCGCTATTTGGTCATTCGATTTGGCGCAACACGATTTTCTGACAACGCAACGGTGTACTTCTAGCATTTTAATTCATTTGTAGCATTCAAATTAGCACTTTGTGCACTTAAATTGATGGTCAATATACATTTCTCATTTATTACACACTTTTTATAGCTCATTCTTTTTCTTTCAAGATTGTTTTTTCATGTGTATTTCATCATATTTCATTTTCTTGCATTTATACACTTATACTTATTAGATTTATCTGATTGTTAAGAAAAAAAAACGACTTGCATCTACGGACCTGATGGTCTCAGTATATTTGTAAATGTTCATGTAAGGAAGTTGTTTGTCTTATGTTTCATCATAAATTTATCATAATTTCATCATAATTTCATTATGGAAGAAGGGTACAAAAGTGTGACTGGGGTAGGGACTAGCGTCAACAATTTGAACATGATTCATTATTTAGCCATGTCTTTAGCCATCGATCTGCTGGTGGGCAAGTAAACTATGAAACTTTTTAAGAAAAACAGAGGGGTGTGCTGGGTATAAGAGACGATGTGAATTACTTTTGTAAAATTCCGAGTCTGTAGTAAAAAGGGGCGATTGAGGGTACCCCCACCTTTCCCGGGTATATGAACATGTCCGTGCAGAAATGCCATATTCCTTGATTTCGCCCCTTCTTTACGTTATGTCTGACTACACCCATCTGCATTGTCATTAAAATAAATAAATGGAATAACAGCTTAGACCCCAATGGTAAATCATGCATTTTAACTGCATTATTTAAAAACTGTAAAAGTTTGTTGCAATTCTTCCCCCTAACATTCCTAACTTGAATACCAATATTACGAATACGAATGACAGGTGTTAATTTGAATGATAAAAATTACGCTTCGACAAGTGAATATTAATTTGAATGCTAGTTGAGCAGTTTCTAAATTGAATGACAGATCTATGAAACCCTTCGACCAAAATCCTAAATTAAATACAAAAACTGAAAAATTGAATGCGCTAACTTAAATGCAAAGTAAATGAATTCGAATGATAAACACGCGAATTTGGCCGGGAAATCCTATACTAGACTACGACATGTTCAATATAATGATTGACTTAAATAATCGTCAAATGCACATGTAAGCCTATACATACATTATAAATAATACTCGAGCGTATATCTGCATATGTATGAACAAATACCCTATTCATATGCTTACAAATTGATAGGCCTATACTGATCAAACAGTCTTTCACTGACTTCAGAATTTTCCCATACAATAAATAACTTTTTTTCAGAAGAAATTTTCCCCAAAGCTGCTTTTGCACTTCATGACCATGTTTTGTACTGGCATATTACTCCCATTTACTTTACAGCGACAATCTTGCCTGAACAGACAACGTTGACTGTCCATGTGGGGGAAGATGTTACTCTCGATGTTGTCACCAATGTAGATGACTTTCGATGGCGGTTTAATGGAAAAGTTGTACCGGACAGTAGACAAAAGCACAGTTTACCCTTGCCGAACGTGAGGCTAAACCAAGCTGGGGTATATAAGTGTTTTGTAGTTGAAAACCGATGGGATGCAGGAAATGCAATACTCCTTCTTCATGTCGTCAGTAAGTTGACAGCTTACTATCCGTACATGTATCTAAAGCATCTTTATATTCAAACATCGTTGAAATTGCTTATAATTCTATATTATTGTTGCCAGCAAAATATCAGTGAAATGAAAATTGAATATTGACAATGGTTATCTTTTTATTGTGTTATGGGAGATGTATAGATAGAAAGTTAGAATGCAGGCATGTTGATGCATCTTGGCATATCGGTTATCTACTTCTGATATTGTTTGATGCTGGATTCTTATCCACTATGAAATACTAATACTGTTTACTTCAAACAGGATGCCCAGCTTATCGTTGGGGATCTGAATGTGAACATACCTGTACCGAGTGTCTCAATGGAGGCAAGTGCGATGCAGACTCAGGAGAGTGTGTATGTCCTCCTGGTTTCAAAGGGACAACATGTGAACACGGTAGGTTTTACACTCGTATGGGTCCTCTGCACGTCGAGACACTGGCATAGACATACTTGTTGAGCAAAGTGGGGGCGAGGGGGGGGGGGCAAACGGACGGACACAACAAAACAAACAGTCACATACTTACAAATACACACACATACACACACACACACACGCGCGCACACACGAACGCACTCATAAAGAGTATAAGTTCCATGGATGACCCTTTTTTCAAAGTGGATGAATTTATGCCCCCCCCCCCCCCCACACACACACACACTGACTACCCATATGCCTCGACACCAAGCTTCCGAAGCGAAATGTCGAGTGATATCACTTTTTAGTTTACACATTTTATTTGTACACATGCCAAACTCTTTTTTGTCTTGGATTCAGCTCAATATTTGTTTGATGTGAATGAAAACAATGATTTCATGTAAAATACCTGCTTGAAATAATTTTCAATCTGTAATACTCTTTATAATATAACGCATAGTGATGAACATAACAACATAATATTTCATTAATCAGATTCAATCGATGAAACCCTTGGTTAAGGAAACAGCATTGTTTCATCGGCAAGTTCGTACATTTTGATCGTTCAATACCTAAAACTCTTTTCAATAAAACTATCACTTGAATCAGAATCAAATCAACTCAATGTCGATAGAATAATACTAGAAACTCTATCGTGAAAGCATTTGTATTCTTATCTCTTTATCCTAAGTCCTGGGCAGCAACCGGTTCGGGCAGGATGGAAGCTTTTCTTGTGATTCCTTAGGAGATGATCACAGTCCAGGGTGTCGGGGGAAACTCTTCTGCCTACCTGACCCCTTTGGATGCACCTGTGCAGCAGGATTCATGGGAATCAATTGTACAACAGGTACTTATAATCATGTAAATCAAATTATAGAATCATCCCTGAGCGAATATGTATACTATAAGAGACCTCCAAAATACAAAAAAAATAATTGATATAACATACGTGTGTAAATATGGATTACTCATAAATGTGCATGTACATGTATACTACAACAGTTATTCTCTGGCGTAAGTGGAGGTAACGAGAAAAGAGATTATTAACGCGGGCAAAAATTAAATACGAAAGATATGAGTGAATAAGAAAGTATATTTATATTTGCAGTAATGAATAGGTTAAACCATACGATTCTGATGTCTGAAAGAGAGCATTTGTCTACATAGAAATGCTTTTCAAAGGACAATTAGTCTTCTTGTCAAGTACATACTAAGGCGTTTAGAGGGACCTTGATTATGACATTTCTCATGGTTTAATTTGTTCTGCCTTTAATTTTTCGAAACCTGAACTAACATAAGCCTAGGTATATCCTGAATAGATCAATTCAAGAGTAATGTTATGAGTGCGTGTCACGGAACATGGTAACATGATAATAACATGGACTAGATTCCTCTTTGAGGATGGAAGAGATTCCACAATGGGATACTCTGCCATTGGAAACCTCAGTCGTATTATCTTTTAACAAGTGGTGCTTGGGTTGGAAGTGAAGGTGTTTTAGTTTTCATTATTCTGTCATCTCGTAAAGGAACAACAATAATGATATTCTTTTCCAAGGGACATCAATTCCTTCGTCCGTCTTTCGAAAAGACGCACACAGTTAAACAAGCGAAAAATGATGGCATTTTTGTAATCGTCAACATTTTTGTACATGTATCCTACATATGAGGAAGAGCTGGAAAGACATGGAATATTTAAGTAACCATTAAGGATCAAGCACGTAGCCCTTTAAAATTATGCTCGATATAAAGAGGAAGGAAACTGAATTGGCAATATTCCACATTATGAAGGATGATTCTTCCTTATCCCACTTTATAGCTAGGAGCTACACAAATTTGTCCAACGTATAAAGCAATGTGCTAGCCAAATCATGTTAGGGCGAAATGATGCATTACTAAAACAACATGCATGTGCACAATTCCTTCGCTTTAAAACCCACGTTAAAAATGAATGTTATCGAGCTAAATATATATATTATTAGAAAGATATATCTAAAAAGTATTAAAGACGTTATTTGCACTTGTGGGCGGGAGCTATTTGACAAAAAAAAACGAATTAGCGGAACCAAATCTACCAAGCATTCAAACCGCACCCTTGATATTTCATTGACCAATTTATTTAAGGTTTGTTTGATTCATTCTCGAAATGTAATATAAAGGCAACAATTATATCGATTTACCCTGCCCCTCGACGTACGTATCCGGACACCTACCCCCTGGACATCCACTCCGGATAACTACCCCAGTCAACTACTCCCTATGACAACTACCCCCTAGAGAAACCACCCTCTAGAACGACTACACCCGGGACAACTGCCCTGACAACAACCCCCAGACAATACCCCCTAGGAAAACTACCCCTAGGACAACTACCCCCGAACAACTACCCCCTAGACAACTACCCGCTAGGACAACTACCCCCTGAATGCCTGCCCCCGGATAACCACCCCTAGGATAGTTGTCCAGGGGTAGTTGTTCTAGAGGATAGTTGTCGTAGGGGGTAGTTGTCTTGGGGTAGTTGCTCGGGGGAGTTGGTCTAGGGGGTAGTTTTTCCGGGGTATTCATCCTAGAGGGTGGTTACCCTAGGGGTGGTTACCCTAGGGGAAGTTATTCAAGGGGGTAGATATCCTAGGAGGTAGTTGACTGGGGGTTGTTATCCGGGGTGGGTATTCAGTGGGTAGGTGTCCTAGAACCCTCAATGTGAAATATTGATGATTAAAAAACACATTAGGCCTACTTCCTAATGCTGTTTCTTGTCTTCTATTACTTTATCGAACCCAACGACTTTTTTTAAAGAATGTAACCCAGGAATGTATGGAGCCAATTGTTTGCAAGAGTGCCACTGCTCTTCACCTAACATCTGTACCAAGGATACAGGAGAATGTTTCGATGGGACTGCGTGTCAAGAAGGCTGGACTGGTGTCAACTGTCAAGGTGATTTATTTTTCAAACAGTCAGTTTTCATAGTAAGGTTTTTAAAAGTTTTTTTTATATTCAATAATATCACAGAATAAACACATCGCGATTGAAGAGCAAAAATCAATTTCGTCCTTTATTATTTCTTGTGCTTGTCAAAACCTTCTTGGATTAAACATGTTATTAGTTCCAGCTGATTCGTGGCTAGATTTACAGTAAGTTATCATTTGACACTTATTCCCTGTTTTTTCTATAATGCTGCGTTGCACAATGGAATTCGTCTTCCAATCCATGCAGATTTTAATCTTGATCTAAGTTAATGTTGTCATTTATATCAAACATAAACATATAGGTAGACCAAAGGCCACATATCATCATTAGCAGCTCCTCTTAAGTTTAACTATGTTCATTCAGTATATACTTTAGGTTTTTATTAAGAACCTCTGATTGTCTTGTGAATAATTATGTATGTTAATGCACATACAATCGAAGCGTTTTTGGTGATAGATATATAGATCGGAATGGTCCTAAAGAGTTTAATTATTTTGCTTATACGATCATATAGTCTGCTCTCGTGTCTTTAATCGTAACTACAAGTAGACCCTTGAGAGCCGAATATCTAGTATCAAGATTAAAATTTCCGCACATCAATTGTTAGACGAGCTGCAAGTACTTTTATGATATTATAAAGTACGTGCTCTTTTAGTTAAAAGCTATATTCTTAAAAGCATCGTATTTTGAACAATTATTGTTTTTTCCAAAGTGGTAAATTTGAACCCTGTCAGATGTGTTGGTTGGAGTGTTTTTTCTAAAATACCTGATAATTTCCTTGTTTATTATTGTTTTTCCTAAATGTTTTTACAGTTCGAAGTTCCCCCATTCAGAACGTTGACGCTGATACACGTAAGCTCACATGGGTTCATAGTTCAACATAATAATAAAGGCCTGTTAAGATAATTATCAAGCAGAAAACCTCAGATGCTTTTTTTGTATAACGTGTAAATGAATCTCAAAGAGGGGCAACAAAATAATAATATTAATTATTATAAAAAAAAACTCTACTACTGCTACTGATAGTAATTATAATAGTAAAAATAATAGGCAGTTGTACTGCGACATCTATTTAGAAATTCTATTCAGAGGCGCACAAGGAGAAATAGATAAGAATGAGAGCCTGAATAACAGAGGCCCTGTGCTTCTTTTGAGCTCTGTGTTTAGATAAATAGATGTGACGTTAATTACACTTTAAGTCATCACAACAACAACAAAACTACTGCAGTTTACCGCTAAATATGTGAACGAGTTATGTACAAAAATATGAGAGGCATTGCCATCTCTGCTGTGATAGAAAGTGATTGATATGTTTTCAAGGGGACATAAATAAAGACTAAAAATATAACTGTCCTGCGAAACTGCTACTGGCCATTATTAGGTCAGAATACCTAGATTTCTATGATTATGTTATCTAAATATGTATAAGCTTGTGTGGATATAAGAGTACGTGCGTGCGTGCGTAAGGCGTAAAATCTGATATTTATGAAATATTTCCTCTTTTTCTCATCTACATATTCAGCTATTCCTGGTACAAAATCGGCAAGTTCTAGTATCACTTCGTCAACCATCTCCATCGTTGAAACCACTTATGCTACAACTCAAGCTACTACTAGTGCTACCACTCCTGCCACCCCTACCATCCCTCCTCAGCTTGTTCCTTCTTACGCCATAGAGAGCTTTAACTACATCGAGGTTAACAATGGCGAACGTACAACATTGGTTTGTGTCGTGTCAGGATCACCTCTTCCGACCTCTGAACACATCAGTGTCACCGATGCAGCCGGTGCAGATGAAGGGATTGTCCTTCTGGAGAGCACTGTCCATGAATCAACCAGGACATCCCGGTACCAGGTTATCGTGATTCTGGATGAAGTCCCTCAGAATTTCATGTGTCTTTTGCGCATACCGGGCGGGGAACGTGTCTCGAAATATCTGGCTGTCTCTGTTTATGGTGAGTAATTCTGAACTATAACAGCATACCTATTTTTTGCTACGATTTACTGACAAGAGCTTAGCGTCCTGTGTAAACATTCATTGTTAATGCGAAATGAATTTAAAATGCCTTGTACATCTCCATGTACGTCACAAACAATGAATACAAAAATAATAAACACAATTTGTCACTTTTTTATATTGCCTTTTCTGTCTTTAAAATGTTTTCCATGTGACAGGTGGCTGTCTCATCAACTCAGCTCTCAATTAACATGAGAAAAAGTAGCCTGTTCGGTCACCGCTGGAATTTAGGCATCGCCCAACGATTTTTGTTGAAAAGTCGAGCAGGCTGTAGAGCCCCAGCAATGCCTGGGCGGTGCCCTGTCGATTTCCCGTCGGTGGCCGGTCAATTTTAGGTCAAAACTGGGCGAAATCGGAGAACTTCTCCAAGCGGCGTCCCGGCAGTGACCCATCGATGACCCACCGATACCCGACTTGTCTCCCACCGGCCACCGGCTAATTTTAGGGAAATTTCCCGGCAGCCAGCCGGTGATCGGCGGGGCGCCAAAATACGTTCGGTGCCCGGGCGTTCGCCGCCCTGACACCGACCTAATTCGCCGTCGAGCGATTTGGGTCAAAAATCAAAGCCGCTTGGTCAAAGGTTGCTGACCGATTTTGAACTCGCCGCCCAGTGACCGACTGATCTCCCAGCGGCGACCGGGCGGCGACCGGGCGGCGAACGCTCATCAGCCTATAGTGACTCTCACACTCTGCCGTGTAGGCCTACCGTGAAAATGTCTGCATACGGTGGAGAACGGCGAGGACACACGGTGGTTCGTTATCAAAGCGGGCAACACGTTAATAGGGCGTTGGCGCTTATTTACACCCGGTGGGACCCAGCGAAAGTTTTGGGCATGTTCAAAACTTTGGCCGGCTGGCACCGGCCGCAAGTAAGCGGCAAGAGGACGGTGTTGAACGGTATGAGGACGGTATGAATACGTTATG
Organism: Strongylocentrotus droebachiensis; assembly: GCA_035222895.1. NCBI lineage: Eukaryota > Metazoa > Echinodermata > Echinoidea > Camarodonta > Strongylocentrotidae > Strongylocentrotus > Strongylocentrotus droebachiensis. Next base: position 533,965 of record JAVYIG010000123.1, on the reverse strand, counting down.
AAAACGGTCACACTGTATGAACACATTCACAACACGCTCATAACCCGTTACAGAACGGTGATGAAAAATGGAGAGCGGACTGCCCGTTGCCGTTCAAATCGGGGTATTTATGGCAGTCGTGTCATGACGTCAGCAGTCCGGGGACTCGCTCACAGGACGCTCCGAGCGGTGAGGGGACGCTAAGTGACTGGTAGGTGGCTGCTACAAACCCGGTGCACACGTTCGAGACCCGGTATGGGCCCGGTATGGAAACGGCCAAAATTTTCAACAAAAGTCAATCTGGGCGGTGAAGACGGTGGAAGCACGTTGAACACCCGGTATGCGCCCGGTGAGAACGGTCAAAAGATGGCAACGAAACGGTGAAAAGATTAATTTTATGAATTTTTTTTTGCGGCCGGGGACAAGTTCGCTCGAAACCCAACGTTCTGGACTCTGTTGTTTTTTTAATAGCCCGGCATGTGGACGGTAGGCCTACACGGCAGAGTGTGAGAGCTCCATATGACCTAGCGGCTTCGATTTTTGACCTAAATTGCTCGACGGCGAACGTCGGTGCCTGGACGGCGACCGCCCGGGCATACTTTGGGCGGCGAGTGAAAGTGAGCACGTGCCGCTCGAATTTTAACTCCGCGCTAAAACTTCAGCAGCGACCAAGCGATGCCCTAAACACAAGCGGTGCCCGGGTGGTCGCCGCTCCGTGCCTTGTCGAAATTGGCTCAAAACTCGCCGCCCGGCCGCCGAGCAGGCTACTTTTAGGTGATGTGACCATAGCTCTAGGCATTGTTTTCTATATAGAGGAGGCAAGTTGCTACAAGTAGTACAGTTGGGCTTTAAATATGTAGTCTTACAATTTGGATGGCTCCATACAAATGTTTTTTTTTTACTCAATTTACGTTCTATCAGAACCTCCAAGCTTTGTTGAATCTAACATAATCGTCCAAGAGATGACATCTCACTCGATCACCATACGATGGACACCTTGGAATGAGACTTATGATCATGGTGATGGGCCAGTGATTGGATATCGAGTCTACTACAGCACACACGGACAGGATGGCATAGCCAGGGCTTCAAGAGATATCATCATAGATACAACTTTCACCATCACTTATTTGACACGGGACACAGAGTATGATTTCAGAGTGACTGCTTCGAGAGAGGGGCCAGCGGGTGAGGGGATGTACAGCTCCGTAGCAACAGCTAGGACAAAGTGTACCGGTAGGAGCAGTAGATTTGTATCATAACAAATAAGATTGAGATTACGGTCAAGTATATCATTGGAAATTAATGGTGGCTTCTGTAAGTTAAATGAGTTCAATTTATCTGTTGTCAATTTTTGTTTACAAAGATGATGAAGACTAAAGCTCTTAACAAAGCGTTTACCTAACAGGTTCCGCCATTTTCATTCCTGGAGCTGAAAAGTTATTAATAATAGCAAATATATAAGCGACATTATCATAAGTTATGATAACCTTTTCTCTCCTGACCATTAGAACCTAAACAGTGATCCTTCGACATTCCAAACATCTATATTACATTGCATTCTTTAAAAGTTTTGATTGTTAAATTTCCCGCTCTTAAATGTGAGGCTGGGAAATATGGACTCACTGTAGTGAATTCATCCTAAAGGCAAAATAATTTGTAGACAGTACAATATTCACGTGACATGAATATTGTATAGTTATTTGTATTAACCAGCAACTGAATTACAACTTAATTGTCTTCGTTTTTGTTGTAATCCTTTTTGCAGCACCTTCTCAGGCGCCTGTTTTGTCTGTTAGAAAAAGAGGTCAAACATTCATCACTTTGGATTGGGAGGTGAGCTAAGAATGATTTCAATGCATTTAATTTCTTATTATCACTATCAAAAAACACATTTCAGTTCAATTTACTTAAATTCAATAATTAAAATGTGCTCAATTGGAAGGAAAAAAAAATTTCAGTATGAGCGCTTATATAAAAGGACCAAAATACTTCAATTTAAAATACACAGAGATACACAATGCAAAAAGTCCTCTCGAAGTATCATTTTTACGTTAATTAGTTTGGATAAAGCGTTTCGTATGTTTACTCCGTATAATTATACAAAACATAAGAAATCATCAATGAAGATTCGTCCGGATTATATTGAAAATCTAAGGTTTGACGGTAAATGTGGTAATTTTACATTTCGCTAATTTGCCAAATTGGCGCACTATTCAATTTTTTCCTATTCATATTACTATCAGGTAATACCAGAGGTATCATGGGGATGCAGTGCCCTTTCTGGATTAGAAATCAATGTTAGCACCAATGGACAAAATGGCTTTCCTCGAACCTTGTCATTGGATACTACTGCGGGTACTGCTAACATTGGAGAGCTTGCCGATTGTACTTCGTATAACATCAACGCAGCATTTAGAAACAAAGACGAGTTAGGGATCTCTTCAGAAATGTTGTCAGTGAGCACGTCTTTGATACGTAAGAAAATGTGTTTTCTTATTTATATGTTTATCTGCGTTGAGTTGTACAATGATAACGCTTGAGCTGAAATACATTTACAATACCTTATATTCGCTTATTCATTATGGCAAGTTAGTTTGTTTTCTACTCCTTCTTTATCCTTGACAGATGATAGAAAATTAACCAGAAAGAATATATCAATACGCTTAAAGTGAAATGTATATCATTGAATCATTTAGTAAATTTGAAGAAAACAGGAAATTTCAGGAGTACATGGTAGTCAAATATGGTCTAAATGCTATCATCATTCGTTCGTTTAACGACCTTCAATTTTTTCTTAACATTTTCTTTCAATTTGCAAATTGCAAGTTCCGTTATACCTGTATATTTCAAATTCATTTCCAGGACCCGCACGTGTAGAAGCCTTACAGATTTCTTCTTCAACCCCACAAATTGAAGTAAGCTGGGCACTATCATCTAGCATATGCTCTCCTGACTACTATATCATACGCTACAGTCTCTATCAGAAGCTTGCCTGCTCTTCACTAGAAACCACCCCATCAGAGTTTGAAGTTAATACCACCTCTACACAATACAATAATCTAGCGGGGTTGGAGCCTTACTCGCGATACAAGATCTCCGTTATAGCTGTAAATGGTGCCAGGCAGAGTGAACCCACGATCGGATATTCAGAAACCAGGCCAGGACGTGAGTAATGAATAAATAATCAAAATACCCTTTCACCATAGCAGTTTCAAGACATGTACAATGTGGTATACTTTGTTATCCGTGTTGTATTTATGAATATTGGATATCTCTTACAGAAACAAAGTTGCGATTGGTCCAAAGCTCGTCACGTGATATCGACTGTGAGGATCGTAATAATGCATTTATTACTCAAGGGCTCCGTCTAATAAAGAGTTGCGATTGATTTGGAACAATCGTAAGTCCAGGCGCGTACGCAGGGGGTGTTTGGGGGGGTTAACCCCCCCCCCCCCTCTTTCGTTTTTTTTTTATTTGTGTATTTATTTTTGTTAATAAAAAAAAAAATATATATATATATATATGCCAATGTCTGACCTAAAAAAGTGACCTTACCACCCCCCCCCCCCCCCTACGGAGCAAAATGTCAAATTTTCAAATTGCGAGACCACAAAAAAAAAAAAAATCTCCTCTTACCACCCCCCCCCCCCCCCCCCCCCCCCCCCCGCTTATTCAGCGGCTGGCTGAGTCGTTGCGAAATTTTCGGCCCGTTTTCAAAATGTTAACTCCCCCCCCCCCCCCTTAAAAAAATCCTGCGTACGCCACTGCGTAAGTCATCCCATCAATCGCAAGGTTGTAGTCTCTTATGTACATCGTTGCGATTGATATCAATAGCAAATAAGTTGCAATTGATATCAACTCTTTATAGACGGGGCCCCGGTCAGCAAAGGAACATTTACCCTCGTGATCACAATTCCCTTCAGCGCTGCGCGCTTAGTGAAGACAAAAAAACCTTTTGAAAATATAACTCAATTCGGTAATTCAAAAATGTTATATTACACGCTCTACCAGTCAATATATGCATTCGATTCCCTTCATATACCGTACGCATTGGTGTAAAATGATTACTTGTCAAGATTGTTTACTGTATTTAAATTATGAATGGTACAGTTTGGTTGCCATGTATATTCCCTTCAACCTTCACATTATAGCCTTACTACGTAAGCAAACAACACGTCAAGTTTGATTTACATATGTTCTCTTATATCTCTGATTCACTGTAGAACCGTCCAACATTGTAAATGTCAGGGTTAACCCAGAAAGGACGTCTCCAACACGATTAGGATTCACCTGGCAACCTCTCAACTGTGGAAATGTGAATGGAGTGTTCTGGTACTACTTTGCAAGAATCTACAAGGATGGTGATAGAAGAAATGATGTGGTTGGGAGGACGTACTTGGATGATGACATTTCATACTCATCAGTAGAGTTCAATGGTCTTGAGGCATGCACGATGTATGAACTGAGAATCAACGCCGCAAACCGTGATGTGTCAACTCTTGGAAATGCGTCTCATGCTATCGGTGTCACAGGTGTTACTTGTAAGTGTCAAATAGTACAACGATAATACATTCAAGAATCACCTTCGTGATGTGACATTAGGGACTTTTAGATCTGCACGACGAGAACGTGGACTGCTACATGTCACCTTCTTTTAAGGCAATGTGACATCCTTTTAAGGCACTGCCGGGTACAGCCATTGCCTTAAAAGGACGTCACATTGCCTCAAAAGGATGTCACATGTAGCAGCCCACGTTCTCGTCGTGCAAAGCTTAAAGTCCTTATTACCCTGTTGTGTGAACGTATTCAAATTATATGAAATTCGTTCCAAAAAAGCGTATTTAAATAAAGAATTGTGGGAGAGATCCACGTCCATATAGTGATACCAAAGTTTCCTTGGCAATATAATCCATATTATGTACGACATTATATTGCACATTTACGGATCATGTCTTTGACAAAAATTAAGAATTTTCAGGTAGGGAGGACTATATTTTTCCCAGTTACCATAAAAGTGTCGTTTTAACGATTTTAATTTCTTTGAAATCTCAGTCATTAAGTTTTTTGACGAAATAACCTTATATTTAAAGCATTTTACCCATTTTAGAAGAATTGTCATAAAGAATTTCACACATGGAAATGATAGTACGGGGACGGAGATTCTTAACTGAATATGTCAGCCTCTTTTTATTTAATATCTAGATACGTCATGTATTGTAAGTGTATTAATAATTGTTATGATCCACTGTGGATCAGATATGGACCCTGTACTGATTAGAGAGCAAACAGTTATCATAAGAAAGGGTCCATGTAAAATGATAAGAAAAAAAAGGGAAAAAAAACATAAAATCTGTTTCTTGTATCACGCTTTGGTCAACCGTGTTCTCTGTCTTATGGTCGTTGGTTGGTGTAGTGTAACCCTTCTTGAACACAAACCATTCACCTGGATTGTACTTTATGTCGTTATATTAACAATTAAGACATTTCTCTCTATTTGTGTTTCATCAAAAGTCACAAGTGCATCCGCTTCTGCAACTGGGAATCAACCCGGTCTGACAGTTCAGTGGAGCGTTCCGTCTCAATGCAATGTTGATGACTACAGATTATCATATCAACTCATCTCACGTAAGGCATGTCAAGATGTTCCTGTAATAGATGCTCCAGTCTATGAACTCAACGTCACAACAGTTTCCAAATACCTTTCAAACTTGGAATATTACGCAACCTATAGCATCTCCATCATAGCTGTGATTAGGACAGCAGAGAGCCTACCTATAAATATTAATGGAGACACAGGAGATGGAGGTATATAAACAAACATGCTACTACTCGCAACGGCGTATCTACGGGGGGGGGGTGCAGAGGTGGCACGTGCTCCGGATGGCACTTGAAGTGAGCACACACAAAAAGGGGTGACGGAAAAAACAAGAGAAAGAGAAAGAGAAAGGGGATAAAGGGAAGACAAACAGGATTATAATATGAACCCTAAATTTGCAGAATAAACTGCATTATAATTTCTTTTTTAGTGAGGTTTAAATGCGAAAGGTTCTCATGCTTGGTCCCTTCGCTCATTGCGTATTTTCCTTTAGGAACGAAATGTCACGCCTCCTTTAGTGTAGGATACATTATAGTATCCTGTGAATGGTTCAAGATCTTTAAAAAATGCAATTGTCTTTGCTTGCTACAAATTTTATAATCATCATCAGCCTCTTGTTAAATATATCAGGCAAAGGACATAGGAAAAACCTTATAAAGTAATTGCAAAGGGTCAACATTTAAAAGAAATCTAAAATTTCCAGTTTTTTTTTTGTTTGCCCCGGGCACCATAATCCGGAGATACGGCGCGATTACTAGCTTACGTAAAGAATGACATGATAATAAGTCCACTTCGTAAATCACATACCGAATCATTATTTTGTCCAAGGACACGTTTCACAAAGCTTTCTTTTAATGACAAGTGACAAAAATCAGTGACAAATCTGCTGATAACCAATCAGAAGCAAGGATTTCACTAGCTTATAACAAAACCTGTCATTTGTAACTGCATGGCGACAAGTTCTGTGAATCGGGGCCCTGATATACATCTACCCTATGTGGTGTTATGTACGCCAGGTAAGACAAAGGGCCTACTACGTGACCCTTACGATGAGATTCTAAATTAGAAGAGAAATATTGTCACTTTCCGTAATTATTACTTTTATTCTTTTTTTTTCAGTTATAAGTACACCTGTTTACGATTTGCATTGACTATATCTCATTTATCATTCAACGCTTTGATCCTATTCACAGACCCCTCTGCCATCGAGTCGGTTTCGTACACCTCTACTGCCCACTTCTTGCGCTTTGTGTGGGAGGAGCCCTCTTGTGAAAGCCTACATGGTGTCTTTGGTGGCTTTGACTACGAGCTCTTTGGTGGGCAGAGAACTGCCCGGTATATCTTGTACACACGAAGGAACTTTGTACACATAACTGGTCTAGATGCTTGCACAGAATATCGCTTCAGAATAAGAGTAGTTACTACCCAGCCGAGAAGAAGTGAATGGCATATGGACATGGCAATGACTAATATATCAGGTTTGCAAAATGAAATATAAGCCTACCGTACATATTAATATTGCTTATACAGACATACATTTTGAAATTATTCCGTTGTAGACATTGGCACTGTGTGCGATTAAAGAAAAATTGATTCTAAGGGAAAGCATTGGAAACTGCATGATTCAAATTCCAATTAAAATCTACTTTTATACAGTCTATCTCTTGACGTTGCTCCAAGGTAGGTAGATAGCTTTTACTGCGAGCCTAGTTAAAGGCTCATGAATAATACTAATCTAACATACATCAGAAAAAATAGATGTAATTGAAGTCAATACATATTTTAAAAATAAAGATTAGATTTAGTAAACACTCAGTGTAATCAATTAATTGTTGTGTATCCTTCCTTTCTGTACACTTATTAGCTCCTGGAATGCCAGTTATTACAGAGCTTACCCCGCATCAGGAAGACAGTGGCACTAATGGGCTAACAGTTTCATGGCAACCTCCTTCCTCACCTCCATGCCAGCCTAAGCATTATGAAATCAAGTACTATGTTCTTCGAGGCGATATGTGTGAGGATACCCCGAGTGTTCCAAGAATGAATTTAACAGGGACCGTCAATGGTTCAACTTCCACCTTCAATATACTGGAGTTGCGTCCCAACTCGGAGTACATGGTGTTCGTGAGAGGCAGAACCAGTAGCGGTTATGGTGATTCGGATTCCCAATCAGCTACTACAGGATATTCATGTTAGTATTGTGTGTGGGTGTGTGTAGGGTCGGGTGAGGGTGTGTGTATGGGCGAGTGAGGGTGTGTGTATGGGCGAGTGAGGGTGTGTGTTTATGATGTGAGTATGAGGCTGTGTGTGCGGGTATATATCAATCAGATGTATTATTTACGTCTGGGGGCAGACCTTTACCGTCACCATACAATAAAATGAAATCCCTTTCGAACTGGGGTCCATCTGAGTCAGTTGTAGGAGAAGATAGAAAGCTGACAGTACAGCCAGACCAATGTAAATCTCAATATCTACTTTATACGACGCTAGAATAATTAGGTCAGTTTTTTATCTGACAAAATTGAACAGTAGGAGAACCATTATCTACACATTGTGGTAGTGGTACGAATATACTTTGAATGAGACCTTGCAAAATATCATGGGAGAATATGTTAAATGAAATAAGCTGGCCTGAAAATTCATTTTAGAAAAAAAAAAAATTATTAAAAAAATTATACTACAGAGATTAGAGAATGGTTACGAAGACAAAGAACAAGATTATGAACTCGCTGAAAATGTAGATTAGCTGATATTAAAGAAATGTAGATGAGGTATAAATTGAATACTAAGGAAAATGAATGAGAATGAGTTTTCCTCTTTTATTTTACAGATCCTACTGGTCCTCCAACTAATATTCAGTCCACTTCAATCAAGAAACGTAGTATTGTCTTCGCTTGGGAGAAACCAGAATGTGGTGATCGGAATGGTCCAATCTCAAGCTACGAAGTTATGCTCTCCAATTCTACAGGTAACGTAGTAAAACATAAAGAGGAAAGGGGGAATGGAAAGTACTAAAAGAGGTGGAATCCTAGAGATTGCGTGTTTAAAAGTAAAGTATATGAAACAAAAATGTTTGGTTTCATCCCTGGTGGTACTTCCACAATTCATGAAATCCATACAAATTATACATATTTCGTGATTGAGAATAATGAGGGGTTACTTCTTCTACAAATTCCGAGGTAGAACTTTGACAGTATGGATCTACGAAACTGGCTTGCTTGCTTGCTGTTGCTGAAAGAAAATATATATTTTTTAAATATTACTTTGTAAACATGAATTTTTTTTTCTTTCCCTCTGGTAGATGAAATTAATAGATTCGATTTCATTGAATTAATTTTTTGTTTTGTTATGCCTTCGCCCGCCAAAGGCATTATGATTACGGGTTTTCCGTTTTTCCGTCCGTACGTCCGTCCCGCTTTCTCGTCAACGCGATATCTCAAGAACCGCTCGAGATATGAAAGTCAAAATTGATGATAATATGTATCACCATAGGAAGACAATCTGATTAGAGTAATAACAGGTCAAAGGTCAACTTACACAGAGATAAACTTCTTAAATTCCAGGTATTTGCATTGTTATTGCAAAATCCCTAGAACCACTAGAGAAAAGAAACTCGAACCTGGTGATAATAATTTATGTATAACCAAACGAAGACAATCTTATCTTATTTTGGGCTCAAAGGTTAAAGGTCTCAGACTCTGAGGTCGATTTCTGAAACTGCAGGTTTAGGCCTGGCGATTGCTTTTTTTCATGAACAACAAAAGATATGCTTTAGTTTTCATTGTGATATATCACGAATAATTTCATCCATTTGCTATACTGAATTAAGGACTGAGACGCAGTCGCATTTGTCTTGTTTATTCTAATCGCGAATCAATTTATTTTGTAAAGATTTGTGGAAATGAGCGGATGAGGTCATTTTGCAGAATACCACTTTGCCACTTTGAAACATTAAATGTTTATGCCATCTGTATTCTTCAATTTATCTAGGATTTTCAGAATAATCTCGATCAATGATGAATTCTGGTCAGTTCCCAAGTATTGCTGAAAACTAGAAGTGGTCTTGACAGTGATGCGTAGATAATTAAGAGAAATGAAAAATATTCAATGTTCAAGCATTGAACAATTAATTAAGGGATCACGACCGGCAAAGACAAATAAGATGTAGTGTTTTTATGGTTTTGCATCATGATGACGATTTTTTTAAATTAATGGATCTTTCGAAAGCATTCGACACCATCGACCACGACGTTCTTCTTGATAAATTATTTTATTATGGCATAAGAGGAGTAGCCTTAAACTGGTTCAGATCATATTTAATGGGTAGAAAGCAATATGTGGTGGTCGATGGTGTCGAGTCCAACTTCAAAGAACTATCATGTAGGGGTACCGCAAAGGTCTGTACTGGGACCTCTCCTGTTCTTGCTGTATGTTAATGATGTTGTCAACAGTTCAAGTGCCTTTCGGTTTTCATTATTCGCAGATGACACCGTAGTTGTCATATCCCATAGAAATGCACACAGACTGATTGCGCTGGTCAATGAAGAATTAAGTAAATTGCTTGTATGGTTTCAGAGTAATAAATTACTTCTCAATCAAGAGAAAGCAAACTACATCATATTTCGTTCAAAGAACAGGAGAGTTCCCGGAGACATTAATGACATTTCTGTTAACAACATAGTCCTTCAACGTGTACATTCACTATCCTTTCTTGGTGTTACTATAGACGAATTCCTGGACTGGAAGACCAACATTAGAAATGTAACTTTGAAAGTGTCTAGAAGCATTGGAGTATTATCAAAATTAAAATTAACCGTTCCCCAAAATGTTCTAATGTTATTATACAACTCGATAGTATTACCCCATTTATCTTACTGCAACATAGTGTGGGGAAATTCATATTCATCTCATCTAAATAAAATGAAAATACTTCAAAAGAGGGCAATTCGAATTTTAACATATTCAATGTATAATTCTCATACGAAACTATTATTTAGCAGAATGAAGGTTCTTCCTGTCCAAGAACTAATATCACTTAATACTTGTATATTTATGTATCATTTCCACACTGGTAATCTTCCACACATTTTTCAAAACATGTTTATTGGTAATTCATCCGTTCATTCACATAACACAAGGCAAAAAATGTTATTACACAAACCCCCTGTACGTACAACCCATGCACTGAAATCATTTAGAAAAGTGGGAATAAGCAAATGGAATGATTTAAACGAGGATATAAGATCAAGTTCAACTTTGTCTAGGTTTAAAGTTTTGTGCAAAAGGGAACTATTTATTAATTTGTAAAACTGGGTAGGACTATAAGTTTTAATCTCATATTTCGCTTTTTTTTTCATGTGTTACCTCTTCTTCCTTTTTCTTTTAAATATTCTGCTCTCTTCTTCTTCTTCTCTCTCTCTCTCTCTCTTATAATATGCTTTAAAATACATTGCATTGTGTGTGTGTATGTGTGTGTGTGTGTGTGAGTGAATATGGCTGAGTGTGTTTTCAAGATATTTGTAATTGTTTTGTAATAAGTATGAATATACATGTATCTCTTCTTTTTTTTGGTGCTTTTTATAGCATGTTTTTATTATATTTGTATTTAATTCTATGGGCCCCATTTACAAGCTCTGCTTCTCAGGGGTCCATAGCCTGTCATCATGTTATAATTATTGTTCCAGTACCAGTGTCATTGTAAATTGTTTTTAATGATTGGCTGAATAAATTGAAATTGAAATAAATTGAAATTGAACCATACATGTAGAAAAGTCCATACAATTTTCAGCTTTCCTTTAAGAAACATGTAACCTAGCTACTGTATGTCTTCAAGGTAGTAGTTTTATACTCCAGAGTAAAATTGACGCTTGATGTCTTGTAGAGGTGTTGTAGTATAATGAAAAAGTCTCCGGACTGTACACCACATGGTACGAGGTTCAAATCCCAGTACGGCACTAATATACTTTAGAAAGACGTTACATGAACCACCTTCCACTCAATTGTAAATGGGTACCTGATATGCTTGAGTAGTTACTTTGGCGGCTCGGCTATAAGCAGAGTCATAATGTCTAATGCTATGGTCACATTACCCAAAAGTAGCCTGCTCGGCGGCCGAGCGGCGAGTTTTTAACCAATTCTGCTCTGCGGCTGCCCGGCCACCGAGCGGCGGCCGCCCAGGCACCGCTCGTTTTTAGGGCATCGCTCGGTCGCCGCTGAAGTTTTAGCGCGGAGTTAAAATTTGGGCGGCGCCTGCTCACTTTTCACTCGCCGCCCAAAATACGCTTGGTGCCTGGGCGGTCGCCGCCCGGGCACCGACCTAATCGCTGGGCGATGCCTCATTCCAGCAGCGACCGAGCAGGCTACTGATCGGTCGGTCGCTGCTCTGATTTGTGACCATAGCTTCAGGGCCATGAGCGTCACTGTGTGATGGATATGAGCACTTTATTAGAAACCGTTCTTATTATTCCTGTTGTTCATTTCCAGGAGACGTGGTTTATCATGGTAATGCCTCAGCTAGCGCAGGACCTGAGCTATTTGAGATATTTGACCTCATCCCCTATTCGATTTACAGCATCAGGATTAGAGCTTGGAACTATGAACTAGCAGGGGAGTATGGTCTAGTGAATTGGGCACAGACAGATGAATCAAGTAGGTCTCAAAATGCATGTCTTCTAGTCCTATTTTGATAACGACGAAAACTACATCTATTTTAAATTCATTTTTTTTTACAATGTCAACCGTTTATCTACAGAACCAGAAATACAACTCTGATAAAAAGAAATCATTTTGTACTCAAAATTTTGAACATTTAGACTTGATCATCTACACTCTTCAGGAACTAATGTTATGTGAATATGTACTTGTACAAATCCTTGATATGTTTTGTTGTTACATTATTCACCCTTCTTTCTTTTTTTATCCCCTCCTCTTTTAAAATAAATGGAAACCTAATTAAATATTTATTTCCAGTCATAAATAAGACGTAATGCAGTAATCTTGAATTCTAGATTTCGTGCACCCAAAACCCTTATTGACAGCTGTCCAGGATGGGTTACTGATTCTGAGTGTGCTAGTGTACAATATGCGAGTAAAAGAAGATCATATTAATGCTTCGAAATAATTCAAAATAGTTCATTTTTATTGCTGACGTCACGAATAGTTCACTTTTTCTCTACGAAAAAAAAGAACTATGCGTTTCCCCGCCCCCCCCCCCCCAAACTGGCAAAATTCAGCGAGCGTACGGGATTTCAAAGGCCTCCGCACGGACAACTCCCACGGTGTCACGGCGCTCAAGCCATGCAATTTACGCCGTGCGATACCTGCACTACACTAATGCAGTACCTGTATAGGCGGCGGCTTAGCGCCAGCTAAACATATTAACATCCTTCAATGTATCATTTGAGCCGTGCAATTTTCTTTATTTCTTATCTGAATATGATGTTAATGTTAGTATACGGTACATGTTATTACAGTGTACAAGGAATGATATAGATCGAAGGGATATAAAACAAATATACAATGACTCATTCTCGGAACAACCTAAAACTATTCGCACTCAGGGAGAATAGTACTAGTTGATGTTTCTCCGACGTGTGATAAATCTTTAAGTTGTTTCGTCCATAATTATCCTACGACTTTTTCCAAAGAGCCGGCGCCACCAATAGGAGTAAAACTTCCATCTTCTGACCTGGAAAGTATCACAGTAGAATGGATGTCACCGAACCCTCCTCTGGGCAGGATAATAGGTTACTACATTCTCTACTGGGAGACGGATGATGTTGGTGCCACTCCCCAAACATTCGGCATACCGTGTCGGGACGAGCTGTGCTCTGACATTAACTACAGGTTTTCCACAATTATTCCCCATCTCCAGGCGGAAATGAATTATTCCGTTCAGGCAAGTGTGATTCATGAAGGCGATTTGTAAATGGATTCTGTATATTAATAATGAGACGAACATTATTTTTTCATTAATAATATGATAGCGAACTCATGGTTTAAAATAGTATCCATCCATAAAATGTGTTGTGAAGATATTACTAAAAGACGTCAAGCTTCACGATATGTAAGTTGTAAGACAGCTTATTATAGAACTTAAAGGTAATATAAAGTTTTGGTATGGGTCATGAATTTGATTGAAATGAACATATTGGAAGCATATGCGATCTTACAATATTCAGTGATCGTTGTAGCGGTTGAAATCGAGTCTAACGTTATGAAATTGTAAATAATAAACTGTTTATGTTGTATACCTCCCTCTTAAGGTCAAGATATTAAGTGAGCTATAAACAATGTTTCTTGACTAAAAATCGACCGATTAGCTATTCCCGTTTAGAAACTATATATCAAAACTACATATTCTGATATTTTCATGGTCGCAGCTACCATTGTACGGCCGCAGGCGCTATTTGAAATGTATCAAAATTTACCGGTGCTCCCGGTAAATTTTTCGACTTTTCTCGAAAGCAGAAGTTTTTTAGCGGCTAAATTTTCTAGTGCTTATAAAACATCCACAGGGGCATCCAAATATATCAAAATTATAAAGAATCACTTTCAACAAATTGTCAACATTTCCCAAAACTTGGTATTACCTTTAAAGGATGTCTTTCAAAGATTGACGCGGGATAGAACCAGGAGAAGCAATTTGTAGGTTTCCCGAACTTTCTAAGGAATATGAAAAAAGAAACGAAATATGAGTATGGTGAACACAACAAAATTACACCATCTTGGTATATATATTCTTGCCGATGAAATGCTTTTATAATAAACCATTCATGTTAAATGAAAAAAAGTCAAGAGGTCCGTATTTTTTACCTTCATCCATTCAAGGTCAATCTTTAAATTATACATAATTTGTTCCACTCTGTCATTTCCAGCTCTACATTTCTCTTTTATATCAGCATGTTTTTCTTTCGTTTATACAGGTCATGGCGGAGACCATTCTTGGTTTTGGTGACTCAAGCCCGGACCCACCCGTTGTCAGGATTACATCAGAAGGAAGTACGATATTCATATTCTCATTTCTATGATGTACCATGTAGATCAAAATAATTATTGTAGAAATATTATCACCCCATTCAAAATAGGGAGAAGAAAAAAAGAAACGTTGAGTAACATGTTAACAAAAACCATAAAAACCCCACATGTTCGTAGAACACAATCGCAGAGACTTTCAAGAAATCAACTCAAGGGTGATTTCAATACCGTATATCGTATTGGCTATGTAAAAGACATTGTCAGATTACGTAATAACGCCGTTGAAAACTTCGCACATTTTATTTGATGAGGCACAAGGCTATTGAAACTGCCTTATGGCGATAATTTAAAGATTTTTCGATGATAATGATAATAATAAAATTAATAATAATATTGGATATTTATATAGCGCACAAATCCACCCTGCAAGGTGCTCAAAGCATATGTCTCATTTACCCAGGATAGCCTCATTTGTGTTTAAACTGTTCTCCCTGAAGGCCCTGGAATCATGTCATTACCCCCGGCTTTAGCCGAGCTACCATGAAAAGGTGCGCAAGCATTGCAGGAATGTCTTCCTACTGGGCACCCATTCACCTCACCTGGGTGGAGTGTGGCAAATGTAGATCAATATCTTGCCAAAAGACATTAGTGGCGCGGTGGGACTCGTTAGATGGAAGTGTTCATGTACATGATGTAACTAAACATGAGTGTTTGTTTGGACAGCATGATATCCCATAATACCCGAGTAGTATCTACTTATCAGTGTATGCAAGAAATGACTGCATGGCTACCTAAAAATAAAGGATGATGAATCCTTTCTCCATGTATTGCAAAAGTGATCAATACATGTAGTTTTGATCTCAAACTGAACCTCTCATTCAAATCTACAGTAGATGTTAAATCACTGATTTTCCCTCCATAAATACAGCGCAAAATAATGCAAAGAGAAAGAGAGAGAGAGAGAAAGAGAAACGAAAATGTTTTGTCAATGCTATAATTTTTGAGAAGCTTCTAACCTTAAACGAGAAAATCGTATACAAATATTGACTTGTATTTACTTCATTATTAATCTTATATCCTGCTTTACAGTTCCTAGTGAGCCCCAGGAGGTGGCTGTTTCCAGCAGATCAAAATCTTTGCTGATTACCTGGAAGGAGCCGAAGTACCCCCGTGGAAAAATATCCTTTACGGTAACCTCAAAACTAAAATTCAAACGAAGATCTAATGATGGTTTCTGTGTATCCGAACTGTAATTATTGTTCTGACATTTCCTCTGGAGTTCTCTTCTTTATCAACTATTGTTTTTTCTAAATTAAGTTACCAGTATTTTCTGTTAGATTAATGCAAAACGTGAACTATTATGGATCATTGAATGAAAAAGAACTTTCTAAACTAGTACTGCTGCGAACATTTTCGGCAATATGTCGCCAAATGGTTTCATCCGATTGCTGAAATAGGATCGAAATCTTGATGTATAACTATATTTAAACAATTTCTAAAGGAAACATGTTTTTGTTTAAATATATGAACGAGAAGGAGTAAATTCATGACCAAACTGTTCATTTCTATGCTGAAGTATGGGTACAATTGTGGCTTTTGTCCAACCACTATTTTCAGATGAGCCAAATAAGCTTCTCTTTGTAGTTTACCAGTTGGCGATTCAAGTCTCAATAACAAAACTCTTTTGGACCCCCCCCCCCCCCCCCCCCATCAAAAAAAAAAATGTTTCACTCTAGCTGGCTTACAAAGTAAAAGGAAAGCCATACGACAGATCGTTCCAGCCAGAAGAATCCTTTACAATGAAAGAGGTAGCGGGAGCCTCTTTGAGCTTTGAACTTGGTGATCTGGAGCCAGCTACACTCTATGAGGTCTACGTGGTAGCGTCCACTAGCAAAGGGGAGGGAGAGTCTAGTCAGCATGTTGAAGAATTTACGGAACCTCCTGCAGGTATTGGAAGAAACATGTTGGAAGTTGGAAGTTATGAGACATGACCATACTTTAATAGGGATCATACTTTTGTGAAAGGGGAGAGTCAAAATTGTCGTAAAGGTTAAATACTATTGCAAATTTACATAATAAAAATGTAACAAAAAGAATACGATTGTAAATGGTTTTATCTTCATCTATCCTGATAATGAAGTTGACGACAATTGGCCAATCCCGTTAACACTAAACTTGTCTTTGCATGCATGTTAGAATTAGGTTTTATTATCTCTGACCACAGACCCGAAATGTTTAACCATTTCAAATCTCTATGACACCTCCGATCAAATTATTAAAAAAACACTGCTTACACGATTCTTTATAAATCGAGATAATGGGGTTCGATTTACAACAGGGACAACAAGTCCAGGTGCCACGTCGTAGATAGAAGGATTATACTACAATTAACCGTCTTCTACTTTAAAAACAAAGTACCATTAACGTCGAACCTTTATTGCTAACATATGCAAGATACAAGTTATAACCGACGTGTATGGCTGTGGTCAAAATATACTTAGAATTTTCTTACTAGTCTTGCAGGTTTACTTAACATGTGCTACTCTAAACAGAGAATATTATTGATTTATATATTGGATAAAAGTCGTCGTTCAATGATGTTTAAGTTTGATGTTGACGTCTCTTTTTTGTAACGTGCCATAGCTGACGAGCTTCCAAAGCCCAACCCACCAGTGATAGTGTCTTCATCTGACGGTTCGCCTACCATTCAGTTTAGCGATGTGCTTGAATCTCCATATATAACGTAAGTATATAGCTACATATTCCAAGCGATAATTTTCGACATTAATGATATAAATGTTTGAATCATGACTGTGAATAATTAGGCCAGCACTTAGAAACAGTAGTAATAATCGCTATATAGATGCTATTACGTTATTTTCATCGTTATTATTATTATCATAATTGAATTTATTATTACTACCAATGATACCATCATCTTCATTTTTTATTTTATCATTATACCAATGTCTGTCTTTCTAACACACTGCTCTTGATCTACGTTATGCTTTTTTTTTAAGGGAGAAGCTGGGAATAAATTTAGTAGGTCAACGGGTTTCAGTACTGTTTTTGAGACAAGGTGGATGGCCAGTGTGAATCCTCATTCCTCATATATTTTCATCATAGACTACCTCTCACAACTTTGTTAATGTACAAGCTCTTGGTGTATTAATTGGTATATGGGTAAATTCATTCATTCAAAAATTATGAAGGCTCCTTTAAATCAAGAAGTAATGTTACATTCGGTCTGCCACTCAGTCTCATGTCATGGAAAGATGTATAAAAGCTGGAGCATCAACATTATTTGCACAAGGGCCTAAATTTATATTAATTTTCCTCATCCTTGCTTTAGAATAAATAATAGTTATTAAAATAAAAGAAAAAGTGACAAGAGGGTATATAATCATGACGAATATCCCTTTGAACTCTCAGGCACATACTTGTTGCTGTTGAAGAGAGAATTCCGGTAACAAGGCGGCGACGTCAACAGGCAGCGTATGGATCCTATGCCGAGAATCCCTCCTCATACATAGCAGCTAACATCAGCAAAGATGATCTTCCGATAGAGCTAACTATAGGGGATAACGAGACTTATGGACATTACCACAATGCACCCCTCAGAGAGAAGGCGATATATGATGTACGAACAGGTGTTGAGAGCAACGTTGGAGGACAGGTACGATTTTTCGTTGGACGTAAATGTCCCAAGTGACTGTCGGCCTACACGATGTAGTGGCCTACGGTTTCGTAGCATAATCATATTGTGGTAATAATGTTTAGATGCAAATATCGGCGAAAATGCATAGGTCACATTTGCTGCGGCGGCCGTGCAGTCTAAAAAAATACGGCCAATAGAGCGCCGCAGCATTCCCACGGTCACATACGGGTAGCGGTCACATAATTATGTTAGGTAGCCGCACGGCGTATTTTGAATTTGTGGAGACAGAAAATCTGCGACTGCCGTACTACCTTTGAAGTGATGACGCAAGGTCGCCTTAGGGCGTGCCTGCGGCGGCCTTAGCTTTTTGACAAATACTAAGGCAGACGCAATGTAGCCGCAAGGTGCCCGCAAGGCGGCCGGAGGGGGACCATAAGGCGACTGTGCGTCATCACTTCAAAGGATGTACGGCAGCCTCATATTTTCGGTCTCCACAAATTCAAAATACGCCGTGCGGCTACCTAACATTATGTGACCATGGGAAAGCTGCGGCAGTCCTATAATTGTCATTGGCCGTAGACATTTTAGACCGCACGGCCGCGGTGGGTAAAGTGTCCTAGGCATTAGGAACAATCATGAGGGGCGTAAGAATTTGTGGTTGCGTCGTGTGTAACTGAAATTGTGATCATTGTCTAATTAAAAATTGCTTGTACACTAATTCTACTTATCAGAAATATGCAACGTGCGGTTTTTATTAGAAGACAGTTTTTGTGAAAAAAAACACAACAACACATTATGGATCAAAGAATTCAAGTGTTATAGGTTAGCCTTTTAGAGAATAACAGTATTCTGTAAAGATTCGTGCTACACAATTTGATGGACCATTAAAGATAATCCAGGTTTTTAAACTCAAAGGGGGAATTAACCTCGCGACTATGCTTTATTATCATGACATAGAGAGTAAAACAACGTTTCATTTAATATAAAAAGCATTGCTGTAGGCCAAATCATAGCGTCTTGCAAGGCCAATAAAGGGACCCTAATTCGCCATATTTCAGACGTCGTCTGCTGCCCAAGGAAGCTGCCATCGTGCGAAATTTCCCTTCCACAACTTCCGGGTCGTGACGTATCGCACGGAGAACTGATGTAGCGCGGCGCGCGTGTTAAGTGCAATACACGTCAAACACAGTGTACTGCCAAGAGTTTGGGTGTAATAATTGTTCCAGTGAATTGTTCCTGGAAACCAGGGGGAAATCGTTTCATCGATTTCCAGACCCAAACAATCGCAATGAAATTTTCAAGATATAGCAGCTCTGAAGGTGGAACAATTTTTGTACACAAAGTATAAGTACGACAGGAAAGACGATGTGATCTGCAGTGATCATTTTACAGTGTACAGCAGGGAAACCTACGTACGCAATATCGGTCGACTCCGTGCGAAACGTCACAGAACGGGCCGTGCGCAAGCACAATGAAGACGTACTTAAAGTTTCCAGAGCCGCGAAAGACGAAGGATTCTGAAGAAGAGTTACGTCCTCCCTTTCGTCAAAATGTATGTTTTTTATTTTTCAGATTATGTTTTTAATGACCTCCAAACTGAAATTTACATGTAGTTTGAGGTTAATTCCCCTTAAATCGCCGTTATGAATTCAAAACAATTGAAAGTGGGCTAACTACCTGTCAAAACCCAAGTTCACGTGGAAGTGCAGAATACTTGGCCATTGTATGTATATCGTAGAAGCGTTAAAGTGTGCTATGCGCTTCCATGGTATAGAAAAGGTTCTACTAAACTTCATTCAAACTCCCACTGGATAAATACACGAACGTTTCATTTCAAAACATTATTAGCTAATTTCTTGTTTACCTTTTATTTAGAAATCCACCCTTTTCGGAGATCCATCTGAAGTACAGCGAGGTAGGAACGCATATTTTATTAGATTCTTGTACATTTGTAGTTTGAAAGTGCTTTAGCTATAAATGGAAATTGGCCTACGATTTAACAGATATGGCACATTTCCATTACTTAAACGTTTAACTTCTTTTTCCGAACTTACGGATCTCTTCACTATGTTCAATATCACTGCTCTCAATATCAAAATTAACTACGAATAAGTAAGCAAACATTGTTAATTGGTACCTAAACAAAAAAAAATCTCTACGATCCGGAAATGAAAGTGGTAAATGCAGTAAAAATTTATTGAGCAGATTTCTCGAAGTTAATGACTTTTGCCCAAGATTCCTGATTTGCATCCGTTTTGGATGCAAGGTCTGGTTAAGTAATGAATATCTATACGACTATAGCTATGTTTTAAAAGCAAAAGTTTCTAAAGTTTGGTCGCTTTGCTCATCGCGTATGTTCCTTCAGACCTCGGAATTTTGCGCACCAATATAAGATATACATTTTATACAGTACTCTCTCAAGAGTCCTAGATATTTCACAATGCAAATGCCTTTGCGTCCTCCCTATTTTATGATTTTTGTTAAACATAAGGCAAATAGTAAATGCAAAACCGTATAAAGTGATTTGTAATGGTTCAAAATTCAAAAGAAGTTAAATTATTTTTTACCATATTCCCTCGATACGCCACGGCTGAATACTAATTATGTTAATGCATGGCATGACAAGCAAGTCCGCTTAATAAAACACGTATCGAATCATGAGTTTGTCCTCGTGTGCGTTTACCCTCTGTGGTCTTCTGTAGACCCGGGAAGATAAAGGGCCTACTACTGTTGTTGTAATGTTCGTTATAACAGATAGCCTTACATGACAAATATGATGAGATTATAAATTATAAGAGAAATCTTTTCACTATCCGTAATGATTACTTCTATTTATTTGGTTTTGCTAGTAGGCAACCTACTGGGACCGGTTTGATTGCATGCAATTACAATTAATTATGATCATGTGGTAGTATCTGATTTATTTATCATTTATCTATCAACTATGATGCTACCTTGATATTTTTAACTCCTGTCTTTTATTTTCACTACCATCCGTCTTCCCACAACATCCTCTTCACCTACTGTCTCTTCTCCATCAAAATCAACTTCAGCTGGAGTCCCTTCAGGTTCCATAGCAACAGTCGTGGGAAGCGCTGTTGGTGCTATTCTTGTGATTGTTATCGTTATAATTCTCATCATCATCTTTTACAAGCGAAGAAGGTTAGAGAGATACCTTGTGCTTAACTTGTCCCTCTCATCAGTCTATTTTCATCGAGATCCTCCATGCAAGATGCTAAAACCGTATGGCCATGTAAATACAAATCTAAATATGATTGTATTAAAAAAATATAGGCCTATATATAAAGTTATATTGTTGCCTTTTTCTTTTTTTCAAATGCTATTGAATGGAAATATTCTAAAGCATAACTCTTTTAGAATGTTATGGCAATCCGCTTGAAAAGACCTATTATGTTAATGATATGCATTTTAAAATTACCATACCACTTACCACATTTAATGTTTACATGTTTCTATATGTCTATTTATTGGGAATTGATAATTTGTTTAATTATGTATTTCATCAAGGCAATTTATCTATGCTTTCATAATATTAACTTTCAGCAATGAATCAGCCCCTACTAGGTCTCAAGGGAAGGAGTCCGATTCATCTGCGCAGTATGAGAACCCTGTATTTGATCCGTCAAAGACAGACGTCCATACCTACCAAGACCTGCACACTGACAGTCATAACTACCAAGATGTCAGTACCGATGCTAAGAGGTACGGTAATCTTGCTGACCCTCAGACCGACCAAGACCTACAGGAACCTGATCAAGAAGCTATATACGAAGACATAAATACAGCATAATGTCAACGTGCTCAAGAAGGATTGAATACATTAGAAGAAGGAAGATCCAAGTCCATCGCAATGATTTTGAGTTATCGGTTATTAAAAACAATTAAGAGGGATAACATATTTTCAGTCTTAATTTATTACAAATATATTTTCATGTATCAATCATTTCATCAAGAACAAACCATACTTTAAATCTTATCGCGAAATATTAAAGTTTATCTTTATAGCTGAAAGAAAAACTATTCTGATGGACTTGGGCGTTTTTTCTCGTGTATCCAATTAGAATACCATGACGAAAGGTTGTCAAAAACTATCATGGCTTCCTTTCAGAGGCGGCGGAGCGACTTCCAAAGTGGGGGGGCACCAACAAAAAAGGGCACTTTCTGGAGAAAAAAGGGCACCTACAAAGGGAAATCTCAAAGCGAAAATATACAATTTTTAGACATTGGTATATACCCCTATAATTTGATTACATTATCAGGGATCATTTCAATATTTGTTTCTCTTTATACATCGTATAAAATATTGCTTTAGCATCATACCTTGCAGTTGGGTGTGATGGTCGAAAAAAAAATATTTGCGAGCGAGCAAAGCGAGCGAGGAAAAATATAAGATTTGTGAGGTCGCAGTGCGAAAACTACATCTTATAAAGAGGAAAAAACCAATCCTCACCGGGTTATAAATAAGCACATTCTCATAACAGTAAAACTGAAAAGACCTTTGATAAGTAACATAATTACAACATCTATAAATGTGAGTGAGCGTAGCGAGTGAGCTTTGGGAGATATTGCTCTGAGTCGCTTGAAATTAGGGGCACGTTTAATGATGAGAGGAAAAGGGGACACTTTCTTAATAGGGATAAGACACTTATTAGAAAATAAAAGGAGCACGTGTCAAAGTACAAAGAGTTATTATCAGAGGTGAAAATGGGGCAATCACTAGGGATGAAAAGGCACTTATGAGAATGGAAATTGGGCATTTGTCGACGTAAAAGAGGCAACCATCAGATTTTGATAGGGGCATTTCTGAAAAAGGGATAGGTTCCTCATAAGAAAGGAAAAGGGGCACGTATCATTGTTAAAAAGGTTAACTTTATCAGAGGTGAAAAGGGGCACACACCATATATGAAAGAGGCACTTATGAGAATTAAAAAGGGGCACTAATAATAAAGGGAAATGTGCCTTTGTTGAAAGAAAAGGAACACCGATCAGATTTTGATAGGGGCATTTGTTGGAGGTGAAAGGGGGCTTTTATGAAAAGCGGATATTATGAAGGAAAAAGAACATTTATTAGGAAGGAAAAGGGGCACGTGTCAAAATAAAAGGGGGTGTTATAAGAGATGAAAAGAACACTTATCAGGAGGAAAAGGGGGCACTTGTCAAAATAAAACGAGTATCTCTCAGAATTGAATAGGGTCATTTACCAGACATGAAAAGGGGCACTAGTAGGAGAATGAAAAAGGACTCTTTTCATAGGTGAAAAGGGGCATTTATGAAAAGGCGAAGGACTCTTTGTTAAATGGGGGCACTTATCATAAGGAAAAGGGGCAATTATTAGAAAGGAAAGGGGGCACATGTGAAAATATAAGGTGTGCTTATCCGAGTTAACCCTAATAAGGCCGGGCTATTTGAAGTCTTACTACGGCCGGGGGGGGGGGCCATTATGGCCCCCCCCCCCCTAAGATCTCGGCCGTGAAACGGCCGATCTCCGCGAAAATTTGCACGCATGTCAAGTGAAGTGTATAGAACAATATGATAATTTCAATTTTTTGAAAAAAATCACTCATTTGCATATTTATGGTAATTTATGCAAATAACGTCATAAAATCACATTTTTACCCATAAATCATATATTATTCATATTTAAGCATTCTTTTTCACTACATAAATTCATTAGACCACTTGGAACAATAATACGACAAAAAAAATCCTTATGTTATCTCTTGTTTTGATAATTTCTTATGTATTTCATTGTTTTTTTAACTTATTTATGTTATTTTTTTTTTTTTTTTTTCATTTCTTCCTACAATTCAACTATTTCGACCCCCAAAACAACCACCTAAACTTTAAACAAGACCCAATAACCAATGTTTGATCTATTTTTAGGAAAAATGACATTTCCATATGTTTTGTACACAAATCACAAAAATGAGCGATTTTCGGGCTGACATGCAAAGACAAAAGGTCACGTGACCTTGTAACTATAGGTCCGATTTTTTTTTTTTTTTTTTAAAGATGCGCAAGACTCTAAAGAAAAAAGTCAGCGAGCGGCGAGGCGCAATCTATATGCGTTCTCGAAAAATCAGAACAATCGTGGAGGGGGGGCCATAATGGCCCCCCCCCCGGCCTTATTAGGGTTAAAAAGAGGTAGTTATTTAAAGGGAAAGGGGCACTTCTTACAAAGGAAAAAGGGCGCCTAAGATTCATATAGGGCAATTATCAGAGGTGAAGGAGGCGCTTAACAAAAGTGAAAAGGGGCGCTTCTCGTACCCGAAAAGGGGCACCTACTAGAGATTAAAAAGGGCACTTAAGAGAATGGAAAATAGACACTTATTGCAAAGGAAACTGGGAACTTGTCAGGGAAAAGAGGTACGTGTCAAAATAAAAGGGGCACATATCAGAGGTGGAAAGGGGAGGGGGCACTTTTATAATTAATAGGGGCACATATCAAAGTAATAGGGGCACTTTTTATGTAAAAAGGGGCGCTTCTTACAAAGTTAAAGGGGCACTTTTCCTATGGAAAAAGGGGCACTTTTGGGGTACTTGAAAAAGTGGGGGGGGGGCACTGTGCCCCCCTGCCCCCCCCCCCCCCCCGGGTCCGCCGCCTCTGCTTCCTTTCCTTCGTCCTGTGCTTCTCTTTCTCTGTTTACTTACACCTTGTCTACTCGCGTTATTCCCAAATCTTTTGATATCGGGGATCACTTCAAATGTTCCTTTTTGAATAACATGATTCGCACAAGTCTGAAAAATTTGAGTAAAAACAGTTGTAGATCTTAGGTCACAATCTACATGAAAGCCAAGGTATGGGATGAGTTTATTTAAATGTACACATATATATATGTACTTATCCTCGTTTAATTGAAGTTTGTTTTCTAATTTCATTTCCTGAATAATGTGAATGTATAGGAACGCATGAATCTTACATCATGGAGCAAGAAAGGTATTTCTATTTTTGATTTTTTTTTTCCCCCTTATCTATTATGTGCTGAGGTTTCTGATGAAAACGATTTCAGAAATAAAAGATATGTTTTTTTGAATTATTCAATGCAGGTACAGGTATAAAGGAAAACGTATTGAATCATGTAAATACACGTAAATACAAAGGCATGTTCCATCATGTAAGTCGTGTTTTGAGGTATCAGTAGGACAATACAATATTCCGCTGTACTTTTTGTCTGTATGGATTACTAGTGTTAATGCCTGCTATTTCTGGTGTAAAGCATTATTACCCCACTGTTTAACAATAATGAATAAATTATCAATCATTATTATTGTCATTATTCTTATCATTATTATCATTAGGCCTATTATTATCATTATTATTATCATTATTGTTATCATCATTATCATTATTATTATTATTTCTACTTCTACTAAACAGTGGAATTCAATTTGATAAATAGGTCAACGATAATGTGATAGAATGTGAACGATGAAAAACGAAAATATAAGTTGTGAATATAAACATAAACTACGTATCGTAACATTTATGTGAAAGCTTTGTGTCATGTAATGGTGGATGTTTAGGAAAAGAATTGTAGATAGTAGAATTAGAAGTTAATTAGTAGAGTTAGATAATGCAATCCAAATCGAAATGTATATATTTCCATATGAGCAGGAAATGTGTAGGCACATATTAAATGTGAATACTGATAACTAAACGTATAGAACACACAATATGTATACCTTAAAGAAGTTTTAATAATAAAGAATACAACAAAAATATAGAGTTATTTTGTTTGGTGTGCATGGGCTCGTCAATTAGCACTTTGAACGTTCCTCACCTAAAATTAATCCGTCTGATTATTAAGGCAGTTTGGAATTTGGCAGACTGTGCAGTGGCGGATCCAGGGGGGGGTTGGGGGGGTTGCAACCCCCCCCCCCCCTTGGGCGGCCCCCCCCCCCAAAAAAAAAGGGAAAAAAAAAAAAAAAAGAAAGAAAAAAAGAAAGAAAAAAGAACGCACGCTGGAGAGAAACCCTTTCAAGTGCAAATATTGTGAGAAGATATTCAACTCATCTGGTAACTTAACCAAACACATGATAACTCTGGATATAACTATGTATTAAACTGTTACTTGATTTAAAAAGACGTTATCATGCACTGCTTTTTATGGTCTCCATTGTGTTAATAGATGCCAGGAAAACATCACTTACGGGGTTCAAATAAACACCCCAAAAAAAATCGGCTCGCCGCTTCGCGGCTCGTGGACGATGCTCCGCATCGTCATTATTTTGGTCAACCCCCCCCCCTTAGCAAAAAGCTAGATCCGCCCCTGCTGTGCTAACAGTCCCCTAAATACCAGCCAGATTACTTTGCGGTAACAATTAATACCAACAAAATGCATTAATCAGGAAAACATGATTATACAAAAATCAATTCCGAGACGATATGCTAGTGTTTCTAACCGTCTGAGTATACGTATTTTAATGGTGGATGATAGTGTTGTTGACAAGTAAATGTCAGGCTGATTTGCATTCACAGAAGTTTTAATTGATGTTGTACTGCAAATTGTAAACACCGCGCCATTACACGTCGTTTGTAGATCTCCATTCAGATATACCATTCAATCTACACTGACTTAGCAAAGTTTGTCCAACAAAAACCCAACAGAGAAGGCATTCCAATACTCATCTTTCTGGGGCCCGTTATTCGATACCAACGACATGACAGTCACAACTTGATATGCTAACTACAGAGATGTCTCTGATCTTACGAAACCGTTGCCTAGCTAGACATCTCATGATAACGATACTATTGGCGGGAAGAGGAGCCTACGCTTTCTTTTGAAATGGATACCCTCAAATATTTTCAATTGATGGTAAATGATGAAGAAAAAAAAACTTTATAATTTTTGTTAAAAAATACGATGCTATACAAATTGTGGCCTATGTTTTAGGCTTCAACACAATAGCAAAATGACGAATTTATTTTAGTTTAGTTTTCAGTTTTAGTTATATTTCATTTCTCACATTCAGGCTAACTCACGTTTTGTGAGTTGAAACATAAACTTGAGACTTGTTTAAATGTTTTAAACTATTTAGTTTATACATTTGGGATCTTGACATTAAAATGGGTCTGAAAACTAGAGAATATACTTCTGACTATGGTTTGCCTGCCGTGGCAGATAAACCCTCCCTTCGAGGATTTACCGTTTTCAAAGAAAGAGTTGTAGAAAACTTTAACATTTAAACGTTAGGTCAACCGTTGGTTGTCAGAGACTTTAAGATGATCTAAGACCTAGACCTACTACGAATCAGTTATATTTAGAATCGGTAAATCTTAATTTTTGTCATGAATTAATGTTCTTCTAAATACTTGCTTTGATCCATGTGTTCTCTTGTTTACTGTGTAATGAATAAATGGGAGATTTATGGGATAATAATATTACAAATGTTGAACCTCTTTATTCCATCACATTTTATAATGCTTTATATATCATTAGTATCTTCCATATCCCTTTACTTTTTTTGCAGGCCTATCTAACAATTTTCTTCTTTGTTTCTCCTTATTTTTTATTTTGTTTGGCTTAATGTTTGTTAGTTTTGTTTATTGTCATGTATTTTATGTTTCATTTCCCTTAATATTTTACGCAATAACCTAAGTTCAAAATATAAATTTGTAATAACAATGTGGAAACAAATGCGTAAAATCAGTTTCATTTAGTTACAACCTTAAATATGAGCATGACATATTTTCACAAATTAGTCTTAATTGTATAAAGAAAAATGTATCAAGAGTGTGCAGAAAGATCATAGCTGGAATATTCCGTGTCCCTTTTGCCTGTCATAGTCTAGACTACCCGATAAATGACATGTGATAGCGCCACACATCGACTGAAAAGTTATAGAGATGTTAGAGACGTCATAACTTTTTATAGTCAGTATGTTGTCCTCGATCTCGGCAAAGACGGCTTCGTGAAAAGTAGTTGGGAAATTGCACATATATACATATAGTTAGCAGCTGATAAGGGGAAATGAATTTGTGACCTTGCATGTTAAAACGCTTATACACCTCATTCAAGATGGTGGTTGTTCATGCTATACATGCACAATTGACAATGGCATAACAGGGCAGTGAGCCACGAGGCGAATTTCATGAAACTATACTTAGCTCCACAGTTACTAGTTCAACGTTAAAGATAAACTTGAGTTATGGTAAAAAAAGAAAAATTAATTCTCACAGAATCAAACGAAACTTACACTGAATGTTCAAGATTACAAATAAATGTCATTTGCCAAACAATTTTGGTAGAAAATGTATACTGGCTGAGTAATGAGCATAGAAAGATAAGGAAATCAAGGTAAGTAGGCCCAACACCATTTGTGTAGTCCTATATACATCTTTCTGTGTAAAGTTCTTGTTACTTTACCAAGACTGGGCCAAATTTATTCTGATCCATTCCACACCTTTTTTTCACAATGCAATCGCATGACCAGAACTCAACTTTATCTTTAATCACATCGGTGGTGAAGCGTAGTGCATTTAAACATGGTTTGTATGAAATAGTCTCATTTGATCATTTTACGTTATTATTGGAATGTGAAGTTGTTTTGTCGACGTCATTAATAATCGAATTTTTTCATACTCACTCTCTGAGGAGGAAATATTGAAAAAACGAATTCTTTGTTTTGTTAACTTAACGCAACAAATGATTGGCTTTAATAACCTGTGATATGAAGTGAATATACGTCATCAATACGTGTTGTAATGTTTATCTTTTATACTTCAATCGTTATCCAATCTTATATGGATTTTTTTTTTACATCTTCAATAGGCTTGTATATATGTCTCTGTATATCAGTATTTCAATGCAAATTTTTACATAAGTTGATCTATTTTCTTTGAAAATCTACATTGTATAGTAGCCTTTTAACACATCAGGATATCGACTTTAAGCTACATGCAAAAGGGTTGACAGCACAATGGCTGTGTGATAGAGTCGGTCTTGTAACTGAGATCCCATAGTTCAAACCGAGTCGATGAACAGGTGTCCTGTAGTAAGGCATTCAATCTCATCACCTCAGAGAGCACTTGGATATGTTGATAACCTAGAAGCTTATTTACAAGCATGCATGCACAGGGCTTCTTAGCTATAAAATAAACCATCAGTCAAACCAATCAAAACCAATACTCACTTCTATCATTAACCTATTACGGATGGACATTCATCGTTTTCTTAACGAATTCATTGTGATTGTCTCCGTCAATGTCGTCTCAATAACATTCCCTACATGTTTCTTCAATTTGATCTCATCATGGTCGCCGCCAAAGAGCCGGGACAGAATCAAGATAGTGATTTTAAACATGTTAATATACATGCGCAGAAGATAATAACTCGCTTAAATCCTGGAAAATCGATGTGCAGTTCTGGTTTATAATCGGAAATTGTTGTTCCGTGTACTGTATTTTATTTTGAAAACGTGTTGATATCACTAGATAGAGGTTATATTTGGATTGGTTGTGATTCAAAATCCCGTTTCCCCCAATTTCCTCATAATATTCCAGAGTTACAACGCACAGGGCTTATAAAGATCATGGCCTTCTAATTGTTTTATAAGGTCATGGGTGTGTGCGAAAGTTTGCAAATCAGTAATAATACATTTCATATCACCAAAATCGTCTGCTTTTCAACTTTGCTGCTCCCCTTTGGGGATGTGTTTATTTAAGACACACTCTTACAGAGCACACCATCCAAACAAAACCAAAGAGAGGGAAACTGCTCCTTAATTTGTCAATGACCGAAAATTCTTGCGCAGTCGTTATTGTTAAAACAGCTGAATGGTCTTATTAAGATGCACATACTCAGAAGGCGGTTACTATCATTGGATCAAAGAAAGAATCACGTTGAATGTCCATCCGTAATAGGTCCATGCTTCTATGAAGTACTCAATATGCATCACTGTGACAACCTCAATTCAATTAGTTATCTAGTAGTATTTATCTTAAGCTTCTCATTCTCTGTACATAGACAGATGCTGTGTATAGTTTATAACGTATTTCAGTGTGGTTCACGTTTTTTTAAAGAATACAATTTAACTTTTTTTATAATGAGAATTAAAATAAAAACATTTATGATGATAGTAAAATGTTGCATGGCCAGTCCCTGTTCAGTGTTTTTATTGTTTCGTATTTTTTAAAAGCTTTAACGGCCTGAGTTTACAATGAACTGACAGTGTTACATTTAGAGTTGTTTGGAGCCAGAATGGCATTGATGCTGTATAACAATGATAGGAGTCAATGCCCTTTTGGCTCCAAGCAGACAGAAATGTGATGTATGTTAGATTTGTCATTTTTTATTTACCTTTAGACTTTCTCATTCTGAATGGAAATAATCTCCACCTTCAATATGATATCATGGAATCAACTGAGATACAAAATGAAGCATTTATAAACATGCCCAGCACTGAGCACTGAGAAGGACGTAGTAAAGCTTACAGCTTGAAGTGTATGTCGCCCTCAATTTACATGTTTAAAAACAGAATGGAGTTTACCCTCTGATAGTAAAAGAGTAAAAAACAAAGCCAAGTCATAAAAATAAAGCCATTTCATAAACACATTAAAAATACAAGATATCCACATGTTTCAAACAAGCATTTTTATGTATAAATATTCTCATAATCAACTACCATATCAATTTCACAATATTTACAGTTTAAACTCAAACATTCGTAAATATCCCACCCGTTGTTCAACAAAATATCACTTAGAAAATCCTAAAATATTTTTAGCCCAAAAGTCAGTAGGACATCATGGACCAGATGTTTGGAACTCCTTACCAAATTCTCTATTCTTTTAAACCATCTTTTAACAAACCCTTATATCGAACTATCTACATGACTGATTTCAACATGTAGGCATATGTCATTGATAATCTCAAGTTTTGGTCACATTGCAACTCAGTTTTGAAAATTGTGTATTTGGGTATTTCGTATTCTTGGTTTCCTTTATTGAAAAGGCTATTATAGCTCTGTGTGGTATAGTGGAGTGGAAAAAATTGTTTCCACTCCACTATACCACACAGAGCTACGTGCACTTCCACTATTCGTTACACACCCATACAAACACGCACGAGCACACAAACAAAATTGCACACATAACCCACACATTATAGGCTTATTACAGCAGATCTAAATATACCACCGCTAAAACAAAAGTTTTAAAACGTTTTGAAAAGGAGTCGACGGCATGTAACCAATGGAATTATCATGTGCTTTTCGTTACAAGCTTAGCTTAATATCAAGAAAAATAAAATCGATCTAAACTTGTACTCCAGTTCCAGTAAGCTTCCGCCTTGATATCCGGTATCGTTGTGGTATTTTCACCTTTGAATGAGGCAAAGATCAGACACAATCTATCGGAGCACGCTTCCGGTTATTTATACTGGCTGTTTGGATATATGAGGTTGTTTGAATCGCACGTGTGTGATTAAGACATCGTTATATGCTTTAAAAGATTTCCATGACCCCAATAGACGGATTTCCAACACAAGGAAATAAGAACACTCATGAATTTAAATTGTGAAACAAGGAGGAAACTTTGTGCTCTCGAGTCTTGGCAAGGCTATTGTCGCTGATTGAAGTAGTTTGCAGATACTTTTCCCAATGTCTAGGACCACTATCTAAGGTTTAGACCTGACTTTTGTTGTCTGAACTTGGAGAGAGATACGACAAAATCACAAATGGTGCAAAATTAAGCTCGGCCGAAACGTTCTTCTTCTTGGATGATTTCATTTTTTGGGGTGGTTTATCTTTGATTGATATATAAATACAAGACTAAATTGTGTGTGCAAGGGAAGATTACTCCTGAATATGACCTGGACAATTTCTTGTTGCCTCGTTGCTGTTTCCTAGATTGATATTTTCAACCAGTCCAGACTATAAATATGTGGATGAGGTTCGCTCAACTGTTCGTCTTCAAGGTTTACAAGGTCCTGATCTTCACTAGACCAGCTAGATTAATGGAAGCACGATGCTGACCTAATATTGCTACATTTGCGAATCATTATCTGAGTTTTTGTATATATAGAAAGAGAGAGGCCTTTATCATAGTCCTTGTTTGGGAATCCCCAATTAGCCAAACGTGGTACCGTAAGCTTCACCTGAAACACTGTCAAGTGCCAATAAAAATGAATAACCACATAACTTGTACCTTACCCTAGCGGACCAAACAGTTGTAAAGAGACTGGTTTTGAAGAGCTACATGTAGAACGTTGCGCTTGGATTATTCAAGAGATTCATTTTGGAGCCTGGTTGAAGTATTGAACACACTCCATTACGGAGAATGATTAAGGATTTGGAATGGTGTATAGAGCACAGGGCTCCACTAATCACTGACAAACATATTTTGCCTGTTTACTAGTGTGTTCACCTACGTATTATGGCGTCTTTACTAACTTGGATCAAGCCCTTTTCTGGACTCATGCTTGTATTGTTCTGCATAGCTGCTACAAGTAATGGTAAGTAAATAATTACACATTATCACCTTACAATGTACCTTGTGAATAACCTAACTCATTTAAAAAAAGTATTCTTGAATAAGAACAATTTAATAAGCTATGCTGTAAAATAAAAAAGTCAACAAACAAAATACAAAAGTACATAACAAATTCCTCTTTTTCAAGTCAATATAAGTCCATACATTTTATGTTATATATATATATACATATATATTTATCGGGATTTATGTTGCATAATGTTTCTTTGTACTAGATGTGACAAAGAGAAATAAATAATAAGCTTGGACCCTTTTGAGTGTAGGTTTGCATATAGTATAACATATAAGAATGTTAAAGTTCAAGAGTGATATTTTTTTTGAAAACAAATATATCAATTTTTGTTTACATTATAGCTTTTTGAAAACTCGAAGTCATAACATCCGTGTCAGTACACGACAGTGCTGTTGTAAAATGTTTAAATCTTCTGTTATAACACAGGGGTAACGTAGACGAAGGTCACTTTTCTCATTAGATCTTTTTCGCAATGCATTCAAATCAGGCCTGATTCAAATAAATCTTTGTGTTTTGCCTCCGTACATATTTCATTCACCTGAATATTGTATGTCACTATGCACACTTGCATACATTACGTGTTCTTAGGTAGCGGGTATAGTTTCATTCTCGTTGGAGAAGCACATATCCTCCATGCAAATCTGCCTTCTATATGTTTAATATATATTTTCCGTCACATTCGTAGATACTCAGACGGAAAAACCGCTGAAAGCTTTGTCCGTGCTTTTATTAAACGTAGCCTTGACTATTGTAATGGATTATGGTTTGGCTTGCCAGATTCACAAATAACCAAGTTGAAGCGCGTTTAGAATACATGTGCAAGACTGGTGTCCCATTCCTCGAAATTTTACACATTACTCCTGTGTTTAGTTAAAGCCCCTCTAAAGTATTAGGAGTCCCAAATTCGCTAAAAAAAACTGATGGCAAAATTTCACTTAAATTTTATTCTAATGTGCAAGAAGATGTCAGCTAAGACACATTTCTGCAAAGATTTCCCCCAGTAAATGTGTTTATAGACAAAATATTGATAAAAGAGTACATAATTTTGCATCAATATTAGACTTCAAACACATTTGTTTTGAAAATTCTTGCAGAAATGTGTTTTAAAGGTCGGTTGAAATCCAAATATATTCGATTTATGTGGTATGTAGCTTCACCAGAGCTGACCATCTGTTTACAATATACCATACAATACCAACATTGGGGTTGCTATGTCAGACATGCTGTATCATCACCAGGAAAAGAAAGGTAATGTGTGGAGGTATTGTATGACAGCATGCAATTCTTTTGTGAGCTTGTGCTGGGCTGGGGAAGTTACATACCACTGTCTCTTGTTAGCACACTAATGATTGAAAGATGATGTCATTATGGGAATAAAATCTGGAGCATTTGTTTTGGGTGGAGCTTAGCAGGTCTGAGAATTTTTTTTTTAATATTTAAAAATGTATAAAATACTTTTAGATGCTTGAATAACAAAATATGAGTTGTACGATGCAGCCCTGCACATCAACAGGTATCAATATATATTTGGATTTCACCTGACCTTAAAATGACATCCTCTTTCCCATTATGATAAGATTTATGTGAAATTTTGACAACAAGTTTCGGGGGCTCCCAACACTTTAGGGGGCTTTCAAGTTAATCGGTTGCCATTAAGGTAAAGAATTGCATTTATGATATTTTTGCTTGTTTACAAAGAATTAAATAGTCAAGCCCTAATTATTTGTCTAAATTATTCTCTTTTAAATCAGACCTATATGAACATAAGAATACGAAGTACGCAGCACGGGCTACTTTTAAAGCTACTTTACACAAAAACAAAAGTAACTCTTGGAGATTGCGTTTTCAGTTGCGCCGCTCTGAAGTTTCGGAATGTACCACGACTAAATATAAGAAACACCCATCTGTTGGTGTTAAGTGTTGTTATTTTTATTTTTATTTTTTATAAATAATGTTTGTCTGTAAAGAAGCACTGTTAGGAATTTCGTTTTCATCACAGCACAGTCGAGTATATTTACCTGAAAGGGTAGCTACACTATATAAATTGATCTTATTATTATTATTAGTAGTACTATTATTAGTGCGAGCCATAGTATCTGTCAGACCTATAGCAACATCTATGTACGCGGTTGGTATTCTATTGAAATACAATTATATATACAAATTGAATTAATAGCTCGTTTCTAGGAAAACGTGTATAAATCTGATTATATATCAGACTACATATCAAGAATGGTTCAATGACGATGCTGGCAAAATGGAAACGGTCATCTTAGAGTTGCAGAGAAAGTATTGGTGATTGGAATTTCTATTGGTAAGAGGCATACCCAACATCGATGAGGCATTGTACGTTACATAATCATTCTGTATTAGTCGACAACGAGTACTCAAGTACAGTCAATGTTGTCCTTATAGCAACCTCTATATAGAGGCCATATGAATATATTGGACATGTTTTTCGTACCACGAACGAAATATGTTCTGTAGAACCTTTCATGAAAAGCCGGCTGCATACAGTGGCAACTTTTTCTGTTTCCCCTGGGTGACCTCAATAGACAGGTTTGACTGTATTGAAATATGTAGATACAAGAACGAGTGATTACGAGTTCGACAAGCACACAAGAGCAACAACGTCGGGTTCGTGCATGCGCATAGAAAATGTTTGAAGATTTGCGAGACGACGAACACTCAGAAAAGTCAACAAATCTAAGAATCTGAATTGTCGGGCCGCTTGTCTCGTGGGCCGTTGGTCTCGTTTGCCCCAGGTAAACTGTGATATCCTTGTTCGGGATTGACCCCGTTACCTGAAGAACATGCAGGAGGGGGGGGGGGGCTAACCGAGCTTAATCTACACCCGTTTTCATTGAGATGTACCGTATCCGGACACCTACCCCCACCCCCGGATAACCACCCCAGTCAACTGCCCCCTAGGACAAATACCCCCTAGGACAACTACCCCCTAGGGCAACCCCCCTCTAGGACGACTACCTGCCCCAGGGACAACTGCCCCCGGACATCTACTCCCGGACAACTACCTCCTAGGATAGTTGTCCGGGTGCGGTTGTCCTAGAGGATGGTTGTCGTAGGGGGTAGTTGTCTAGATATCCATGGGATAAGTGTCCTAGAACCAGATGTACATCGAATCCATTATTAGTTAAATTGGTCAGAAATGGAAGCTGATAATATAATAATAATATCCCAGGGTATTGCATGTAGTATGGTTTGTCACTTAAGATATATTGGATAATTATGAAGAAGGACATGAGAAGACACATCTCTTCGCTCGTTTGATTGGATTTCTTTGCACTTTGTATACCAAGTTAGCCCCCCCCCCCCCCCCCCCCACAAAAAAAACCCGCAAACATACCAAATAATTGGACTCACCCTTTGCCGCAAATTTGCATATAATGGATTTGAATAAACTTTGACATTTAAGTGGAAACAGCTGTAGGCAATTATGAGCAGGAAATAAGACATGGTGAAATAAAGGGAATTTCCAATTTCTGTTTCTTTTCTAGGCATACATTGAGTTGAAGGTTATTGAAGGAAGTGAACAGGAGTAAAAATGAAAAATTTACGGTTTTACCTGAGAAATTAAAAAGGGATAATTTGTAAAGATGTGGTTATCTTGTTTATAAAAGTTTTTATGAGTTATCAGGTGTTTGAAACGAAACCAGGCCCCATCTTTCAAAGAGTCGTGATTTGGATCGGTCGTATATTCACTTGAGTTAATACCACTGTAAACTCTTTTCACGGAGATAGGAAAATGAAAATAACGATTCGTTTCCCTTTCTGAAAAGGTACTATAGCATTCTGTAGCCAAAGTTTTGCACCATTAAAAATGTACACATCTGTGTGTGTTTGTGTATGAACGGTAGCATTTACACGTTCAATGAATTACGGGGTGTTCTGGAAATAATTGAAAACTGTATACGATCGCCTTTGAATTTTATTTGAATTTTAAGTGATCAGTTCTATATTCAATACATTCAATATTTTCCACATGACCTATGTTAGTGTTGTCAACAAATTTTCATAATGATCCTGTTTTTTTAGGTTCAATTGTCCTAAGACTGAACAATTTCCGAACATGTCGAGTGTAGGACCAATTACAAGTGCTCGTTATTTTTCTTGAAAAGTAGCGTTAGAGGACCATTTAAAATGGGAAGTGGATGGGGTGGGGGCCGGTGGAGGCGGTCAGACCATTATGCCGACAAGATAGCTGATGATTTTCAAACAAAGAAATGTAATCATTTCATTAGTGGGGGGGGGGGGGTATCTGTCCACAGAAAATGTGTTATGAGGGTGACACAAAGATAGGAAATATTCTAGAACTATTTTGATTGCATTAGTCATTAAATAAAGGTTAGTGAGTGCTGAAAGGAATATTTCTATCAATCTATTATCCAGAAAGATATATGTAAATGTTATGTCATGCATGCCATGGTGTAAAGTGCAGATGTAGTTCCATACTGCTGTTCACGTACATCCGCAAGAAGCCTCCACGCAGTTGTAATGACTAACTTTGATTAGGCTTTAGACAAATGGGTGATATCTTTACTTATTCTGTTCCTTCATCACCATCATGTTTTTCAGAAATAGAAACATAGAGTATGTACATTGCTTGTACACTCCAAACTTTCTTTTTCCATTAGCTATACACATTATGTTACTAGCAATGAGAACCTGGTATGAAAAGGCACAAAATGCAAGGTACTTCCCATTACATAATAATGTACCCTCTTGTTCTGTTGATGCATTTTAAGAGGAATCTGCTCATTAAAACCAAATATCATTAGTCCTATTATGATTAAGATCGATGGTTATATCATAATTTATTCTACCCCATATATTTAGCAGATATAATTCACTCGTCATATTAAAGAGATATTTTAAAGTTAGTTTAATTCTGTGAATTGTATGACGCTGTCACAATTTTCTTCCTCTATCATACCAGAATGCCACATAAGAGGCTTTAATTATAATGATTAGAGTAATTATGATTTAATAATCATAATATTAAAGATAATAATAATCATAATAATAACAATAATAATAATACATGTAATAATAACGATTGGATTTATATAGCGCCTCTTCCAAATGACATAACGCGCTGTCCCTTAGTCTATCAACAAAATATAAAGAAGAATGGTAGAGGTACCCTTTTCTACGTTTCTGAAGAACTCAAGTGAAGTACTATTTCTTAGAAAAAAGGGACTTTATTTCGTAGGTGTGGGACAATGGATTGAAATGATTGAGGCCAGCCTGAAAACATTATGACATGTTTCTCGATCCAAGTAGCCTCTGATACAAATAATATTATAAATTCTCCTGTTTAGTGTATGGCATAAGGAAGTAAGATGGTCAGACATTCTCACTTTCCTTTAAAACACTACACCCACTCACA
This sequence comes from Strongylocentrotus droebachiensis, assembly GCA_035222895.1. NCBI lineage: Eukaryota > Metazoa > Echinodermata > Echinoidea > Camarodonta > Strongylocentrotidae > Strongylocentrotus > Strongylocentrotus droebachiensis. Next base: position 495,818 of record JAVYIG010000123.1, on the reverse strand, counting down.
TTGACTCAATCCATATATTAAATAAACTATGCAGGAAAACAGAAAGACACTAGTTAAACAAATATCTGCTTTGTATCCTACATTAAAAATACTAGAGATGGGTATGATATATACGTTGTAATGGCATGGCAACCGGATCTGTTGCTACAGTGACAGGAAACCAACTTTTATAAAGGAAGGAAATGTGTCAGGGTAAGAAGCGGTTGGTCGACTTTGCAATATTCTTCTTTAGACAAACATTTACAACTTTGTGCAATACGTCAGTGACAGTGTGTTACTTTAATTAAGGCCTATTATAAAAGGCAAAATTATACAGTGATGTATAAAAGTGTTTGCAGGTATTTAAAGTTAATATGAAATAACATTTGCTCATATATTTATGAGAAGTTTAACACTATAACGTATCACGAAATTGATGAGCAATAGGGTAAATCTTCCCCAGACCTCAAGGTGGGTTGGGGGGGGGGGTGATGTGGTGCGACACCTCCGCGTGCTGAAATCCCTCGGTCAGTTTTATGTTTTATATCCTATAAAATACCCCATATTCATATACGCTCGACATCCAGATTACTTATTCTAAACAACAGAGCCTGCGCATAAGGTTCAACGCGATATCATTCAAGCAACGAGGTGGACCAAGGCAAAGTCGGTGTTTCATGCTCGTGTGATCACCACGCAATTGTTTATCAAACAAATTGTTTGGAACCAGTACCCGTCACACTTCGGTACTCCATTATCATTTTGTTAATGGTCACTTAATTATCTTTGTAATTGTACTTCAATCATGAAAGATGGGTGTGACTGTTCACCCCCTGCATCTCAGCAGCCCAGGTGCCACATGCGGGCAGCTAGAATAATCAAATACACTTAAAAGTTGTTTTACTTCACATTTTAAGCTGAGTTTCAAAAGGCAACACGCAAACAACGATATGAAGACAGATCTAGAAGTATTTTGAAAATGTTCCGCCTTCTCTCAGTACATGGCTATTTACTATCAAAAGTCTCAGTATCTCGAAACGTAATTTCAAAAATTTCTTGTCCGTCTTACCAATAAATTAAGAACCCCTGGTAGAAGCATTGTTGATCAAGTTACTTTCGTGTTTTTTCGGTATTAAAAATCTGATACGTCAAATATGTGTTAAAGCCTCTTTCTGCGAGCATGTTAATGAATGATTCAGATTCATAATAATAGCTAATAGCTACGATGTAACTTTCCATGTAGCTTAAGCCTAAATTCTGGGCTCCGTAGTTCGCTGAGATGTGCATGCTATTAAATCTATTATTGAATATTTTTTTGTTTTTGTTTAGGTGAGATCGTAGACCTGACATTAGTGACCAATCACCCCTTCCTGGATCCTCCCAACACACGTGATCAATATATCGGCGCTTACATAGGACAGAAATATGCAAGCATCAGAGACGATATCACGTTTGACCGAATTATCCGGACCGTTGATACTCCTGTTCTCCCAAAATATAGCAACACATTAGACGAAGGTCAACGTATAAGAAAGCTAATATTCCAACAGTCCAATCAAACCGAGGCATCAGGAGCATTCCATGCAACTTTCGAATATGAAGGAACCACACGTTATACTTCAATTGTTGTCTTGATGCACAATGGTGAGTATAAATATTTGTGAAATCCGTCCAGTTTTGGGCCACTGGAGGTAATGTGACTTGTTTACTGGGTCTGCAGTCGGTCTTGTATATATCTCGTTGGTGTGACTGATGGATAATGCTTGTAAGTTCAGTTTCTTGGAACATAATATCAGCATGCGCAGCCAACTGAGAGCCACCTTTTTCAGAAAGAAATTAACGCAGGGACCGGATTTATTCACCTCTGGACGTTCCCTATTATTTGAAACATAAAACTAGTAGCACCGGTCTAAAGAAAAAAACATTCTCTAAAACTGGAAATAATTTAAAGAAGATCTTTGAACTTTTAAAATGAACACGAGATGCATTTTCTGAGCATTTTCTCCTCATTTCCTGACTTCATGTAATATAATAATATGGTCTTCCATGTCTTAGGATAGCCTCGTTAATTGTGATATTGTTCTTCCCAATGGCCTGCAATCATATCCCCCCCCCCCCCCCACTTCAGCCGGGCAACCATGGTAAGGCCCAAAAGCATTGACAGATTTATTCTCACCGGTCCGGTTTAATACCCATTTGTTTCATAGTGGGGAGAGTGGCTAATATAGATTTATGTCTTGCCAAAGGATAGTATTGCCGTAACAGGGATTCGAATCCGTACCATGTACTTCAGTGACTTTATTACTAGACTACGACATGTTCAATATAATGATTGACTTAAATAATCGTCAAATGCACATGTAAGCCTATACATACATTAAAAATAAATGTATGAAAAATACCCTATTCATATGCTTACAAATTGATAGGCCTATACTGATCAAACAGTCTGTCACTGACTTCAGATTTGCCCATACAATAAATATCTTTTGTCAGAAGAAATTTTCCCCAAAGCTGCTTTTGCACTTCATGACCATCTTTTGTACTGGGTACTGGCATATTACTTCCATTTACTTTACAGCGACAATCTTGCCTGAACAGACAACGTTGACTGTCCATGAGGGGGAAGATGTCACACTCGATGTTGTCACCAATGTAGACTTCCGATGGCGGTTTAATGGAGATGTTGTACCGGAAAGTAGAAAAAAGCACAGTTTACCCTTGGCGAACGTGAGGCTAAACCAAGCTGGGGTATATAAGTGTTTTGTAGTTGGAAACCGATGGGATGCAGGAAATGCAATACTCCTTCTTCATGTCGTCAGTAAGTTGACAGCTTACTATCCGTACATGTATCTAAAGCATCTTTATATTCAAACATCGTTGAAATTGCTTATAATTCTATATTATTGTTGCCAGCAAAATATCAGTGAAATGAAAATTGAATATTGACAATGGTTATCTTTTTATTGTGTTAGGGGAGATGTATAGATAGAAATTTATAATGCAGGCATGTCGATGCATCTTGGCATATCGGTTATCTATTTCTGATATTGTTTAGATGCTGGATTCTTCTCCCATTTGAAATACTAATACTGTTTACTTCAAACAGGATGCCCAGCTTATCGTTGGGGATCTGAATGTGAACATACCTGTACCGAGTGTCTCAATGGAGGCAAGTGCGATGCAGACTCAGGAGAGTGTGTATGTCCTCCTGGTTTCAACGGGACAACATGTGAACACGGTAGGTTTTACACTTGTATGGGTCCTCTGCACGTCGAGACACTGGCATAGACATACTTGTTGAACAAGGTGGGGGCGAGGGGGGGGGGACAGATGGACACAACAAGCAAAGAGTCACATACTTACAAACACACATACTTACACACACACACGCTCACACACACACGCACACACACGAACACACTCATAAAGAGTATAAGTTCCATGGATGACCCTTTTTTCAAAGTGGATGAATTTATACCCCCCCCCCCACACACACACACACACACACACACACACACACCCTGACTACCCATATGCCTCGACACCAAGCTTCCGAAGCGAAATGTTATATCATTTTGTAGTTTACACAATTTATTTGTACACATGCCAAACTCTTTTTTTGTCTTGGATTCAGCTCAATATTTGTTTGATGTGAATGAAAACAATGGTTACATATAAAATACATGCTTGAAATAAGGTTCAATCTGTAATACTCTTCTAATGCATAGTGATGAACATAACAACATCATCTTTCATTGATCAGATTCAATCGATGAAACCCTTGGTTAAGGAAACAGCATTGTTTCATCCGTATCGGCAAGTTCGTACATTTTGATCGATCAATACCTAAAACTCTTTTCAATAAAGCTATCACTCGAATCAGAATCAAATCAACTCAATGTCGATAGAATAATAATACTAGAAACTCTATGATAAAAGCATTTGTATCCTTATCTCTTTATCCTAAGTCCTGGGCAGCAACCGGTTTGGGCAGGATGGCAGTTTTTCTTGTGATATCTCAGGAGATGATCACAGTCCAGGGTGTCGGGGGAAACTCTTCTGCCTACCAGACCCCTTTGGATGCACCTGTGCAGCAGGATTCATGGGAATCAATTGTACAACAGGTACTTATAATCATGTAAATCAAATTATAGATTATCCCTGAGCGAATATGTATACTATAAGAGACCTCCAAAATACAAAAAAAAAAAATGATATAACATACGTGTGTAAATATGGATTACTCATAAATGTGCATGTACATGTATACTACAACAGTTATTCTCTGGCGCAAGTGAAGGTAACGAGAAAAGAGATTATTAATGCGGGCAAAAATTAAATACGAAAGATATGAGTGAATAAGAAAGTATATTTATATTTGCAGTAACGAATAGGTTAAACCATACGATTCTGATGTCTGAAAGAGAGCATTTGTCTACATAGAAATGCTTTTCAAAGGACAGTTAGTCTTCTTGTCAAGTACATACTAAGGCGTTTAGAGGGACCTTGATTATGACATTTCTCACGGTTTAATATTTTGAAACCTGAACTAACATAAGCCTAGGTATATTCTGAATAGATCAATTCAAGAGTAATGTTATGAGTGCGTGTCAGGGAACATGGTAACATGATAATACCATGGACCAGATACCTCTTTGAGGATAAAAGAGATTCCATAATGGGATATACTCTGTCGTTCGAAACCTCAGTCGTATTATCTTTTGACAAGTGGTGCTTGGGTTGAAAGTGAAGGTGTTTTTGTTTTTCATTATTCTGCCAACACGTAAAGGAACAAAAATAATTATATTCTTTTTCAAGGGACATCAATTCCTTCATCCGTCTTTCGAAAAGACGCACACAGTTAAACAAGCGAAAAACGATGGCATTTTTGTAATCGTCAACATTTTTGTACATGTATTCTACATATGAGGAAGAGCTGAAAAGCCATGGACTCTTTAAGTAACCATTAATGATCAAGCACGTAGCCCTTTAAAATTATGCTTGATAAGAAGGAAGGAAACTGAATTGGCAATATTCCACATTATGAAGGATGATTCTTCCTTATCCCACATTTTTAGCTAGGAGCTACACAAATTTGTCCAACGTATAAAGCAATGTGCTAGCCAAATAATGTTAGGGCAAAATGATGCATTACTAAAACAACATGCATGTGCACAATTCCTTCGCTTTAAAACCCACGTTTAAAATAAATGTTATCGGGCTTAATATATTTATCATTAGAATGATATATCTAAAAAGTATTAAAGACGTTCTAATGCATTTGTGAACGGGAGCTAATTGCCAAAAAAAAACGAATTAGCGGAACCAAATCTACCAAGCATTCATAACACACCCTTGATACCTCATTGACCAATTTATTTAATCTTTGTTTGATTCATTCTCGAAATTTAATATAAAGGCGACAATTATATCGATGTACCTTAGGTTATCGGGCATGCCTTTCAACGTGCGTATCCGGACACCTACCCCCTGGACATCCACCCCAGACAACTATCCCCTAGATGAACGTTGTCGTAGGGGGTAGTTGTCTGGGGGTAGTTGTCCGGTGATAGTTGTCCGGGGGTAGTTGTCCTAGGGTGTAGTTGTCCTAGGGGGTAGTTGTCTGAGGGGTAGTTGTCCGGGGTTAGTAGTCGTTCTAGAGGGTGGTTGACTGGGGTGGTTATCCGGGGGTGGATGTCTGGTGGGTAGGTGTTGAAGAACCCTCAATGTGAAATATTGATGATTAAAAAGCGCATTAGGCCTATTTTATAATGCTGTTCGTTGTCTTTTTTCAAGAATGTAACCCGGGAACGTATGGAGCCAATTGTTTGCAAGAGTGCCACTGCTTTTTACCTAACATCTGTACCAAGGATACAGGAGTATGTATTAATGGGACTGCGTGTCGAGAAGGCTGGACTGGTGTCAACTGTCAAGGTGATTTTTTTTTCAAACAGTCAGTTTTCATAATAATATTTTTATTTATTTTTGATGTACAATAATATCACAGAACAAACACATCGCGATTGAAGCGCCAAAATCCATTTCGTCCTTTATTATTTCTTGCGCTTGTCTAAACGTTTTTTGATTAAACATGTTACTAGTTTCAGCTGAGTCGTGGCTAGATTTGCAGTTAGTTATCATTTGACACTTATTCTCTGTTTTTGTCTTTAATGCTGAGTTGAACAATGGAATTTTTCTCCAATCCATGTGCAGACTTTAATCTCGATCTAAGTTATTTTTTTCATTTATATCAAACATGAACATATAGGTAGACCAAAGGTCACATATTACCATTAGCAGTTCCACTTTAGTTTAGCTTTGTAGATTCATTTTGTATACTTTAGGTTGTTATTAACATCTGATTGTCCGGCGAATAATTATGTATGTTAATGCAAATGCAATCTAAGCGTTCTTGGTGATAAATATATAGATAGGAATGGGGCTAAAGAGTTTAATTGTTTTGCTTATACGGTCTAATAGTCTGCTCTCATGTCTTGATATTTAATTGGAGGATATAGACCCTTGAGAACCGAATATCTAGTATCAAGATTAAGATTTCCGCACATCAATAATGTTAGACGACCTGCAAGTACTTCAATGATATTCTCAAGTACGTGTGTGTGTATTGGGTTTTTACAGACGTGTATCAATCAGATATGATTGTTTACGTCTGGGGACTGACCTTTAAACGTCACCATCCGAAAGACGTGACTCAGTTTCGAACCTACGTCCTCGGCTGAATCAGTTTGTAACTTCCACTGTTAGCTGGATTACAGACGCACACCACAACGCCCAGCGCTCTTCAGTTAAAAGCTTTATTTTTAAAGGCATCGTATTTTGAACAGTTATTGTTCTTCCCATAGTGGTAAATTTGAACCCTGCTGTGTGTACGCAAGATGTGTTGGATGGATGAGAGGACGAGTGTATTTGTCTAAACTACCTGATAATGTCCTTGTTTATTATCGTTTCCCTTTCTTTTTACAGTTCGAAGTTCCCCCATTCAGGACGTTGAAGATGATACATGTAAGCTCACATGGGCTCCTAGTTCAACATAATAATAGATCGAGACGTGTTAAGATAATTATAAAGCAGAAAACCTCAGAGACTTATTTTATATAACGTGTAAATGAATCTCAATGGCGGGCAAAAAATAAAAACAATATTAATTATTTAAAAAAACTTCTACTACTGCTACTTATATTAATTATAATAGTAAAAATAATAGGCAGTTGTACTGCGCCATCTATTTAGAACTTCTATTCAGAGGCGCACAAGGAGAAATAGATCAGAATAAGAGTCTGAATAACAGAGGCTATGTGCTTATTTGGAGCTCTGCGTTTAAGATACAGAGATGTGAAGTTTATTACACTTTACGTCATCACAACAACAAAAAACTACTGCAGTTTATCGCTAAACATCTGAACGAGTTATGTACACAAATATGAGAGGCATTACCATTTCTGCTGTGATAGGAAGAGATTGATACGTTTTCAAGGGGACATAAATATAGACTAAAAATATAATTGTCCTGCGAAACTGCTACTGGCTATTATTAGATCAGAATACCTAGAATTTTGTTATCTAAACATGTATAAGCTTGTGTGGATAAAGAGTACGTGTGTGCGTGCGAGCGTGCGTAAGGCGTAAAATCAGATATTTATGAAATGTTTCCTCTTCTCTTCATCTATATATTCAGCTATTCCCGGTACAAAATCGGCAAGTTCTGGTACCACTTCTTCAATCATCCCCACCATTGAAACCACTTCTGATATAACTCAAGCTACTACCAGTGCTACCACTCCTGCTCCCACTACCATCCCTCCACAGTCTGTTCCATCTTACGCCATAGCGAGCTTCAATTACACCAAGGTTAACAATGGCGAACCTACAACATTGGTTTGTGTTGTGACAGGATCACCTCTACCGACCTCTGAAAACATCAGCGTCACCTATGCAGCCGGTGGAGATGAAGGGATTGTCCTTCTGGGGACCACTGTCAATGAATCAACCAGGACATCCCGGTCCGAGGTTATCGTGAGTCTGGGTGAGGTACCTCTGAATTTCACTTGTCTTTTGCGCAGGCCGGACGGGGACATTGTCTCGAAAGATCTGGCTGTCTCTGTTTATGGTAAGTAATTCTGAACTATATATAACAGCATACCTGTTTTTGCTATGATTTACTGAAAAGAGCTTAGCGTCCTGTGTAAACATTCATTGTTAATGCGAATGGAATTAAAGATGCTTTGTACATCTCCATGTACGTCACAAACAATTAATACAAATAATAAACACAATTTGTCACGTTTTTATATTGCCTTTTCTGTCTTTAAAATGGTTTCCATGTGACAGGTGGCTATCTCATCAACTCAGCTCTCAATTAACATAAGAAAAAGAGGACCATGGGGGAACAACGGTGGCCGCTCAGGCATTGTTTTCTATATATAGGGAGCAAGTAGCTAAAAGTAGTACAGTGGGGCTTTAAATATGTAGTATTATAATTTGGATGGCTTCATACACATTTTTTCGAAACTCAATTTACGTTCTATCAGAACCTCCAAGCTTTGTTCAAGCTCACATACTCGTCCAAGAGATGACATCTCACTCGATCACCTTACACTGGACACCTTGGAATGAGAATAATGATCATGGTGATGGGCCAGTGATTGGATATCAAGTCTACTACAAAATACACGGACAGGATGAAGCCAGGGCTTCAAGAGATCTCATCATTGATACAACTTTCACGATCACTAATTTGACACGGGACACAGAGTATGAATTCAGAGTGACTGCTTCGCGAGAGGGGCCATCGGGAGAGGGGACATTCAGCCCAGTAGAAAGAGCTAGGACAAAGTGTACTGGTAAGTAGACTTTAATCATGACAACTAATAAAGGGTGGATCATCAACATCACTTTAACGGCCGCAGTCGGGATGGAGTTCACTCGTTGACGTCGCTCGCATTTTTCAATCATGACCTTATTAACGCCTTCTAGCATAAGATTGAAATTACGGGCAATTATAACATTAAAATTGTGGGTGGGTAAAGCACATTACATGAAAGGAATGTGTCTATTGTCATCAATTGTGTAAAAAAAATAACAAAAGCATTCAACCAAGCGGATTCCAAAGATATTCGGCCGTTGTCATTTATCGAGAGAAATAAATCTTGAACTACTACACAATTGTGTTAACTGTTTGCATTTGTTATCATTATGGATAACAGGGACCCTTTGTAGACAACATACCATATATAAATGCACTATATGCACCTACCAAATAACGATTGACATTTGAGCGACAATTTGTTTATTGTTATTTGGCAATAGTATTGGCAATTAAGCTGAATAGTAATAAATAAATGGAAATAAAGTGGCGACATTATCATAAGTAATGATAATATGATAAAAGTAACAGAACAGTTTATTGGATATTAAGATCCCTTTTCTCTTCTAACCATTCGGACTTTAACAGTGATCCATTGAGGTTCATAACACCTTGATCTATTACATAAAAAATTATGATTCTTTTTAAAGGTTCTCGATTGTTTAAGTTTCTCACTCTCAAATGTTTAGCTGGTAAATATGGACTGAATGTAGTGAATTCACCCTAAAAAGGAAAAGGAATAATGCAGAGAGCACAATATATATTTTAAATGACGTGAATATTGTATCGTAAGTTATATTGACCAGCACCTGAATTACAAACATAAAACTTATATGTGTTCGTTTTCGTTTAAATAATATTCCAGTACCTTCTGAGGCGCCTGTGTTGTCTGTGAGAAATAAAGGTCGAACATTCATCACTTTGGATTGGACGGTGAGCGTAAATTGTTTAAACGCACATAATATCTTCTAGTTAAGTAACCATAAACGCAGTTCAGTTCAACTTATATTTCATAAATGCTTAAAACTTACTTAGTTTGAAAAAGAATAGAAAGGTGTTACAATTTCTGTATGAGCGCCTATAAACGAACGAAAATACTGCAATTTACAATACATAGAGATTCAAATTTAAATGCACTCGCAGTATTACTTTTTTCTTTTTAATAAGTTTGGACATAACGCTTCGTATGTTTACTCCTTATACACTGTCGCTCATAAAGTTGGAATATTTTTGTCTCATGCATTATGGCTCAAGGCATGGGCAAACAGAGGATTTTTTAATGTTGGGGACCGGGGTAAAATTTATTGCATTTTCTGTGTTTTTTTTTATTTATGGAAACTGCCCCCTACCCTAGCCCCCGCTGCGTACAGTCATGGTTCAGTGACAAAGCAATGGCCTCGTAACTGTGAGGCCCCAGGATCAAAAACCGTGTCGATGTGCTATATTAGTGCCCTTTTTTGGGTCATTAATCCTCATTACTGTCATTTATGACTTAAGGGTGTAGGTCCCCTAGTTGATAAGCATAGTAGCATACACATGCTTTAGCAGTCACGCAAAACACACATTGGCAAATTATTATTAAATACAATCTGAGAATGTATACTATTATCTAGATCTATTTTTTTTAAATAATTTTAAAAATATTCCAACTTTATGAGCAACAGTGTATTAAGAAAAATTAGAAATCATCAATGAAGATGGCGCACTCTTCCAAATTGTTCATGTTTATATTACTAACAGGTAATACCAGAGGCATCATGGGGATGCAGTACCCTTTCTGGATTAGAAATCAATGTTAGCATCGATGGGCAAAATGGCTTTCTTCAAACCTTGCCATTTGATACTACAGTGAGTACTGCTATCATTGAACACCTCGGGAATTGTACTACGTATAACATCAACGCAGCATTTAGAAACAAAGACGAGTTGGGGATCCCTTCAGAAATGTTGTCAGTGAGCACGTCTTTGAAACGTAAGATTTTTTGTCTCGTATTCATATATTTATTTGCTTTGAGTTGTACAATAATAACGCTTGGGCTTTAATAAATTTCGAATACCTTATATCGCTTATTCATTATGGCAAGTTAGTCTGTTTTCTATCCCTTCTTTATCCTTGACAGATCAAAGAAAAATTCCCAAAGAGACTATATCACTACGCTAAAAAGTATGATGTATATCATGGAACCATTATGTAACTTTTAAGCACTTTTAAGCACAGGTCTGTCATGCGAGGGAATTTCAGGAGTAAATGGTAGTCCAATACGGATCTTCAATTGTTGTTATACCCACAAAATTATCTACTTAATTTGCAAATGACAATTTTCGTTAACAAACATGTATATTTCAAATTTATTTCCAGGACCCGCAAGTATAGAAGCCCTGCAGATGTCACCTTCAACCACACAAATTGAAGTGAGCTGGGAACTGTCATCTAGTCTATGCTCCCCAGAATACTTTATCATCCGCTACAGTCTCTATCAGAAGCTTGCCTGCCAATCACCAGAAACCACCCCAACAGAGTTGGTAGTGAACACCTACGTCACGCAATACAATAATCTAGTGGGGTTGGAGCCTTACTCGCGATACAATATCTCAGTTACAGCTGTAAATGGTGCCGGACAGAGTGAACCCACGATCGGCAATTCAGATACCAGCCCAGGACGTGAGTAATGAACAATAAGCAAAATATCCTTTTCCCTTAACAGTTTTAACAAAAATAATGTTCAAGGTGATATATGTTGTTATCCCTGTTGTAATAATGACTATTACATTTCTTTTAATACAAAAAAAGTTGTGATTGGTCCAAAGCTTGTCACGTGATATCGATTTCAAGGGTCGTTATCAACATACATTATTTTACACCCGGTTAGCAAGGGGGCATTTTCCTTCGTGATCACAATTCCCCTCAGCGCTGCGCGCTCCATGAAAAAAAAAACTTTTGAAAATATTATAATCTTATTTAGTCCAAAAGTGTTATATTATACAACCTACCAGTCAATATATGCATTATATTCCCTTCATATACCGTACGCATCGGTGTTAAAGTATAATTTTCAAGACTTATGCTTTATGCAAATTATGAATGGTATAGTTTGGTTACGATGTATATTCCCTTCACCCTTCACCCTTCACGCAAGCCTTACTACGTAAGCAAATAACACGTCAAGTTTAAACGGATTTTCATATGTTCTCTCATATTTCTGATTTACTTCAGCACCATCCAACATTACAAATGTCAGGGTTAATCCAGAAAGAACATCTCCAACACGATTAGGATTCACCTGGCAACCTCTCAACTGTAGTAATGTGAATGGAGTGTTCTGGTACTACTATCCAAGAATCTACAAGGATGGTGATAGAAGTGTGCAAGCGGCTGGGACTACATACTTGGATGATGACTTGTCATACTCATCAATAGAGTTCAATGGTCTTGACGCATGCACGATGTATGAACTGAGTATCAACGCCGTAAACCGTGACGTGTCAACTACTGGAAAAGTGTCTTATGATAAAGGTGTAACAGGAGTTACTTGTAAGTGTTAAATACCCCCTTCCCCACTCAGTGTTATTTAGAGAATGCGTTTGCTTGTTCCCTCCCTTTGAACGCATACCCCTATCTCAATATATACGGGCAGGACTTTGTCGCGCGAAAAGTACACCTTTACCAGAAATTTCGGGAACACGCATGCGGTCCCTCCAACCCCGGAGTTGGGGGGGGGGGATAAAATAGTACAACTATAATACTTTTTAGAATCACCTTCGTGGTGTCAAATGGAATTGTCATGTATTCTAATTATATGAATTTCGTTTAAAAAGAGCGTATTTAAATAATATTTGTGAGAGGGATCCATATTCCTATAGCGATACAAAGGTTTCCTTGGCAACATAATGTCCATATGCATGTACATGTACAACATTATATTGCACATTCAAGGATCATATCTTTGAGACATTTAGGGATTTTCACGGAGGGATTAATATATTTTGCCCCCATTACAAAGTATCTTTTTTTTTAATTTTCATTTCTTTAATTTTCAGTCATTAAGTTTTATTGGCGAAGAACTTTTCGGAAATTTTCATAAAGAATTTCACACATTGAAATAATAGTACGGGGGCGGGTATTAATATGTAAACCTCTTTTTATTTATTATTTAAATACGACATGCATTATGATTTTATTAATAATTACAATAATCAACGGTGGATCAGATATGGACCCTGTAGAGGATAACAAAACAAAAACCGATCAAATCCGTTTCTTGTATCACGCTTTGTGCAACGCATTATGATGCTTAAGGCGCTCCAATACATAACCCAGCTATAGACTGGCTTCCAATTCCTATGCTCACTGCAATCAACGATATCCTAAGTTGGATAGAGGTTATTACATTCTTTAACTTTAAATAAGAAAAAGGTAAAAACTGTTTCAATGTTTACACACGTAGAAATATATTCAGCTTCATCTTTACCTTATGAGAAAATTAAGCTCGAAAGTCCATTAAAATCTAATACGATGAAGTTGCACGACTAACAGGCGGTTCTCTGTGTAATAGTTATTGGTGGTGTAATGTCACCCTTCTAGAATACAAACCGCTCTCTTCAAATATACTATATTTCGCAATATTACGAATTTACTTTTTTTTTTCTCTCTTTGAATTGAAAAAGTCGCAAGTGCATACGCTTATGCAACTGGGAATCAACTAAGGGTTACGTGGAGTGTTCCGTCTCAATGCAATGTGGATTACTACAGGGTATCATATCAACTCATCTCACGTAAGGCATGTCAAGATGTTCCTGTAATAGATGCTCCAGTTCTTGAACTCAACGTCACATCAAGTACCATCTATGTCTCCGAATACCTTACAGACTTGGAATATTACGCAACTTATAGCATCTCCATCATAGCTGTGATACGGAGAGCGGAGAGCCTACCTAAGAATGTTAGTAGGGATACACAAGATGGAGGTATGTAAACAATTATGCTAATACTAGCGTTGGTGTATCTATGAGGAGGAAGGGGCACGTGGTCCGGGTGACACTTGAAGGGAGCGCAAAACACGCAAAAGAGAAAGAGAAAGGGTACAAAGAGAAGATAAATATCATTATAATATAAATATTTGAATAACAAATTTGCTTTAGAAATATTTGTTGTACTAAGGTTTCAAATGCAAAAGTTTCTAAAGCTTGGTTGCCTTGCTCATCGCGTATGTTCCTTCAGGTCCCGAAATCTCGCGCCCCAATATAAGATATATTTTTTTATACAGTATTCTCTCAAGGGTTCAAGATTTGTTTTAATGCAGATTATCATTGGCCTTTTTTAAAATATAAGACAAAGGGCAAATGCAAAACCATTTAAAGTGATTTGTTATTGTTAAACATTTGAAAGAAAGCTTAAATTTTCCAGTTGTTTACCCATAATCCCGAGATTCGCCACGGAATACTAAATGTCGTATTAAATGCATGACATGACAAGCAAGTCCGCTTAATAAAACACGTATCGAATCATGAGTTTGTCCTCGTGTGCGTTTACCCTCTGTGGTCTTCTGTAGGCCCGGGAAGACAAAGGGTCAACTACTTTTGTTGTACTGTTCGTTTTAATAAGGGAGAGCCTTACGTTACCCTTGCGATGGAGTTCTAATTTTAAAAAACAAATATTGTCACTTTCCGTAATGATTATGATTAAAAAAATTAAATCTGGTTTAATTAATTACATCCGAAATCCTGTTGTCTATTTCTGCTTTGGATTTACCTCTTATATCTACTTACATTTGCTATGTTGTTAATTAACTATTCAACACTGTGATTTTATTCACAGACCCCTCTGCTATCGAGTCAGTGTCGTACACCTCTACTGCCAGCTCCTTGCGCTTTGTATGGGCGCAACCCTCTTGTGAAAGCCTACATGGTTTTTTGGATGGCTATGAATACGATCTCTATGATCCTACTGGTGGGGGGAGAACTGTCCAGGATCGAACGACCATACGAGAAAACAATGTGGACATAACTGATCTTGATGCTTGCACAGAATATCGCTTCAGAATAAGAGTAGTTACTACCCAGCTGAGAAGGAGTGAATGGCATATGGAAATGGCAATGACTAATATATCAGGTTTGATAAATGAGAATTAGGCCTTTCGTACATGGTACATGTGTATTGGTTATAAAGACATAAATTGTTGTATGAATTAAACTATTGGCGATTAAAGAGCTCTTGCTTCCAAGGGAAAGTATGGGACACTGTATATTTCGAATTCAAATTCAAATCGTCTTTATTACAGTCCATCTCTTGACGTTGCTCCAAGATAGGTAGATAGCTTTTACTGCTAGCCTAGTTAAAGGCTCATACATATTAATCCAACATCAGAAAAACTAAATTTAATTGAGGTCAATACATATTCTTAAGATAGAGATTAGATTTAGTGTAATCACATTGTAATCAATTAATTATTGGGAACCTGAATTCGTTCTAATGAAATGTTTATTCCTTCCTTTCTGCACACGTTTCAGCTCCTGGAATGCCAGTTATTAGAGAGCTTACCCCGCATCAGGAAGACAATGGCACTACCGGTCTAACAGTATCATGGCAACCTCCTTCCTCACCTCCATGCCAGCCTACGCATTATGAAATCAAATACTATGTTCTCCAAGGCGATATGTGTGAGGATAACGCGAGGGATCGTATAATGACTTCAGCAGGGACCGTCAATGGTTCAACTTTCACCTTCAATGTCCTGGAGTTGCGTCCCAACTCTGAGTACAGGGTGTTCGTGAGAGGCAGAACCAGTAGCGGTTATGGGGATTCGGATTCCCACTCAGCTACTACAGGATATTCACGTTAGTATTGTGTGTTCATGTACGTTGGGGAGGGTGAGGGTGTGTGTTTATGGTGTGAGTTTGAGGGTTTGTGTGCGGGTATATATCAATCAGATGTATTATTTACGTCTGGGGACAGACCTTTAACGTCACCCTACAAAAACATGAAATCCCTTTCGAACTGGGGTCCGTCTGAGTCAGTTGAAGGAGAAGATAGAAAGCTGACAGTACCGCCAGACCAATGTAAATATCAATATCTACTTTATACGACGCTAGAATAATTAGGTCAGTTTTTTATCTGACAAATTTGAACAGTAGGAGAACCATTGTCTACACAGGTAGTGGTACGAATATACTTTGAATGAGACCTTGCAAAATATCATTGGAGATTATGTTACATGAAATGCTGGCCTGAAATTTCTGTTTTAATAGAAGAAGAAAAAAATCATAAAAAAGTATACTACAGGGGTTAGAGAATGGTTGAGAAGACAAAGAAAATGGTTACGATCTCAATGAAAATGTAGATTAGCTGATAGTAAGAAAATATAGATGGGGTTAAAATGGAAGACTATGTATAAGAAAAATGAATGAGAGTGAGTTTCCCTCCTTTAATTTTACAGATCCTACTGGTCCTCCAACTAATATCCAGTCCGCTTCCACTAAGAAGCGCAGTATTGGCTTCACTTGGGATAAACCAGATTGTGGTAATCGGAATGGACCAATCTCAAGCTACGAAGTCATGCTCTTCAATTATACAGGTTACCTCAAGAGAAATAAATACTTTGTAGAGTGCTAAATGAGGTGGAATCCCGGATATTGCTTGTAAGAAAATACTATCTGCCCTTGCAAAATAAAGTGCCATTTAATAACATTAAATGATTAAGCCCTCCGTATTCTTTAATATATCTAGGATTTTCTGAATGCGGTAAGAATCTCGGATCAATGATGAATTATGGTCAGTACTAGAGTATTACTGTAAATTAGATGGTGTATTTGTCAGTGATGTATGGATAAAAATATTTTTAGAAAACTATTGACTAAATGTCAAGGATTGATCAAAGGACCACGAAAAATAAGATGCAGTGTTTGTTATGGTGTTGCAGCATGATGATGAGTCTTTTGATTTAGTCCATCAACCATACATGTACAAAAATCTGCGCAATATATTAAAACAAATGCTCTCCATTGTTCAATTCCGCGGAGTAATGTTTTTAATTTCCTTAAACAAACATGTAGCCTTGCTACGTCTTCGCGGTACTTTATACTCCAAGGTAAAATGTACGCTTGATGTATTGTAGAGATGTCTTAGTCCAATGGATAATAATAATACTACTAATAATAATAACGGTGCTCATAAGGCGCTTACCACCGAAGTCTAACGAAATACAATGATAAACAATTACATCTTAAACAAAAATATGCAAATAAACTAAACCTATAAATTACAATACATGTGAAATATAAATCAATGTGAACAGAGTAAGTTAATCATCAAAAGCAATTTTGAATATAATGTGTTTTAAGACAACAAGGTGCTGGGTTCAAATCCCAACATGGCACTAACGTACTTTAGAAGACGTTACATTGCCACTTTCCATTCAATGGTAAATGGATACCTGATATGCTTGAGCGCTTGTAACTTTGGCGTGTCGACTATATTTAGCAGGGTAATAATGTCAAAGAGCTAAGGCCCAACTGTGTGATGAATGATAATAATCAGGTCTTCATGATAAGCCATTATTATTGCTATTGTTCTTTTCCAGGAGACGTGGTTTATCATGGTAATGTGTCAGCTGACGCAGCTAGCGCAGGATATGAGATATCGGACCTCACCCCCTACTCGAATTACAGTATTAGGATCAGAGCTTGGAACTATGAACTAGCAGGGGAGTATGGTCCAGCAATTTGGACACAGACAGATGAAGCAAGTAGGTCTCAAAATGCATGTCTTGTATTTATATTTTGATAACGATGAAGAAAATAAATATTTGCGTAAAGGACGAAAATCATATCTTTTTCAAATAAAGTCGTTTGTTACTAAACGATGTCAACCGTGTATCTATAAAACCTAAAATACAACCTTGATAACAAATCATTTTGTACTCAAAATTTTGAAAATTTAGACTTGGCCATTTACAGGAACTAATTATATGTGAACATGAACTTGAACAATTCCTTAATTTTGTTTGTTGTTACATTATTCATCCTTTTTCTATCCCCTCCCCCAGCGAAAATAAAAAAGAGCGTCGAGAAATCATTCTTTTTAAATAAATATGGAACCCTAATTAAAGGGACCTGGTAACATTGTTAAGGTGAGAGATAATAGGGACTTTTAGATTTGCACGACAAGAACGTGGACTGCCACGTGTGACATCCTTTTAAGGCACTGCCATTGCCTTAAAAGGATGTCATACGTGGCAGTCCACGTTCTCATCGTGCAAATCTTAAAGTCCCTATTGAGTGGACGAGAACGGCGTGAACGTCCACTGATCATGAGTGTCTATGGCAAACCGTTTTAACATTTATTCCTATTTCTTGATATCAAGAAATTATTGTCTGTTGTAAAACAATGGTAATTCTTGATATCAAGATATAGGAATAAATGTTAAAACGGCTTGCCATAGACAGGTATGATCAGTACACGTTCACGCCGTTCTCGTCCACTCACTAGGGACTTTTAGATTTGCACAACGACAACGTGGATTGCTAAGATCGACGTCCTGTTAATGCACTGCCTTGAATGGACGTCACACGGATCAGTCCACGCAAATCTAAAAGTCCCTAATATAAAAGTCCCTACTGGTGCTAAGGTAGTGACTTCAATGCTAGATGTACAATTACAGATAATCTAAAAGTTTGAGTAAAAATAGACAATTATTAATGATACAAATTGGGAGAAACGGATCTGATCGATTCCTTAATTCTCCCAACTATATTATTACAATTTAATTACATTTTAGCTGAGTGAAAATCGTCACAAAGAAGAATTTGCTTTATGTACCATTCCAGACATTTAAGTGTCGAAAGATTTTTAAAAGCCTGTTTTATGTCTTATTTCATGGAAAAACGATTGTGTAAATTTTAAAAAGGTTTGGAGAATTTACTGTTAGAGGGTGTCGCACAGTGATGCTATCAAAGAAAACCATAATTATCGTTGAGGTATTAAATTTTTTTTGCAGGATTCTTTGTATGTTGAGGGTTAGACAGTAGAAGGAATATAATAAGTAACATTTAATACACAAATTACGCAGTTTGTTTCATTAACTTTCAACAATGTTACCGAGTCACTTTAAGTATTTATTTTTAGTCATAAAATAATACGTAATGGAGTTATCTTGAATTCAACATGTATTGTACCCAAAACCCATGTTGACAGCTGTCCAGGATGGGTTAGTGATTCTGAGTGTGCGTGTGTGATATGTGCGAGTAAAAGATGATATTATTGCTTCCTTCGAAATCACAGTCAATGTAGCCTAATAATTATCTTAATATTTAACATTGCTTGTTGAAATCTATCTTCCGCCAACATTTCCAGTCAGTAGAATTCTATGAGAATTTCTTTTATTGATACGAACTGACAAAAAACGAGACATGATACGATTTTATCTTCAACGCGTGATAGATTATTAAGTTGTTTGTATCTTAATTAGCCTACGACTTTTCTCCATGATGTTACCATTACAGAGCCAGCACCACCAATCGGAGTAAAGCTTCCATCTTCCGACCAGGAGAGCATCACAGTAGAATGGATGTCACCGAACCCTCCTCTAGGCAGGATAATAGGTTACTACATTCTCTATTGGGAGACGTTTGGTAATAGTTCCACGCCCAGAAACATCAGCTTCCCGTGTCAGGACCAGCTATGCTCTGACATTAACTACAGGTTTTCCACAAATATTCCTGATCTCCGGCCGGACACGAATTATTCGGTTCAGGCAAGTGTGATTCGTGAAAGCGTTATTTAACGCGATTCTGTACAATGATAATGAGGATATACGCATGATTCGATAACAAGGAGTGATGGGAACGATTAGGAAAATACTGATATCAAAAGGAGGCAGATTAAAGCGGTTCGCATTGCACTCATCAGAATAAAGCCCCATAAACGCTTTGTTGTTTAGGCACCTCATTACCGAACTTAGGGGATGAAATTAAAAGGATGACTTGAGAAGCAAATTTGTGGTTTTCCCGAGTTTTCTAATGAAATAACGAAAAAAGAAATGAAAAATCAGTATTGTTTAACAAAACAACACCTTAGTATCTTTTTTTTTCTTTCTGATTGAGTGCATACATGATAAACCCTTCGTGCTTATTGGAAGCTAAAAATGTCAGGAGGTCCATATCATTTCCGTCCATCCATTCAAGGTCAATCTCTAAATTGTCTTAAATTGTTCTACTCTGTAAGTAATTTCCCGCTCTTCTTCTCTCTTTTGTATTACAAATTTTACAATGATTTTCTTTCATTATATAGGTCAGTGCAGAGACCATTCGTGGTGTTGGTGACAAAAGCCCGGACCCACCCGTTGTCAGGATTACATCAGAAGGAAGTACGATAGATCAAAATAAAAATTCTAGACATATTTCACCCCAAAATAAAATTCAGAAAAGGGAAATAAAGAAAGAACATGGAAGCAAAAGCTCTAAAAATGACATGTTCATAGAACACGACCGCAGAGACTTTCAAGAAATCAACTCAAGGGTGATTTCAATACCGCTACGTAGAAGACATCGTCAGATCACGTAAGAACGTCATTGAAGCGTTGAAAAGAGTTTGCAATGTTAACAATATGACTGTTTACCCAGGTTAGCCTCATTAGTATTAATACTGTTTACCCTGAGGGCCCCATAACTATTTCAATACACACCGGCTTTAGCCGAGCTACCATGAAAAGGTGCTCAAGCATTCTAGGAATTTATTCCTACAGGGTATCCATTTACCTTACCTGGGTGCAGTGTGGCAAATGTAGATTAATATCTCGCCTAAAGACATCAGTGCCGCGGCGGGACTCGTGGTGTGGAAGTGTACATGTGCATGATGTATTTATCCATGGGTGTTTGTTTCGATAGCATGATATCCCACAATCCCCGAGGAATATCAGGTGGAATATTTAGTGCATGCAAAGAGTGACCTCGAGGGCACCCAAAAATGATGATGCATCCAATCCCCAGGTATTAAGAAAGTAATCAATAACGAATATTGAAAATCTTTCAGCCAAATCTCTAACTTAACCTCCAGCACAAATGACACTGATCTACAGTAGATGTTAATTCACTGAAATTCTCTGCATAAATACAGTGTTAAACAATGACTGTTAAACATAGAGAAACAAATTTGTCAACGGAATGATTATTTTGTTTTAGGTTCAAAATCGAAATTGGACAATCGTACACAACAATTTTGACTTGTATTGCACTTTTTTAATGATCTTATTTCCTGCTGTATAGTTCCTAGTGAGCCCCAGGCGTTGGCGGTTTCCAGCAGATCAAAATCTTTACTGATTACCTGGAAGGAGCCGAGGTACCCCCGTGGAAAAATCATCAACTATACGGTAACCTGAATACTTTATTACCAGGAAAGATCTCCTGTTGCTTTATGTGTATCCGAACTGTAATCCTTTTACTAATCTTCTCTTTGGATTTCTCTTCTATATCAGGCAATATTTTTGTCGAAGTTTCCAGTATTTTCGGTTAGACTAGGTGACTAGGTTTCATCTGATTGCTTGAATATGACTGATATCTCGATATACAACTATATTTAATCCATTTGAAAAGGAAATGCATTTTAAAAATAAATATATCAACGAGCAGGAGGTAATTCACGACCCAAATGGAGCATTTCTGAATCACTGAATCATATGCTGAAGTATAGGCACAGTTGCGGAGTTTTTCCAACCAAGATTTGTTTACATGAGTCAAATAAGCTTCACAGTGTAGGTTACCAGTTGGCTATTTAAGTCTCTTTAACAAAAAAAAAAATCGTTTGAACACCCCTCCCCCCCCCCCCCCAAGAAAATGTATGCTGATGCATTTAAAAACAAATGAACGGACAACGACTTTTCCAGTTGTTCCCGGGTAAAATTGCAAATAAACATAAGGTGACCTTAATACACATCAGTAGATGATGGTATTATCCACAATTGCGTTATCTCTTTCTCTCTCTCTCTCTCTCTCTCTCTCTAACCTTTCTCTCTCTCTTTCTCTCTCTCTCTAGCTGGCCTACAAAGTAAAAGGAAAGCCATACGACAGATCATTCCAGCCAGGAGATTCATTTACAATGAAAGAGTTAGCGGGAGCCTCTTTGAGCTTTGAACTTGATGATCTGGAGCCAGCTACACTCTATGAGGTCTACGTGGTAGCGTCCACTAGCAAAGGGAAGGGAGAGTCTAGTCAGCATGTTGAAGAATTCACGGAACCTCCTGCAGGTATTGGAAGAAACATGTATGAATTTGTGACATGACCCCTCCCCACCAAAAAAAAAAAAATATATATATATATATATATACGTATATATATATATATATATATATATATAATAATAATCATATAAATAAAAAAATTAAAAAAAAAAAAAAAAAACGTAAGTAATTTAGTAAATAAGTAAATAAAATAAAAAATATTATAAAAACGGATTATAATATTGTGAATTGTTTTTGTATTCCATCTACTGTGACAATGAAGTTGAAGGCCATTAGACAAACCCTTCAACACTAAGTTTGTCTTCGCATATATGTTAGCATAAGTTTTACGGGCGTTTAATTCTTACCATCTCTCTCTCTCTCTCTCTCTACGTGCCATATCCTGAGACGTTGGCGACCATGGAGTGCCACAACTCTCTATCCCATGTTCTATGAAGTAATGCATTCTCCCCGAGATCAATTCCACATTTAGAAATCCCACCCCTTAAGCTACTCATCCACAGTATCCTCCTGTCTACCCCTACTCTTCCTCCCCTCGATTCTCCCAGTCAGTGCAATATTTTCCAAACCATCCTTCCGTATAACATGGCCCAAGAAGCTCAGATGTCGACTAACTCTAATCATAGACCCCAATATTTAAGCTTTTCAAATCTCTATGACACTTCCTATCACTTTATATTAACAAATCGAGATTACGGGGTTCGATTTACAGCAGGGACAATAATTCCAGGTCCCACTTCGTAGATAAAAGGACTTTACTGCAACCATCTTCTACTTTTCTTTTCGAATAAGAACAAAGAAAATAGCACCACTATCCAACTTGATTGCTACCAGACTACAAGTTCTAACCGAAAAAGATACTTAGAATTTTTCTTACGAGTCTCGCAGGTTTATTTAACGTGTGCAACTGTAAACAGAGGATTTTTTTAATTTTGATATTCGATAAAGGGCATTGCTCAATGAGGTTTAAGTTTATGATTGATATCTCTTGTTTGTATTGTGCCATAGCTGAAGAGCTGCCGATGCCCAACCCACCAGTGATAGTGTCTTCCATTGACGGTTCGCCTACCATTCAGTTTAGCGATGTGCTTGAATCTCCATATATAACGTAAGTATTCTTGCAAGCAGTGTCTCGCGTGCTCCAGCTACATATTCCAAACGATGATTGTCGACCTTAAATGATATAAATCTTCGTATCATGTTTAAAAACCATGTGTATATATAGACCACGGTTAGAAAAATACATTATGCTATTATTCTTATTATCATTATTATTATTATCATAATTGTAGTTGTTATTACCATTAATAATACAATCATCAGTATCTTTATATTCCCATTATGTTGCCAATGCCTGTCTTCCTAACGCACTGCTCTTCATCATTATGCGCATTGCCTTTTTTAAAGGGGAGAAGCCGGGAATGCATTTAGTGAGCCAATGGGTTTCAGTACTGTCTTTTTCGGAGACAAGGTGGATGGCCATTTCTATCGTCATGTGAATCCACATTCCTGCTATATATTCGTCATAGACTACCTCTCACAACTTTTTTAATGAGCTCTTAGTATAATACTTCCTGAATGTGATCATTCTTAATTTGTGAAAGCAACTTTTTCTAGAAAGTCTGCCAGTCAGTCTCATGTCATGTAATGATGTATAAAAGCTGGAGCCCAACATTATTTCCACAAGGGCCTATATAAATTATGGTTTTCCTCGTCCTTGCTTTATAACAAAATAATACTTATTAAAATTAAGGAGGTATAATCATGCCAAATATCCCCTTGCACTCTCAGGCACATACTTGTTGCTGTTGAAGAAAGACTTCCGGTAGCAAGGCGCCGACGTCAACAGGCAGCGTATGGATCCTTTGCCGAGAATCCTTCCTCATACATAACAGCTAGCATCAGCAAAGATGATCTTCCGATAGAGCTAACTATAGGGGATAATGAGACTTATGGAATTTACCACAATGCACCCCTCAAAGACAAAGCGATATATGATGTACGAACAGGTGTTGAGAGCAACGTTGGAGGAATGGTAAGATATTAACGGTGGATATGTTCATATGTATGTCCCAAGTGATCGCCTGTCGGCCTACACTATGTAGTGGCCTACGGTTGGAAGTGATACTTCGGTGCAAATATCGGTGATAAGGAACAATAATGAGGAGCTTAAGAATGTGTGGTTCCGTCGTGTGTAACTGAAATCGTGAATATTGTCTACTCTTGTAGCTTGTACACTGTGTTCCTTCTAGATATCAGAAACATGCTATGTGCGGTTTCTATTAAAGGACAGTTTCCGTGACAAAAACACAACAACCCCTTTTTGGATCAAAGAATTCAAGTGTTATGTGTTAGCTTTTTAGAGAATTACAGTATTTTGTAATACGATTCCTACTACATAATTTGATGGACCATTAAAGAAAAAACTTTTTTTTTTAAAGTTAACCGCAATTATGAATTCAAACCAAAGTGGTCTAATTACTTGGTCCTTGTCAATACCAGAACTATTGTGGAAGTGCAGAATATTTGGCCATTGTATGTATATCGTAGAATCATTAACACGCGCTATGCGCTTCCCCGGAATAGTAAAGGTTCTACTTAACTGTTTTAAAACTACCACTGGATAAATACATCAACATTTGATTTCAGAAAATGATTTACCGGTTTCTTGTATTTCCTTTTTCAGAAATCCACCCTTTTCGGAGATTCGACTGAAGTAAAGACAGGTATGAAGGCCTTTTTTATGACATTTTTGCACTTCGATTAGCTTTTGATTTTGAATGGAAATTGGCCTACGTTTAAACAGATATGGCACGTTCTCGTTACTTGAGCATGTAACTTCTTTTCGGAACAAACCGATCTTTTCACTATGTTCAATATCACTGCCAAACTAACTACGAATAAGTAAGCGAACGTAGTTAATTAGTTTTAAAAAAAACCTGTTCTCTACGATCTGGAAATCAAAGTGGTGAATGGAACCATAGATCATTAAGCAAATTTCTCGAAGTTAATGGCTGTTGCCCAAGATTCCTGATTTGCATCAGTTTTGGTTGCAAGGTCTTACTATCTTGTGATTATATATACTACAGTATCTATTATACTGTATGTTATCTAGAAATCTACACTAATATAATAATTCAATACAAATCAAATGTACTAATCCCGCCGAGAAAGGATTGTTTATTCTCTTTAAAAACATATGTCTGGTCTTCGAATGACTTGAGTGATTTTGTTTTACAAAAAGAAACTAAACTGAAATGTGATAACTATAACGGCATGTGGATACAAGACATCGTTCTCAGGAATCATTTCTCTCAGCAGTGCCGAAAAAAAGTTTAAGTGAAGCCAATTATCACCCATTTCAAGTTTGACATTTTCATTCAGATAAATTGATGACGGAAAAATGCACTGTGCCTGCTGTAATTTCAGTCAGAATTGAAAAATTAAAATTCACCTCTCCCACCTCCTTCATCTTCCTCAGGGCCAACAGGTGGAGGTAGCTCTGTAGTACCTGTAGTAGTAGGGGTCATATTTGCTCTCCTCCTCTGTGGTGTGGTGGTAGTCGGTGTTTTATATTACAGGTAGGTTAATGTGGGTGATTCTGTGCAATGTGATACGCACGACATATGTCTTTGTTTGTATTTTCCCTGGTGACGTCTAGGTACCTATTTCATCCACGAATGGAGAATCTCTTAATATGACGACGTCTTACGGTAGTGTATTTCTCGTATTCACTACCGTAAGACATAGTCATATTAAAAGATTCTCCATTCATGAATGGAATAGGTACTTAGAACTGTAGAAGTCATATGTTGTAGGGGATATATTGCTTGGAATCGCTTATAATTATGTTTAACCATGGTATCAGCAAGTGCTCTGATGACCCATACACGTGCGCGTCATATTTGAAATAATCGAATAGGACAACATGATAATACTGTGTATTTTTGGTTTAAAATTACTGTGGTTATTATTTGTAGTAAAGAATGGAAAAGGTGTCATGGAAATAAATGACTACTAGTCTAGTACCTAATTTGCACAGAGTAGCTCGTGTATTTGTAGCATAGTTTTCCGTACTACTGGGTAACTTTTAACAAACGTGTGCTTTCATTTTCCACAGCTTATGAGCTTTTTCAACCACAGCATGGTATATGTTGGACTAAAATAAAATTTACAATTTGGCATATTTTAATTGAATATTTCTGATACTTTCGGCACAAAACGCCCAGCGTATTACGACGGCTATAACGATTTAGGCTTACTCTTAGTCTAATATTTCCCCCTTATCATAATGTACAATGGCCAAGCCCTCTATATACACATTGGTCTAATTTGAGATAAAGGTGAAAGTTGGCCAATAAATAAAAAATACCACCAACAAAAATTATATGAAATTAAGTATAAAAATACACGGCCTCCCATTATGTTATAAATGTCATACAAAAATGCCTTACATACTTTTCAAGGCAATTTTATGGAAATATACCAGTTAAAAGTAGCAGATGAACACACTTATAGTTGTTACAATCCTTTTACAAACAGAAGGAGAAAAGGGAAGTTCAGTAGACTTCCAGCGTCCATCCTTAGACCACGAAGAACCCCACCTGTCAGATCCAACAACAGAAATCAGTGAGTCCATACACCCTCTCAAGTCTCAATTACGTTTCGTTTATAAAAGTCAAAGAGTTGGAAATGCATTGGATAACTTGAAGAAAATGTTTGTATATATTTAGATCGATTATTATTAATATTTCTGCCGCAATTAATGTAATTGTATTATTCTTTGCAATTGTTTACATTGCATTGGGAAGTAAAACGAGTATTATGAAGCGTCCATACTGCAATAAGATAGTAGAACATCATACACTTTCTACGTAACATTTTAATGGATTGGACTGCATTTCAGTATTAATGGGCATGAAGTGAATTGTATAATTATAGTGTCTTGGGTAAATATCAAAGATAGATGACTACTTCGGCGCAAAAAAAAAGGATTTATTAATTTCTTCTAGGTTCAACTTCCACTAGCGTTTCCCCCAATAGTATGAATTGGTAATGTGTACATTAATGGGCATTCAAATCTGTCTACAAATGCATGTATATGAATTTCCAATACAAATGAGAACATTGAAGAAATGTTCTGTATTTCCCCCATTCAGGTTCAATGACAATGTGCCAATGAGACAAGTGCATAGCCTTGGTAAGTTATCTTGTTAAAATGGTTCAATTCATGTAACACCTAAATAAACTTAATGATCTATTTGATTAAATAACTTGACTCAAGGACCCCTACAATTATCGGGATCAAGGGGCATTGGTATCATTTTTTAAGCTGATCTCTGATTTAGTTTGTGGCCCGAGTTCGAGTGGCACTCTCACTTATTCAGCACTCTCTGACTTGTCTGTCGTTGTGTTCACTAATGAAGAAAACACGACTATTGTTGAGATGACATAGGCCAGATACCTATCTACCAATCACAAACGGTTTCTTGGAGGTTTCAGTCAGAATATATCATTGTACACACGCCTGACCTAGGTTTTTTTCCCAATTGGTCAAAATTACACCCTTTTAGAGGTTTTTTGCGCATTTTCCCTAAAAATTTACCCCCTTGACAAGTTTAACTCCCTCGAACATGATTTCCTAGATGAGATCTACGTCGATTAATTTTTTTTTAAACACAAATTCTCCTGATTTGTGTGGTATACTTGACACTCTATATGCGTCACGTGCCATAACGAACAGAAATGCCAACTGAAAAACTGCCCTTTTAACGCTTTTATTTGGGTGGGGGGGGGGTGGGAGTCGCGCGTGTGAAAACCAATAAATATGACTGCCCCCTATAAATACGCCTACTCAATTTTTCATCATGATATATTATATTTAGAACCAGGGCCATTTGAAATATACATACTGACAAGAAATTCTGATCAATTTATATAGGTCGAGGGGGAACACTTCTCAACGCGCCCTCCGTTGACGGCTTATGCAACGCAACAGATAACGGAGAGGACGGGGCTATCTATGCTAACCTACAACCGGAAGAAAATGCACATCAGCCTATCCCACTAGACCAACTCATTACCTATGTGGCACAGAAGAAGGCTAGCACAAAGAATGGTTTCAAGCAAGATTATGAAGTGAGTGCCGCTGGGTTCTGCTTTTTCACGTTGGAATGCAAATCAAAATGGTCGCCTAAAAGGCACAACACTTTGAGAAGACATAAATTATTTCCTACATTCGTAATTGTTTTGATTTAGGTTGTCTTTCATTTCGATTGCAAACGGTAAAGTACTGTTACTTTACCATATATGCATTTTTAAAGACAGTATATTTTCTTTATAAAAATGTTGTGTTCTTATGTAAATTTTTATTTACAAAAATTCAAGTTGATATCATTTGTGTATATATCTACGTATTTTTTGTCTCAAAATAATTCACGATGGAGAGCATACAAAAGAAGAGACGTATAATGATTATTGACCAACATATTAACCTTTTCATGAATTAATACAACTTCAACTGTTTTGCTTCTGTTGGTTCAATTGTCTAAACATTTTTGTTTCTTCTAAACCAGAGCATTCCAGGTGGGCAGCTTCACCCGTTGGACGTGGCTAAGAAGATCGAGAACAAGCAGAAGAATAGATACATCAACATTATAGCATGTAAGACTATGTGGTTTTCCCATGTAAAATAACGCTAACACTAGCTTAAATAATTAATATTGCTTGGTTTGGTTTAAATACTAATGGGTTAAACAACGAAGTTGTAAGAAAGGTTTACTGATTTTGTATTACAGGAGGTTTTCAATAAATTTGTCTACATATCTCTCTTTATGAGACTATCTGGAATCTTAAAATGTTATTCTTCTCTTTAAATGAATCTTTCACTTCCATATCATATGGATATGGTGTTCATGACAAAATGCATATCTTTGCGTATGATTCGATTTGTAATTCTATTTTTATAGGTGCATGAAATAACTTCATCTTTAATCATAATGACAACTCAGTATATACTATAATATAATTTTTTCAACAGATGACCACTCCCGCGTCCAGTTGCCTCTTCTTGAAAACGATCCACATTCAGACTACGTCAATGCAAACTTCATTGATGTAAGTATCTACAGATTACCCCTAGAAAGTAGAGCAGTCGTTATGGTGACGGAATTTCAACCTCCCCCTAACAAAAGTCAACAAAATACACGTGTCGAGAAAATTTTGCATAACAAATACATTTCATCGGTTTGTCTTTTCTCAAAATATGTAATTTGACAGCGTATCCCGTAATCACTTTTTAAAATATAATATTACATGTAAATATATATATTTATCATTTCTCTAATGATAATCATGCAGTATCTGCTATCATAGAAGAGCACAAATGTAACACTTTTGAAACATCATATTTTATTCTCTAAAAATATTAAATAATATGTATATGTGTTTTATCATCATAGATGCATACTCGTATAGTACTTACCTGTATAGTCTATAGTCCTTAATTTTAATTGAAATGTGTCACGGTTTGTTTGCGATTTATATAATGTTTATCATTTCATTAAGCACATGTATGGTGGAAGAAATGGAAATGTATTGATTTAGACTTATTAATGTTAATTTTTTTTTTGTTCTACAGGGTTACAACTACCCAAAAAAGTACATCGCAGCCCAAGGTAAATATTTTCCCGGAAAAATAAATAAGCGGTAACTTTGTACACGATTCCGTGTGTAAAAGGAGTACATGAAATGTGTTTAACTCGACATCACTGTCATCTTTCGCATGAGAATTAAGATTGAAACTTCAAGTGGGAAGTGCTCAAGAATTTCTTGACCAGCAGTCTAGAAACTTTATCTGGAATAGCTTGCATTTTGTTTTGCTTGACCCGCAAATGTAACACTTGGTTAGAGCCATGATCATCTTCTGTAACGCAACTGCACAATGATTTTTCAATTATATTTGTTTTATTATTGAACAACAATTATGTACTCAAAATAGAATGACCTCCTCGTAATGAGAAACATATCACAACACCTACCGCTAGTAATCTGCTGATAGTATTTCACGAAAGCAGTTACCATCTTCATAATTATAATTGCCGAAAAAATACTTAAACTATAATCACCTTGACGTGGAGTATCCACAGGATTAAAATATAGAGAAGTCTCACATCTCCACAGATCCTTTTTATCCACTATTGCTTGCAGTTATTTTAACCCTAATAAGGCCGGGGGGGTCCATTATGGCCCCCCCCCCCCCTCCACGATTTTTCTGATTGTTCGAGAACGCATATGGATGGCGCCTCGCCGCTCGCTGACTTTTTTCTTTAGAGTCTTGCGCATCTTTAAAAAAAAAAAAAAAAAAAATCGGACCTATAGTTACAAGGTCACGTGACCTTTTGTCTTTGCATGTCAGCCCGAAAATCGCTCATTTTTGTGATTTGTGTACAAAACATATGGAAATGTCATTTTTCCTAAAAATAGATCAAACATTGGTTATTGGGTCTTGTTTAAAGTTTAGGTGGTTGTTTTGGGAGTCAAAATAGTTGAATTGTAGGAAGAAATGAAAAAAAACAAAAAACAATAACATAAATAAGTTAAAAAAACAATGAAATACATAAGAAATTATCAAAACAAGAGATAACATAAGGAATAAGCTGGCTCTTTCAATTTTTTTTGTCGTATTATTGTTCCAAATGGTCTAATGAATATATGTAGTGAAAAAGAATGCTTAAATATGAATAATATAGGATTTATGGGTAAAAATGTGATTTTATGACGTTATTTGCATAAATTACCATAAATATGCAAATGAGGGAATTTTTTCAAAAAATTGAAATTATCATATTGTTCTATACACTTCACTTGACATGCGTGCAAATTTTCGCGGAGATCGGCCGTTTCACGGCCGAGATCTTAGGGGGGGGCCATAATGGCCCCCCCCCCCGGCCGTAGTAAGACTTCAAATAGCCCGGCCTTATTAGGGTTAAGTCATATGTTGCAAAGTTGCGTTATCCTAAGAAGTCGTTTAAACCATGAAAAAAGAAATCCCATATATATATATATATTTGTGGAATTTTCTACAATCATTTTGACTGTCAGCAAACCATTTTAGTTTATGTCTTTCACATTTCATCACTAGGTCCCAACGTAGCATCGGTGAAGGATTTCTGGCGTATGCTATGGGAGGAGGACTGCGGCAAGATTATCATGCTTACCAATATGGTAGAGGGTGACAAGGTAACAACTTTGGTCTCTTCTATATATCTGCCAATTGATTTTTGATTGATCTGCATTACTTTGGTATACTCGATGGGTTTCAGCCTCTACACAAGGAAA
Organism: Strongylocentrotus droebachiensis; assembly: GCA_035222895.1. NCBI lineage: Eukaryota > Metazoa > Echinodermata > Echinoidea > Camarodonta > Strongylocentrotidae > Strongylocentrotus > Strongylocentrotus droebachiensis. The sequence continues at coordinate 464,384 of JAVYIG010000123.1, read as the reverse complement.
TGTATAGAGTTTTTCTACGTTCGTTGCCTAAAGGCTATGAACTTGATTTTAGGTTTTGTCATTAAAAATACGTTTGTCCTGTCGCCATGTCACTTTACTGTATTATCTCTTTGCATCTTTTCATCGTACAAAATTAATTTCATGCTTTGTCTATATAATTTGTTTCAAATGAAACACAATGGCAGCGACCCCTTCGTACCTATTCTTTATTTTTTCGAGCAGTTTTTTAGTATTTATGCCATTATCAAACTATATTGTGTTCTTCTTCTTCTTATAGAGAAAGTGTGAGAAATACTGGCCTGACAAGAAGATGATATATGGAAAAATTACTGTAACGATGAAGAGTGAAGAAGTGAATACCCATTACACGGTCAGGACATTCAGTGTCGTGGTGAGTTATTGTACAGCTTTTGAGGCTGTAATAGAAATTAAAAGGGAGTTGTAGTGCAGTATAAACTAGACAATGTTTTCCTTATCAGTTATCACTGTAAAACGGGAATCGTGTCTTTAATTTGAAAGCATTGGTGTCAAATGGGTACCCAGTAGGATGCGACCGTCATTGTTGGTCAAACAGTTTTTGAGCGTCAAATAACGCCTGGCTGGAATGCTCCCCAGGGATTGAAGATTGTGCACACAGTGAATGCGAGCAAGCCTGAATCCGACGACCAGGGTAAAAGTATATATGTAAAGCGCCTAGAGACATTGTATTAAGCGCTATATTAAAGCGGAATACTATTATTATTTAAACGTAGGCAATAAAGAACAAACAATTGCCAGTACGCATGATTTGAAATTTGCCATGTTTTTTTTTTATTCATTTGACCATATTGCCAGTTAGACTGCAGAGCTACCACACGTTGTCATGAAGTATTTTCCCGAGTATTTTATCCTGTTTCCATGATAACGATCGTTTCATGGTGAATTTATTTCGAGAACAACTTTACCGTTACCTTTTAGGCTCCCATGGTGGAAATTGTCAAAATATTTGACCAAGTTAACATCTGATTCAACACTTATAAACATATTTGGCACTCGATCTGTTTATATTCACTGAATATATATAATATCTGCAGAAGTTTGGGGAAAACATCCGTGAAGTTGTCCAGTTCCACTACACCTCCTGGCCTGACATGGGTGTACCCAAGTACACCACACCTCTCATGAACTTCATCAGGACCGTCAAGCAACATCATACCAACAGCGTAGGAGCCATCGTCGTCCATTGCAGGTAGGGTTTTTTCTTATTAAAGAGAAGAATTGATTTTGTTATTGAAGGACAGCCATAGTTACCTACCAACCTCCTCGACAACTACCTCCAGAAAGACCATTTACTGAGCTGTGATATGCGCCAGGATGGACATTGCAGAGGCTAACGACGTGGCTCTTACTTACAATATGCTAGATAATTGGAAATAGTTGTGTGATGACTCGGTATAATAATGATATAAACAACTATACTGAGTAACATAATCTCATCAACGACACCCCCATTATACTCCTCAATTGCACTATTCTTATCAGGCCTTACATCCCTCCAACAAGAAATGTGCATATATGAAGTGCATTAACATACAGTCATCTCAGGATGATCTTACTCTCTAAATTTGAAAGTCTTATTTTTAAATCTTAAAGTCTTACTTTTAAATCTAACAGAGACTGATATTAGTGACGAACCCTTTGGGATTTAAAATAAGTCTAAGCTAAGACTTGAAATTTTAAGTCCCTGAAAAGGTTTAAAATTTAAGTCAATTGGATTTATATTTCAAGTCTTTTAATATTTATTTTAAACCTTTCTTGGATTCATTTAAAAAATAAATCTAAGCTAAGACTTAAAATTTTAAGTCCCTGAAAGATTTAAAGTTTAAGTCAATTGTATTTATATTTCAAGTCTTTTAGATTTACTGGTCTAGCTAAGCCATTAGAACCATTTGGTAAAACTTCCAACCAATTGAACGGCAACAACACTTCAATACTGGTATTTTATTGAAATTATTTTAGTTCATAGTTAATGTTTCCCTTATTCATGTTTAATTAAATGGAATTCATACGAAGTAGCGAAATGTCCTAATAACTTGTAATTTATATTTGTAGTATTTTCGAAATGAATTGCATATACCTAAATCATCAGTAATTAAGAAATATGCTGTAAATTCAGAAAAATTGTTAAAAAAACATAGATCTGCACGCACCCCATATTCAATATGCAAATTAATTGGTGTCAGCTGGTTCAACTGGAAATATGCCAACAGTCAGTCATCAACAGGTGCAACTGGAAATATGCACATCTGATTGGCGAGAAGTTTAAGTCTTTCCAAGATTTATATCTAGAAGCTGGTTTCGATAAAACTTTTAGTCGAATTCCCAATTTATTAAGTCTTAAAGACTTGAAATATTTTAAGTCTCAAAATGGATTTAAAATTTAAGTCCTAGAAATTAAGAGAGTATATGCCTTGGTTGGGTCGTAGGTGTATGGTTAGGGTTAGGATCAAGTGTGAGGGTAAGATGTTGGGTGTAAGTAGTTTTGAGATGTAGTCTGGACACATGTTGATGAGAGATAGGATTGTTATACCGTAATTGCTGGGGAGAAACAGTAATGGATACTCTATACAGAAATCACCCACATACACATATTTGTTTTCGTGAAAATCTGCTATAGTCATTATCCTCTGCATGAGATTTGCATCTTCAATTCTTACAGTAAAATAAAAAGATATATTGTTTGAGTATCTACAATATTACGCTTGCCGCTTGGAGAGTCCTTAAAGGGATCGTTTAACAATGTTAAATCTGAGATACACGGCCCTACGTGTTATCAGTGTCTGTGATATGGTGTAATATTGAAGCCCTAAAAAAAATTGCGCTTCAAAATGATCAAGAAGTGCCTCAAAAAAGTAAAAATCTTTTAGTGACCGGTTTTACCATACTCGTTTTCCCCAATAGACTGTAGCGTTATGAAAACCGTCAGGCGAACGGTTTTCGAAATTTGTAATTCCAATCATAAATATCTTGATAATCAGACAGGCGATCGGCTTGTAAAAGTCATGGGGTTCCTAACTGACCTAAATGTTTATAATTATCATTGCATCATGAGCTAAATCCAGAATTTTGTTTCAGAATCTGAGACAAAGTTACCGGATCCCTTTAAAATGTAAACAACTACTTTGTCTTTCACCGTTTTAGCGCTGGTGTTGGACGTACAGGAACATTTATCACATTGGATGCCATGTTGGACCAGGCAGAGGCAGAGAATACCATAGATGTCTACAACTTCATCACGGGCATGAGGCAAAATCGAATCAAAATGGTTCAAGTAGCGGTCAGTTTACTCATTACAATGTTAATCTTCCGGGTAAAGTAAAGCGATTCATTACACCTGTTATACAAAAAAATGCGAGGGATTTAAACAAAAAATATTGTCGGGCAGGTCCAAATTATTTTTCCCATGCGGTACCGACGACGTCTAAAACTAATATATCTGATCATCGCATTGAGTTAATAGCACTTCTGAGAGGTCAGCTAATGAAAAACTTGCAGAACTACATATAACTGGCAAATATAATGGGCATCATATGACCCATTACTTTGGATCTTTCACCGTCATAGAAACTTTCTGTAGAATAACGATAACATTTAAAGACATATTTCTTCATGAATAATGAATATGAATGTTTCTCCTAATGAAAATATGAAAAATCAGTTTGTTATTGAAATTTCTCTCCAATATCATTAAACTCCCTTAAACTTTGCCAAACATCCCATTATGATTTACAATGATAAAATGATATCAGATACTATTCATTATAATCATAAGCATACATTTGGTATATTGGGCATGCTTCACGAAGCCGTCTTAAGTACAAGTTCATCGAAATCCCCATGAAATGCGTGTATCAAGCTCGAAACCTGCTTCAAAGAGTTGTTGGTGAGCCTGTACTTATGACGATTTTTGTGTTAATGGTACCTTGTTGTTTCCTTGCAGGAGCAATACCAGTTCATCTACGATGCCTTGTTGGAGACCTTTATCTGTGGTGATACCAGCATAGCTCAAGATCTTTACCTTCAGCGATACCCCTCCCTGCTAACCCCTAGTCCTGATACCGGCTCCACACTGCTACAGGAACAGTTTGAAGTAAGTTCTCATCGATTTGACAACCCTTCCACTTTCTTAACCTACACCAGAAAATATGAGTGGAATGAATAGAAAACTGGTACAGAGTAATTTCAGGGAGATGATTGAACCATTGAACATTTGTTTATTCTCATCAAACAGCTATTTGCTGTGAGACTGTGACGGTGTGACCAATAAATGTATTTATGTCTTACTTCTTACTGATAAAGTTCTTTTGTTATTATGCCACGTGTTTATTACAATGTGAGAATAATGATATATTATTGTATAAGGTAAATAATTCATACTGCATACATCGACAGTATGATGATTGGAATCAGTCATAAAAATTAGACTTATGCATTTTCATTGCTCTTAATTGTTCGGTTGTACGTCATTGGCTCCTGTGACAATTGATCCGCGTTCATTTCCTACCATATCTCGACTCCAACTCTGACCCCAACACTTCACCTAACCTTAACCCAAAACCTAACCTGAAACCCAATCATAACCCTAACCCTAACCCTAAATCTTTACTTTTGAGGAATTAAAGCGCCGGCGGAGAAATTGTCGCATGACAAAATGTCGAATCGCCTGTTATTCACGATGAATAAGCTTAGAGATGAATCGAGGTTTCGTTAATTTGTATTTTGTTTGTATGTTTTAGCGTCTAGACATGTTTACCATCAAGCCGAGGGATGATGAGCTGAGGACCGCCAGGAACTCGATGAATGTCCACAAGAACAGATACCATGACAAGCTACCAAGTAAGTCCTAGACCATTTGCCACTAGATAGATGAATAGACGAAGCTACCTTCGTGGTATCCATACTGCAAAAATAATCACGTGATGTATCCTATGTCAAGAGAGTAGAGTCAAATTCTTCTTAACAAGGATATCTAAGCTCTTCAAAATACCCAGCAAAGTCAGTTTGTTATGCATGTTCAATATGAAACAGAAGTATACACAAGACTAAACAGAGTTTCAATTAAAGATAAAGGTGAGTTCTGGTAATGCGATTGCATTGTGAAAGAAAAGGTGGGGAATGGATCAGAAAAAGTTGATCATGTAGCATGTAAGTATTGGTGTGCACTGTAAGGTTATGGAGTCATCAGAATCATAATAAATTTGGCCCAGTATTGGTAAAGTAACAAGCACTGTACACAGAAAGATGTACATGGGACTACACAAATGGTGTCGGCGCTAGTACTACCTGATTTTCTTATCTGTTTATGCTCCTTACTCAGCCAATATACACTTTCTTCCAAAACTATTTGGCACATGACATTTATTTGTAATCTCGAACATTCACTGTAAGTTTCGTTTGATTCTGTGAGAATTCAATTTCTTTTTTTCAACCTGCAGAACTCAAGTTTATCTTTAACTCTTATCATGCTGAATTTGACAATAATTCATGTAGTAGTTGGTAACGCCCTTAGCAACCTGATATTCCCTTTGCCTGGTTTTGTAGCGGCTCTCTACCATTACTGTTAACGTAATGTTAACGTTTTTCTTTAAATATTGTATTTCCTCCCTTGTGCGACTTACTTTATTCTCTGTTGTCTTTTGTCTCTTATTAGCGGACAAGTCTAGACCATATCTAATCACAGAGGTGGAGAATGGAACCAACTATATCAATGCCTCTTTCCTACCTGTAAGTACACATTTCTAACTACATGTATCAAAACACCTGTTATATATCCCTAATTCATCAAAATCTGTTATCTAAGATTTCAGCAAGGGCTCTAATAGGACTACACAAATAATTTGTCAGGACAATTACATCAGCTACTCTGAAATCACTTCAATTCTCATTCGATAGATACTGTTTTTAATCACTTTAAACAAATCACTAGGAAAGCAGATACCACGATGGTAACTAAATATCAAGGCATGAATTTCCCTTCATTTCTGGGATATTAATTTTAGACTTTTGATTTCCAAACCATTGTAATACAGGCTTAATGCATATTGCAAGAAGAACATATTATAGATATAATGACTACTTTGAGAGGAATAATTGTTTTATAGGCTCAAGGAGACGTTGCATCCTGAAATCACCCCAAGGCATGCCGAGAGGTGATAGCAAGATGCAACGTCCCCGAGAGCCTATAAAACAATTATTCCTCGAATATTAAAGCAGTCATTATATCTTTTATATACCGGTACTGTAAAAGAAAAAGGTTCACAGAATACATGTGCGACTTACCAATCATGTGGTATTCTCACGTGCAGAACTATGCTCCAGTAGAACAGGAAAAGCAGAAGTAATTAACAGTTAATCATTGGATCCTCACATACTAAAAAATCAGCATCAAACTTTGCTCCAGTTGAACAGGGAAAGCAGAAGTAATGAATAGTTAATCATGGGGTACTCACATATAAGAAACAGCATCAAACTGTGCTCAGTAGAACAAGGAAAGCAGGATTGTGCTCCAGTAGAACAGAAAAGGCAGAAGTAATGAATAGTTAACGCAAACAGTAAGTTTTGTCAGAAAACTCCATAAAACTTCATGAAACTCCAAATTCGCAAAATATGTACACAGGCTGCGAGAGTCTAGACTACTTGTAGATGTTAAAAACGCAGTTCTGGATATTGGGCATGCTGGCTTGAAACGAGGTCTGCGTTGATAACTTGCAGGTAGAGCCTAGATCTAGTCTTCGAATTTTTGGTGCTCTTGCTGTCCGCAGAATTAATCAAGTCTTGTAATTGATCATCATCAAGAAGTTCAAACCTGGGAAGAGTCTCTTCAGCCATTTTTACCTTCTTTGAACATAAAATAAAGTTTAGAAACTAAAAAGTCAGAGATTACTTGTAGGCCTACAGTCGTGACCGGCGGTTGTCTGCGCTGTGTGCAATTAAAAAGCCTAAAATGTAGCGACCAAATTAATAGCACACAAACTGTATGGTAGCCGCGCTGCGCACAATCTAAATTTTAACACGCAAACCAATTTAACTATTTTCCTGGTACTCGGAATCTTGCGGGAATATCATTCATGAGCTATTGACCATTACTGGCATTGTTCGTCTTTTTACGGGAATGACTAAAATCACGACTGCAATTTCGACCAATCAGATGGCTAGATTTCTAAAGAGAGGTATATAATTGAATCTTTCCCTGTCACATAAAAGCAAGTTTCGCTCTGGTTGATATTCCTGTACCTTAAATGTATCGTTTAACATGTTTAGGGGCCGCAATTTTCAGGGCTCTAATTCATTTACAAGAAACCATGGTGTCCATCCTACATCAACAGGATCATTTTGGGTAAATTACATTAAACCATGAAGTATACACGGAGCGAAATATTTATGTACTTATCGAACGAATTATATGGGATAAATGAAACTCTCCTGTGTGGTTTCCTCTTGAACTATTTTAAGGAAGGATTGATACACAATTCACTCCCGTTATTTTAAATTGAAGATGTTCAATAGTACTTAAGTTTTCATTATTGTCTCACTTTCACTATGGTCTCACGGGAGGACAGACCGGGTGGTCACAGTGATTCAGTTCGCTTTTCCCCTTCCGGGCAAAGGTGGCGCTAAATACTTGAATAAATAAATAAAAATGATACTATTTTTCTCCGATAGGGATACACCAAGAAGGACATGTTCCTTGGTACCCAGACGCCTCTCCCAAACACAGTGGGAGACTTCTGGAGATTGGTCTTTGACTACAAGATTTCTACCATCATCATGCTCAATGGCTTAGCCTCAGAGGATCAGGTATCTATTATCCCAGACTCAAGATAATTCATGCAATGCATCGTTGTCCTCATAAAAGAATGATAGTGGTCAATTTTAAAAGTTACGGAATGACATTTCCAGAGAATTTTGTAACGGTAGGATGCAGAATAGAAATTTAACAGAAGGAAAGGAATCTTTGTATGTGAATCATGTTGTAGGTATATTTGAATGGGTAATTTTCATTAATGTCTCATTTTCTCCATGTATGACACGTGCGACATCGCAATAAAGTTAAAGTCCATCCCCATAATATACAGAATATCTGTTCAATAGTTAGCCATGCTATATAGAGATCTGCATCATATTCGTTAAATGATATGAACACGTATGGGTTTTGAAAAAAATTGTTTCCACTGTTAGGCCTATTATTTCATTTCGGTGTACTAACTTTAGATTTTTCATTTTCTATTTTCCTTCGATTAGTCTATGGCCGAGTACTGGCCGGATGAATCTGAGAGTGAAGTCACGTTTGGTCCTTTCACCATCAAACTCATTGATGAGGAGCACTATGAGGAAATATCATGTAGGACTCTGGAACTCAGAAGCACTACGTCCAAGGTACGTACTCGTATGATCGTACGAAGTCTGGTCTGGTGAGAATTGTTCAGTGATCAATTTATTAGGGTACACTTTCCTAATTCCTTATTTCAGCTGTGGACCCAACACTAGAACTTGTTTTTCTATTCTAACATTATTATCAATTTCCTCATGAGCTCCTCAAGTTGTAGACATGCCTACCTTACCTACAATGTACTACACCTGATATTAACCACAATCATTATGCAAGGTTTTACTCAAGACATGAGCTCACTCAATTTATTTGATAATGTGTAATCGTTTGATTGTGGGAACCAAAATGTCATTCATATACGATTTTAGTTGTGTATCGGATTCTCCAGTTCCATTATGTAAATTAGTTGAACCATAGTTATGTATCTTGTTGTATTTTGTAATTGTATTTAAAATCGATCAGTTAGTTGCAATGAAGTATTATTCCCAATGCTTTAACGCCTTGTCTAACTTTAAACCCAATCGCAACCCAAACCCAACCCTACAGTGTATATCATTAAAGATACTAAGATGGGCTTAAACATGTCAAATGTCGCTTGAGCATATCGTCTGATCACTGACTTGTAATTGGTTTGAACTTTTAATTAACACAATATCTCTCTCTCTCAAAAAGAACAAAAGTAGAGAAAATTATGCTTAGTACATAAAACGCAAAAGAACAATCACTAGATGTTAGTTCAGGCTTATGACATTAAATGATATTATAACGTTACTTATAATTTACTGTGAACTGATGGATCATCAGAATAATTCTTTACATGAGTAATATTTTCTACCTATACCAAGATATTCATTCAGCTTCATTAGATCTAAAAGTTTCTTGTTTAAAATGTAGATGTAACATAATGTGTTGTAATGAATTACTTATACTTGTAACACAACGTGAATTTCAATTTCCTGTTCACCCATTATAGTCTCGAGTTCAGACTGTGTACCAACTGCAGCTCACCACATGGCCCATCACATCTGAGATATGTACCTCGGCCATCTCCTTCATTGAGCTTCATCGCAGGGCTATGGTATGGAATGATGCAAATGCTAAAGATGCACCAATCATGGTCCATTGCAAGTAAGTACAGGATGTACTTTCTGTGAGTATAGGAATGTCACATGGCAAGTTATATATTTAAAACGCTGTTATACAGTGCAGGAAAGAAAAGGACCAGCAGAAAGAAAGAGAGGAAGATAGGAGAGTGGAGAGAGAGAGAGATAGAGAGATAGAGAGAAGGAGAGAGACAGAGAAAGGGAGAGAGATTGAAACTTGGCAGAGATAGAAAAATATAAGCTAATAACTATTTTTCTTTTTCATGTGGTATAATGCCTGTAATTTATCATCTTATTACCTTGCGATGAATAGATGCTCCCTGTAATGATTGGATCTTGACGAATGTATTTTACTTATATTCTATGACAATAATTATATCTTGACGATTGTGTCTGTGAATTTCTCTTGTAGGGATGGTGAAGGAGCTACAGGAACATTCTGTTCTCTATCATCGGTGCTAGAGAGACTGAACGTAGAGAAACTGGTTGATGTCTTCCAGGCTTGTAAGAGAGTGAGGGCAATCAGACGAGGGGCAGTGGCATCATTGGTAAGAGACTGGTTACCCTTTTTAATCCCTCACCCTGTGACATCTTCCCGATAATAAACGTTTGGCGAGTAAGCAATTTACAGTACCACTCTGTTCAGCTTATTCCCATGGTAAAGGCGACAAGATCTCAATATATTAGAGAAGAATTAACCGAGGGCAATATCAGTGGGCTTTTCAATCACTCAGTAAAATGAGAAGCATGACAAAGACACATTACGTAAACTGAACATGACTTATATTGGATATACAAAATAATACTGAAATTGCCATTGAGTTGATTTTTCGAAAGTCTGCGAACGTGTAAGGCCAGCCTTATATTCACTATGTATATACAATGAAGATGATGATGATGATGAACAGCATTTATATGGCGCCATATGTCTGTTTCAAGAAAACATTCAAAGGCGCGATAATATATAATATATATAATTAATTTAAGGGAAATTGCTGTTTCAAACTGCACGACCAGTTGTTCATAATTCGTTCATCAAATATAATACAATTAAATTTGCAAATTGTGTCAAAGTTTACTTATCGCTTGAATTTACAGCATGATTTATGCAATGGATCTCCTATATTTCCATATCTTCATATGATAAGTGGGCCATTATTTATTTTTAAATGATTGGTCAACTTTAAATTCGAATCTCCATTTTATAAGCCGCCAACCGGATCAATAATTTCGGGTGACCAGTTTTCTACTCAAGATGTGAATCTACAACAGCTATCTGTTATTTTAAATTTCAAGAAGAAAACAAAAACTGAGTTAGTATGCTTTAATATTTTCAAAAGAAGTCTGAGGCTCGAAAATGACTTTTATTTAAATCAAATATTTGTTTTATTCCAGGCCCAATATGAGTTCATTCACTCTGTTCTTCGACTGTATCTGGATTCTTATGACATCTACGAAAACTACCGGACATAGGATGGGACATAGGATTTAGTCAGCACTCTCATCCAGTAATGAAAAGAGTTGGATGTCAAAGCAAATCTGTCTTGTAATTTTAGCATTCATATCTTCGAATGAGTCGAAATGTTAATGTTCTTGATTTGAAATTTGAAAGAGCACTGTTACTTTTTAATGTGCTGCAGATCTGTATTTTGTATTGATTACTTTATTCATGTTTATGGGAATAGCCTTATACCTTATTTGGATGAATGAAGAGTCCCTTTAGCGTAGGGTTAATGTTATCTTTTACCGATTTTTTGTAATATCGAGATTTTCTTGCCAGAACATGTGTGCCATCATAATAAATACAACAATGACTTGTGAATTTTAGTTAAATTGTGCAATAGCGGAAAAACACTTGTTTTACAATTGAATAGTAATAATAAAACGTCGTATTTCTGTTTTCAATTCCACGTACTCCAGGATAAATTTTCTTTAACAAAAACACAATGGTTATGAATATTTCTGATTTTAGCCTTTAACTGTTAACTCATCGCTTTCACACAAGAAAAGACCATGACACAAGACTCTTCACTCTTCAAGATTCGTCAGGTTTACAAATACTCTGAAAGAGTTTTTTGTTTATGTTCGAACTTAATAGGCATCCAAACACATCGTACCATACAAAAATCATAAACTCTGTTGAAGGTAATTACAAATTGCAATATATCAGTGCATCAATATTATGTAATAGTATGTATATATCTATGGTATGTCTAAAGTTTTACTTCTGTGCCCTTTGGCGGACATTTCTATTGCCATATATTTTGTCTGTGTATCCTGTATGCAATACTAAAAGTCTATGCATCCGAAAAATGTCCTTGCATGTATCCTATTTTAGATTTAGTCGTCCGTTTTCATCACTGTTGTACTATGTAACACGTACTGATAACTTAACGTATAACAAAATATATAGCGCACATTGTATGGGCCATTGGTACTAAAATTGTCTTGCAATAATATTTAAATATGTGAACATGAATTTGTGTGTAAGATTATACACTCATAAACACTTTCTAAGCATTCCAAAAGGTATCATCCTAGTCAGTACTCTCTGAAATTTTTCTATCTTAATATAACATTCTTAAAATCTAATCATGAATTAAAATGTGGATTGTATGTATTTGTAAATGGAAATGCAATGTGTAAGCACAGGTACGTTTAATGTTGTTGTGCTATAACATTACAAATATGCAAGCATAGAAAAATCATACAAAAATTAGATATATGAATTTGATGTTTATTTGAATGGATTTGCAGTGCGTTTGTACATGTATGTTAAGGTTGTTTTGCTATTACATAAGATTTATGCAAGCATAATGATATGATGTTTTGTTTTTTTTTACGTACATGGACATTTGTACGTACTGACTGTATATAGAGCAGATCGCCAGCATGTTGACTTAAATGAAGAATGTACACCCAGCAACAAAAACAAAAAGGAAAGTGGACTCACTCTGAATCAAAATTTTCAATATATAAACCGTTAATAAAATATAACAATATATATAAAAATTATATATAAAATATACAAGTAAAGACAAAATAATACTATACCAACATCAATGAATATCAACTTTGTAACTTTCATGGTTGGATTGGCACATTTATTTAACCATTAGAAGGTCTGAATAAGACAATTGCAAAAATAGAGCAAGTAGCTATTCAAAGTTTAATCAACATGTACATCTCTAAGACATTTTGTTCGAAGAGGAGGATTGAGCTCTGGATCTCAACTGAAGTCTCGGGGCTGCATGGTTTTGACAAACACGGTTAAGATATGCATCTCAATTCCACCCAAGATCGTAGACGAGTCATAGGATACCTCCAATGCTCATGAACTTATGAATGGCCAGATTCCCCATTTTGTTTACATTTTCTTTTAGAGACTCCTTTATTGGAAAATGGATATGCTTACTCATGTTTACATGAACAAATCCGATTGCATATCATCTTAAGTAGAATTATGAATTCATGCCTATGCTGATATATGAAGGATAAGTTTACATGAAATATTTATCTAAAAATCTTACCTATGAATAGTGTCCACGATCCTTTTTTTGTGCTGAGTGTATGTAGTTGTAATGACCAATCATGTAAGATGCAATTGTCTATATCCCAGAAACTACTTATCTCGAGAGGATAACACGCATTAAGTTGAGGTAAATTTATGATGATGTTAACTTCATGTTAAGTGTATATATTGTAGCTCGTGACTTTCGTATTTTCTCGTGATTTGTTGATTTTTTTTCGTTTTAATCACGAAATGATTTTAAAATGCGTCATTTTCATAATCTGTTTTTCCGTCAGTTACTCTTCAAAAAGTCGTTCGTGAAAATTATTTTATTAAGATTGTAATGTATATAGTTTAATGAAATCAAATTTAAGATTCTAAGATTCTCTCATGTGGAAAGTTTACGAACGATTAAATATTTAATCACGTACTGAAACTATGGAAAGTAGTAAATGCAGAGAATATTGTTATGTTAACACTGTATGGGTTTTTTTTAATTCGTTTTGCACTAACAATTTCAGAATTTGATACATCGTAGTAATCATTCCACATGTGATATGGCTCATTAGGTGATAAGTACGTAGTTATACATATCACCTTTTTAACTTTTGATTTAATATACCAGATGGGTGGATAGAAAAGGCAAACATTTCTGCACGTACTGGATCAATTTGTATTATATGACTATTTTGCGTTTGATGCCAGGAATTTTGAAGAGTACGATAAACTTCAAATTCCTTCAGTTAGCAATACTTAGAGAGATTAACAAAATTATTTTGGCGATCCTTCAACTTTTCGACAATATTGTCGCCCATGTATATTATGAAAATGTGGCAGAAGAAGAAAAAAAAATCATTGTTTGCAATTTGAATAAATAAATCCTGTCCTGAAAGTAATATTCCTTGAATTTGTAAGTCGTTACTCATTTATTTTACTGGAAGCTTCGTTTATGGAATTGCGAGCTATCAACTTATAATTTTGGATCTTTTTCTTTCTGTTGATATTATGATGATATTGTAAACGAAAATCAATTCGGCTCACACTCGGGTGAATATCATGATTTGTAAAATAAATTAAATGAGAGAAGAACAAAACTAGACTTGATTAATGGTTCTGAAACTCACAGAAAATGCTGAAGTAGAGAATTGCTCGCTAGAGAAAGAGGGATTAAAGAGAAAAAAGAGAGAGGTAAATGGAGAATAGAGGAGTGAAAAATAGAAATGGAGAAAGAGAGGGGGAGAGGATAGGGAAAGTAAAGAAAGGAGTAAGAGTAGGAAGGAGATGGTAAGGGGAGAGAGAGAGAGAGGGAGAGAGAGGGAGAGAGAGAGAGAGAGAAAGAGAACAGGAATTGCTTCCCGGGTCACATGAACCATACCATAGAAGTAAGCTTCAAACACGTGCCTGGAAGTGTCCATCCGGGTGACCTCAAGTACAGATACCAGTGTCCGTCCTGAGTTCTTGACTGGAGAAGGAAAGTGAATTAATGAAAAATCAAACATTTATATTTTTTAAAGTTTAAAAAAGCAACCAAATCTCGCAACTTGAACGATGATTGGGTTAAAAGTTACATCTGTCGGAAGTTATTCTTCAATGGAAGCAAATGTGGGACCGATTACAGACCCCTAAAAACACCATCGTACGCCATTAGGGTCCATTTCAGAGGTTAATGGATACGGGTGGGTATAACACTTGTGTATGAGAGTGACCCCACCCCCCCCCCCCCCGGGTTTCCATCCCAATGGAAGAATTGTGTTTATTAAAGAAAGAACGAAACAAGAGGGATCTACAATATGTTGTACAGTCCTTTTGTGCAAAACGAAACATGATCCTCATACAGGCACAAACTTATTGCAATTTTGCAAAGTTTCATCTGTTAGAATTTGTCTGTGTACAATTATAATAAACCAGGGATGTATATAGTAATACGATATATCGTCGCTGTGTTTTTTAATCAGCGGGGATTTGTCCACGATAGATCATACGGAACGGAGAAGAAAATAATTATCTACAATTTTGTATTCAACTTGGATACCTCTACGAGGAGATGGAAGTTTGTTAGTATTAGAAGTATCAATTCAAATTCGTAATAATGTTTTCTGGAATAATAACGTGTTTTACGTGGTCAACTATCGCCTCCCTGGATTAACCTATTTCGATATCGTCTTCTGATAACTTAAATATACATGCATTATTAATAGAAGGGAAAAATGCTGATAAGGCTTCTGCTAGCTACCCTGGGATTCTGCACCATCATTGAGAGAACACCTGGGATAAAGCCGTCCCCTTCTCCGCTGCAAAAGTACCAGCTAGCCTGCATGCCAGTTGCAGTACTTCAGCATGTGAAAGGAGGGGGGGGGGCTTGCTAAATTGGGCTAATTGCGTCAATTCCGCCCCACAAATGATTGAATATAACTGAATTTAAGCGAGGCACAGGTAGAAAATTAATACAAGAACCCAAAATCTCCCCCCCCCCTCCAAGTTACCCGAAGCCCCCACTATTTTTCTAGAACCGTGCCTGGATGTACTAGAGTTCGGAGCTGAAATAGGCTAAGTTTGTCAATCCCACCCCAACAATTACTGATTATAAATAAATTTAAGCGAGGCGCAGATAGCAAATCAATATAAGAAACCCAAGTTCCCCCTCCCCCGAGTTCCTCGAAGCCCCCAATATCATTTTAGAACCGTGCCTGCTGTAAGTTGTAAACACAGACTCTCATTCGACAATCTAAGCATGCTGACTGTGTCAAAGTACAGGGCCTAGTGTTGAGTCAGCTTGGAACTCAAAGCAAGCCTTGCCTTATGGAAGAATTAACAGATGTCCGGATAATAATCATATTTCATCATGATATCAGAGTTATATTATCTCACGATGACGCAAGTAAGGAGAAATTTCTAAACACGATACTAATGCGTGTTTCGTCGACCTTTACGGGGAAGTTCAAATCGTGGAATTTGGAACTGCGTGCATCATGTGTATGGGACATTATCTTAAAGGAAACCTCACCCCAATAAACTCCTTTTGGTTATTCTGAGAGATTTATTATATTCTTGGTTCCCCACCTAAGTGTATGACAGAAAAGTGTGTGGTGATAAGGCTTTTTATTCTATGTACTACAATTGCCAAAACGCAAATTGCATAAATAAGTCGGTGCTCTCCGTGGGTGGAGGTCTCACAAAAATACGGTTCTAGGACACTTACCCCCTGGACATCCACCCACGGATAACCACCCCAGTCAACTACCCCCTAAGACAACTACCCCCTAGGGCAACCACCCTCTAGGACGACTACCCCCCGGGACAACTAACCCCCGACAACTAACCCCCAGACAACTACCCCATTGGACAACCACCCCTAGGACAACTACCCCTAGGACAACTAACCCCGGACAACTACCCCCCGGACAACTACCCCCAGACAAAATTACTACCCCGTACGACAACGATCCTCTAGGACAGCTACCCCGGACAACTTTCCTTGAGGTAGTTGTCCGGAGGTAGTTGTCTTGGGGTTAGTTGTCCTAGGGGTAGTTGTCCTAGGGTTGGTTGTCCAATGGGGTAGTTGTCTGGGGGTTAGTTGTCGTGGGTTAGTTGTCCCCTGGGGTAGTCGTCCTAAAGGGTGGTTGCCCTAGGGGGTAGTTGTCCTAGGGGGTAGTTGATTGGGGTGGTTATCCGGGGGTGGATGTCCAGGGGGTAGGTGTCCTAGAACCGATTGAGGAACTCGTGTCACTTTTATTTGTTCGCAGTGTACAGCCACACCTCTTCATTCTGACAAACATTGGGCCATAGCCCTTACGGCGACAGTTTTTACAATAATTTAGCGAGCTCGTGACAACTACACAATACGGAATTGTTGACATTTTGTTTGTTTTGTTTTTAGTACGTCCTGTTTAAAAATTGTATTTGGTGCATTGGGAAGATTGGATGTTACCCGAAATAGGGGTAAGTTGGGGCTGATAAAAGTCAATGTCTGTCACGAATATATCATATCAAAAGAAGGAAAGATATCAAACTTGTCAATTGGAACGAAAGCAAACAATGATAGCTGCAAATGTGGTTGGACCTTTGTTTGCACAGAGGAAGATGAAATTGTATTTAGAATTGGAGAACAGAGGATGTTAGTGATTAGTGGAAGATGTCCACCACTTATGGGGGAGAGGGGGAGGAGGGGGGGGGCTTGGTGATCGTCATCGCATCATGTGATGACAAGTTCCAAATGAGGATGTAGGTTCACCTCACTCGAATTTTGAAATTTGCCATTGGCATCCGATTTGCAGATGAAAAAGTCCAAGAAAACACCCTTCACATGACCATTTTGAATGTCAGAACCTTTGAAGTTTTGATAACTGATAAAAACTATATCGCTGCAGGAAAGAAGATGGCTCACCAGTTTTGTGATTCTCGTAATTTTTTACCAAATCCAACAAACCTTATACTATGATCTATATCGACTGCACAAAAAAGGCAACTGGTGTCTACCACAAGAATATCATATGAATATTGAAGTACGTCAAAAGAAGGATAAAGATAATCAAATGACACGACATCAAATAATGCCTCATGTAAAATTAGCAGATGTTAGATTAATAGTTATATCATCATGGTGTCAGATGTCATTATCTCACAAAAATGAGGTCGTAAAAACATGCTCCAGATACGTGTTTGAAGCATGTTTCCAGAATAAATCAACACGGTACCAGTGTGCTCGGTAATTTTTTCTGAGTTTTTTCTTCTCTCGAGACCAATTCCACAAAAAAGGATGGGATAAATCAAAGGAAAATCTTCATTAGAGGCCCAAGTTGAATGGCAACAGAATTTCAACTGGACAAGAATTGCATATTACACGGATATGAGTTCTCTGAAGAAAAAAGTATCCAAACACGTTCCCGAAGCGTGAATCCTTTAACCTAGCAGGTTTAAGCAGCATAATATCACCAAACGGCATGTGAAAAATCACAACAAAGGTCAGAATTCACCCAAGATCACACAATTCTAAAAAAAGCTTGCTATCAATGTCAATAATGGCTAATATTCGTAAAATTTATTATACTTAATTTCAATTTAGATTTTTGACTATTGGATATTTGTCACAAATTTCATATGTAAAAACAAAAACAAAACAGATGTATATTGCGTGCCCAATACCCTATAAACTCCCCATTGACAGCACTAGAAATCAAATTTACTTATTGATTGATTGATTTAATTTAATATTGACATCTACTTCTGTTTTCCGAATCACCCAAAAGTAAACCTAAATGTTGTTTAAATTGGTTTGGTTACAAGGTTGATTTTTTTTTCCTCACCTAGATATTTAACGAAAATTAATCACAACATTTTTGATTTGTGGTGACAGAGATCACCATCTAGCAACACTTTACCACTATAACTTTAAAAGTTGGCTACAAGTTAAGAAGCTGGCTACAAGTTAAGAAGCTAAGACTACGATGAAAGCTCTTTCTCACCCACCACCCCTCCCCCTCTCACCTCAAATCACTAATTTTCTATTCGCAAAATTTGTGGATATTGGAAAGTCAATAGAAACATCCTTCTGTAGTTTAAGCCGATAGAACTGGAAGTTTGTATATCTGGACAAATACTTGGTTCTATTCTAATTAATGCAGGGAATGAAGTATATTAATTAAGGCCCTATATATTTGGAAAATAGAATTTTTTAATTATTATTTTTTAATGAAGACGTATGGATATTTTTTGTTTATTACGATATCGGAGTTTCGTCTTCTCACATAAAAAGAATATTGGGAAATTTCCAACACACGGTCTTGAGGCATGTTTCATTGACCTTTAACATACATATATAGATAAAATGCCTTATCTAAATACATAATATGATACTATCATATCTCTTTTGATACATATGGTGACCTTATGAGTATTAAATTGTTTTCCATGTGGCCCCTGCCATTATATTAGGACACACCGGGCAGATATGTGTCCTAAAATATTCGAACCCCAAACCCATTGAGTCAAGTGACCACCATTATAATTGTGTAACTAGATCATTATCACATAAAATACAGCTTCCATTTTGATGGGAGGTTCGACAATTTTACAGTTCAAAAGAAACTGTCACAAGTAAATCATACATTAAAAAAAAAAGGATTTCCCTGTGAATCTGTTTTAATAAAACGCAAGGAAAATGTATGATGTATTACGCAATAATTATTATTTATTATTGAATATAATTAATATAGCGCACATATCAACCATGCATGGTCCTCAAAGCGCTCCAACTTTTACCCCGGCTCTGCTAGGCAGCCGATTTCTGCGATCACAGCATTCCAGGGATTTCTTCCTACCGGTACCCCATTAAACACCTGGGTGAAGAGTGGCAAATGTCGATCAATATTCTAGGCGGGACTCGAACCGCGAACCCTGTGATCCACAGTCCAACGACTTATCAACTAGACCACAACACTATGCCGGTGTCTCTCTTCTCTTTGTTAACTATCTACATGTACATGTACGTATGATTTACATTTCTTTATTTATGCATATGTCATCAATTTTTGTAATCGATTTAAATTTAATCAGTCTTGATGTACTCCTGTATCTTAGTGCTGACGTGAGCTATCTTGCATTGTCTATGCAATGGTAGCGCGACAGGTGTGATAAAAAAAAATTATATCGGCCTTTTTTATTGGATTATTTCCAACCAATTACGATATAGATAACATATGATCAGATCCAAGGCAGATGATTATATTAAGGAGTCTTCCCAGTCAGTTTAGACAGTTGTCTTTTCTTCGTTGGAAGGAACACTTTGACACTTCGCTAACTTCTTGTGCAGGTGAGATTTTAATATATCATTAGCACTTGTCATTTCTAATCAATCTCATACTATTTTTTTCTTTTTTCTTTTTCAGATTACCAAAACAATTTCGTGTCTTTTTATGTGCATTCTCTTTCAGCTGGAAAAGAGGAAAAGTTATTTTGATTTGGGTCTTTCACAAACATTTCATCATGTATTATATTTTGTTGATTTTGCAATATTTTTAAAATAAAACATTAAAAAATATTTCAATCGTTCTGTATTTATATATAGAAAATGAAATCCTTTTACATCTGTGTACTCGTGAACCCATATACAGCACTGCATCTATGCTGGTATCCTTTAATTCATGCAGAATTCATTTACGATATAAATAAAGAGAAAGATAGAGAGGGAGAGGGTGGGACTCAACACAGAATGATATAACATATATATATATATGATACATTATTATTACATATTTGGAGAATTATCATATCATCAAGCCTGTATAAAGTGAAAATTGACAGGTTCATATCATTTATGTCACGTCTAGCGCCATATCAATTATTTTTCCTGTTTCATTTTATTCCATTTTATTCTTGATAAAATACTACATCTGTACATGGAAAACCTTTGCTGCCACAGGTGAGGTTTTCATAAGAGACTTGTAAAATCCCTCTTGAATCCAGATTTGCCTGATGCAACAAATTTGGTCGCAGCGATAAGGATGGCTGTTAATTCTCTTTTTTTGTAATCAATGTCGTAACCAAATGATATTTTGTTTCAATGAATCCATCTAACATGCTTAAAATCATTGCATTGATCTGGGATTTCAGAAGGAGGCCTTAATCCACTGTTGTTTCACTAATACCCCCTTCACATACACGGATTTTCTTACGAGTCCTTACGGATCGCACAAATCCACGGATCTATCACGGATCTTTACGATTTAGCCACTTTTACGACCGATTTAAGAGTTGTTACGAGTTATTACGAGCTATTTACGGTTTGTTACGGATTATTACGAGTTACTACGATATACTTACGGCAGAATTCCACGATTTGTTACGAGTTGTCACGGATAACTACGGGCAACTTACGTGTTAGTAACGACCTGTTAACGTGTTGTTACGAATAGTTACGAGTTAGTTACGAGTATTTACGAGTCCTTACGATTTTTAACCAAAACATAACAACTGAAAATGAAATGTTCAAATTTGCAGCTTTTATACCTTTTCCCAAAACGGTAAACGATACGTAAGACTACTTAAAGTATACGTATCTATTTGTAAAGTACTCGTAACTACACGTAATGTGCTCGCAATAACTCGTAACAATCCGTAAAGCCATTGTAAGACGACCCGAATGAAATCGTAAACAACACGTAAGCGCTCGTTATAATCCGTAAATAGTCCGTAAGTAATCCGTAAATAATCCGTAAACAAATCGTAAACCAACCGAAACAAATCGTTAAAGAAGTCTTTACGAGTCATTTACGGATTCTTGCGAGCAGTTAACGGATGATAAAGTGTTGATACGAGTGGTTTACGATACCTACGGATTGTTACGACCTATTTACGAGTTATTTACGGACAAATAAATCCGTGGACATTCGTAACAAGATTTTTGACATGTCAAAAAAATTGCCTCTCCTTTCACGGATCCTTACGAGTGTCTGCGAGTTGTTGCGAGTTGTGACGAGCTATTTGCGGATACCAGCGAGTTATTTACGTATGCTTGCGATTGACTACGAGTTGGCGATCCGTAAGGACTCGTAAGGAAAATCCGTGTATGTGAAGGGGGTATTACACAGTTTAATTGGCAAATGAAAACTCTTTTTAACTGCCAGAAAATATTTGTCTCATATTCTCTAAGCTGGCAGATACATAATTCAACCGTTCTCCTTTGTGTAAGAAAAGAAAAACTACCATCGTGGTAATACTTATTTTGATGCGCGCTGTTTAAATATTATTGAACGTGAAGTAATCTAATCATGAGGCTAATCTTGATAATTCAAACTGATAATAAGGGGTCATGATAATGTCAGGCCCTACGTTCTTTCATCATGTTGTCTATGTTGGTTTCCTTAGATCACAATGAAGTCGCTGGTTCTCCTCATCGCTCTTATCGTTGGGGCTTCAGCTCAGCACTACCCCAATTTCAAGGATGGTCGGAACGTGATCGTTCACCTCTTCGAATGGCCGTGGAATGACATCGCCGAGGAATGCGAGAGGTGGGATAATATTAGAAAAATCGTGTTTTTAAATAAAATTTATAGTTGTCGTATTCCGTGAAACATCTGGTAATAACCAGATCAACTGCAACAAAAGAAAATCACAATAAATGTTTTTTTCCTAATAAAAAATATTTAAATATCAATTCTCAATTGATGAGAATACTATTTACCGAGTCCTTTTCAAAGCAGAATATTTTATTCCGCTATTTAGAGTACTATGTCTTTATTTTCAAAATCAACCTATATCAATTTCTTAAAATATATATGTAATCATTATGCATCATACCAATGTAAATGTTACGAAGTTCAAGTTCAAGTTTATTTTGTCTTTCTTCCAACATGAATGTAATACAATTTAACAAATTTATTACAAAGTCAGGTGACAGAGTACCTAAAAAAGAACACTTATAAGGAACAAGTTCATGTAATGCATTTTAGTGAAATAGAAAGACGAGGAGACCTTAAGAAAAGCTTATCTTGTAAAAGTCAGGTCCCTGAAAGCAATATCATTTTTTTTTTTTAAACAGCCTTGTTAAATGATATAGTAAAAAACTTAATACAAGAAAATTAGTGTAGGTCAAGAGCGATCGAGTACTAAAACAAATAACTAAAAAACATGGTTAACCGAATCATAAAAAAGGGTGGGGAGAAGAGACTATGTAGATAAGGAGGCGATACGAGTGATAAAAGCATGGGATATAGAAATGGACAGAGGGGGTGAGAGAGGGAGAGAGAGAGAGAGAGAGAGAGAGAGAAAGGGGCGTTTTTTCACTGAAAGTATGTCCCTCCTCTCTCTCTCCTCTCTGAAACTTTCAGAAAAAAAGAAAAGGAAAAAAACGATTACATTAAAAAAGCTTGCTACAGACGAAAAGGGAAAGAAAGGAGAAAAGGGTAAAGAAAGGAGCAAGTTCGATATACGAATTGGACTTTGAGTTTGAAAGAATTGTGCGACGATTGTAGTCAGTATTCTTTTTCATTCATAAGCTAATTAATGATATTAGTAAATTTAAATTCCAGCATAATCTTTATTTATAGACAACAGAGGATAGTCTCTGTCATACATCATATAAACCCAACCACAAAGGAAAATTATTGTTATTCGATAGATTTTTGGGGCCTTACGGATTCGGAGGGGTGCAGATCTCACCCCCTAATGAACACATCTCTGGTAGTCAGTGGTGGACCCGGTACCAACCTGTCACGTATTACCTGAACAGCAGGAGTGGTTCCGACTCCGAGTTCCGATCCATGGTCAATCGCTGTAACAATGTCAATGTTAACATCTACGCCGACGTCGTCATCAACCATATGGCTGCTTGTAAGTTTGTTTGTTTGTCTGTTTTACCACACTGTTAAGAAACCATGCATATGTATGCTTGTAAGTAAGCGACCACCAGGGGACCGACGGCTCTAACTACGTTAAGTCCTTTCCGCCGGACTTGGTAATGAAGAGTAATGCTTGACCGAAGGGCACTAGCGCATCGACTTGGTTTCGAACCGCGATCCGACTGAGCCATCCGACATTTTCTCCTGCGACAATTGCTACTAGCTTTAATTCGTCCAATATACATGGTTATGGTTGGGGATGGGGTTGTTATTTAAATGTAGGCAGGTTTAGGGTTATGCTTTCTTAGCAGCCAAGGTCGGTATTCAACGCCGATCAGACATCGGATGTTTAGATCGCGATATCTCCGGAACCCTTTGACAAAAAAAATTCTAGTTAAAACATTTTGTAGTAAAAAAATGTTACCGTACATGGTTGTAATTTAATTAAATAAATGTGTGTAGAAAAAAAGAATTCATGGATCGACTATCACATTTACTAATTATTTTTAAAACTTCCGCGAACTTTTGTCACCCCATCATAATTAATTTGTCGCAGAGTCCATTTAGCCTTGTAATAATTAGATAAAACAATACAAAATAAAAAGTAATTTATCATTAAAACAGATTCCATGGAAGCCACAGTTTTTCTGTCCTGTTGCCATTTTTGAAGAAATTAACAAAAGAAAAATGCTTGCATATACACTAATAAATATATATTTATTTTCAGGGAATTACGATTTTCCCGGTGTGCCATTCGGTAGTAACGATTTTAATGTTCCCCTTGGGAACTGTCCCAGTGGCAATGGCGAGATCGGTAATTATGGAAATGTTGAGGAGGTGAGAAACTGCAACTTGGTAGGACTCAATGATCTACAGACTGGCTCAGAATACGTACGAGGTAAGACTGAGGGGTTTTCTAGTCTTATGGATACCAAACTAACAAGTTAACCCCAAAGGCGTTCCTTGTTTGAATTAGCGAAAATATGCAAATTATCGACATGTTTCTATCTAACATGTAAAGAAAAATATTTGCATGTTTCCTTCATTTAGTCAACTTTTCCTTAAACTTCTCAACACAAAGGAAACAGTTGTCACTTTTTTTTACAGCATCTTGAATGAGGATTAAGGCAATTGTCGATAAATCTTCACCAACATTGCAACTCTCTATTTTTCGTTTTTCTCAGGAAAAATTGCTGATTTCCTGAACAGCATGGTTAACGCTGGTGTTGCTGGGTTCCGCATAGATGCAGCAAAGCACATGTGGCCAGGAGATCTGAGCAATATTGTGGGTCGACTCAATGGAAACCCATACATCTTCCAAGAAGTAATCGACCAAGGTGGCGAGCCTATAACGGCTGGTGAATACACTGGGATAGGAGACGTCACTGAATTCAAACACTGTGGCCACATCTCCGACCTCGGCCGCTGCTCAAACAACCTTGCAAACTACCAAAACTTTGGTGAGGGCTGGGGCATGCTGAACTCTGATGCCGCTGTTGTCTTCGTCGATAACCACGATAACCAAAGAAACCACGGAGGCGGTGGAAACATCGTTACTCACACAGACCCCGCCAGTTACAAACGAGCTGTGGCTTTCATGCTTGCCTGGAACTACGGTACGAAGAGGATCATGAGCAGCTTCAGCTTCGATGGCGATACCGATAGGGGTCCACCAGGAAACGGTCCTATAATCAACGGTCAAGGTACTTGTGATGGTGGCTGGGTGTGTGAACATCGCTGGCGTCAAATTCGTAACATGGTTGGCTTCAGCAAGCAGGCAGGCGGACACGGTGTCGAAAACTGGTGGTCCAATGGCAACAACCAGATCTCCTTCTCCAGGGGTAACCAAGCCTTCTTCGCAATGACATGCGAAGGCTCAGTGTCAAGGGACTTCACTACCGGACTGCCCGATGGAAACTATTGTGACGTCATCAGCGGAGATCCCACGGACAGTGGCTGCACAGGAATGTACGTTACGGTGAGTGGCGGAAATGCTCATATCACGGTACCTTCTGGAGAGGACTCCATGGTAGCCATTCATGTAGGCGCTAAGTCAGGTGGTGGTAACGGTGGTAACCCAACCTTAACTCCTCCAGAAGACAACGTATCCTCTCCGCCAGGTACTTCCCGCACCGTTATCTTCATCCGTAAGGAAACTTCCTCTGGTCAAGATATGTTTATCCAAGGTGGAATAGGTCACGAAAGACGTCAAGGCTGCACCAGCAACGCCGACAGCAGTGCCTGCGCTATCCCTATCACCCACAGAACCGGCGGGTCCGATCAGACCCTTAATGGCCTAAGGAGTGGCGACGACTATCTTGACTGGTATGGTTCTGAGGGCGACCAGAGTGATGAGGCCCCGGGATCACCTTTAGTCTGGACAACCAATAATGCTAATCATGGCAGTACGGTCGACCAGCAAGGCTACGGTTATTTTCCCCTCAACCAGTGGGGTGACCATTACTGGATGCTCGACGTCGACATGGACTGCAGTAAAACGGAGGACGGTTGGTTCGAGCTCAAGGGTTACGTGAAAGGAGGCCAGGGTTGGGAAACCGATCGTGACCAGGGATCTTGCAGTGGATCTGCAGGAGGCTCGAAACCCTATAGCTCGTCTAACCACTTCGGTCGCTGTGGATTCATCAACAAGTTTGACTTCGAAAGCAACAGCTGTGAAATGAATTACTTTTAAATAGCAAGGGCAAGATGAATGCAGGCCTTCTCTTCAGGCCTAACTCCTTCTTAAACCAAGCATCACAATACGGTTTTTAATCAAAATCTTAAAGACACCGATCTTGAGAAACGAAACTGAAAAATTCATAATGGTTCTGATATCCTCACTTTGAAAAACAAAGAAACCCAAAGAAAAGTCCATTCCATCAGGAAAAGTGTTGTCCATCATGGTGATGAATACTAAAAGTAATGATATAATATTGGATCTCTACGAAATACATTATTATCCTCATGACAAATACATGTAAGCAAGGAAAGTGCATGCCCTTGCAATAAAGACAAATGTTTGAAATCAAAATAGTATGTCATTTTCACTGTCTCATTATTTTTGTTTTCTTTGTTACATTATACTTAATTTGTCCCACCTTAACCCCCCCCCCCCCCCATCATATTCATGTTTTTTTCTGCTACCAAATTCTAATCCTGCTCTCCAGAGTCTATATTCCTCTTGTGAAGGGCAGTGAATGAAAAAAAATAGTGATGAGGATGATGATAGTATTTGGGGGAGTAAAGATTGGGAAGATAATTATAATGAAAAAGATGGCGAGGAAGGGCCGGATGAGGGATCAAGTTGAGGATGGGGATGAGGAGAATGAAGGTGTAGATGATATTCGTATAGCGGAGATGTACAGGCGGAGGGTCATGTTAACGATGAGAATGATAATGTATTAGTATATCAGTAAGTGCATGAAGATTAGGAAGATGAGGTGGAGGAGGGTCGTGTTTACGACTCCGGTGAGGATGATGGTGAATATTAGTATTGAGGAGTACGAAGATTGGGAAGATGAGGAGAAGGAGGATCAAGTAGAGGATGAGAACGATGATGAGGATGCATGATAACACATTGAAGATAATGATAGTTAGGAGGAGGATGACGAAGATGGGGGGGGGGTCATGTTGAGGTTGAGGTTGAGGATGAGAATGATGGTAAGAATGTATAATATTGAGGGGAGTGAAGATTGAGGAGATAAGGAGGAGGGGGGGGGGTCTTGTTTACGATGAGAATCCGGATGGGGGTCAGGATATTACTATATAGTATGAATATTGAGAACATCTTTTTAGGAGGAGGAGGGGAGGAGGATAAGAGAATGATTAGGATGCTTTAGATAACGATGTTTTATGTCTATCATGGCAATTGTTATCATACTTATTTGAGAACTTGAAAGGTGACATTTTGTCATCTGTGATGGTATTTGCAAGTCCTGTCGTTTAATATTATGATAACTGTTATAATATAATGATAATAAATATTATGAATTATTATTAGGTACAACTACCCTCTGGGCAATCACCCCCTGCCAATTATCAGCGGGACAATTACCCCCCCCCCCCCCCCCCCCCTCAGTACAAAGACGTACCCCGTTTCTCTCAGGCTCTTTCTCGATCTCTGTCCCTCATCTACATCTAAGGTGGTACTGGACAGGACCAATTGGTATATACGTCCAGATTTCCGTGGCATCGCAAACTGACAACAAACATCACAACTGATGCAAAGTTCAAAAATCAAAAATAATAAGGTGCTCATTCCTTTTCCCGATTTCTTCTTCTATTTTCATGTATATATTTTCTCTTTCTTTATAATTGTCTCATTTTGTCCACTTAGGTCGCCATGCAAATTAAGGGGGCGGGGTCGCTTGGGCCTTCACACCCTCCGGCTCCACTGCCCCTGGATCTGCCACCGCTGAAACGTATTCCCGCAACCCCCACGGCCACCGTACCCCACCTCCAATAAAATTTATTATAGTAGAGTCTATTTGACCTTTCGACATGTCTAATCCTCGAATTCCTCATTAATCCACCACGGCCACGTAAGCACTGTTTATACGATGGAGAGTGAGTAATGTATTTGCGACGTGGCAATTGATACTCAAAATTATCAAATGCTTGCTAGTTGCTATTTAGGCTAGGTGCATGTTCTTCGCAGAAACTTTGGCAGGTAAGCAGTAGATTTTCTTTGACTACGGTCCCAGGTACTTTATTCCATGTTTCTGAATATAACTGTATCTGTTTTCGTAGTCTATGTATTGTACGTATACACACACATAGATCTAGAAAGTCTAGGTGCATTACTATCCTGGCTGTGTATTAAAAGCTGTGCTATTGATTTTCAACATTTCAAACACCACTGTACAAAACTTAACTGATTTCACTAAAAATAGATACTTTAGTGACGATTGATGACACCTAAATAGCAGTAAAATACAATTTTTTTCAACTTTCCGATGTTAAAAAGAATAATTTAAAAATTCAAATTGTGAGTCCACTGTCAAACTTGCCGATCAGCAGCATCGGCATAATTGTGTGGATGTGTGTGTTATAAGTGTATTGACTATTCTTGTATTCAAATGCTGCCTATTAATATGTAATGTAGTGCTAAAGGTCAATGACTCTCTATGCTTTGCTGGAGTGCATGGTATTGTATTGCTTGTCTCGATTACATTTTGAGGAGCTTGTATAGGGCTGGGTGATAATTTCTGATATTGATATTGATTTCTTCGTCCACAATGTGGAAATATGCTTCCCACCAGCATTTAATACAATAAATTGAATAATACAAGAAACAGAGTACAATAATATGAAACATGCAAAACAACTAAGCAAACAATTTCAAAACAGAAAAAACCTCGTCATTTCACAGAAGTAATTTTACGCCATCCAAAATTCTTAAACATCCTTTCTGATTAGATGATTAAAAATATCTCTCCACTGCTTTTATCGGGCTATTCAATATAATCATCGTTGATGTATTAAGCTTTATGAGGACAGTTTATAAATTCAAATAATTATGGTCATTATTGCTATTATTATTATTATCAACGCCATCATTGTTCGTAAAAGTGGGTAGATAAATGCAGTTATATCATTGGGGTCGTATTAAAATCAAATTAAAATCATATATACATGTATGTATACTAACAATAGTGGGTAACTGAAATGCTATCATTAATTACTGTATCTCTTTACGAAGTGGTTGAACATGTGAATAGAGTTTGGTACGAAGGAATGGCAGAAGCGTGCTCGGTTTGTGCGTGGGACGTTTAGTCGAATTCGGTTGAAAGAATACTGGGTGTTGAGAGGGTGACTTTGATCTTTCATGATTTTGTTTGTTTTGGACATGACTCTCTGTTCGAACAAACAGTTTATATCAGTCAAATCATGCCCTATCACCCTCTGTGCCGCTCGTCGCACCCGGTCTAAGCGAGTCCGGTTTTTCTCGGTCCCATTTCCGTAATAACAAATCACATTGTATGTTAGTAATACTTAGTATGCTTTGTATTAATGACTGTTAAAACAAAACCAGAATTGTTCTGTCAACATGAATGTTTTTCATCATTCTCAGAAAGTAGAGTCTTTGGTTTCCCTTCTTACATGTAGTAAGATTTTTTTTTTTTAATGATTATTGCTTGTTGTAACTTCTTCAAATTACTGTTTGAAATTGCCTGTTCAGATTTAATCAATCTGTCCGAACACCCAACGTGAGGGTGTACTGTTCATTGAGATTCAAACTTACATTCTTCTTAATCCATCAGTACATCATTGCATTTATTCTAACCATAATTCATTCATTTCCCATACAGGTCATTTGTGTCACCTCTATAAATAAACTGAACCAAGAGCTCCTCACATCTCACATTCAAGATGAATTACTCGGCCTATATCCCGGACTACACCCTCTTTGTAGAGTATGCCAACACGTACGCGCAGCTACCCCTGTTCCCCTTCTTTGATGTGGCCCATTACATCATGATGATTCTAGCCCTCAGGAACGATGCAGGAGATGGTAAGAAATACAGAGGGATTAGTTTTTTTAGACAAAAAGGTATTTTGCAGCAGTAAATGTTACTTTAGAACTTCATGACGTTTAGGCCCGACCCTTCGCCCCCCCCCCCCCCCCCCTTTCTGGTTTGGAGGGACCGCATTCGTGTTCCCAAAATCTCTGGTAAAGGGGTACTTTTCACGCAAAAAAGTATGGCCCGTAATACAATTTTTTTTGGCTTGTATTGACTTTACACACCAGAGATAGGGAAGTGCTTTCAAAGGGAGGGAACATGCATACATATACCCTAAATAACACTGAGTGGGGAGAGGGGGGGGGGGGGCGGTTGTTTAGGATAATGAAAAGGTCCATTCCTTAATAATATTTAATCTCAAGATTATTAGAGAGAATACAACCAGAAACCATTTTACATTTCCGTTCTAGATGATGGGAGATTTAAGAATCACAACATGTAACACGTATTTCTGTCTGTTTCTGTATATTCTCTCTCTAAGCCCCCCCCCCCCCCCCCCCCCCCCCATTTCCATTCTTTCACTTTCACTCTCCTGCCCTCTCTCTGTCATTCAACTATCCCCTATCTTTTTTTTGTCTTCATGTTAAAAAACAAAATTGTTGTAGAAATTTACTTTGCACACCTGACCCAAAATTATGTGTGTAATAGATGCAAAAATCCATTTGCCTTTTTAACTAAGTATGATAAACATTCCACTGTGGAAAGGCATCTGTGTTTCTTTTCACTTGCTATCTCTCCGCTTTGTTCATGCACGTATTCACCATTCATCATTCCATTTTCATGCAGGGTTTGTGTCACTGGCCGAGAACAACCCCCTCGCTTGCTGGCTTTGTAGCATGCTATCCTGTTTTGCTGGATACATACTTAGCAATGCCCTTCTAGGACAGTCCCTCTTGGCTCCTTTTGCATACCATTTGAAGATTGGCATTGCAACTATAGTGTGGTAAGAAAGTTGTCATCTTCTTAGTTTATCAAATTGTATGTACAGTGAAACCTGTCTATAAAGACCACCCAAGGGAGACAGGAAAAGTGGTCTGTATATAGGTAGGGGGTCTTTATGTACTGGGGTGTTTCACAAAGATCCAAGTTGAACTTAAAAATTATGGAGAGCCATTTGTAGCCTTAAAATAAAATATATTCAAAAGTGAAAATTCAAGTATTTAGACTTTTTATAAATTCCACATCAAGAACATGAAATTTCCTTGATAAAAGAAAATATGAATGATTTGAATCAACATTTTATGCCTTTTAAAATAACTTTTACAAAATATTTTCATAGACGCTAATGGCTTTCCATAATTGTTAAGTCGAACTTAGAGATAAGTTCAACTTAGGATCTTTGTGAAACACTCCCCAGGTTCCTTTAGTACATGTTTCAATGAAAAACCATTTTCGAGGGAAACTAAATTATGTGTTCTCTGTAGACAGGTGGTCTATCAATACAGTCGGTCGCTAAAGTAGGTTTGACTGTACATATAGATACTGATTTGTTTTGGGTAACTGCAACCACTTCACAAACACATATTTCTTGATGTCTCTATCGTAATTAAAGGTATTATCTAATATTTAGAGAGCAAAATGAAGGTGGTCAAGTGTTAAAATTACTCGAATTTAAAAAAAAAATTTTAAGCAATCGGGGTGAAAATTGCCATAGTAAACTTATGCAGGCATATGAATGAAAAGAGACACCATCACATAGAAATTCCATTTATTATAGAAAATTATTTTGACTGATGTTTGTTTTCCTGACTTTCCTGACCCTTTTATAGATTTTCTCATAGCCCAAAATATTAAAATAAAGTGATTAATTTATGCATAAATATGTATAAAACTAGATTGAAAGTTTTGGGCAATAGTTATCATTAAGTATGTGAAAGTAATGATAAAGAAACCTATTTGATTTGATTTGTTTGTCTCCAGGTACATGATATTTTACTCACCTGCCGATATATTCTACAAGCTAGTGACAAGCTTCCCTGGAAAGCTTGTGATAGGACCCATGAAGGAGGCAGTCAGAGCACGTAAGGTTGGACTAGGAGTGCTTCAGGCTGCTCAGGTCTATCCTCAAGGATTTATCATCATGGTCATCATCGGAACCGTCAGAGGTACACTCACTTCTCATCCAGTTTTCAGGCTATTATACAAATAATACACAGCAGTGAGGGCATTAGTAACAATTACCCACACAAGGTACCTTTGGAACAGTCTAACATGCCTAAGACGATAGCCGAGGGTGTTTGGACTGTTTTGAAGGTACTGAGTGTGGGTAATTTTGAGGATGCCTGAACAAAAAGATGTGTATTATTTGTTTTATAAGATTATCTTTTAATTGTTTTATAAAATGATGTTTCATAACATGATTTTACTAATGACCGGTCATTAGCATTTGATGATGACCGTTCATTATCAAAACTACGTGTTAGGCAAAATAAATGCCTGGTCACGTGTACACTCTCAACCAACCATTTGATTAGGATCCACGTCATCATCTTATAATCCTTATTATACAATGGATTCTAGAGTGTTAGCTATCTAATTGACTCAATGACAGTGCTTCATTCATTCCCTATGACGCCAACCGTACACAAACGCTCCAATCAAAATTTGATAACCCACAGCTAAAGGTGATAATGCATGGCTTATTTGGATGTAATAAAGATGAGTTTATATCAAATATGTACTTGAAAATCTTAATGATAAATAGAGTCCACTTTCTTTCTCTGCTGAGTGTATAAAGTTTAGTGTTACTGAACAATATGATTTTTCTTGCATAGCCCAAAACTGTCTTGTCTTTCTTGAGTAAATCAAATATCAATTCTCCCTAAAAATTATTTTTCTTGTGCCTATTTCTTGTATTAATGAAAATAAAATGGATTTAATACAGGATTTAAAGGTCACATTTAAAGTGGAAGTTGAGTTCTAGTCATGCGATTGCATTGTGCAAGAAACGTTGTGGAATCGATCAGAAAAGGTTGATCATCTAGCATATAAGTATTGGTGTGTACTGCAAGGTTCGGGAATCATTAAAATGATAAGAAATTTGGCCCAGTCTTGGTAAAGTTACAATCACTATACACAGGAAGATGTGTATGGGACTTCGCGATATCTATCCAGGCTAGATAGATGTGATAATTTACCAAATATATCAATTAGCAGGCGTTTTCCAGCAAAATTTGTATCATCACGTATTAGTCAAAACATATTCTTTCACATGATCTGTAATAAGAGCTTCCATTTCATTTTTCGAGAGGGGGGCATTTCAAAAACTGGTCTATACCTTTAAAATCATCATAGATTCAGGTTTCTAACATATCTGACTTTTTCATCTGTCTTGACAGGATCTGGAAGCGCCTTCATGAGGTTCTTTGAAAGAGTTCTGAGAGGAGCCTGGAAACCAACACAGAATGAATTACTCAACCCATCATTGTAAGTAGTATGGCATTCAAAGATTTACATGTAGGGATTGTTGTTTCATGTCCATTACACTCACAGGCATGGCAGAGACACAAAACAAAACAAAGAATTAATTGTTTGAATCCTTGTTACCGGTTCATGCTTATGTCATTCATGATTAGACGACACGAGAGGGAGAGAGAGAGAGTGAGCACAAGCTCATGTATATCGTATCTCGACACCTACCCTCTGGACATTCACCCCCCGAATAACCACCCCCCGTCAACTACCCCTTAGGGCAATTACCCTCCAGAGAACTACCCCCAGTAAACTACCCCCTAGGACAACTACCCCCCCCCCCCCCGGATAATTATCCTAGGGGGTAGTTGTCCTAGGGGGTAGTTGTCTGGGGGGTAGTTGACTGGGGGTTAGTTGTCCAGGGGGTAGGTGTCCTAGAACCCATGTATACATACACTGTATAAACGACTGTGGAAGCTAGATGGCATAATCTATGTAAGCATTTACATGTAGGGGATAAACTAAGAAGTACTGATTGATAAATGGCATATCAAATAACTCAAACCATCACTGTATGTACATATCATGTAGACTGTTATTTCTCTCATGAAGAGATTGATTGATATATGCTTGGGTAGGAAGATACATGTAGATGGATGGCATTGAAAATTACTCAAATCATTACTGAATGTAAATACCATGTAGAATCTCATTTCTGTACATGTAGAGAGTGATTGATAATACGTGGTTAGGGAGATAGAGATAGATGGATGATACTCAAACCGAATGTAAATACCATGTAGAATCTTAATTTTCTACATGTAGAGCGTGATAGAGATAGATGGATTGCATACTAAATTTACAAACCTGGAAGTTATTTAAGAATCCTATTGCTTTACCTTCTTTCTCTCTTTTAAAAGGCTTGTTCAGATACGAAGATTGTTTACCTGTAAATGAACAGCAACAAAGGTCTTAGCTCTATGTTTTAAAATACAGAAATGGGAAGTGTATTACACTTTATGCTATCATTAAATAAAATGCAGTCGGTTACCACCTCATATCTGAACGAGGCATTACCATCTGGCCATCTCTTGATCCATCTCGGTGTCTTTTCTCCTTGTAGCATGACCCAGGCCACCATCCTGTGCAGCATCCTGCTCACCATGGAAACCCTGGACTACATCCCTATAGATGCACCGGAGCTGATGCTGATGCTCACCACTCTCCTGGTAGGCTACAAGATGGCGTCTGTCATGTTCAAGGTCGGCGACCCGTTGGCGTCCATAGAGAACGCCTGCAGACCCCTACTCTTTGGAAAGTGGATCGGAAAGGACGCCCCCATTGACAAAAAGGGCGATTCTAAGAAGGATGGTAAACCGAAGAAGGAATGAAATCATTTTTTAATGATGGGAGGAAATCCTCTTGTTGTTTGGAGTAGTCTGCTTCCTTCAACGTTGAAGATGCAGAACTTTATGAGGTAGATGAGCTTTTGACGTACCATACAGTATTGCAGTGCAGCGTCAAACTTGGTTATCATCATTATTATACTGTTACTTGTGAGGTGAAGGGTAGATAAGTAGAAGAATAGATCCAGGAATGAATGCATTTAGTAGAACACAAGATTGCAGTGTCACTCTGGATGATATAATTATAAATTGGAGGTGGTTATTTTACCTGACTGCTAAAAAAGCATAAATGCTTGTAAGTAAGCAACCAGACGGCCAACGGCTTTAGGTCCTCTCCGAGGGACCTGGTAATGAGGATTAATGCCTTACCAAAGGGCACTAGCGCATCGACTTGGTTTCAAACCCGGGTCACCGGATTACGAGACCACTGCTCTACCAACTGAGCTATCGCGCCTTATCCACTTTTGAATATGACACGAGACGAAGGATTCAAGAAGTTACGAGATATAAAAAACAGAGACCTCAGTCGGTACTGAAATACTGCAGTCTCTACACCTTTCCCTAAACACCCAAGTAAACATATTTCAGAGAGAAATATATTTATTATGTTCCGATTGAGTTTAGGGTTGCAGTGTTGCAAGATAAGACTATGGTACCCATCGAGTAAAGATGAACTATAGTTGACTACAATATTAAAGTACAGGATCTTAATCTGCTCTGTTACCAAGTATTCACAATAGAGAGGATTGTTAAAATAAAAAGCTTGTTTTCATACATATACATTTGCAGTGCATTTGTTGATCCTACTCAAACGTATAACAAAAATAGGGGGTTGTCAGTTATTATATTTATTCCATTTGAGAGTGAAATGGAGTACAGTAGTATGTCACCCCAATGCATCAATATAATGTATTTATATCAATGGTACTATATTATTATATTGGATACATTAAATGGTTTTATTGTGCTCATGTCCACGATGAGAGAGCTGAAGGTTCAAGTCTGTATAGTTTGGTTTTATGCCCAAAACACATTCAAGATGTGCAAAAATGCACATTGATAAAGAAAAGGAAACTAACAGAAAGCAAAGCTTGTGTATGGTGTAACTCCCTCTACCTAAACGTATATATATTCCAATCTTAGGCCCGCTCTGAACTACGGTAGGCTACCGATTTCAAAGTTCAAAGCATTCAAGGAATTCCTTTCTACTGGAATCCATTTAACTCCTTGATGGAGAGTAGCATATATAGATTAATGTCTTGCCAATGGACAGTACGTAGTGCCATCCTGGGGCTTGACCCCACAACCTTCCCATCTCCAGACAGGTGTGTAAACCACTTCACTACGTCACCTCATGATCAGTTAGAGCTGTCAGTGTCAGGTATTACTGGTTTTCAGGATTTCATCCTGAAATATGAGGACAAAGCTGATTATTATCATTATTATTTATTTGACCAATCAGATAATTATACAATGTGTATAACAATCAGATAATACATAGAGATTTCATAATACATGCAAACATCTTTAGGAAAGTGGAGAGGAGAGAGAGATAAGGATACAATCTGCTAGTCAGGGGTGACAAAAGCCATTGAAATTGATATTACTTTAAAGCATGTCACCCCCCCCCCCCCCCCCCGATGGCTTTATCCAATTGCTGATCATGAAATATAGGGTTTCTGGGCTGTTCTGTTGTATGTATTTGAGAAATACTACTGCCCTCCACAACAAGATAATTTTAGGCACAGAGCTGTAAAGAAGGCTACAGAGCTGATAAAGCATGGTGCTATAATACAATTTACCCCATAAGTAAATGGGATTTTCGTGCAAATTAGAATGGGAGACAATTTCTATGGAATGAGAAGCCTTTGTGTTTTACTTCATGTATCTCAGAAATACTAGTGAAACTGGTTTTCAACCTCTAGAATTACTGAAAGGTTACAGTGAAAATGGACCGTGCTGTAAAGGAAATCTAGGTGGTACATGTATGATAAAATTCCCCTAATTTTTCTAAAGTTCATGGGAATTTGTCCACATTTGGATATAAGACGATTTTATGGAATGTGGTGCCTTTTGGTTCTATTTCCATTTATATTAGAGATCCTGATGATTCACTGAAAAAAGGGCCCAAAATAACTTGAATGTTCCAGTGAAAGTTGATATTGCTTGTTTCATTTTAAAAATCCCCCTGTATGCTTAAGGAAATGGGATAATTGTGAAAAGTTTAATGTGAAGTGATTTTAAGGGATGACAGGATAATTATTGGATCATCCTTATTGTTTAAGAAGTAGAGCTGTCGTCATGTAACATGCAGCTGAATGCCATTTTTGTTCAGGTCAACCTGCAACTCTTGTCTCAGGTGGTGTTTCCTAAAATATCGCCATTTTGTTATTCTTGTACTTGTGATCAGAAATATACAAATAATTCATGTTTACATGTGTATCAGTGAATATGTCACTATGAATATGACGGACAAAGAAAGCGGACAAAATATACAGTTCCTCAGGTAGACAAAGGAACATCCCTTCACTGCTATTATGTAAAATTGTGTAGGACAGGTGTCACATGCATATTCACCTGTTCTACACATTTTTACATAATAGCAGTGAAGGGATGTTCCTCTGTCTACTTGAGGAACTGTATATTTTGTCCGCTTTCTTTGTCCGTCATGTTCATAGTGTGTACTGCTTACATCTTAAGTCACAATAGGAAAGTGAACAAGTCTGTTATCCGTTTTATTGTGATTTAAACCGTGTGCAGTACATATCCCTTATGTCCTAGCTGCAAAATGTGAATTCTTTCATAAGACGGGACTATAATATGAGTTTAAAGTCAAGAAAGATTTTTAAAAAAACCTGATAAAAATGCCAAGAGTCACACATTTATGGAGGCTGCCATTTGCTTTTCGGGTGACGTTACAAAGCACAGCCAAACTGTATAACATGATCAAGAGTTCTGCATTGAGCTTGCCTTTTGCTGCACACAAATTGCAACATGTGGGCGCGATGGAAAAATTACAGCATAATCATGCAACTTGAACCTGTCTTGTAAACGTTATCAAAATGAAGACTCATGATATATAACTTTTTTTTGCATTGGAAAATTTGCCTATAGATTCTTGCCCCATTGAAGGACTTGTCATTAGTTGGATTACCCTAGACACAGTGCAATATTGTCATTCTCATTTGCTTTAGTATTTCACAAAGTAAACTTATAGAATATTTTTGAAAATCAAAGACAAGCCATGTTAGATGTAAGTTGTATTTGATTGAAAGTGATATCATTGTGTAATTTCCAAAACCAACTCGAACAACTGCCATGAGAGTACTATACATATTTAAAACATATTTAATAAAGCATCTCAAGCATAAATTATGTTATGGCCGATTGATCAGCCAAAATATTTGTTCTTCGAGCGACATTGTCAAAAAATGTAAGTTTTGTATTTTCTGTATTAAATGATAATGAAGATATCTGATTCTTTCCTTCTTTTTTTGACAGAATAATCATGTATTTTGACTTGTTGTGAACCCGGTGATTATTTTTGAAATATCACATTCATAGCTGTATTCCTTAAAGGGCAATCCAACTTGAGCCCCTATCAGGGTACAGGGGAGCTAGAATTATAACATGAAGAGAAGGAAACAGTTGCTTGTGGTGAAATTGGTGTCAGCGTGTAGAATGACACATGGCACCACTCTCTTTCTTTGTTTCTCCTCATTAAGGCTTCTGGAACTCTTCCATTCTCCAAAGGGGAGTGGTTGTATTTCAGCCATTTACACTGTTTTCATCTATTTACACTGTTTTCATCTATTACAAGTAACTGATTTAGGGTTTATAAGTTCAATCATAATCATGTGTTTTGCTGAATTGGATATAACATGTTTGAATGTTTCTTTTGTACTTTTATATGTGTAGTATATATTGTTTGATTAAAATTTGAACAATGATTTAACAATGTAAGTTGACATTTGTACTGATTGTGTTCTTGGTGTTTAAAGAAAATCTGTTCGAAAATTGTTATATTCAGTTTTAAATACTCCTTATACATAATGGCAATAGTAGTTTGTTGCTTCAAAATGACCCAATTGTTAGAATAACTTTTCAAATGGAAACAGTAATGTGCATGTATTGTCGTCACTCAATTAATGTTATATAAAGCAATACAGACTATTAAGAACACGACCATAGAATTATCTGAGCACATTGTACAACTATTTGATTCCATATTTGATTTAATATCACATCCAAATCTATGTTGACAACAAAGTATAAAATAGTAGACTCCTTTATAATTCAATTCAATTCATTTTATTTGCACATTTGATCAAAATCACAATAAAAACATTTACAATACAAAGCCAATTCCAACAAATGACACAACAGAAAGTATCAAAATACTGGGAGACAAACAAAGGCCTATCGAAGGCTTGTCCCTAAACTATATGAATAATTAAATATAAATTAAGTGGTACAACAAGAAGCAAAGATCGCTTGTCAAGTGTGCCTGATAAAATTAATCCCAAGCAATTAGAATGGTTTTATATTTGTTCCTTCATTCATTCCATCTCTTTTCGAACCCCACGGAGTCCATGTGAAATAAGCAAGCATTTGCTCTCGAGGCCAAAATGGGGTGAAAATGTCCTCATTAGGCAGATTTCGACACCCCTTGTACCAAGTTGAGTCGCCCAGTCTATGCAATTCAGGGGCTGTTCCATTGTATAAATGGGGTATAATTCGACAAAGGTGAGTGATCTGGATAGGAAATGTACTAACTACTTCGTAATCTCGAATCCATTCTAGGTATTTCATATAAGACTCATGATCGGTATCAAGTCTTTTAAGATGTCCCGCCAATTCTTTCAGTGATGAAAAGTCTGAGAGGTGGATAAAGGAGTTTGGAGGTCCTATTTTCTCAAAGTCCGATTTTGGCGCGCCGTAGACGACGGGAACGATACCCTGGCTTATCGTCTGATCCCAGAACTTTTCTGTGATGTACTCGTGGCACTCCGAGTTCGCAAGAGTCATGTAGAATTTATATTGTTGCAACATGAGCTTACACAATTCGGAACGTTGCGGTAAACAGGATAGCTTACCGCACCTTCCGTAGGTGTCAAGCGGTAACCGGCGACTGAGTTGCTCCACAATCGGTATACGAGGCCAGAAGATCTGGGCGCAGTTGCTTGCCATCCAAGCAATGAGTTTCGTCTTGTTTCGTCCGTACCTTTCATTAAATTCATAATCTGTGAGAGGCTTTAGTCTTTTCTGGTAATACCCAAAAGGAATATGAATATCAGAATCACTACGATAGGTTATTATTTTGTGATACTTTAAATCGGCAACGCGAACATCTCGGTTCCAATGGACGACACGAAGGGGTGTTTCAGTGCTATAATAAAACCAAGTTTGCGTAGGCTCGGGGTCCTTGGAAATCATATCATGGAGTCTTCCTTCAAAGGCCTTTGGAAGTGCGCCAAATATGACAGCGTCCTTTCCCTTTAAATGAGTTAAATTGGTCCCAATCGAGAAACGGAGGGTACAATTGTAGAGAGGGCAGAAGACATCTGCGGTGTGTTTAAAAACCTGACCCCTCGTGAACAGATTGTGCCATGATGACAGTTCTGGCCAGGTCGCCATATCGGTCAGGTTGCCGAAAATGTGCACTCTCTTCACACAGTTTGTCGGCACGTCAGGGAAAGGTTCAAAGGTTAACTCAGTGACATGATGACGCACATTGACATAGTTGCTACCATCCGGAATCTGTGAGGTGTTCTGTAAGGACTTTGTCTGGAGAATGGCATTGAGGATGAAAACACCAATGATGAAGATAACCATGCCAACAATCTGCTGCCTGGCGTTTACCTACAATGATAAATTATGAGATACATAATGGAATTTGGTCTAATGTAAAATACACGTATTACTGCTAGGAAAATAGGAGATGCTTAGAAATATATTGGCCCGAATTCACAAAGGAGGATTGTCGACAAACCTTGGTTTTCGTACGTCATATGACGCGTTTTACGCGTTTTTTACAAACCTGGTTTGTAAAGAACAAAAGGAGGTTTGAGCTCAAACCTTGCTTTGTGAATTCGGGCCATTATGTTTCATACCATCTAAACTAATAAATCTCTAAATCGAAATTGTGCAAGTAGGCCAACAATGAATGTACGCCCAATGATGGTCTTTCTGGATACCTTGTGGGAAATTAGCCCTTTTCTATACAAGTTATCCAATAAAGAATACTACTACACTGTATTACTATTTTACTATATACTACTGCTACTACTATTACAAGACCGCATTTAAACAAAATAGAGTGACACTTTTGGTACACCATTGCCAAATGGGAATATCATTTTTTTTTAAATACTTTATCTGAACATTCTGAATACACTTCTTTTTCACCAAAAGAGTTGCTGCTTTTTCACAATAGAAGAAATGGAGAAAAAAACTTGTGAATATTACATGTACTATATTCTACTAAATGTGACGTATTGAAGATTCACTGATTATCATCTTATACACAATTCAAGTTGTTACTGTCATATTATTAATCTTAATGTTCTTGACCCAAATTATATTAAACTATCACTGTTTCCATGTTGATAACAATTAAGAAACGAAATGATTACATTTAACATTTCATTATGCTATCAGAGCCAAGGGCTTGAGATGATGCCCAAAGCGTTCTGTGAGTTATCCAATAATAGTGTTTAGCATAAGATATTTTAATCGTGCGTAGTATCTACGCAAAATAAGTAAGTTCTACGCAGAAAAACTTAACATTGCAATGTCTTACCATTCTTCGCCTGGTCATAAATATTGTCCATTTCTGTACAGATCTTCTCATTCTACCGGCAATATATTAAGTAACTTCAATGTTTGAAAGATGAGACGATGGATACTTGATTCAATGTGGACTTCATGTTCTCCAAAATGGTATTGTGTGTGTATAGTCCAGTGTAGGATTGAAACGAACTCTGAGATGGGTGAACAATTATTGATTTACCTTTCCTTTTTGTAACGTATAAATACTAATCAATACCGTGACTAGTCTTACTAAGATAAACTGTTTGAGCACTTCGGAAATGAACGACAAACGAGATTTTCATTCGAATGAGCATAATGACCATGGGATTAATTGTTTTAAATATTTATAAGCATGGTAATATCAATATTGACCACCACACGTCTTATCGGGAAAAAAGAGATATGGCTTCGCAGTGAAGAGCTAATACCCAGTGATGGTGTTTTTGGACTTAACATAATATCATGCTTAATGTTGTTTTTTTGTATTGCGGTTCAATAAATGGACATGACTTCGGGATGGAATAAATAAAAGGAAGTTTCCTTGTTCGAATCCATGAATAATTGAATAAATTTGAATACGGTATTGGGGAATTTGGGTTCTTGTGGGCATTTTGTTACATCGTTTGTTGCACAACGTCCATTCTCCGCACTGACTATTACACAGGTCTACACGTTTAGTTCCGGAGACTGGTTATCGATTTTTATGTTTTCTTCGTCTTGGGGGATAATGATCACTTCGGTATGTACGAAAATACTCCAGTCTTCGACGAGGTCACGTGACCATGATCGACACGAAAATAATTTAAGGCTATATGTTTCGAATGGCTGATGATGAGCTGTTAGTCAACATACATCAGAGCCCTGTTTCATAAAGCTTATCAATATGCTAAATTTCTATGACAGATTTTCTCTCAGCCAAGCAAATGTTATGATTTCAGTAGCTTATAGCAACTATTGTAACTATATCAAGTTCTATGAAACAGGGCCGTGTAGCCTACTCGGCTGTCGGTATTTCAAAGTCAAACTCGGTATATCAAAGTCATGAATTGAGGGAAGAGGCATGTGGGAAGGATATTCATAATAGAGAGAGTCTGTCAATCCACCAACCTGTTTTGGCAATCTATATTAAAGATGTTATCCCTTTTACTTTTACAAACACATTACAATTCCTTTATATCTAACGACTCTCTTTAATTCGATTGAAGTCTATTTATGATTTCACGTTCAAATTATTTCTGCTGAGATCCCCCCCCCCCGTGAAGGTATCTGTTTCGATACTACTCACCCACGCACCACGCACACACACGCACTTTCCACTGACACTCCAAAGCTTTACGACAAAATGACCATCCCACATATACATGGGGTGAAAATCAAGGATAGCAAATTGATGAAAATCATGTAATGATTAATATGGAGATTTTCTTTTGTTTTTGGTATTCGTATGAGTGTTGAATGTAGTGATTTATCAAAGTAATATTGTTTTCATCCTTTTCAACGTTCATTGCTTTTACTTGGCATGAACACCGTTCATACATCACTTATCTCATTGTTCTAATATCACTTTATTAACAATCATGTTTATTAAACACGAAGTTACAATATTAACAATTGTATACAAAGTTCAAACTACCCACAAAAGTATATAACAAGCCCAGGTCATGTTTTATTAATAATCTTTCTATTTATATTGTATATTCTATAATATTACGTGATTTTTTACTAATTTGCGATCCTTGATCTTTCACCACAGGATGTGAGATGTTATGATCTTATTATGCTTATTCTTCTTTTAGCTGCAGCTGAGTATGAATTCACAATCATCTGTTTCATCATGTTTCATCCAGTGTTGTTGTTGTTTTTCTTCCTGCTTTCTCTAGATTTGGCATAATGCCAGTTTTCTAATATCATTCGAAGAGTGGCCTTGTTGCCGAATGCTCTCTTTAAACTTAAAATAGTCTCAGGTTACTTTTGTTTTTGTTCCCAACTCCCTCTTTCAATCACAAAGAAAAGAGGTTTAAAAATATACTTAATCGAAAATATCCCACGAAGTAAATTTTGAATGTTTACCGTAATACCCCCCGGAAGGGCTTATCTCGCTCCCGTCCATTATCACGGCACGGTACTTCGCAGACGCGCTATTGTTAGAAATATTTTGAAGCCATTGTGGGGTACGTGGAAAAAAAGGCATGTCGATCGCTGCCTCTTCAAAGGAAATAACAAACGACGAGGGGAGGACAGTTCGTGTCAGAGAACGACATCCCGAGCATGAAAGAGAAAGGATGAAACATTTTAATGAGTGATGTTACAATCGGAGGGTGTCCAGATTGATTGTTGCCGCCGTAGTTCATGTGTTGATTAAGTGAGAGGGCCATTACGAGCATGGAAGGCAGAAGACATGTCAATGCACAACTCCTTAGGCATTTAATGCTATTATCTTAATATAATTATTGCATTTATCTTCCTCCTACCATTTCAAATCTGGATGTCAACTAAGTGATAGTTTTATTAGCCATGTGAAGATTACAAGACGAAGAAGGAGGAACAATCCGTCATATACTTTTGATTTGAAGATATTTGGAGCATTATTATAATGCATCATCATCATCATCGTCATCTTCATCATCATCAGCTCCCAAAACACGGATGAGGTGTAATACATCTAATGATATATTTAAAGTTCTCGTTTTGTTAATACAAATTCGAGTATTATATTCTGGTAGTGCAGATTGTTCATGATGGATAGCCAGATTAATGTCAAATGTTGGTGCTATGTTACCATCCAATCAGCACTATTGTTCTTCAATACTTCGCTGTCGACGGACTAAATTGAGATGACCCAGCGTTTTCAACCTTATCTCTTCTCTAATATGCTGTACCACTTCCAAAGACTACTACTCCAGTATTAGTAGATGATCATGATGATAGGGGTAAGGCAAGTAAAGAGTTGGCTTCTCCGAGGGGATCGCATCCCGACGTGTTCTCCATCATCTACGGTACGTACGCACTCCGGGGTATCCTAGTATTCAAGTTGACAGGTGTATAAGGCCTAAAAAGATGTTGTATTGCCCCTTGCGACCGACCCCAAAATCTTGAAATCTACGGTCAGCTTTTTAGAAAAGGTGGTTTTTTTACTGTCTTTTTTTAGGAAAAAAAATGTATTAGAGCATTCAAAACTGAGAATTATCAGCTCAAAGAGGGAGTAAAGAAAACAAAATTCCCCCAAAAAAATCCGACCGACCGACCCATGTGTTGGCACCTAATTAAGGGCAATACAAAATCTTTTTTGTTTAGGCCTAATCATGACCGCAAGGACTTTTGAGAAATGAACTCGAAGAAAACTTGTAATACCATATTGTATATCAAAATTAATAGATTGAAGTTCTGCTTTAATAAGTAAAACCTCATCAATTGTTCGCACATTTTATAAGGTGATGAACAAGCCTTTGAATTGCCTTAAGGTTGATTTTTCGAAAGCCTTTGCGATCGTGTCTATATTCAATCTTTTATATCCAT
This sequence comes from Strongylocentrotus droebachiensis, assembly GCA_035222895.1. Lineage (NCBI taxonomy): Eukaryota > Metazoa > Echinodermata > Echinoidea > Camarodonta > Strongylocentrotidae > Strongylocentrotus > Strongylocentrotus droebachiensis. The sequence continues at coordinate 419,398 of JAVYIG010000123.1, read as the reverse complement.
TTTAATGGTATCTAGAAGCAGAATGTCAAGGGGTCTAAACAAAAACTTGATTTCCAAATTTGGTTGAACGCCTCCATCCTAAATAAACACACAGGCATTTATTACACCCGTGTCAAATGAACATTTTTCCTCACCAATCACCATTATGTAGATCTAATTATCCAAAAATAAAGTTCTCTTACCGAAATTATGCTGAAACATCTGGCTAAAAATTCTATATTGAAAATACAGAGTTCTGTGATTTTGGTTAAGGCCATACATATTTACTGTGCTATGCCAAATAAAATTGAGAGTATTTTCTTTAAATCACATTATAGATGAAAATGTTAGATACGTGTACTTGATTTACGTGTACTTATTATGACTTAAAGTGTAATACGCTTTACATTTATGCATGTTATAACACATGGCTAAGTGAATACGTGTAACACCTGTGTTGCTCACCGCGATTCATTTCATTTACACTTACACACAAACCGCTGCCGTTTTTTTTTGTAACGGTTTACTGCGTAATATCTATCAAAACGAGCCTTTAATTTCGATGAGGAATATTTTCTATGTCACGCACCCTTGGAACTTGGTCTGACAGGTTTTGAACATTTTGTTACGTAATTCTTGTACAAAGATCTACGTGGGGGAGGGGGCGGGGTTAAAAACGGAAACAATATCGATTATTCTGTGTTATTTTATCTTTTCTGAATTCACGGGGCGGGGCAAGCCATGGACCTTTGTAGTAGGTCCATTGTCTCATAGGTACCATTCTATAAATAGTATCTACAATTATATGGGAATTGACAAAAACCAGAAAAGCATAACGCAAATTGAAATACCTTTCTGATGGAAGACCTATATGTCACAATTAGACAATATTATGTTTTAGTGTTAAATGTGTATTAACAACGAATTGGGTTAATATGAAATTTCATTGGATTCTCGTTGCCTTATAATAATAATAATAATATGAGGGAAACAAAAAACGCATTTTAATAAAACAACTATTCTGCTGCCGAATTTCATCCTAAATTTCTATCGATTTCTCATTTCTTTTACTAAAGATACAGACATAATATTAAGCTCAAGGGTTTGCTCATACCTGCAAGTCGATTTTGATATAAAATAACAAAAACTTGTTAAAGATAATACATTTTCGTCTTGCCCTTGACCATTAGTGTATTTTCTATTTTGTTCATCATGCAGAGATACAACATTCGTCTGGCCTTAATGTGCTTGATCATCATATGGTCAACGCTACTTTCTGGTCTTGTTCTTCACTCCAAACTGGTCATCAACCAGCGTGGGTCCAGCGTTGAGTCCAGCAGTGACCAGTCCATTCTTGAGCAATTAACCTTTAAATCAAACCTTACTGGTACTGGTCAGTGCGTCAAAAGTATCCTGCTATATGGGGACTTGGAAGGTATGAGGAGTTGGCCTGAGCTTTCAAAATGGGTGGAGCTTATGGAACAAAGTCTAAGACTGGATAGAGAGGTGAATCTGGGATGCAGAACTGACAATATCAACTGCACGATCAAACTTTCCCTTGGGACGGACTTGAAGCGTTTTCGCGGAAAAGACGCTGTTATTTTTGGCATTTTACCGCGTGCACTGACAGGACAGATTGAGACGCTGAAAAATCTTGAGCCAGAGCAAAACCAAACGTGGTTCTTTTACAGCACAGAATCGCCTCACCGCATGACACTCTGGAATCAGAATCTGAACATAACTCAGCTCAAGTATCACAAGTTGATTTCATATCACTGGGATTCCCACGTCCAATTATCGTTTGGTTCATACAGTTACCAACCACCAACAAATACGTCCATGAGCGTACCACCTCAATGGTCCACGAAGAAACATCTCATAGCATGGGTAAACAGTAACTGTAATGAAGTATCGTGGCCAAGAAAACCGTTCTTAAGTCGCGTTCGCGCCCGCCTACCGGTGCACGAATTCGGAGCGTGCGGTACAAAGCAGTGTGAACCGCGCCATTCCTCTAAATGCTCAAAGTTGATACAAAATTACAAATTTCTGCTCATCCTCGGAAACGCTGAATGTGATGGTCTGATTCCAGCAGACTTCTGGTCACTGGCTCTTGCCAATGACGTTGTACCGGTTATCTACGGGGTTCCTAAGGCTGACGTCGCCAAGGTAGCTCCTCCGTCGTCCTTTATCCACGTTTCTTATTTTAAAACGGTGGAATCATTAGCAGATTACCTCCTTATTATAGCAGACGACGAGAAAGAGTATAACAAGTTTTTTGCTTGGAAGAGACACAGTGAGATCAAGTTGATGTACCCCATCGCACCCAAACTCGTTTGTAGAACGATACCTCACATGTTTGACGGTACTCCACAATATCTAACGACTGTTGGTGAGTCGTGTTGGTTTAATGGTTGTCGAACACGGCCCAACAAGAATTCCTTGAAGCCGTTTAGTCCTGATCAACAGTACAAAGAATACAACCATTGGACAATCTGGGAATCAATGTGATTTTGTAATGAAACCGTGATGAATGGGAAAATGGACAGGTAAAGGATATAAGTAATTATAGACTATTATATTAGAATGGCATAGGAGCATTGTGAATACGATTTGATGATGATTGGATGAACAAATACAATACATTGAGAAAGGTGTGGAGGGAAGGACTTAGTTCAAAACAGTGGGATCTAGAATGAACAAGGTTAATGTGCCTAGCAGCCGAAATTTATAAATGGTACGAATTTGTTTGCCAGTCTGCATTATTATATTCATACATCACCTAGAATTTACTCACTTGTTACCTTTTCCATACGGATATAAATGTTTTGGATGAATCGATTTTCTTTTCTATGTTTTAATAGCAATTAGTCAATGGTACTTGCTTATAGAATTGGCCTTATGCATAAGACTAGTAATTCCCTTTTCTCGGCACTGGGATGTTTGTATTTTCTCACTGTATTATCATGGGCGGATTCAGGATTGTCAGCTAGGGGTACCCTAAAAAGAAAGACACGGCTTCATCAACTTCTCCGCTGAGTCCACCCAAAGCCCAATTATATACGCGTTCGTTAATATTTGTTTAAAGATATATATTTCGCATGAATTGTAATCAAACAGATTGAGAAATTTACCCAGAATGTATCTTCTGTCACGAGTTTGTGTGTGATCTAACATGAGCTGTGTAAAACATACAATAATTGCATCGTGGTAGAAATAAGATGTCGTTTTGTTGTTGTACTTGTTTAGAGGAAAAGGGTTGCAAATTTAAATTAAAAGAAATACAGAGAGAAATGAAAATGTAAGAAAAAGAACCGGTGGGAGAAAAAGAGCGAGAGGAAAAACATAGCAAAGGAGAATTAGGAGAGAGGATGAGTGTGAGAGAGAGAGTGGGAGAGAGAGAGAGAGGGAGTGGGGAGGTCGTGATAGATAAATGGATGCGTGAAATTGATTGGTGCACTCCTTATTTATGAAAGATCGCCCTCAAGGGGCAACGTTAGGGTTATTAGCCACCTCAATGCTTTTAAGGGTGCGTTATACGATATACAGGCTTTCAACGATATGCGTCGTGTGTAAAGTAAACTGATATATGTGCAAGAAATAGGTATTTGTTGCGAGATAGATGATGGTTACAAACGTGGAATGCACACGAGTAACGTGTGTGTTATTATGAAGTTTATCAAAGAATGCTATAGGGGTGCAAATTGCAACTGATACGGAAAGGGTTAATTATTATGACACTAATGATAAGTTTGTGATGGTTTTATCCCACAGACTAAACGAACAATTTGTAAAGTCATTACGGAAGTGAAATAAAAATATATTGAGTGAATTTTAAGTGGAACTATGATCAAAGTGAAAGTGTAATCAGAAAATTAAATCAAATCAACTGTACACTATTATTACATTTTTTAAATAAGAATGTATCGACTTTAACATTTCATGAGAGCAAAATAATTCATTGTTGGGTCTACAATGCCAACATATCCATTTCTAATATGTATAATGCTTTATTCATAAAAGTAATGAAATTATAGAGATAATAGTTATTAAATAGGCTAGGATAACAGAAAATGATCTTGCATGATTTTGCCCTTATCAAGAACGACGTCTTGTTGCAAGAGGGCAGGAGGGTTGGTTAAAATTCCCATCTCTGCGTGCTATGCCAAACCGTATACGAATAGATGTTTTCTTTTCATTATAATATACATCTCCAATATATGCATAAGTAATGATGTGCTCTCGTGGTAATGTGCACAAATGTATCACGGTCATGAGATGGCACATGCCTAACTTTATCAAGCAGGGTCGTCAGATTTGGGATGACGGGGGGGGGGGGGGAGGGGGGAGGGGGGAGAAAGGCTAAAAGCTACATTTGCCAAAACGTCTGCTTAAATTTAGCTGGTCGATGGTAGTATCCCACCGTGGGTCCATGCTGGACGCATGTTTACTGGCTGATGGTAAACGTTAGCGACTCGCAAGATCTTGAAGGTCTATGGGGAGAGAGGGCAGAAGCATCGGCTTGCATTAAAGAGACAGTGTTCATGCATCCTAATGATTCCTCGGTTTATTTTGATTAAATGTTAAACGAATGTCTCTATGTTTGAGGGGGTAACCATTTTGTTATAATGATTAAATAACATACCGGCCATTCTTGGCGAGATGAAAGAAGGTGATGGTAATAGAGAAATAAAGTGGGGGCTCAAGGGCATATGCCTGCTCCTCATATCAAATGAAAAAGAGAAAGAAGGCGAAAGAAATGGAAGGGGAAAGAACATCCTCTCATGCATTCTCGTCCTAGCCTTCACAAGCTAAGACACTTTGTTGCAATATTTAGATCAATGCTAGTGCACTGTATGACATTTCATATACAATAATGAAAGAGTTATAAATACACACATACCCAGACAGATAATACGATGATATGCCTACACGAACACAAATATTCAAAAATCACTTCTACTCGGAGGGAGGGCAGTATTTCTTTAAAAAGGTACACACTGCTTAAAATGAACAAGATAGGGCCTTTAAGGAGAGGTGAGGTGGGTTAGCATTTTGTCAAAAATCAATACTGAGAGTGGAATGGGATCTGAGGCAAACAGCACTGACGCCAAAAGTGAGTGGTTGTGAAAGCCGTCAGCCTTGTCTACTGTCACGAGATGGAGAGAAGGGGTGAAGAAGGAGGATGAATTAGAAGAGGTGGATGAACGTTCTATCATCTCGAGCATGAGAGGAATGATGGTATTAAATGAGGTAATGCGAACGTGGGTGGGGTGGGGGTAAAGGGTGAATGAATTGTGATGAAAACCAGAGGCGGATCCAGGACTTTCCAAAAGGGGGCATGAAATGTACGAAATTGCTAGCGCGAAGCCTATAACGGCGTGGGGTCCGGCCGGGGCACGCATAAGAGCCCCGGAAAATGTTGAACCTTTAGATGCTCTATGGTACATTCTAAGGCATCTCTGATTAAGTAAATGAACATTTTTGTTAAAGGTAAGACGGGGATGTGCGCCTCACGCACGCCCCTCCCCCCCCCCCCCCCCCCCCTCCACCCCCGGATCCGCCCCTGAAGACGAGCAAGATGACTTTGAAAACGGACTGGAAACCCGGAAGTCAGGTCTGGATCATATTGCCTTGAGAATGTTTCTGATATTTTGTATTTGTTTTCTTCCTCTCCATATTCTTCTCTCTCTCTCTCTCTCACTCTCTCTCTCTCTCTCTCTTTTTTTTTCCTCTCTCTCTCTCTCTCTCTCTCTTTCTCTCTCTCTCCCTCTCAAAGTGTCACTCTCTTTGTTTCATATTTTCATATCATTCATCATCTTTATTCTCTTTCATTTTTGTGTGTAATTGTTGTATTTCTCCTATAACTCTCATTCATTCCTTTCAATTTCATTTCAGCCACCATTATAACTTTTTTTTCTCTCCCTCTCTCTCCTTTTATCTTTCTCTATAATCACCATCTCCCCCTTTCCTTTGTGTTAATATATATATATGCAAGTTTACTACATAATTCAATTTCAATTCAATTTCAATTTATTCATGTTTCCAACAAAAAATTACAAATCAATTTTAAGCATTTAAAACAAATGTAAGAAATACATTTTGGAAACAGAGGGGTCCACTAAAAAGCAATGATTTAACAAGACATTTTGAACACCTCAAATGATACTTAGGGATAATGAGTAATTAAATTAACTAAACCGTAACTACAAAAGGAACAACAAAATAGGGGAAAGAAAAAGGAGGATGCCAACAGAGACGAGAAAGGGACAATACAATGCTTTACACGACAAAGATAGAAGAACACGGTCATAATACAAAAATACATATATTATCTGTACTCAACCTCTACCTCCAAATACATTTCTATTCCCTTTCCATCTGTCCACCTTTCTCGCAAGCATGAATGTCACCATGTCTACACACGCATACGTACACGCACACACAAACATCAACCACCCACACATTATTCGTCTCGTCCACCCTCTCCCTTTAGTGTCTGTTGTCATCCAATGATTCTCATTTCCTTTACCTTCTCCCCCTGTGGGACCAATCATAATAAACAGCTCAAGGTAGAAATTATTTGTCATTTCAACCTTCTCCAGCCCTGAGCTCGTCTCGGTAACCGAGTCGAAGTGTAGATGCTTTTAACCATCAACAAAGAATTCGCCGGTTTTTGTTAAGGAAAGTGTTACTGATAATAATCAGAACATTCTGGATTTTATATGGCGGTTATACAAGCCACAAGTCTTGAGGGTTATCTTACTGCGATTATTAGAGTATTTCCAACACAACGTGAGTGCACATTGTCCACTCTACTAGTACTAGGAATATATTCCAGCCATACTTTCACTATTTCATGTGAGAACGTAATGTTGATCCACCCGCAGTGATATAAACATCCTATCGGGTTCGAGTTTACACCTTCCTTGCACGTTCTGTAATACAAACTGATAATTCAAAAGGTAAAGAATTTTCCTGTTGGGGAGTCATGATAGAAACAAATTAACGAACGCGAAGAAATTCGTTCAACGTATCAACGGAATAGTTTTCTGCTTAAAATTGCTTTTTGCTTTTATTGTAGAAATGTGGAACTAAACCCTATGCGAAAAAAAAAAAATCTCCTGTATCTGAAACAAAATCAATTATTTAGGCACGCTTTTAGCTTTCATAGATATATACTCCCTGAAAAAAAAGAAATGTAATCATTGTAGTCTATTACATGATATATATAAGGTAAATTCAATGTTGTTAGGGTGGAGTTATATATTTTTTATTAGGGGGGGGGGGGCATAGCATTACATTGCACTGCTGGTTCCTATGGAAGCTCTAGGCAATGTTTTATGGTATGATGATAAGATTTACGAATAACTGCGTTTTTATTGAAAAAAAAGTCACATGGAAAACTTAATACGAACCTGAAACAATTACATTAAATTTAAGATAGTGGCATTTCAAATGCATGGGGAAACGAAATATCTCCTGTTAAAGTTGAATTCCTGATTATCATATTGAAAGACATCATAATCAAACATATTGTATTGTAAAACAAAGAAGCAATACACGGCGATCATTTACACAATGTATCATAAACACGTTTATGTTGCCACTGCATTCTCAGTACATGTACATGGCGGGGGATAATTGCGAATGTAGCAATAAGCATGCGAGAAATTGAAATATATATAATTCATAATACGAGGAACATCCGAGTGCGTTTCCTCCCACCCAAACGTTTGTAGACGATGGATAATACAGTCAAGTCGGTCACAGGGTAATTACAATGACAAACATCAGGACAAGATACAAATTAACAAGTAGCAGTGGCGTAATGAGCAAAAACGTTTGGGGGGGCTGACAAAAAAAAATCTGAATCACCCCACTCGAACATGCAGGCCCCGCTGAATTACGTTTCTCAAAGTGGGGTCTAGGGGCAAAGCCCCGGCGGGGTTCAAGGGGCGAAGCCCCCCGAAGCTCAAGGGGGTATGGGCATCAGTGGCGGATCCAGGAATTTCTTACCGGGGGGGGGGGGCACAAAATGGCATGGGGTGAAATATATGTAAAACGATGAAGCAACAGAACGAGGCTTTAACGGCGAGGGAGCGGAGCGACCAAGCAGGGGGTGGGTCTGGGAGGGGGTTCTTGCCCCCTCCCAGTGTAAGAAGCATTTGCAATTTTAGAACCAAATTAGACGCATTTTTCAGGCATATAATGACGTAAAATTGCTTTCTCCTACCCCTTCCAAGAGTAGGGATGTTTTGCAATTTGAGAACCACATTTGGCGCAATAATGTCCACCGACACTTCATGGAAAAAAAAGAGGCCCTCTGATTAGTTAGAAGTTAGAGAAAAGTGATCTGTCACGTCGTGAGACGTTGTATAAATTATGCTTTGATGCCGCACAATGCACAAAGACGGTGGTCCGGTACTTCACCAGTAGTACTTTAAAAATTATCTCGAGTGTATAAACTGTGTCGTTATCAGGGGAGTCGCTAGATCTTTTTCAGTGGGGGAGGGGGGGGGGGAGGGTGTAGAGGCCGCCGATTATTAGAGAAAGAAGACGACCCGTTGTACTGTTCTCGACTCTTAAAGCTTGTTTCGCCCTCCCACGCAAAGCGCGGAAGCTATGACGTTTAATTTAATTATTAGAGGAAAGAAGACGATTCATTGTACCGGTCCCGAGTCTTCATCCTTGTCTCAATTCAGTCCCCCCCCCCCCCCATCCCGCGCGAAGCGGTGAAGCTTTCACGTTTTTATTAAATTATTAGAGAAAGAAGACGATTCGTTGTATCGTGTTCTTGTCTGAATTCAGTTTCCCCCCTCCCGCGCGAAGCGCGGAAGCCTTGACACTTCATTAAACTATTAGAGAAAGAAGACGATCCGTTGTAATGTTCTCGATTCTTAATTCTTGTTTCGCCCCTCCCGCTCTTCGCGCGGAAGCTACGAGCAGAAGCTTTGACACTTCATTAAATTATTAGAGAAAGAAGACGATCCGTTGTACTGTTCTCGAAAATTAAAGCTTGTTTCGCCCCTCCCGCGCAAGCGCGGAAGCTATGACGTTTAATTTAATTATTAGAGAAAGAAGACGATTCATTGTACCGGTCCCGAGTCTTCATCCTTGTCTGAATTCACTCCCCCCCCCCCCCCTCCCGCGCTAAGCGCGGTAGCTTTGACGTTTCAATTCATTTTTACTCTTAATCCTTGTCTGAATCATTTTCGCTCGTCCCGCGCGAAGCGCTGAAGCTTTCACGTTTATTAAATTATTAGAGAAAGATGACGATTCGTTGTATCGTGTTCTTGTCCTGAATTCAGTTTTCCCCCTCCCGCGGGAAGCGCGGAAGCCTTGACACTTCATTAAACTATTAGAGAAAGAAGACGATCCGTTGTAATGTTTCGCCCCTTCCGCGCTTTGCGCGGAAGCTATGACGTTTCATTTAATTATCAGAGAAAGAAGACGATTCATGGCCGGTCCCGACTCTTAAACCTTGTCTGAATTCAGTCCCCCCCCCCCCTCCCGCGCTAAGCGCGGAAGCTTTGACGTTTTAATACGTTATTACTCTTAATCCTTGTCTGAATTCATTTTCGCTCATCCCGCGCGAAACGCGGCAGCTTTCAAGTTTCATTAAATTATTAGAGAAAGAAGACGAATCGTTTTATTGTGTCTTTGTCTCAATTCAGTTCCCCCCCCCTCCCACGCGAAAGCTTTGTTGTTTAATTTAATATTACTCTTAATCGTTTTCACGTTTCATTAATTATTGGAGAAAGATTAAGACGATCGTTGTACCGTTCTCGACTCTTAATCCTAGTCTGAAATTAGTTTCCCCCCCCCCCTCCCGCGCAAAGCGCGGAAGCTTTGCCGTTTCATTAAATTATTAGAGAAAGAAGACGATTCGTTGTACCGTTCTCTACTCTTAATCTTGTCTGATTCAATTTCCCCCACTGGGCCCCTTAACGGTATATGTGCAGTGTTACATGATGTAAGTATGGGAACGCTCGTTCGCAAATCTGTGCATGCTCAGCCCGAGTGGTGGGTAGCATGTTATCTCCCGACAGTGCTTTGCACATAGCTTCTGGAAAGGAATTAGTGTTACTGTTAGTGGCCACTATAAGGCCCTTAGTGACTATAAAAAACATATGATTTTCCTGGCTATTTGGGAATGGGTCAGTTTGCAAGAAATAATGGAGAAACTATAGCATTTTGTTGAAAATCATGTGATATCACGAACATTTATACATTACTTGTGAAAATAAGTCATGGTTCAATTTTATTTGGGGGGGCTGGCGCCCCCCCTAGCCCCCCCACCAGTACGCCAGTGACAAGTAGTATTCCTTTGAACAGAACACAAATGATCATCATAAATGAATGACGAGGATATACAAAATAGTTCAGGATACAAAAAAACAACGAATACATAAAGACTAAAAGCTTTCGCATTGCACTCATTCCCATGGTCAGGGTAATGCAAGACTGAACAGAAAGACGAAATCGGACAATATCAACGGAATTTAAAGAAACAAGATTTAAAACATACAAAGTTAAACTGTTAAAACAAACAATTAAAAACATTTTGTTTCAATGAATTGAAGGTTTTATCAACTTTTCCACGCTGCAAGTGCTTGAATTGAGAAAGATGTATAATAATGTAAATCACAATAAGGGTATAGCATACAAATGATAAATGAACTAACATAGATGAAGAACGTGCCTGAATTCATATACACAAATTACTGAGTGTTCTCCTTTACTATTTTTTGCTTTAAAATTAGTGTTTTGCCATTGAACCAATTGGGATTATTAAAGGGATATAGGAACCAGGAAGCTATGCCTCTGATTACGGTAAGTGGTAAGATCCACTATCATTATTATGGTATTCTCTTTCCTTGAAACCGAAACAAGACTACATATTGACCGACCCCCCCCCCCCCCCCAAGAGAGAGAGAGAGGGGGAGAGAGAGAGAGAGGCGGGGGAGTGAGAGAGAGAGAGAGGGGAGAGAGAGAGAGAGAGAGAAAACTAAACGGTTGGATCTAATATATGCATAGTTTTATTATTATCTAAATTGCCTGAAGCTATTATCACAACCCTGACTAGATTCCACCGGAATGGACACCTTAAAAAAGACGCTGGTTACCCTTAAAACATCCAGACTTGATTGAACAGACAATACACATAACAAGAGCTTAATGCGAATGTAATTAGAGGAGTTTCACTCGTCCCATTAAGCACACTCGCAAGGTCTAATCTCCTATTGTAATCTGAACAACGCTCTACGAACATCTCCAATATTATAGTTCGTCCGATATTCGGGAGTATTAGCATATAGTCAAGAGTCCGGGAGACATTAATGAGGCTAAAGGAACGCGGGAGACTGAAACAGACGGAAATATTGAAGGAGGAAAAGACAAGAGCACAAACACAGGGGCAGACGGATGGCAGTTGGCGGTAAATATTTACCGAACCACGTGATTTCGCTCAACACGACAATAATCAAGGAAAGGCGGGAAAATAACGTCGTGTTTTTCTCAGCTGCGACTCGTGACAGATCATGATGTAGTATGAATGTAAGTACACTCATTTACATTTGAGAGTGTTGTTGTTTCTAGGTGGGAAACATGATTGATGGAGAAAGAAAATAAGAAAATCAAATCTCGAAATAGAAAGGGGGAGGTAGATAGGTAGACAGAGAGAGAAAGAGAGAGAGGAAGTGAACAAAAAAGAAAACAAATCGGAAAGAAGAGAGAAACAGTGAAAAGGTGAGTGGGAAAATGAGATGAGATAAAGAAAGAAATCTAGAATGAATGAGAGAGAAAGAAGGAAAGAAAGATTTCTTTTTTTAAAGAGAAGGGGCTAGAAAGGAAACGTACACTAGATTAAATGTATGTATCAAGTAATGACATGAATTTATCTCTCATTCCCCTCATGGATATATTTCTTTATTATCACATCAACTTAACATGATCATTTTTTATCACAATCCTGATAACTTTAAGGTGAACAGAACTAAGTAAACTGCCTTTTCCTTTGAGTATACATATAAACGTACACATTCTGACTGCTGTTTATTGCTATGACTAACTTTTATAGACGCTAGTGGAGCCCAGCCTAGAATAACGAAGTAAAATGTCTCGTGTAGTTCATCAGAGTAGGTTAAATATTGTCTTTATTTTTGTCTCAGTGAAACTAATACACTATAGCATTACATACCTGGGGGGTGTTTCACAAAGATCCTAAGTAGAACTTAACTCTAAGTTGGACTTAAAAATTATGGAAAGCCACTTGTAGCCTTAAAATGAAATTTATTCTAAAGCAGAAATCCAAGTATTTTAGACTTTTCATAAATTCCACATCAAGGACATGAAGTATCCTTGATAATAGAAAATATGAACGATTTGAATCAACATTAATGCCTTATAAGATAACTTTTACAAATATTTTCAAGAAGTAAATGGCTTTCCATAATTTTTAAGTCCAACTTAGAGATAAGTTCAACTTAGGATCTTTGTGAAACACCCCCAGGCCTTTTCTCGCAAATTAAGTCGCGTGTTTTAAAACTACTGTCTTGGTAAGATGTGAATATATCAATATCACAAACAAGTCTACGGAATCATGGTATCATGATATTGTTATTGTTAATTGAGATTGTGATTTTGAAAAATACAGCTGTATACGCCATTACGGTATATGGCTGGATCGCATTCATTAATAACCGTTTGTTGTGTTTCCAACTGCATATCTATGTAAGATGTTGACTTAGTATAATCATACTGGCACTAATCAAGTAAAAAAAAAAATTAACGACAGCATCGTTTTCCGTTTACAATAATTACCCAGGAAACTCTTTATTTTAACCCATTCTTAGTGCAGACATCTCATGACCAACTGCATATCTATGTAAGATGTTGACTTTGTAAAATTATACTGGCACCAATCAAGTAATTTTTTAACGACATCATCGTATTCCGTAATAATGTTTTTTAATAGACCGTTAAATAGGTTACTCAAGTTTACAATAAGTACCCAGGAAACACTTTATTTTGACCCATTTTTAGTGCAAACATCTCATGACCTGCAAAAGAGTTCAATTCACAGATACGAATTCGTTATGTACGTCTACAGTAAATTATTCATGAGCTTGTCACCTCCATTGCTTTTTATGCAACAAAATGAGTCCTATGTTGTTGTTTTTTGTACATTGTCATCGGTAGTCTTTTTTAAAATCTAGGCATAGGCCCCTAGCATTAAACATAATTACTTTCAAATTCAGATTAATGTAAAATGTACTCTGAAAATGTGACTATTGTACATGTATTTATCTTCATCTAAATAACAAGATTCTTATTGAGAAAAAAAAATAAATTAAATATTAAGGTTCTGCTTCCCCCTTTAAAGCAGACGTTGAGTGTGCTGACCAGACGGACATTGGAAGGACAAAGAACTATGCAAATTCTGTCCCCTTGGTAGCCTGCGATGATTATCAAGGAAATATGTGGACTCCTCAACGAGGAGGATAATGGGAGGCTTCTCAGAAGTCAGCGGAAATAATGTCCTAGGGTCATTATACTGTCCGAGAGTAAATGGAGGGATATTGTATTTTTTAAGACTTCGACAAAGTGTGAGAAAAATGCTACCAAAAATGTAAGATGTAGCCTATTATTTACGATTATACTGCAAGAGCGACATGTAATGCAACCGAAATGTACAGACCTATATCAACTTTGCTTCTTATATAATCGCTATTTTTTTAATTGTATCCTTACTTGTGTCACAGGTATTTAGTCATGATTTTTGTCTTCTATTTTTTACTTTGGGAGTTATAGATTTACCATTTTCTATATAACACAGCCAATAATATTACGTTTCGATCGTACACTACGAAAACAAGAATTAAATCAAATCAGGCATTGAAAATATCATTCATTTCGTCTTTCTACAGATTATTTTAAGAGCATTGGCTACCATGTCAAAATAATACGTTTTATAAATGGAAACTAAACAATAATGAAGATCTTTCAAAGAAGAAGAATTGTTTTAGTGACCACGGTCGCTCCCTCAACAAGGAAGGTCGTCTTTGTAATGGCTACCCTATCGTTCATCACGAAAGGACATATTTTGTCAGACGAGAACAATAATTACTCCTTCATTGAGTCAATGATCCACCTTTTCTGCCACTATGTCTGGCATATAGACGAAGCAGCGGCGATGCTTTATTGAAGACCCTGTCTTATTGGCCACATTTCCTGTACATTAAACAAATTGATTCCCGTAATAAGAAAAGACAAAATAGAACAAATATCCACTCTATCCGAACTCCTATCTGATCTCCAAGCGTGATTAACATACTATTGGCTCGTTTTAGCAATTTTTATTAAGTTTGAGTTTAGAAGAATTTCTATTTCTATCTCCTACTTTATTAAAAGTTTAAAACGAATAATAATTTCACATTGATAAGTTTCTATGCATCAAATTACCGTTTTGTTTTTCCTCTGCCACTTTTGTTTCTTATTATATTGTTCCGACTTCCCTCTTGTTTTTTTTTTTTTTTTTTATTATTTTCTTTTTATAAATTGGAACCCTCTCGAGAAGAGGAAGCAATGTTGAAACGAACATGCATCGTTACAAAATGGTTGTTCTCTCTCTCTCTCTCTCTCTCTCTCTCTCTCTCTCTCTCTCTTTCACTCTCATTCTCTCACTCTGTCTATCTCTTTTTTTTTATCTCCATCCCCCTGTCTCTCTCTCACACACACACACACACTCTCTCTCTCACTATCACTCTCTCTTTCTCTCTCACCCTTCTCCCTCTTTCTCTCTCTCTCTCTCTCTCTCTCTCTCTTCTCTCTACACTTCCACTTGCTGTGAATCAAATATTTTAGTTGCAACTCGTGGCGGAGCGTCCAAATACTTGATGCCTTCCAACCGCCAACTTGATTCTTTTAGGCCTCCAAATGTACTTTTGCGAATGTTGTTCATCCTCATCGATTCGCGGGAATCAAGTGGATCATGTTATGAGGATTTCATAAACGAATCATGTGACTTTGGAACAGGCACACGATAACATCAATGCCAAGTCACAGAGACATAACCTGCAAGAACAACACACTCATACCCATCCAATTTGCCTTGTCTAGCTACACTCAAATCAATGAAGCCCTTTTGGATGGAGGTTATATGGAATATATGCAGACCATGGGTGATTTGGGTTTCCCCGCGGCGAGGGACCGCTTTCACATTGAGGTGGTGTGTTGTAGTAGAGTGCGATCTGCATCACTGCAAATCCTAACACAAAGTACACCTTTCCCTCCAGCTATGCATGTTGACGTGTGTCAAATACAGGCGGAATGGAAGAGTTACATTTTCGATGTGAACGTATCTTCTTTGCGGAAGATTGATACTATAATACATACTATAAGATGACCTAGATGTCTGATCTAGATCTGGAGTACCCAAATAAACCAGCAACATAATTTGCATTACATAAATGTAGCATGTATTTGGACCGATGATTTTCGAAACATTACATTACCTCCTTAAGTAATACTTTATTTGGAAGGAATTCTTCTTAGTTGCATCTATCCTATAAACTGATGTGATTTCAACCACTATGACTTGATTTGCGCTCTTAAAACAGACATGATTGAAATGAAAGAAAAATGAGTCAATAACTTTGCTTCGTTGCGTTTTATTTTAGGTACTTCGTAAAATTGAACAACAACAATATCTTTCAAATTCAAGTCAAAAGTGAATATCGTTTACGTTGACCCAACAGCATTTTTTAATTAGAAGTATAGAAAAGAACTCTCTTTCATCATCCTTCCTTTTATTGGGGGGGGGGGTATCCATGTTTACTTAACAAATAGATTCACTTGCAAGCATTCAGTACACGAATCTTGACACCCTTAATATTAGAGTCTTTACATGTAATTTAATTTAAGTTCAAAGTTACATTACATTATTAAATGTTATTGTGAACAATTTATATTTATTGTTATGGTATTTCAGGTACGAAATAAAAATCAAGAATCATGAAACAGCTTGCAGTGATGTATTGCCAATGTCTCTCTCTCTCTCTCTCTCTCTCTCTCTCTTTCTCTCCCTCTCCCTCACTCCCTCTCTCTCTCTCTCTCTCTCTCGTTTTATCATCCTCTTCACTATTCATTCTCTCCTTCCTTCCGTGCTCACTCCTATCCACCCTCACTCATGTCTACATCTTTCATGACCTTCTTTCGTCGAACGTCGCTTTGAAGTCAATGTGACGGAGGATGAAGGAATCTTGTTTTATCAGCTGCCCGTGTATGAAGTTCACGGAACACTCTTCGTTTGCTTTATCAGTACGGGTCATTCTAATACTTGGACGGCGTCTTATGAAAATAAGCTGAGCAGCCATGCTTCTAAATCCATCAGGAATACTCGATTGAAAATTTCGAAAACAAGACCATTAAAGTAAATTTGATACTCATATTGCATGCTCCATATTCGGCATTCCTTTTCTCTCCTACTTCGTGTTGTACGTCTCCGCTCCCACCTCCTCTCTCTCTCTCTCTCTCTCTCTCTCTCTCTCTCTCTCCCTCGCTCTCTCTCTCTCTCTCGTTCAAATATACAACTTTTATTTCGGGGTAGGTAAATTTACCATTTTGTAACAATTGGTACACAGTAGATTAAACAAAATGCAAGTAGATATTGTTAGATTCAGATCGGTGCGATTTTAATTTTCATTTAACAGAGATAAAAATTCAATGCGTGGAGCCATTATCTTAAAATTGTATTATTATAATCGACTTTTGATCAAAAGAGCATATATATTGAGATTCGATATTTGAATCGGTGCGAAACAGAACGATGAAACTTTAAAATGATGATGCTATTAAACATGCAACTGATTTGAAAGGCAAACAGTTTGAAGTAGGAAGTTTATAGAGTGTAATTTAATGCCTGATGTGTATTTTGATTGAAATTCAACGCCAATCTTCAAATGTAACAAAAGGAGATACTTCCACCTATCTAGAATGTCCACTTTTCGAAATAAAGGTCACGTGATGCTAATATCTTAACCACTTATTTCAAATGGATGCAATACGAGAGGACATGAAATTTTATCTAAATAGAAAACATATAAATGGGAAAGACATGCAGGGTCTGATAAAAACAAAGAATAAGATGCGGGTAGTCAGGGAGAAAGTGGGATGGGGGAGAAAGGGAGGTATAGGGGCAGACATAGAGAAGGAGAAGTGTAAGAGAGAAAAGGGAGAGAGAGAGAGAGGTAGACAGAGAGAGAGAGAGACAGTGATTGGGAGAGAAAGAGCGAGAGGGGGGAGAGAGGAAGGGACAGCGTAAGTGGGAGAAGGAGAGAGAGAGAGAGAGAGTTATTTCTTATTATGTTAAATGATGCAATTCAAATGGACTTCTATGTTACCAATTATGTGCTGTTCAGATATGATATCATTCTACATTCCTTTACCCGAATGTTTACTAAATTGTACTACCTACATGGCCCAAGGGACAAGAACCGTTGTATTTAACTATCAAAAATATAAGTACCTTCTAGGGGACCAAAGTCAGAAGTTATAATGTCTCGTCAATTATCAGGTTTTTTTGTGTGATTCTTAAAAGCTCAATAAAAATAAAATAGCTTCCGAACACAACAATTACAGCAGATTTAAGGATTTAAAACTCTGCATCACCTGAGTACCATCGTAAGGATTCCTTCCTTTACTATCCTAAGCTCAGTGGAATTCGATGACTTCTCTGGATGTGTAATGTGAATGTTAACACGCCCGTGAAATTAGCTAGACTTTCCCCAATACGGCAGAAGGTAACTCCGCCAAAGACTTCCTTATACCGTCAATGGGTAATTGTTGACATCGTAAACACAGGTATCTCGATCTTAGGTCCTATTCGCATTCAGAGAAATATCGTCTGTGCCGGTTGCTTTTTATGCTTGAATGATTCTTTTTCATTTTATTCTGTTTCTTTTCAATCCTTCAACCTTAACGTCTTTTCTATTCTTCAAACACCTTGTTATATTTTTCTTGTAAAATTTAGTTTGTCATTATGATAATACTCTCTCTCTCTCTCTCTCTCTCTCTCTTTCCCAATTCATTTTATGTATCCATGTCTTTCCCTCATTTATTACATTTAGTTATATTTTACTTCTTTTGAATTAAATTATTGTTAATATTGCTGAATTATCTGCGTAGTGGAACTTGGTATTGTTTCGTTTGCACCATGATTCAATTATTGACGAGTCATCGATACTCGCACTAAAAATCGCAAAATGATAGGCAAACAAAGTGGACGATTATTTGGCGCCACTTAAGCCGTGATCACGTGATCATGACTAGGCGTCCACTCTTATCCCACGTCTCATGTAGCGTCGGTGCGAGTCTGCTACCGGCTTAACTCGCCCATGGTAACCGGGTATATTATCATGTAACCAATCAGATGAGATTTACAAAAGCCAGGTGACGGGATTCTAAGGTAGAATTCTCTTCTGCCGAGCCATAAAATTAACCCAAATACCATCTTCAATCCTTTCCACGTGTATGTCTGCCCCCATGGGCCCGATCCTTTATTTAATTTCGAGCTTGGTTGGTAAATAGAATGAAACGGATCTGATTACTAAAGTGACGATAGAGGTATCATTCTACGATGCTTTTCTCTGGATCTTAACTTCTTCTCGTATGTTTCTATACCCCTCGCTGTTGTTGTTAAAGTCTAATCATGCTAATACACTATTTGGTGCAAGTGCATGCTGTCTGTTCGGAGCCAGAAGGGCGTTAACGCTGTGTAAAAGTATTTGAGATAAAGTTATTTTGGCTCCAAACAAACGATACATGTCGACAGTATCATAGGTGCGAACCCTCGTAGTCACCTAGCAAATTAAATATAGGTGCAAATAATTAAATTGAAATATCGATCGCATAAAATGATAAAATATTCTCTATATTAATTTTATTAGAAGCCTCATACTTCGGAATGACTTGAACATGTGTCTATTTTTTTAGCTCGACATGCACGTAATTTATTGCTAGCATGAATCTCGAATGTAACCTGCTTATCATTTTCTAACGTATCACAATTTGTACCACTACATCCACCACTACTACTATTTATACTACAACCACCATTACTAGTACTATACTGCTGCCAATGTTACTACAGGTACTAAATGTAATGGTGGTGATGATGATAATGGTAATAATAATAATAATGATAATAATAATCCATCCATCCATCCAAAAGATATTTGATAAAGCGCCTTTCCCTTGCAATTACAAAGCGCTGCACACACGCTCTACAATGTTTGGGCCACTTAAAAACAACATGTAGACACTTCTCAATCAAATGTATGTAGGATGGTGATAAAGTAATTTTTAGCTAATCATAATGATGATAGTAACAATAACAATAATAATGATAATAATGGTGGCTTTTTATATAGCGCACATGTCCGTCACGTCGTGACGCTCCTGGCGCTGCCCCGCCAAAATAAAAATAATTATAATGATAATGGTAATCATAGTTACTGCTCAATAGTAATAACTTAACAAATAATCAAAATGATACTAATGGTTTTAGTAATAACAACAATGCATTTAACATCATGGTTTTAACATTCCTGCCTGTGTCATACATGGACATCCCGAAGCGTTCTTGTATATAGGAGTGATCCTGGAGTAGATTCTAGTCATAACCTTCTTGACACTCCTTGCTGGGTGTTTAATGCGTTTCGCTTCGACACCATCCTGCCCAGTATGGGGCGTCCATGCCCCGTTCACTCATTTATTCTAGACGCACAGGTGTGAGGAGATACTCAAATGGGCACATCCTACTTCATCGGTAAACTATCGAGAAGGGGAGAAGAAATAGGAAGAGCAGGGGTGGTGGAAGAGAGCTAGGGAGATGCGAACAGAGAAAAGAGCATGGTGGGAAAAGAGAGAGAGAGATGGACAGACCATATGCGGTGGCTAGGGAGAGAGAAGAAAGAGAAAAACAGAACATACTGATACCATATGCGGTGGCTAGGGAGAGAGAAGAAAGAGAGAAACAGAACATACTGATACCATGCTCATACATAGAGATAAACAGAGAGAGACTGACCAGAGAGAAGGTTTAAAGGGATGCGGTAACTTTGTCTCAGATTCTGAAACAAAATTCTGGATTTAGCTCATGATGCAATGATAATAATAAACCGTTAGGTCAGTCAGGAACCCCATGACTTTTACAAGCCGATCGCCTGTCTGATTATCAAGATATTTATGATTGGAATTAAAAAAATTGAAAACCGTTCGCAGTCTATTGGGGAAAACGAGTATGGTAAAACCGGTCACTCAAAGATGTTTTACTTTTTTGAGGCACTTCTTGATCATTTTGAAGCGCAATTTTTTGTAGGGCTTCAATATTACACCATATCACAGACACTGATAACACGTAGGGTCGTGTATCTCAGTTTTAACATTGTTAAACGATCCCTTTAAGGGAATAAAAAAAGCGAGACAGATACAGAAAATATGAGAAGGGAGAAACCGAAGAAAGTGAGAAAAAATAACATGGAAAGAGATAGACAGAGGATATAGAGAGAGAAACAGAGAGAGGAGGGAGGAGAGAGATATAAAGAGAGAGAGAGAGAGAGAGAGAGGGGAGAGAGGAGGGGTGTGAAAGAAAGTAAAGAAAGTGGGAAATACAAATACAGAAAACACAGGGGGGAAAAGATCGACGGAATTGGAGACGGGGAAAAGAAAATATGTAACGGAAAGAGATAGGACGAAAGAGAGAGAAAAAGGGAGAAAAAGAGAAAGATGGGAAGAGAGAAAGAGAGAGAAAGAGAGTAAGAGAGAGGGTGTGGGGATATAGAGATATAGAGGAGGCGGTGATTGAAAATCTGTCTATGTTGAATAGTATACTCAACTCTAGGTTTGAAAATGGATATCCTCGAGATTATGGAATTCCCCTGTCTTGTCTAAAGATTTTCGTGCGTGTACGTAGTGTGTTAGTATGGTTGTGTGGGTGAGTGCGTGTGCATACATGTAGTGTGTGAGTATGGGTGTGTGGGTGAGTGCGTGTGCGTACATGTAGTGTGTGAGTATGGTTGTGTGGGTGAGTGCGTGTGCATACATGTAGTGTGTGAGTATGGGTGTGTGGGTGAGTGCGTGTGTGTACATGTAGTGTGTGAGTGTGGGTGTGTGGGTGGGTGAGTGTGTGTAAGTACATGTAGTGTGTTAATATGGGTTTGGGGCTGAGTTTGTGTACGTAAATGTAGTGTGTAAGTATGGGTGTGTGGGTGAGTGTATGTGCGTGAATGATTTTGTGTATAGGAAAAGGTTACTTCAGGTTGAAATACATACCTCCAATTATCTACAATGATTCCTCTCATTACCCTAACTAGAAAACCGAGGTTTATTATAAGGGGGATATAACGAAATAATTGAGCTTCATGGAACATTAATATCATGAAAGAACTAACCACAAATTTAGTTGGCCAAATAGAATTTGTTTCGAAATAATACGTGCATATTTTAGTGTGATAGAATAATGTGTGCTCGAATTATTAACATTTTATCAGATGATATATATATATATATATATATTAATGGGGTGGATAGGCCGACGTCTAGATGTCTGCATCGTTTCAAAATTTAGGGTTTTAACTTACATTTTAACTTTAACAAATTCTTTCCACGTGTCTAAAAATTGCTGAAAATGAAATAACAATGCAGTTACTCATAAGAACCTTAATTGTCACTAATCTTTTGTAAAATGTAAATACATGAATTTAAAAAGGAAGCATTGACACAGAATTGTTTGTTTCCATAACAACAAATCACTTGTTTAAAGTTATGTAATAGATTTGTCGTGATCGTTTAGAATCCCAGTTTTAGTGATGCCCAGCGAAAAACTTCAAAAAGTTGGCCTATGACATCCGATAGTTCATTTTTCATGAAAACCAAAGAGATATCATGAATTTCCTTTGATACAAGATCGTCAAGTTCTGTTTAAAAAAATGTATGGATGCGTCAGGAGAGTTACTGTAGTTTATATATTTTGTAATTTTTAAATACTTATATTTCATTTAAAATGTTACATATTTTGTTTTTTCAAAAAGGAATGTCTATATACTTTCAGTTTATTTCACTTGAATTAAATACATTAGAATTTCTTTGTGGATGACAGATTTATTATGAAGCATTTATAATATTACGAAGAATCGTATACAGTAAATCCTCCGTTTTAAGATCGTTAAAGGCACACTGCCATACTTGTAGCTACTTGCTCCCTCTATATAGAAAACTTCCCCAATCGGTGCCTGTTGGTCCCCCATGATCCTCTTTTTCTTATGTTAAATGAGAGCTGAGTTAATGAGATAGCCACCTGTCACAGTGACCTCGATGGCTCGCTGTGTGGTCTAATCCCTTCTTGCCCAGTAGTGGTGACGGTCTTTAAGTGTTTTTTTACCGGTCGAATTTTAAAGACTACCATTTTGACGTCGAAAAGATTTTCACTTTGGCATTATTTTCACCTATTGTATAAAATCTCCATGTCATTAAAGTATTATCCCTTTTCAGCTGGCTGTGCATAAAATCACAATGATAAAGACCGATCACCAATTCGAATCTACTGGAATATCTTATTTTCTGTTTTCTAGGAACGTCGGGGGAATAGCATGAATTCATATTGGTCATAAGTAGTCTATACTTAATGGGTAGTCTAACTTACAGTACCTCGTCACCACCATACTTTATTTATTTGTTAAAAGAACTATGTGGTGAGACAAATTCGAGGAGATAAGAAATGTAAAGAATATAAAATAGTTCGGTGCGTATACTTACATACATTAGAACAAATAGATTAAACATTTCTTTTATAACTAGTATTACATGTAGAGAAAAATAAAAAATAGAGGATTTGAGAGAGCAAAGAGAAAACGAAAACATGCCCATTTGAAATGTTTACCATTACAGTGAGAGGAACTTGCACTTGCACATGACAAACCAAAATATTATGAAAAGTCTACCTCCAAATGCTGTGTATCGGCTATTAGGTGGTCAAGATGTTCAAACTATGGAGATAAAAGGGGGAGGTAAATAATTATTTCGTTGTTAATGGCTAAGAAGACATCACTACAGAAATCAGTGGATCTCTCTCTCCCTATCTCTTGTTTTCCTAATGTCGATCTATTTATCTAGCTATGAATCTCTCTCTCTCTCTATCTCTTTCTCTGGATTTCTATTTCTTTTCTCCACACCCTCTCTGTCTCTCCCTCTGTATGTCTGTCTGTCTCTCTCTGTCTCTCTCTCTCTCTCTCTCAATCAACCTCACCATCAACCTCATTCCTCCAAGGATTGTGCAACAGGATCCCTGCCTGGTTAATGCAAACAGTTATTCATCTCCAGGGTATGTTGTCAGCAGTCAGAGTGTTAATTGGTTGTCAGCACAATCTATTGCCGTGATGATCATGGTCTATCGGGGCATATCTCTGTTCACCAATCCTCTCTCTCTCTCTCTCTCTTTTTTTTCTCTCCCTCACTGTATCTTTCTCTCTCTCTTTCTCTCCCTCACTTTTTCTTTCTCTCTCTCTTTCTCTCTCTCTCTCTCTCTCTCTCCACCAGTACCTCTTTCATCCGAGGTTATAGAGCGGGCAATTATCTCGGGAAAAGGGGACAAAATCGCGCATCCTGATAGCCCTTGATTTTGAGAGGCATGAATATTTGATGATTTTGTCATTCAACCCTGTCTGAAAACACAAAATCCCGCAAGTGATACACAATATATACCTGAAAACACAAACTCCCGCAAGTGATACACACTAATACCTAGAAACACTGACTCCTGCAAGAGATACACAATATATATATATATATATATATATACACATACGTGTAGGAGGCTAGTTGAATCATAGTGCACATGCCACGATTGGATAACAATTTCTAAAAATAATAAGTAGTCTATGCCCATAGCTCTTTGAAAAGCACCATACTAAGCACATCTTGAGTTTATTTTTTGTTATTGAACTATAAGCGTATGGAAATAAAATATTAGAATAGCTTGCTTGGGAAGTATTATGCTTGATGAAAGATAGGCTAGATGCCTCATTTCCTCATAGAGCCCACAAATTATTTTGAGCCAAAATATTTCACGATCATTATAATAATGATTATGCCGCCACAGTTCTCTTTCTTTTCATTTCATACGTTTATTTTCTGCTAATGTTTTTTCCCATGCAACAAATAACATTTTTCACTGTACAAAAAAGGTATCATGGTACTGTGCATTTCTTTGAACAATTCTCGAGGATGTTACCCTATTTATACTCCAAAAATCCAAGCTGTTTTCTGTTAACATTACTGCGTCAAAGTTACGTTAATTTATAAAAGATACATTTGCAGGGATATCGCGAATGTAATAACGGTTCCTTAATTATGGACATATGTAAACTTTATGAAAAGCAACCACAACAAAAAGAGAAAAGGGGATATAGAAATGATCAATTCTGCCGTTAAAGGAAGAAGCTTGCCAGATGTGCATTCTCTAGTTTGCAAGCTCTGTGAGCTTTTGCGCCATCAGTGATTGTACGGTAGCGTAAAGAGAGAGAAAAGACCGCTTCTATACGATCCGCTCATAGAGATAACATGCCCTGAAAAAAGTGGGGAGCACTCGCATACGGATCACCTTGTGTGCAGTGTAGGCGCAAAAAAAGACAAGTGATGAAAACTGTCAATACTGCTCTATCATCTGAAAACTTCTAACAGCGTCTTCTTTTTACGTCATCTATTGTTGATACCCCATCTGGAATAATCTGATCGATTTCCTATGATGCGTTCTCTGGCCCGTTTTTCTTTTGTCTGGTAGGCTACTGTTGTTGGTGGAGTACACAAAGAGGGAGTAGAAGGACTTTGTCAGACCCTGGGGCAGGACAACCCATAGCACTCTCTTCTGTTTCCAATAGGAGGGTCTACTCTGTTTACCTAGTACTGGTGGAGGGGTATGTTTCGTTTCGAGGAAGCTTCTTCAGAACCCAAGATGGGAAGCTAAGGAAAGAGAAGAGCTCGCGTTCAGGAAACTAAAATATAAAAACAAACATGTGGATATCATCTCTGTCTCTTTGACCCTCCCCTTTTGAACGTAGCCACCGGATTTTATTGCATTTTTATTTTCGGAATATCTACAGCAACGCATTGATCTCAAACTCTGTTGGATACTCCGCCAGACGCGATTCGTGAAGTGCTAGTGCCCATCCATGCCCCATCTATGAAAGGTGAGGATCTCGTTTAGGTTTCTAATGAGATTACTTTTGAATTGTTGAGGGTCGTTGGATATCCTTCTGTTATTATCAAGTGTTTATTTGCTTTGATGATCTCACTGCGTCTGAAAAAAGTGTATTATATTCTCAATAGCATATACGACAGGAAGGGGGTTTTAAGGTGAATACCGAATATACTATATCAAAAGCCCGTCGTGAGGAGAACATAACTAAAATAGACTGCTCAAAATTCTCACCACAGGATTATATATATGCGATCATATTATCTCAAAAGGAAGGAAAATCTGGAGGGATTAAACACTGCCTGGTGAGTAATTAATATACTATTTCCTTGAAATTATTTTATCGCATTGAACCAGTTATGTATGTGTATAGATGTTTGCGTAAGGGCCGATTTATGTCAACGATGCCATACCAACATTAGATGAAGGATTTGTTTTCTATGCGGGAATGTATGCACACCTGTGGTCTTGCTAGTAGTACATTTTAAAAATATTTGTATTACAGACATATTAAATGATATGAATATAATTCGTGCTGATTGGATTATATCATCAAGTAGGAAGTTATGTTTTGAATGAAACAGTCGTATGAGCACAACTTATACGGGCTGCTGATGTCGACCAGTATTCAAGTTTCTACATCTTTTTAGAGTAAGCGAAGCGAGGGAGCAAATAATTCGACATTTCAGTGAAAATTGTATTTCTTTAATCATAATAATCTTGATAAGGAATAAGAACTACCCGAATAAGAGATGGTGCACTTGCCCGAATATTGGTAATATCATAATTCTAGTGGGATGCAGCCCTTATCCCTTCCCTCCCTCGCCTAGTCCGTCGGAGTTTATATCCATGAAACATGATATGTGATAAGTATCGCTGGTTAACAAGCTAGGTATGACAGTGTTATTAAAATATGACAGCCTCGACTACATGCACACTTTATTATCCATGAACGCAGATTTATTTTGCTATGAGCCTCGCAAGCAGAAATCAATTCCTAAGATAAAGATTTAAAAGGAAAAAACGTTGTAAGTCTCTTAAAGATTCTGTTTAATTATTATGAGGAGCAAATGTCGACAAAAGAATCATCATAACAACGCGGAGACTGTTTTCATCTTCACAAATCTTTAAGGGAAATCCAATCCCGTTAGACAACTACTCTAAATGAAAGCAGACAAGAGAAGCAAACTGATGAAGGTTTCAATTAAATCTGACTAAATATAAGAAAGTTATGATTTTTTGACAGTTTTAATCACTATACGTATGGGCACTTCAAATTGACTGAAGCGGTAATGTCAATGTGATGTAGTGTCGGACTATACTTTCCCTGTTCCAACATATAAAAGGATTTTTTTTTTTAATTAAAAAAAATCATGGCTCAGGCGGGTCTATTCTTTTTAGAAGACCTATAATAATATGCTATCTATAAACAAATTAGAAATTAATGATATTTTTGTACAAAGCAAATGGGAGAGTTATCCAGGTCCTACGTCACGACCCAGTAACCAATCTAACAATTTGAGATTCGCATAGACTTAGTGATCTCATATTTCAAACATTCATAACTTCCTTATTATTGGTCCGATTCATTTCAAACTTTTGCCGTTTTTGTTTCTGCTATTTTTTTTTGCTTGTATACAAATCGACTTATTACAAGGGCTGGATTGCCCTTTAAGAACTCAAAATAAGATTGTATGATAATCAAGATATACAATTATTTATAGGAGTAACGTGTAGTTTTCGCATCTGCTTCTGTTTAAAACATTGGAAATTCTCAAGAGCTCTGAGGTGTAGCCTCCAATGGGACCATTCAATAAAATGATGCTAGCATCTTCGATCGTTTACCACGGAATTCACCACAAAAACCACGACGTTTAGTCGCACACAACACGTGAACCGAAAGGGAGGGCATATGGCATAACTGACAAGCGATTGAGTAAAACGAAAAAGAGCAGGGAGATATATTCATTCACCACCCAATAATGCTTGTTGTTGAATGCTTGCTTTGGGAATTGAACTTGGAAAACCATCTTCGGAATTTAAAGGAAAATACTGGCATAAAATTTCACATACAATTAGAAGCCTAAACGGTGTATTAAAGAGCAGTGGCGGATCTGGGTTGAAATGGGATAAAGTGCCCCCCCCCCCACCTTTCAGAACTCAATTTCGAATATGTTAAACACTTTTAAACAGATGTACAGGCAAAGAAAAATTGAGCGACGTCCCGCATAACATATTTGACGAAAATAGAAACCTGAGAATGTGAAATTCGTTTTCCTTTGACTTGTGCCCTTCTCCTCCCCTGCAATTTAACCTTAGATTCGCCTTTGAATATTATGTTCATCGATATTTAATCTCGCTCGAAATTTCCTTTTGATTCCTCCACCTTCTGAAAGAGACATGATACGGACTCCCAAAATGATAATTAAATGGATGCCTATCTTGAATCATGATAAAACATTAACACTTATATTGCTTCATTCGCCTCTCTGCACATTCGCACGTTTGCCTCATGTGCATTTGTGTACAAAACAATAGACACCAATTGAGGGAATGAATTGCTTTGTACAGCAAAAGGATTTTCAAAATATCCTATTTTCGGTCTTTATTAGTTGCATGACAACTCATTGAACACCACTTTGGATGAACTTAGTGCTGGAACTAGGTAAATGATCTTGAAGCCTTTGGTATATATCTTTTTTTTAATGATAAATACAAGATGGCACTGGAAGATTTTTCATGTGGCATTTGAATGAGTGAAAAAATATTATCTGTATGAATAATGTCTGTACATTACATGTACAGTTTTTTAGGGGGCTGAATTTAACCTTGTTAGAGCAAAAGTACATTTACTGCGAAATTGCATTTCGGGTTATTTGAACTATATGTGAACCCCAGAAAATCAGATGCAAACATATATGAGAGACCTAGGCCTGTAGGTAAACAAACCTCCATTAAAACATTTACAAGTCTGATAAAATTATTTAAACATCTATAAGTTACTAGATTCTAATATTGATGATTCCCGTGTATACTAATTAATGCTTTTTATGGTCATGCTTAATTGGGCAAAATAGGAAAAAAAATGGTGGGTAGAAGATATTGTTTTGCGACTGAGGAGATTTGTTTTTAAATTTTAAAAAAATATATATAAAAAATCCGTTGACTAATTAATTGTGTAGCACCATTTACGTTGATGCGTATAAACATGTTTCATGTTTCATTTAGGATTACAAATCATTCATTTGTAGTTGATATATCATACGTAGAAAAAAAATTATGTATCGAAATCTGTTTTTAACAATATAGCACATAATATTGAGGTGAGCTATATGCTTTGAAGAAATATACAAGAAGTCCAAAATGATGATGGAGATTATGAATATAAGTTCAAAACTAGCACATCGTATTACAACGATATAGATAGTATCATCAAATTTCGAAATGATTGTAAGACATTTTGAGAACTCTTAGAAGGGCCTCACATCTATACACGAAACACTATATGCCATGAGATTCTGCTAATGTCTTCGTAGACCCTAGCATAATAAGCCTTAAGAAAAAAGTATCCTTGCGTTGGCAAAGATACAACATACTTATGGAAATGGGTATAAATACCTGCAGTGGCACTTTAATGTGCTCTTAAAACATGTTGTTAGGAATGCAAAGTAAATATTTCTACTTATTGCCTGCAGACGCTACACATTTATATGCATGCAGACATAAGAAACGTACATTAGTTACCAGTCTAGTCTCGCATTCAGTTCAAAGTACTGTTATTAGCTTATGAATGTTTAAATGGATTTATTTAAATGAATTACTCACTGCAAACAGACTAACAAGATATATTCGACCATGTAGAAAGAACTTGTTTATTGCTCCTCCTATTCTGACAAACACGTGTGATGAACGTTCATTCGCCTATGCTACCCCAGTTTAATATATTAGAATAGCCGCTCTGACTTTCTTAGAAACATTAATACAATAGATATGTTTAATTTTGCCCTAAAGCACACTTATGCCAAATAGTGAATAGATAAAAGGAACAAAGTAACATATTTTCTATCGGCTTTTCTTGTCCTTTTCTTCCCAAGCGCATAGGGACCTACAAGAATTGTCTTTGTAAAAAATATTATTATTTATGATTAATATATTTTTAAAGATGAAGTTGAGTTCTGGTCATGCGATTGCATTGTGAAAGAAATGGTGTGGAATCGACCAGACAAGGTTGATCATCTAGCATATAAGAATTTGTGTGTATTGCAATGTTGCAGGTTCTGGAATCATTCAAATGATATGAAATTTGGCCAAGTCTTGGTAAAGTTACAAACACTGCACACAGAAAGATGTATATGGGACTACACGAACACGTGTTACATGACATATTTAAAATATGAAGGCATTTGAAGAGCCATGCTTTTCAGGGAACATGTCTTATATGATGTTCTTCCACACTTGCATAATAAGAATGATAACGCTCACAAATTATTTGTCACCTCTTCCCAGAACTCAACCTTCTTTTTAAGGTTTATTTGATCACACTTCATGTACGTATATTATTTTTGTAATTTCACGAAATAAGTTAAATGAATCGAAATTATTATCGGGCTCATCAAATTTGGTTGCAGTTGTATTTATTCTAACCACTACGATTTCATTTCTGCTTCAAATAGCGATAAATACAACTCTTGACAGAGACAGAATTTGATAATCTTGAATTAAGGGCATGCTAAAAACGTGAACCATTTGACCATAATTTAAATCACATGGATAGAAAAATCCTATTCACAAAGCATAGTAAATCCGATAGCATGTATAACACATAACATGACTACGAAATCAGAATCAGAATTCACGGAAGCAAAAATTATTTGGACGACATATCAAATATCTCTGACGTGTATGCATTTGATTGGAAATTGATAACAAGAAATTTTGATGAAAAAAAACCTAATTTAATGATGGCACAAACTAGAACAGATGCTTTCAATGCTCTACCCAAAATGAAAAAAAGGGAATGGGTATTTTACCAAACATATCAAATTTATTGAT
The DNA here is from genome assembly GCA_035222895.1 of Strongylocentrotus droebachiensis. Classification (NCBI taxonomy): domain Eukaryota; kingdom Metazoa; phylum Echinodermata; class Echinoidea; order Camarodonta; family Strongylocentrotidae; genus Strongylocentrotus; species Strongylocentrotus droebachiensis. Next base: position 389,115 of record JAVYIG010000123.1, on the reverse strand, counting down.
ACAAACGAGCTCAATGTAAAAAAAAAAAGGAAAAACTTTTGTTTTGTAAATGTATTTGGGAAAATAGGGCAATCATAATATCTTATGGTCGTATCTGCCTTTAATATGCCCTGAAATTGCAAGCTACTTACAACTGTGTACAAACGTGGCATTGGTGACTCGTTTACTGAAGAAAAAATGTTTCAGTGATACGTAAAATATTGAAGAAGAAAAAATGAACACACGCTCTTTTATCCCCACGATTTGTATAAAGCAGTTTAGGATAGTTTAAAAAAATGAAAACCTCAATGTGACTTTGCATTCCGAAATTGCAACATGATTTTTGCGAAGCAATTGTTTAAAAATTCCATCTTCAAAGTTACTCTGCATTTTCACATTGATGTGGAGTAATTATATAAACATATTGCACACGATATGATCCATATTGAGGAATTCAATAACGGCTCAGAAATAGTTTAGTTGAAAAGATGAAAATAATATTTTTACTAACATTTGCTTGAGTACGTTATAATTTTACGGGGTTTTCTTTTCACGTCCGATCTCAATCATGTAGATTTGCGATGTAAACGTCTTGGTTTATACTGTCCGCATTTTAACAAGGCTTGGGGATGCATACACTAATCCCATCGTGTTATAAGGGACATTGAGATGCGCATTATGCAGTGGGGATTTCACTGACTATTTACTTGGCGGAAGTATTCCATCGGTATTCCATATCTACAACCCCCTCCCTTTCCCCCTCTCTCTCTCTCTGTCTCTCTATCTCTCTCTCTCTCTCTCTCTCTCTCTCACTCTCACATACACTTACTCCTTTCGGTGTATCCCGTTTTTCTCTCCCTTTTATTGACTCTCCATCTTTTTCACTCACCGACGCTCGTCTTCCCCCTCTCTGCCTCTCTCTCTTCCTCTCCTTCTCATTCTCCCCATTATGTCTACCCTCCATCTCTCTCCCTCTCTTCATTGCCCTCTACCCCCTTCCCTCTCTCTCTCTCTCTCTCTCTCTCTCTTTCTCTTTCTCTCTTTCTCTCTTTCTCTCTCACTCTATCTGGTCATCGCCGATTTACCTGTTTGCTCAGCCCGTATGAATGCGGCGTGTAAATTGAATGTGGGAGCAGAGAACATAATAAGCCGATGGGAAGACGAAATAGGGGCAACAACTCTACGTGTGCACTTTTAATCGGGGGCGTGGGGATTGTTGGAAATGTAAAGACTCTGAGGCGATTGAAAACAAACCGGGACGCAAATCTAAAGAGAAAGTGACACAGGGAAAGGGAGATGCGTACACCCTATTATAAAAGAGGGAAAGTCACCTTAAAATATACAAAATTTCTTTTTAAAAATGTATATATTTCTTTGAGTGTCTCGATCATGTTCATGCAATTGAAGAAAGAACGAAAACAAATTGAAAAGAAAATAATTAACAAATTAAAAACATATAGGATGCAGAAACTTAACAGGCAGTATGCCAAAAGAAGAGATCGAACATAAAGGAATATTAGATATCAAGAATGATTAGCTTGAGATGCAGAAGACAGGTGAGAAAAACACCCAACATGATTTAGGGTATGTATATAGTGCGAGCAACCTTAATGTGTTAACCGACGCCCCTGGAGCATCATAATCAGATTATTATATCCAATTGGCTAGGTAAGACACTCCTCTCCCCCCCCCCCCCCCCTCCCTCCCTCCACACCACTCACGCACACCCCACATAATTATACCTTATCTCTCCCTCCCAGCTGATTCCCAACAGGTTAATTAGTATTGGCACCTGCAGAGAGGAGTCAGAAGGCTTTAACCCTTTACATACTGGAGGTTTCTTCGAGCATTGTGATGTATATCGTGTCATCATCATCGGGGTAGGTTTCAGGGTATTTGAGATGAACCGATCGCTTTATCGGTTCTTGATGTTAATGACGTCACACACGGGGGTAGAAGGTGTTGAACGTAATGCAGACTGACACGGCCCCGCAAGATGAAGATTTGTACACTCTTTGCGAGCCACTGAAATGATTTTCCTGTGCCACATTGCATATATATCATGGGATAGGTATAATACATTTGAGAATACCATAAATATTTCCATTGTAAAATGAATATATACACGTTAGAAGCGTTATCTAGTAGCTAAGCAGGGCCAGAAGTGAATAATTCTGCAAGGAATTTGTGTTGAACGAAGCACAATTTCTGTCAATAATGCCTCTTAATTTGTGCCAAAGCATGACAAACAAGCGGCTGTGCTAAATTGGAACTTATAACAACGTGAAGGTTAAAAGCAAATCAGAGAGAGAGAAACAGAAATGAAACAAGTAGAAAGAGTAAACTCAGTACAAGAGGATGAAGATGAGGTGAAAAACTGCTGTCGACCTTGAAGAAATTTGAAATTTAATCGAGAGGTACATGGATGGAGGAGGTAAGAGAGGCAGGAAAGGGAAAGGACGAGAGGAAAGAGAAAATGTAGAATATTTAAAGAAATTATTAGCGACTGAGAAAGGAAGAAAGACATCATGAAATCGGTGAAACATTTTTAAAGAGTGGATAGATTAATAACATGGGGGAAAGGTGCCGAGAGAGGCAGAAATTCGGGATGTTAGATATGAGAAAGAGAGAGAGAGAGAGAGGGGGGGAGAGGGGGACCCGATGGAGGAGAGAGAGAGGGAACGACGGGGGTTAAGGACAAAACACCATGGTATTCGGTCCATGAGAGAACTCTGAAGAAGTAACCAGAGCACTTGAAATCCTTGGGTAAAAAATATATGAACATGCTGAATACAAGTGTGAATAAGGTGAAATCTTCGTAACATGTACTGAAGGGGCCGGAGCTTCATGAATCAGAACCCAAGCATACATATAGCTCGTCGAAAGATACCACCAACAGACTGGGGCAGTATTAGCTCACTTTGTCTTCGTAATCGCACCAAATCTTGTCGTTTGGTATCTATGCACGGAGCTACAATTTACATTTGTAGCTCCAGGATCTAAGGGTGATAACCACTCCAAATCCCGAGCTTGCTCTCACGGCGGAGGATGAAACAGCTTTCATTCTCATGCCCAGTGGGTTTCCACACAATCCAATCTCTCCTGAGCATTTGTCGCAATAAATAGATTTTATGCACTGTTTCATTGATATTATTTAGTATATATTTAGTTATCAATGTACTATTAATTTGGTAGAATGTGGGTTTTCAATAGACAAGGGTGTATATCTGTATATCTTTCTCTCGTATCCCATCTCCATGTAAACTCTTTCTCTATCTATCTCTCCCGCCCCTCTCTAGCCCCCATCCTTTTATCTCGCACACATACACACACACACACACAAATGAACATGCACACTCACATTTCTCTCTTTTTCTCCTCTGTCCCTCTCTGTTTCTTTCTCTTCTTCTCTCCTCTCCTCTCCTCTCCCTCTCTCTAAGGAAATCCAGATGTAATCAAGTGAACTAAATATTATGACAGATCGGTTCTATAACCGATAAGGAGGGGAAGATAGTTCACAAGAGCGATTTCCTTGATGCAATATCAGCCCACGTTTCATAGCTTGAATGGAAATGACAGTGATTTTCTATTGGTTAAAGGACGTAAAGATCGAAAATGAATTTACAATCCTATTCTAGCCTCCCCCCCCCCCCTTTGATTTTTCTCTTGTTTTGTTTGTTATTATTTATTTTTTGCTGAAAAGGTAGTTACGACTTCCGGATCGTTGAATTTGGGGCAGCAAATTCTCTTATTGAATATTTTCATAAAAACATAATTATTATGTCTATAACATGCGTACAAGTCTACACTTTCAACCGGCCATTTTGGTATTGTTATCAATTAGCATGCTAATAAGAGTCCGAATAATACATGGAATTCAAACGGGGAAAATGCTCAATATCTTCTATAACGAAGTTTAAAACAATAGTCGAAAATTATTTATTTAAGGTGCTGGTATGAAGGTAAAATATGTTTTAGAGCGGGATGGGACAAGAAGAAAAAGAAGAAGAAAAAGAAGAAGAAGAAGAAGAACATCTGGTTTTCCTTGCTCAATGTATGATACCATCTGAAGCATTTTTCGCATAGGGGAAGTGGCAGGTTGTATTTGTTATTGACAAAATACTCAATAATTGATGTTAATTTTATCCTATTACATTCCTTCATTGTGGATGTCTTTTGTAAGTAGAGGGAATACACGTTTTCGAGTGTTTCAGCTTTATATATAGAACCAGCAATACATGGGGAGAATATTCTATTAGGCAAATGTCTACAAATTCAGTAACATGTTTCATTTACATCTCTGGCCCTCTCTCACTCTCTAGATCTCGATCTCTCTCGATATTTGCTTAAGTGTTAGTGATGTTCTATCAACATTGGTCTCATGTATCTTCTTATTTGATATTAAGTGATAATTGTTTGTAATCCTATGGAACTTTATTCTTCATATTAGATATCAAGTGCAATTTTGTAAAGATTTCACTGTTCTTCAGAATCATCACTATCAAACATCTTTTGATCAAGAATGCAGTACACGTGTACTGGCTGGTTATGTATGAAATAGGAACATTGTGTACTTTGAGGTTTTGCAATCCTCTGTTTCTTTAAGTCTGTTTTCCATGACTTATTCATTTCAACCTTCGCCTTGCCACGATGCATGCAGTCCTTGAAGTCAATGTCAGATTCGATTTTCATATTCGCGATTCCCAATCCAACATGATAAAAACCTCATACGAAGAGCACTCGTGAACGCTCCTGCGATCGATCACATAGTAACGCTTATTCAATCAATACAGCACCCCTCCCCCACATGCGAACATTTTAAAGGATTGCAAGACACTCCAACTTGAAAATACTCTCCTGTAAATTTCAACCCCCATGATTTCTAACTGAATTCCTTACTTCAACCCTGTACCTAATACCCTACCGCTAACCTTGTAATTCAACTTGCAAGTCTAAACATTTTGCTCCTTCGGGTTTCCCTCCGGGCTTGATTTTGCCAAAGATCTAGGGTCAGGTTCTGGGTTTCTAAAAAATTTGGCGCCAACTTTAAGGTTAGTGTTAACTAGAACCCAATAGTGGTTGCTCCACGTTTGCCGTTACGAATTCGGTTAGTGCAGGATATTGACCGCAGAGCAATTATCGCAGGAGCATGTGTCTTACAATCTTAAAAATCAATTTGAAACCAGAGTCATATCCCTATACATTAGCCTAAATAAAGCCCTGGGGACATGACGCTGCAATATAGGCATCGGACCGCCGTCACAAGACTTGCGTTTGATATAAACACCGACTTACATGATATTAATAGTTGCACAACCGAAAATCCTTATTGGCTGTAAAGTGAATTCTCATCATCCCTCTACACCTCGGCGCCCAATCGACCCCTTAGTGTCATGGCCAATTTGTCAAGGTATTATGCTTTCATGAAGACGTCCCGGAGAACAAGTCATTACCACGTCACAAATGGTTCATTTTCATTAGGACACAGAACAAAATTTGTTTCTTATTAAGCAACTTGATGCAATTACCGCATGATGCAAACAAATAGGCATTCAAAGGCTACCGGCTTGACGCTAATGGAGAAAAGCGACGCATATAGGACATATTTTGGATCTCGGTGTGAGTTCAGAATTGATAATAAATTACATTGTGAAATTATCGCCAGTTTTAAAGGTGATGTAGATTGATGGTGGTAGAATACTTTTTTGAAATGAATTAAATGAACTCTCTAGAAGCCATTCTGTTAGACTAGGTCATACATATAGTGTATTTTGAGGTTGTGGAACCCTCAAAGTTATTTACAAATTATGTAGTCTAGCTGAATTTTGTACTAAGAAGTTCACACTTAAATACGAACAAATGGGATTCAGACATCATTTTGGTCAAAAGTCCTGCCACGTATATTGATATAGAAGGGGAACATTGAAATAGGAAATATCCTTACGTTACCTTAATGTTACCTTCTCATTTTTACCTTTATAATAAAATCCTCTCGTATATGACCTTGTACGGTGTTGTTTAACATTTGAATAACGAAAAAGTGAAGCTAACAAATTAATTACCTTTTTACTTTCATCAGAATTCAATTTTCTCTTTAATATCAGATGGCGCCGCGGTAGCTGAGGAACTAGTTAATGATCCTCAACCCGTATTAAGCGGAATCGTTTTTGTCTTTAATAATTATATTCTTGGCCCATGATATTAGTAATACCACTTTGGTGTCAGTTATCTCCCTTGCGTTTATCGACCTCTGATGTATGCACAATATTTTTCATGTAAATTCTGACATTGCATTGTTAATGATGATGGTGGTGATAATGATGATAATAATAATAATAATAAAACTAATTATAATGATAATAATCATATTGATAATGTTAATGATAATAATAATAATAATAAAAACACACATTATTATAATGATAAAAATAATCATTAACATTATCAATATGATTATTATCATTATAATTTTTAGATTAACAGGATACGAGATTAGTGGGCTATGAGATCGAGAATACCGGTCTCGGGAACCCTAAAAAAAAACGTCCACCATGTCGGTCAGGGGGACTGTTATGCCCTGGGTCATTTTATGAAATTATTTTATCCCTTTGCACTTCGTATAAAGAGGGGATGTTTGTATTCGTTTATGGTGCTTGCATGATGATCGTCGATCCTGATAAGGTTAAAAGCTTAAAACATGAAGGCCGGGTATTTATGCTTAGCCTCTAGCATAGCTGTGATGGCCCCTGCTTTGGGTGTAACGAGAAAATGATGAGTCATTGTCCTCATAAAAATCATAATAAACATGAAAAATGGGCACACTTGGGGTAAATAAAAACAACATGTTATTCTTATGTTAGCAGCATACATGAAACGTCCCCGCGGTATAGCCATCGAATGGTGAAGCAGACTTTGCCCATCCCTCTCCCACTTGAAGGCCCATAGAAAAAAATAAATGCAAGTTGCAATTAATCTACAGCTCGCTCATGGTGATTCCAAGACCCCCTCCCCCACTCCTCCATTTCGTCTTGGCGGTCAACCCCCGTCCCCTATCAATCTATTAGGATATGCCTCTATACATCCATAATTTTCCCAAAGATTCATAAAATCTAAAACTACTATACTAGACATCAACAAGAGATATCTTATTTCTCCTTTCCATAATGCTATTCGGATCGAACTCATGAATATGCGCGTCCTCGTTTAGCATTGTAAGTACTGTTAAGAGATTTTCTCGGAGCAATATCCTCCTCGATTATCCGATAAGAAAACAGTCCATAAATGCATGCATAAACTTGTGCTTACACCTTTCATTCTGTAATGGCTTGCGGTTCTAAACAGGCTTGATGAGCATTTCACCGCTATGATAGATTTCTGCAGAGAAGTACTTGGAAGTAAATGACCTTTCTGAGCAAGATAATGGACCTTTTCTGGACACCCCATTTCGCTGCCTATATTTTTCCTGTGAGGTTAATGTAAATAATATTATAATATGGAATAAATTTTGCTATTGAATAGTTTAAAGGCCAAAAATTATTTTTCCTAAAATATTCCACTTTGAAGCTGCGAATGGTGTTTGTTTGAAAATCTGATGGCTTTATATCTCAGTTTATACTTTTAGAATAATTACAAACTCTAAAGCAATCGGCCTGGTAATTTGTGTAAACAGCCTCTACACAAGGGGTCTTGCGGTAATAAAAACTGTATCAAAATAAGATATCACGAAAGCATAGGCAATACAGAACGCTAATTAAGGGAATATACAAATTTTCTTCAAATATGCTTTTTGAGCCAATATATTTTTAGATCATTGTGACCTTTTACCATCAGTGTGTTTTGTCTTGGATAGCACAGGGTAAATTACTTAGACTCCAGGGAGATCTTTGTATGTCATTTTGGGAAAGGTCAGACTGACCCCTGATTACAATATACACCATGTTTTGTTGGGCACACCGGCCGCTTGGAACTAACGGCGTCGATTTGTCAAGTATGACGTCATGCATCTCATTAAGTCTGCTAGCGCACCCTAGAGGTTACACGGTGTTTAGCAAATAACCTATTTCCCAAATCGATGGTCCCTTCTTGGATATCGCCAGGGGACGGTGGTGTCTCTCTATCACTCTCTCCCTCTCCCTCTCTTTCTTTCTTTCTCTCTCTCTCTCTCTCTCTCTTTCTTTCTCTCTCTCTTTCTCCCCCTCTCTCAGTCGCTCACTCTTTTTCCTCTCTCTCTCTATATATATATCTACCTCTGTTCCCTTAACTCTCCAGTACTTCCACTCTTTCTGTCTTGTATTATCTCCCTGGTATTCCTTTATTCGCTATGTCTTCTCTGTCTCACTCTCCGTTTCTCTCTTTCCCCCTTTTTGACATGCGAAGGGGCACCCTCTTTCCTTCCCCCACCCCCTTCTTTCTCGGCCTACATCTTTTGTCTTTGTCTGTCCTCTTCCGTTGCTTTTCCCGCCGTACTCTCCCTCTCACTTTGTCTTCAAACTTGTCAAGAAGGTCAAACCGTGAATACTAGCAATTCCAGGACAGAAATGAGTGTCTACACGAAAACGAACTTTTAAAAAAAATAATGGTTTAAATATCCTTCAGCTTCAGAAATTATATATTTCCCTTTTCTTTTTGTACAATATTAAAGTGCCTGTTTTATAGTTTTTTAATGCACAAGTGATCATTTTAGGTATCCTTTACGAGGAAAATTTCAACTGCACGTTTATCGAACATCTTGCCACGGAATAAATGAATAAAGTTGAATACCCTCCTGCGCTTAAAATTTGATTGAATCATCGTTGACTTTAAAACAATGAATCTCTATATCATCTTCTGTTTTTGTTCTTTAAGAATTTTCTTTCTACTGATCTAATATTATAGCTCCTGCACAGTGATTTTAACGTGAGATCTCGGAGTCCTTGGGGAGATAATAGACAACACAATTTTACACAATTACTCCAAGTAGTAAAGTCCTTGGGTCGCTCCAGGGTACTGAGTATCTGTGACCTTCAATATTCATTGTGTGTACAGTGGATGAGATCGAAACCTGTTAAATCTACTCCACGATATCTCCCACTCAATTGTATGGAAAGCTGTCAACGACCCCTTTAATGCATACCCCAAACCTCCTTAAGTAGATTGATTTTCGCTTTTATTCCTGACCCTCCTCAATCAAAAAGACTTTTAACAAAATGCCTTCAATAAAATGCCTGTCCTACTTCGGCCAGGTGTCTTCTTATGCTAAAAGGGATTTCAGAAAGACCGATGATATTAATCTCTAGGTTTGGTTATTGCGTATAAGGCATACAGGGGTTTTTAAAGGAAGGTTGGGATCTGGTAAAGATAGAAACAAAATAGTGACCTCTATCACACTTCGTATGTTAGTTTGAAAGGATGTCACTTAGATGATGTCCACTGAACAAGATTTCTCGTCTAATATCGTCTTATAGCTTCCCCCCTGAACCAAGCTGGACAGATAAAAAGAAAAAGTTATTAGGTATTGAATCCCTAAACTGTATCCCATTAATTTTGTACATGTAATTTATGTTTTCTTTTTTAATCACACTGAATTGTAATATATATTTTTTATTGTAAACACGCCGCTTTTTATCAGCTTTGATGGCAACATTAGGTTCCGCAATCTTTTGTTTAAAAAAAAAAACACCCATATTCAAAATATGAAGTATAGACGAAAAGTTTGGACCAAATGTGTATGTCAAATGTGTGTGGAGTCCCGTATACGCATTTACGTGTAGTGTGCAGTGCACATGACTTTCAGCAAGATTCTGTCATCTAAAAGAAAAATCATTTTGACGATTCCAAAACTTCACAGTAAAGATCAGTTTTCATGAACTATTTATCAAATTAACATTTATCAATTGCTTCCTGACAGTATTTTTCACAGTGAAATCGCTTCCCAGGGCCCCATTTCACAAAACTTGTCATCAGTGACAAACAACCAGGGGGGTGTTTCACAAAGATCCTAAGTTGAACTTATCTCTAAGTTGGACTTAAAAATTATGGAAAGCCGTTAGCGTCTTTGAAAATGTTTTGTAAAAGTTGTTTTAAAAGGCATAAAATGTTGATTCACATCATTTATATTTTCTATTATCAAGGAGGTTTCATGTTCTTGATGTGGAATTTATAAAAAAAAGTCTAAAATCCTTGAATTTCTGCTTTTAAATATATTTCATTTTAAGGCTCTAATGGCTGTCCATAATTTTTAAGTCCAACTTAGTGTTAAGTTCAACTTAGGATCTTTGTGAAACACCCCCCTGGTGAAAAATGATAGTTTTTGTTGTAAGCCAGTGAAATCCTTGCTTCTGATTGGTTATCAGCAGATTGTCACTGATTTTTGTCATTTGTCATTGAAAAAGTCTTTGTGAAACGGGTCTCAGAACTCAACTTTATCTTTAAAAAAGACTGATGGTCAGGATTTCGTTTATGTTCAGGTCAGTTCTTTTCACTTCATTTTATTCAATACTTTTATGAAAAATATACAAGGGTAAACACACATGCAAAGTTACAAAATAATATCAAAACATAAGCGAAGAAGACGAGAAAAGAACAATAACAAAAAAAAATAAACAATTAGTTTAAGGAAAGTATTTGGAGATAAGACGGGAAGGCCGGTCATTTGTTTCTGCATTGAAAGGATGAATTGCACACCTATGTGAAGATCATATGCAGATAAACCTCTAGCATGTCTAGTCTCGTGTGACTAAAAGGTCATCAACCCACTCCCTGGAATCGCCACCACCGAGATGCCATTTTTACTCACTGGTGACCAAGGCATCACGTTCACCGACACCTAATTGAAGCGCGTGTTAAATTGCGTACACGTGTTTTAATAGGATATCGGCGAACTTGTACAGTATGACGGCTTTGTGAAACGACGCCATAGGTGTCGGTTCATTTGTTAGGACGTTGATGGAACAAATGCATTTCTTGTTTGTTTACTTGCATCACATTTTTTGTTAGCTATTCGAACAGCTATTTCTTAGATTCTTTGAAGCATTGTGTAAACAGTTTATATTTTCTTATTAATTCCGATGATTTTTATTTCTGCAACATTTTTTTATTAAGGCGTACGTACGACCTCTGATAACATGGTAATAAGGTATTTAAAAAGATGTGCTGTGAATTTTTGAAACCTCATCCATGATAAAACTTTCATCTCGTGTCGGTCTGGTTTATAAATTATGAATTGTAATGAATCTATTTGGCGTTTAACTTCATTAACTAACATAACTAACTATTTTCTGATTTCTTCTCAGCTATCTACTAGGCCTACTCTTAACAATGTTGAAAAATTGTCTGTTTTTTGTGGCTGAATTATTGCACCTTAAATAATTCGATACTTGCCTCCTAAAAGACTCCTGTATTTTCCGATCGTTATATTCTCGTGAATGGCTAGTAATCATTAGAAAAAGGTCTCGTAAATTTTTGATAAGAAATTCAAATTCAAAGTCTTTAGTTCTGATACCAAATGTACAACTAATTTGATTTTGTACTATTTTGTACAGTGCCAACGATATTGCTATTGGATATGCAATTCAACTTAATCCAGACACAAACATAGCCAAGTCCGTGTATCACATTTTTGATCCATATGGATTCATATGTTTGTGTGCGTGGTATTATTAAGGCTTGTTCATATATGGCGCGGTATACCGCCTCAAAAATGCCGCCGGTGTTACCTTTTTACCCCACTTGTTACGTGTACAAAAAAAGGCAACTTCGCGCAACAAAGGACTTGCGCGTCTTCACTGAGCTCTGTGTTATAAGCAAAGACGTTTAAATATAAGGTACATAAAAGAGAAGCGTATTACACTTTACGTCATGATACATCGCCGCAGTTTTGCCGCATCATATCTAAACAAGCCTTTATTTCTATAATCAAAAGCGATAGAAACTTTCAGGGCAGCATTTAATCTTGGTGGAACACAGAGTGTCGCCTGCAGCTATCTTATGATGGCGACTCTGAGGGATATCGCTGGATGGCTTGATTTCCTATGTACGTACAGGACATTCTATCTATAGATGACTCGGCTTGAAAGGGTGTATCTATCAAGGATAAAAAAACATGAAAACCATCCCATTTATGACTGTGTGAAGAGAACACCTGCCAGATATAAGTAATCATTCATATTACAAAGGCAGAACAACATCAGTGACAAATCACCCCAGTCCCCCTCCGAATTAAAAAATGGCATAGATAATGCATGGATCATGACTTAAGTGGTTTTCACCCCCTCCCCCTCCCCCTCTCCCCCTCCCCCTCCCCCTCCCCCCTCCCCCCCCCCCCCATATCCTGGGTCCGCTGTAGTTTGGTGACAGAGAAGGATTTGTCTAGGAAAATTTGCATTATGGGTACGATGGATTTATTGTGCGCTGTAAAAATTGTGTTTGTCAATAGCATTATAAGTAGACACATACTATGATTTGCTTCTAAATATAGGGTACATCATATTCTTTGGTATTCATTTGATACATTTAATGGTCGATAGAACCCGTTCATATAAAAATGATGATATTATATTCATAATTTCATAAACGTACAATTACAAAGAATGTGTTTCTGTTGAAGGTGTGGCATGTTGAATAGCGAAGTTAAAGGGATAGTTGAGTTCTATTTTCAGACCACAAATACCTTCAAGGTGCATGGTTATTGCTCTTATTCTTATCTATGACATTTATAGTGCCCTTTTAGAAATTTAGCCAATACGATCATACCAATTCAGCTCCACTTAAAAAAAAAACGCGGTGACCGTTTATTCATTATTTAATTAAAAATAACAATACATGAAATACACGAAAATGCCAACAAAAAAGCCAACATCGGCATTGGCTGAAATGCGACGTAAAAGGCGTTATTTCGTTTTTTCAACGTTTTTTTCAAATTTTTCAAAATATCTAATATTTGTGGTGGTACACAGGTATTAGAAATCGTTATATTTCAGCCGTCTCTGAACCGATTTTGATCAAACAAAGATGATTTTGTCATTTAAATATTATGTTCTTTCAAATTTGTTACTCAGTTTTTCATTATCTCACCACAAAATTATTTTGTGTAGCGCCCTCTGCAACAGAACTCAACTATCCCTTTAAGAGGGAAAAGAAGGCCGACGACATTGATGTTTCTATTACTTTCCGGATTGACTTTACTTCGGCCCATAATTATTTGTACTTCCCGTGTTATAAAATTCAAAGGATAAGACGTCGGTGTTTTCCCAGAGTTGCTGCCCTTTGGAAATTATTATAAACGTGTTTTTTTGTATAAATATATTGTATTTATTTACCGGTAAATAATACGGTTGTGCATGGTTTTAAGCCAATTGTGACTGATGGAATGCACCACAATACTATCCTTTAAAGAATCTTTGTTCCATTAAAAACAATAATGATCAAAGACACGTATGAGGCATTACAGACGAGTAGTTGTCGTGCGTCATGCAATAGTGAAATGGAGTAGCCGTTACGCCTTACGGAGAGCAAATGTTTTGTTCTTGTTCCTGTTGTAACTCCACTCTCCATTTGCTTATCGATCGACTCCTTGTTCTTTCCTTGGACGCTATTTGCCAACAATACATCAAGGGGCATAATGTATGGGAGGGGTGCTTGAATAGGGTGGACCAAATAATTATAACGAGAGTAACCCCTGCCGTTTATTTGACAGGTTCCTTTCAGGACCTCTTGCTGGTATGAACGAGATAGCTGGTAATTAGAACGAAGAACACCTGAACAAGATCATCGATCTTCTTTGATGAAAAATGGAGCAATCCAAATCGATGTTGATAGAGATAAGAGCCCTTTACCCCCCCCCCCCCCCCAATAGCGAGACCTTGAATGTTTTGAAATATTGCGACTTTTGTTACTCACCTGAGAGGTTGTATGCGAACATCAAAGTAACCGCCCACTTTCTATATTATTATCTACAATGTATTTGCAAAGATTGGGACTCTTACATTATAAAATCTAAAAACCTGTACTATGTTGGTATATTAATTAATTGAAATTACAAGTTACCAAGACGGATAGTCAGTTTGATAATAGAAACAAAAATTACCATCCAATTGTGTACAATGAACCAATTCTTAATGATAATTGCAATGATTCTTATATTTCCAATTGTAATGCATAATGTCACGTTAAACACAATCTCGTTGGTAATCGCTCATGGACGACAGGGTAACACTGACGTTCGATTTCTTCAGGTCTTGGTTGAATAAGCACTCTGCAACAACTCCAATAATCTGCCTGATCAATCAGTCTTATGTCTTTGAATTGGTGAAATTGTTTCTAGAAAACGAATTAACCTCATATATTATGAAGTTTTAAACGTGGAAGACAAAAACGCACCATAATCTAACATAATAATCTCTATTATAATAATAAGTTGGACATTCCTCATGATTTGCCATAAACTGAAATTTGAAATGTTAAGCATCAAAATAATTTATATTATGGAGGAATACCTCTTGCGGCCTTATTGATTTTAAGATGAGGCCTAGACTTTTTAATTTCGTTTACATTAATTTTGTTGGTTAGTACTCTCAATTTGGTATGATCAGGGACGTGAGCCTCATCCCCCTGGTTCGATCAACACTTTGACCATTTATATCAAATGATGTTGTCGGTTTAATATTTACAGACCGTATAGCGCCTACCCTTCCCCATAATCCGTCTATAATCTGATCTACTTTTAAGTTTTGATCTGTTCTCTCCTTTTTATTTTTGTTGTCCTTATTCTCAACGTTACATGTGCTTGTTCTCGTCTCCCCCTCTACCACAATGTTCTCAACCTGTCAGCTGCAAAAGCTTCATCATATTTCTATTTAAACCGATCTGCCACCCCCCCCCCCCCTCCCCTCTCATCCTGAATTTCCTACTATCCTCGATTTCCACGATTTACTCGACCCCTTCCCCGTAGACCAGCTCAAAAGAAGAATCCACCCTGTGTAAATGCGTCTTGTTCACCAATCCTTTTTTCTAGTATGACGATCTCAGTGCAGGCTGATTGGAGAAACGCTTAGCACATAGGCTTTTGAGAGAGGGAGAAGACAATATTCTAATTAAATTTGTCTCCAAAGATTCTCGAGGGATACATAATCATTTTCATCCTCTAAACTTCGCGCCATCTGCAGGCTAGATGTTCTCCTACAAGTCCAGTCTGCTTGAGATGCTATTTGCAAATGCCAGACAATTTTCGACAGATGAGAGCATTTGTATGCTCTCAATAATATTGATTTATACATTATTACGTTAAACATTCGAATGACTTGACGTAATGGGTATCTTTAAGACAGCTAATCAAGAGGTTTTGTCGCTATACGAATGAGTTCCTCTACATTTTGCGTGATATTAATATCAGCTAAATGAAAGGTAAAAGGGCAGTCTCTATACATTGTTGCCCATTTATATAACTACTGCTACTACTACTATTACTACTACTATTACTACTACTACTGCTACTTCTACTGCTACTGCTACTACTACTATTACTACTACTACTACTATTACTACTACTGCTACTACTACTACTACTACTACTACTACTACTACTACTACTACTACTAACCTACTGCTACTTATACTGCTACTGCTACTACTACTATTACTACTACTACTTCTACTACTATTACTACTTCTAATGCTACTACTATACTACTTCTATAACTACTACTAGTAGTATTATTAGTAGTACTTATTACTACTACTACTACTACTACTACTACTACTACTACTACTACTAATAATAATAATGCCACTACTACTACTACTACTACTACTACTACTACTACTACTACTGCTACTACTACTACTACTACTACTACTACTACTACTACTACTACTACTACAAGAGTAATATTTTGCCAATGCTGTCATTATCATGATCATATGCTACTACCACCAGTATTACAATATAAGCAACTCTAGTGATTACCCATCGTATTATACATGCTTTTGCAACTCTGTTAACTCTTAGTTTTGATACAACCCCAGTCCCCAAATGATTGAGGAAGAATATTAAAAAGGATGAAGAGAATCTTTTCTCCCATTCTCTGCGAATTTATACTCCATTTGTATACGGTGGCCCCCGCAGCTAAACAGGCAAGCTTCCGTTATTGAGATCCCTTCATCAAATTGGCACCTTCACATCCTGAAACAAGATTCGGTTTCTATGGTAACCGCGAGAATTAAAAAAAAAACTTGATTGAGACGGGGATCTAGCTCTGAATAAAATAACACTTTGTGTCCATCTCTGAAGACATTTCCATATACATGCAAGATAGGCTAGGGAATGCTGTGATATATGCGCTATTACCTTCCACAAAGATTAGCCGTCGATAAAGTATATACATGTAGTTTAAAATCCACCATGCAAGATTTTCAAAGAAAGCAGCAACTGCTAAAACTTACATATGTCCTTCCTCGAGTTGTTATGGGGAATTATTTATTTGTACCGAAAGGTGACATTGGTTAAAACGGGCAGACGAAAGGGTAACAAGTAAAAGTTTTAGAGACTCTGTAGATAAAATCTAAATTGTGATGATCGTTTATGATGCAGGGAATCTAAATTTGTATAGCTAAAATAAGTCGTATCAGATAATGTGAATAAATATAATTAGTGAATAATACCGAGCGGAAAATCATTTCGAGTTGACGGAAAAGAGAATATTTTATGATAATCAGGTATTAACTTAATATATACGATGCATTTCAAGCGATGCAACACTTTTGTAAATTAAGGTGTTTACTTTTTCGCCCTTCATGACAAGAATTCAAAAGGATAAAAAGAGATTTCTCAACAACGCCTCCAGCAGAGACATAATCGTTTCAATCAATTAGACAGGTCTTAAACATAGATTTTTCATGTAATTACCGGAAGTACACCTCAATTATTATTGATGAGGTTAGTGGAGAGAGAAGTCACCAGGAAGAGAATGAGCAAGTGGAGAAATGGGATACATATTATAAAAAATTGAATAAACTATTGATTGCTTAGCGAGAAGGACAAAGAGGGGCGAATTTTAGAGATTTCAAATGATCACTGTCGTTCTCTCTCTCTCTCTCTCTCTCTCTCTCTCTCTCTCTCTTTCTCCCTTTATTCTTTCGCTCCTCCCTCTCCATCATTCCCTGTTTGTCCCCCATTCTTCGTTTTCAATCAGTCTCACTTTAATTTCATCTCACTCATTCCCCATGTCCTTTCTTTCTGTCTCTGTCTTTCTCCCTTCTGTCTATCTTTTCTTCTCCCTATATGTCACTTTTTCTCTCCATATCTCTCTTTATTTATCATTATTCTTCCTCTCTCTTTCTAACTCAGTCTCATTTTCGCTTTCTCTTTCCCTCTACTCTACTTGCTATATTTCTGATAGCATTGCTAACATTACAGATGAAAATATTAAATTTTAAACTGCAATTTTTTTATTTTTTTTAGCAATAGCATGCTGAGATTTACGTCGGGGTCTTAGTTGGATTGAGTATGTGCTTTAGCAGAAACGACACTTAAATGCATTTGCATCCATTTCTCCTCTCCAAATGACAAATGATTGAAAAGGGGTCGGTTTAAATTACCTTTTCCACAAAATACGTTCCCAAGTAAGCGATCTGTTTAATTTTTGTGTATCTTCCTTAAAGGTAATACAAAGTTTTGGGAAATTTTGAAAATTGGGTGGATAGTGAATCTTTACAATTTTGATATATTTGGATGCCCCTGTGGATGTATTAAAACAAATGAGCCCCTAAAACACTTTTGTTTTTGAGAAAAATTGAATATAAAAATTTACCGGTGCTCCCGGTAAATTTTGATAAATTTCAAATAGCGCCTTTGGCCGTACAATGGTAGTTGTGATATATAATTTGTAGTTGTGATATATAATTTCCAAACGGGAATAGCTAATCGCTCGATTTTAGTCAATAAACATTGTTTCAAAGCTAAATTAATATCTTGACCTTGAGAGGGAGCTATACAACATAAAGATTTTATTATTTATAATTTCATAACTTCAGACTCGATTTCAACCGCGACAACGATCAATGAATATTGTAGGAACGCATATGCTTCCAATATTTTAATTTGAACCGAATTCATGACCCCATACCAAAACTTTGTAATACCTTTAAAGACGATCACAACTACTTTTAAAAAATCAAGTCATAGGCAATTCCAATACCCTATCGTTTGTCACAGAAAAATCATGTTTGGATTACGTAATTGTGTCATCAGTGGTCCAAAAGGTGACGTACAGGGCCATCGAAATTGCCTTTTTTTTTTCTTTCGAAAGTAATATTAATAATGATAGTAAATACTAATAAAAGTAAAAATAACTACGAATTGTCAGTTGTGTCTTCCTGCATACAAGTTCAGATCAAGTGCGAACAGTGATTCCTCGACTAAGGAACGTTCTCTAACGAAACATTTTTTATTTAATTGTTTCCTTCAACCCTGATAAAGAAATACCTCGTAGGAATCTGTTTCTTAAGATGTAGTGCATGCTGCCTTAACTACAAGCCAGGGTATATCTTCCAATGTACTTTCAGAGGGAATGTAATACGCGCTAACCATCAGCAAAAAATATGTATTTTATATTATCATAGTATCTTCATGTGTCACATTTGACAGAAATGCATTTAAGGCAATTCTAGAAAATATACAAATGATAAAAGGTCCTTTTGTTAAAACCGATCCCTTATTCCAACACAGCTTCAAATTATCATAATTGTCTTGTCGAAGGATTTGTTGACATCTCGTCGCTTTCACATGGTTTGACAGAGTATCAATAGTATCCACCTGTCTGGGGCGATGGTGGGGGATAGTAGTATGAATTATTCACGGGCTCTTGGCGTTCATGATGGTCCACTCGGAGGAGATGGATCGGGAAAGGATGTCATTTGAAGATTAATTGCCGAAAAAATACACGCGAGAAAAATGGCATTTTCATCTTGACTTTGCCGCGTATGTCGGTCGCTAGTCAACTTTGCCTCTTTTTCAGACGCTACTCTACGTGTTCTAGTTTTGTTTGATACGGCGGATATCTTATGAAAAAGGTGTTTATTCTTTTGAATAAAATCGCGAATGGTATTTTCATTGTTGGAGTCCATAAACGTTAACGTACTTATTTGAGTCAAGAGATGTAGATTCGTTTTTATTTATGAATTAACGTTTACGCTGATGATATTGACCCTTTATTTCAAGATTAAGAAAAAAACAAGGTGATCAACCTTGACGTGATTCTACACATAAAGAAACAAATTTAGGGCGTTAAAATGGAGTCAGATCTTTCTAACATGGTTGCTGTATTAGGTTGCATCTCATCTGAAAAATGTAAACGATTAAAAGCTATGAAATCACAATTAAAATGTTCTGACAGATATTTAATATTAACCTTTTTGAAGTTTAGGATCATGTAAATATTACCAGTAACAAGCAGGGCAAATTGTATAAAATATGCATGATTTAGAATAACATGAAACATATCTCATCACAACAAACCAAATAAAGAACACTTCAAAGACTGATTGTCCTCAAGCAGGTATTGAGATACGACCAGCGCTAGAAAGAAAGATCACCCTATGAAACGTGGCATATAGTAGGCAGTAGAGTTCAGCCATAAACACTCTAAAATTCTGAATTCAAAATGTAAAATTCGATTCATTCGTGCATGTCTAAAGAAAGGTGGTGTGAGAGGCCATTGTGTAGGATGGTGGTGTGCCATGTTAAAATGTAATTTGAATATGAATAGATGGAAGAATGGGGACGGAATGGGATCAAGGGGGTTAACGAAGCTCTTTCTGAATCCCGAGCAAGCACTGAATGAAGATGCCTCTTTTATGATGACCCGACAAAATACTCTGTGTAAATAGGAGGCCCTATGGACATGATAGATCGTGTAAATCACACAACAAGCTCGTCACATGATAATGGAATTCATCATGCTTTGTAGATAGTTGAAAAGGTGTAACATAATTTCTTCTTGTTGGTTATAATATACAGATTATTTCACACGTTGCTAAAAATGAATCGTTCAATGTTTTTATTGTCATTTTCCGAAAACAATATTTCTTGTTTGAATTTTGCATCAATCTTTAGTTAAAAGTTACGTCTGTTATTTAGAACACCCAAGAACCAAAACAAAATGATTATGAAATAAACATCTTTTAAAAATCTGCCATACAGCCGGGCTATGAATAGTCATCCTAGCCATGTTAAACAAGGGGTTTCATAGATTATTTCGAACAATGGCATCGGCAATCATCGGAGAGCGTTACATTAGAAAAACAGGTCACAATCATGGATACAAGCGCATTATAAATTAATAACTGGACATATTTGTCAAGCTGGTTAATTTAAATAAGACTCAGGATTATCATGATCAGCATGACGATGCAATTTTGTATCAAATCCAAAATATAATATTATCATCAATAATGACGATGATGATAAGAAATAATGTTATTTACACAGAGAAGCCTCATGAAATCCTGAGGTCCTGAAATTCAGCAATCGCCATTTACCCATTTACACCTGGAACAAAGGGACAGTGTGCGCAAAACACCATGTCCAAGGATGTAAGCACCCATTAACGATCGAACCCAGGTCCTTGCGTATGAGAGTCAATAGCCTCCAGACTTAAGAGAAATAAAAGAGTCTTTTCAAATTGTATATCATTTCTCTAAAAGAAAATACCCCTTTCCCTCCTACTTGTAACATGTGTACTAACTAACAGCTGTCAACATAGTTTCTACATTCCCAAAAAACAAAACATAGTTATCGGGGATTTAAAGTATCTTTGTTTTATTTTTCTCTGATCTCCGCTCCTGTCATTGTTCTTCTCTCTATTTCTAATTATCTGTTATATTTTCTGGTTTTCCCGTACATGAAATATCCTACTGATCTTTGTTGTTTCCATCTGTGTTGTGTTTTCTATATCCTGTATACTTTGTTTACATGTATTGCTATGTTGAATTATTCATATTTATGTCTCATCTAAATATTTTTAATACATTATTCTTATCTGATATTCTATGGTAATTCATATTTATTCAGCATTTCGTATTTTTACGGAAACAGCCAGAGAATGAGTTTTAAACCAATTGTACTCTATATGTTTGTGCATGAGCAATAACTAAACTTATCTAAACTAAACTGATCTTATCTCAAAATGTGACCAGAGTAGGGTAGTTTTGTGCACATGGCTTTCTCAGTAGTTACCTATTGTGCTGACTAGCATGAAAAATAACACGCTCTTCGCTCAAATTGGCCCGAAGAGAAAAAAAAACAGTTACCATGGCAATAAATCAAATCAATTTCCTCGCACCCGCTAGTTTGATGTCGTCGTGACCAGCCGTGTGTAAATTTATCCAATGGCAATGCATGTTAGGAATATCGTATGCCACGAGGTATGTTCACTCATTCTTCATGTTAGAAAGATTAGTTTACAGTAGAGTCATCTTAAAGTGATATGTCGTATTCTAGCTAAAAAATTTCTTTTTTAAAAAACCTATATCGTATTTAACTGGATCACAAAGACTTTCTAGAAATCAAAGCTAGGGCGATTACAAAACCTGTCTAGAGGGGGGGGGGGGGGGGGCGGTTACAAAGACTTAGATCGACTTTAAGTTGGACTTAACTATGGCAAGCCGTTCATGCCACTGTTTGCTCTCACCATTTGCGGACATTGGTTTCCTAAGAGACGTACAAATCATAACCACAAATCTACAAAGTTTACATTTTTTGATAATTCATTATTGAAGGAAAAAATGTTATCTAAAGATCATACTGGTGAGAGCAAACAGTGGCATGGACGGCCCGTCATTGTTAAGTCCAACTTAAAGTCGATCTTAGTCTTTGTGAAACACTCCCCCAGATTATGTAATACGTCATTGCAATATTCGCACATTTCGGAGTGTGATGGACAGTAAATGGACAAGATTATTGTAATTGCCTAGATTTTTTCGAAAGTCTTCACGAGCTTTTGCATCGTAGATTTCCTTTTACTCGGTCCTACTAATGGCGCTTAATTGAAAATGGGTGTTATGATTAACGAGTGGGTGTTATGTTTGCCGGCTGGCTCTAATGAATCGTGAAATGTAAATATGTGTTGTTTACTCATTGGTTTGTGATTTACTGTTAGTTTCTTTAGCAACAGGGTGATAAATTCATGCATCGCTTCAAGTTTACCTCCTTATTTACAAAGGTGCTGACACACCAATACCCCCCCCCCCCTCTCTCTCCCTCTCTATCTGACACTAAGGTCTATATGACATTAGCTACTCTGCAGATAAATACGTGCTTGTATTAAGAAGAAGTTCACTGATCGCCGATTGTGGAATAATATTACAAAATATGCAGTATTTGAATGGTAAAAGTGGTGCGATTGAATAATGAATGTCTATTAAAAATTATGCATACCTGTAACATTTTAATACCCGACGATTTGAACTAGGCCTTCATCACGTTTGTGGCATAATGCCATTGAAGGGACATTCATTTTGCATCTTTTGGGGTCAACGATCTTGCTAGGTCAAAGAAAATGAGAAACGTAAAGGCAATGTCAATAGCTTTGCATATTGCAAATTGAAATGTGTGACTATTAAATTGACGCATTACGTACTCCACAAAAGAGAAGTGTTTTTTTAGGGATATAAAAGAAATGATTTACCTTCAATCATTTAAGTAGGGAGTTTAGGAAGGGATCGTATTATCTTCATTCCAAACTCTTTTACCCCTCGCCCATTAATTACTTTTTCTTTATTTTCTTCATCCTAATTACACCACTGGTTGGTGTAGACCGAAGTTTGATGACAATTTAGATCAAAACAGGACAAGGATGAAATATGTAAGAAAAATATGTAATCGAAGACTTTCGAGATATCACCTCAAGGGCAATCTAAATTATATTTTCTACGTCTTTTTAATGTTTGTTCTTTACAAAAGATGACGGACAAGGCTATTCAATGTACCCTAAGTTGATTTTTTGAAGGTCTTTGCAGTCGTTTTCCATGTTTTTCCGTTTTCGACCTCTAGGCCTACAGCGGTCTATCATCTTTGGCAATGGAATGGGGAAAAGTGGCGCTCATCCAGTTCGTCTTATCACGACAGCTCATTATCTGTGATTACCCAGTCACAATGTTTATTTGGACTTCCAAACCAAATCTAGGACGAAGTCGGGTCATGAGGAAATCAGTGCTCACATTTCCCTACCCCAACTGTGCACAACGTGCCACCCTGGGCTAATTCTTGTTCCATATTCGGTGGATACCTCCTTATTGTTATTGTTTGATTGGGTTTTTAAGGCAATTTTAGTAGAAATTGACTATTCATGCCTCCAAGCAAGCTATGAAATGTTATACTATCGTAGTTCCTGCAGATCAACCTTTGGAAAAGATGAATACATTGAACAATACGAAACATGGTTAACATTCAATGGATGATGATTTGTAAGGAACAACAGCTGAAAAATAAACTATTTTCCTTGGCTTTGAAATCTGTATGTTCATCATCTGATTTCAAATCTTTGTAGGCCCCTTGTTCCTTAAAACAGGACTACCTTTTTCGTTTCGAAGGGATGATGAGTATTCTGAATATTAAATCATAAATTCAACTTTTTTGTAACAAGATAAATATCTGACTAGTTTTAAAGAAAGCGTTTTGAGGTATATATATACTTTACGCAATAAATATTCTAAAACAAAGAAAATTAATAGTGATTTCCATTACTTACGTTTGTGTTTGAATATTTTTACTACACGGAATAGGTGGGTTCTTTTAAGTAAACACTCTTTATTGCACAATCTTTTTCAGAAAAGGAAAAATCTCCCAATATTCACTACAGAATAACTTTTGTTATCCCTTTCATGAAATTCATTTTCATCACATTTGAAATTCACTGCCAAAAATCACCAAAGATTTACAAATCCAATACAAGATCAGGGTTATCAAATTACGAAATCTGATCGGTATAGCACAGAAAAATGTAATTATATTAGGAACATGGTATTAATGGCGGTAGGAGCGGGAGAATATGGTTCTATAGATCGTGAACAGGTAGATTTTAGTATTTTGGAGGAACAGTCTGGCGGAAAGAACAATAGCAGTCTCGCAACGCAAATCGTTAAAGAAGCTAGGCGAAGAAATTTCACATAATCACTAAAAATGGGCAAATTATGCATGTCCGGATAGCGTAGACCAATTTGAACACACACATTCTGCTCTAAAGTCTTGTAAATATAAATGAAACGCGGTAAGAAGCTTTTTCCAAGAACCTCCTCAAACTTCTTTTCCTGGCTTGAACAGTTTGTTTGCGCAGTAGGCCGATTATGACGCCACTGGTTGGGCACGATCGCAATTCTAGGCCTCAAGCTCGCCTCTCGCACAGCTCGCGTGCGGTATTTTGCATAGGCCTATACGTATACATTATCCAGACTTTGCATGCTTCATATCCTGACCAGAAAGTGGAATAACAATCTCTAGAAATCATGTAATTACATATAATATTAAGCAAATTTAGGTTATATAATACGAGGGGTGAATCGTGCAATTCGATTTGTCCAAATACCCTTCCGTTCTGTGTAATTTGCTGAGATGTTTTGCATTTCGGTCATCATGCCTTGCCCTTGGCGTGATAGTGATTGCTGTTGATTATATACGGAGACCATAATGAGTGTATCGCGAGCGTCCCTTTGCATGTTTATGTCCTGCAGCTGCAGTTTTATTTATGAATGGTACATATTTGTAATTGATTTTCGCCAAATATAACCTCACATCTGATCGTCTTTGTTTTGTTATCCGTGAAATTTGCTAAAGAGCCCTACACATCCCGACAAATTCGAAAATGTCTCGCCCAGTCACCCCAGTGACAAGGTGCATGACAGATCGATCGCCAGTTGAGCGGGGCCGGGGGAGCTGAGCGGCAACTGGCAGCTCAGCCAGCTCGCGCTGAGCTTGCACCGGCATCGACGCCGTCTTCTCCGAATTGTTCTCTTTTTTCCATCTCTCCTACACCCCCATCATCATCATCGTCACTATCAGTACCACTGTCACTAGTTGTGGAGCTGTGCTCATCAACTTCGAATTCTAAATCGAGTAAAACCTCTTCTTCGAGCTCGGACATTTTGAACAGATATTTAGCGTTCGAGTGGCGTTTGTATACGTATAATGCATGGAGGCGAGAGTTGTGTGAGAGCTCTTGGGAGCACTCTAGCGCTCATGTGCCCAACCTCCTACGTCACAAATCGTACGTCACAATAGCGGGCCGATCGAGGGCGGAATAATCGGGTAGTAATTTCACCACTTTTAATAGCAGATTTTTTTTTTTTAATAACAATTTTTGATAACTTAATATGAACCATTAGAAAGATTGTAACATTAACTTTGCAATGAAACCAACATTATTAAGGTTAAAAGCCTTTTGAAAGCTTCGCTCAGCTTCTTTAAAAACTTTGTTAATAGTTCGTCTACTGAAGATATGAACATAGTATTTATCGAGTGGCGCATTTGAGTTAACATAGTGCACTGGCGGTTCCCATTTTCAAATGTTTTGGGTTTGTTAGATATAGATTTATTGAACCTATTGGTAATGGGAAATTGGTGGTTATTTGTACTTAAAAGGCTGATATATCCATCCTCCAGTGAGCATTACCTAAATCAGATGTCCAGATTTGAAATCCTTTATGGCTTGTTTCAAAGATGTGGAAGTACCATTGACCCATGTGGCGAAACCTCTTAACATGGTTTATAATTCGATTGCCATTTTTTAGCATGTTTGATAGGTTCGATTAGTTGCATTTATTGTTCATATCATTGCTTTTGCTAATCTGGAATAACTTTTTTAGTGCGGCTTGTCCATGATCTAAATCCTCATTAACAGAATCACCTAATTATATACGCGACATTCTTTTGAATGGTTTGCAAAGTCTTGAGAAACACTGGCAATTTTTCCAAATGGATATCAATCCCTTGCTTTCCACACTTGGTAATGTTATCATTTGTATTACAATATTTTGTGGAAAAAATTATTTCTTAATTTATGATACCATTTAAACAAAGTGTAGGATTGGTTGTGTTTTAGTTTGATGACACTTCGCTGAAAAAATTACGAAAATGAAAATAAGCACTTCATCACATCTGCTCCTGCAGAAACCCTGCTTGAGGGAGATACTAAGTCAAGAGGAAATAATTATGATGAAAGAGTGATAAGTTAATTTGAAGGGAGTGATGAAACGGATGTAGGGTGATGGTGAGAACGAAAACAATGAAAATCTGAGGTTAATAGCAAAGAAAGATAAGAATATAGACAGAGCTGTATGAAGATAGATAAATAAAATGAAGGGAAAATATTGATAAAGATATTACATGAGAAATGCCCCCATAGAAAGAACGAAAAAAAAAAAAAGCTGCATTAATAACAACGTTACGACAAGTGACCAGAACCCCGACCAAGAACAGACCAAACAAAATACTACTTTACCCCGAATGGCCCTAAATCGGTCAGTTGGGAGTCGGTTTGGCGGTGAAAAAAATGTCTCAAATTGTTTTAACAGTAGAAAGGGGAGGAATGGACAAAACCATAAAGAAATAAGGATATCATCTCTGACCAACAATGTTAAGCAATCTGGCGTCTAGGTGCATCGATCTCAGACCAAATTATTTCCAAAGAGAAGACATATCGGAGATAGATGAAGAGGATAGAAAGGGGGATTGACAATGAAGAATGAAAGAGAGATGAGAGCTCTCTAGAAATAGGGGCAGCATTAAAGATGACGCCGTAACTGGAGCGTCCCCTTCAAGTGCAAAGCCCTGCTCGACAGATCTGCCCCAATTGTTCGCACATGGAATGCAAGGTCACTCTCTGTCCGATGTTCCCAAATCACGTTTGGCTGACGTACTGATGTGACCGACCAAACTATTTTTCTCACCGTCTTGCGACGTTAAAGGAAGGGTTCCTCACTGCCAACCAAGAATTAGAAAGTATCATTAATTATGACTGAACAACAAAAATAATAAATTAGAAATGAAATATAGAGTAAAGAGCCTATTTTGTCTAGCCATGTTTGGATTTTAAAGGGAAGGTACATCACTGGCAGCTAAAACTGTTCGGAAATTCTTGACTGAAAATAGAAAAATAAAGAAAACAGACTGAAAGATAGAGCAATGAGAATAATTTTTCTCGTCGTCTTGCAACGTTAATGGGAGGATACCTTACTATCAGCCAAGCGGTCAAAAATGTTTGAGATTCATTATTGAATAGTGAATAGGACAAAACAAACACTGAAAGATAGAGAATGTAGGGTTTCACTGAATTTGTTCACGACATTAAGTTCGTGATCAAATAACACTTCCGGCCCGTAAACGCTAGATATTCATAGAATCACCTCACATTGGGTCGTAAAGGTTACTTACAGAAAACTGTGATTACAAGTAGGCACCGTGTTGAAGAAAGAAAAAAAAATCAGAATTTGTCTTATCCACTCCGGATTCCAAGGCATGACATGTGGAACACGGGCTGTTCATGACATTGTAATATTTGAAATATTCCCGTAGGACGATATTCACTGTGCAACTGGTATAATACCTGTTACAACTATAGCCAATTGTTAAGGGTCGGGGCTTGTCAGGAGCTCAGCAAGAACAAACTAAACGAATAGTATAGCTTTCATATTAAATAATGATTATCATTGATGAAAATGTCTTCAATCTATTTTCCGAAAGCATAAGAGAGCAAAATTCAACATCCCAAAATATTTTCCATCCCTTGCACTGTTTTTCAAATCTATTTCCCGACTGGTGTAGTATCGATACTGTGTGCGTTCAGTGTGTGACCTCTAGCATAACTACTAAAATTACTAATTTACCGAGGAATGCATACAGGGCGGACTACTTTTTGTAAAGACTCTTTTTCCCATAATGTATGTTGTAACATTACTTGTGCTTGGGGGAAATGAGGTATCTATAGTTACAAGCAAACTCCGACTGCTCTTTAAGGAGGAAATGTTGTCAATGTTTTCTGTGACTATACTGGTGGGATGTGAATACGGAAGGACATCAATCAGCGAGTCGATTACTATCCCGCATGTCTGATGCGATTGAGATGTATCAGCGCATTTGGAAAATAGCTTTCAAAATGTGACGCGACACGTCAAAGTAGCCATTTTGAATTGACCGAAATGGAGAGGCGGGGGACGAGACACGGATTCCCATACATAGTTACGCGTGTCGGTATTTCAAGCTTAAGGACCGGGCGGTGACGATAAAGAAAGTTTATAGAAGATGAGCGAAGGGATGGGTTATGTAAAATTTCGGCAATCCTTCCATCAACATCCAATGATCCCCATAAACCTAGGATTTAAGGAATTACTTAAGCAATTTCCAAACACTTTTTCTGAGATAGGATGGATATTTCACTGGTGAATTGTAGTTCTGTGTTATCCATTAGCAGCCCCCAGAGTATGTAATTATTATCGCCAACGCAATCCACATAATTATCCCTTGCAACACGTAATCTTGTGGTTCCGATGAAAGAGTTATAATTATGTATGCCTTCATAATCCTGGTGCATTCGGTAAATCTAAAGATTTTGTGTTATTCACTTGGATCTAAAAGATTATTATTCAAGACATCCTTTTTAAATGACAGCACAGCGTCTTCCACTAAGACATTCTCATTTAGTTAGTTTGTGTCTTTAAAAGCTCATCAGTGCGATGAAATAATAGACTTCGAATTTCCATGAACCTGAAAAGAAAGGAGGACGCGTATAGATAAACCTGCTCTAGATATACAAGTACAACGTTTACACCGAATGGCAGGGTGAAGGTAAACACACGCACACAAAGTAACCCACCCTCGCGCACACACGCATGTCATGTGGCGCAGTTCTGTACACACCGTTTCCCGACCCCACGAGGAATTCATTTTCAAGCAAAGATTTCAACGGCTTCTAATTAGCCGAGCAACTGGTATAGCAGGCAGCATGAAAAGGTGAAAACAGCACTTATCGCTGTGTGTGGGACTAAAACGTTTCGGAATAAAGCATGTCATGCACTAAAGTCCAACCTACCTCTCTAACAAGCACATTCTTCCAAATTTAACTTAGGGAACGGATAGTGCAACCGTGTTTTGCTAAACCCATTCCGTCATGGGTAGACGTGTATGACAGGGAGTCAGCCAAGCATAGCCTCGGGACACGCTTAACCCAAATCAATACCAAAAAAACACAAAGAAATCGAAAATGTTGGAAATAAATTGCACCTGTTTGGTCTAATTATCTATCTTTATATTCAGCTTGGAAGTTCGTAGAGTATACGTGTCGTGAACAGGCCTGCCCTTAACAGACCTTTTAATGACGTTGTCTGAAAATTGAACTTTTCTGTTATCTAGAATGTTGGTTGGAAATAATTGAGGGAGGAGTCTGTCTGCCTTCCGATGCGCCATGTTAAAATGAAGTATATACATGCATTCAGCAGAATATAATTTATATGAACTAGCATGGTACTGGGGATTTCTTAATCTGAAAATACACTGAAAAGAGTGGTATTGATGTGATGCTAAAGTAGAATATAATTTAAAGAAGAAAAATACAGAAGGAAACACAATTTGTTTGATAAACTGTAATACAGTATTACTTGTTAACCTCCATCAATGGGAGTATTTGATGCTGAAATTTCACAATTGCTCATTTCGGTTGCACTTATCAATTTTGCTCAAAAGTATAAGCTTTGAAATTTTCACGTGTATGTTCTGATATGAGTAACGCTAGCCAAAATTAATGGAACCACAAAATATTAATTTTGGGGCGTATTTTTGCACTTTTTATCACCTGATAGTTGTGTATTAGAGTATTGAGAAAAAAAACTTCAGATTTGTTATGTTTTGTTATATTGGTAAATCATATTTATAATAATAAGGATCCCATGAAGAAACAGCTGCTTTCTGCAATTACAGCTAAAATGGGATATCCGCTTTATTTTAAACTTTAAAATTCATTGTGTTTGTTATTCATGATTTATTTGATTACGGAAATAAAAACAAACAGACAGTTTGCAACTCTATTCTGAGAACAAGTATGCTTTGCCATTTGGAGCATCCAGTGGAATAATCATTTGCGAACACATGTGCATGAATACATTTAATACATTTTCGAGCTTGCCGTAATAGCCCTATCACGTGAGAAGTATTTATGTATGCATTCAAAAGTAGGAGAGTTTTAATCTGATATGCATCCTACTATAGTCTTAAACATCTAAATGAGATTTTGCCATTAAAAAAGTACCTTAAGCCTGATAAAAGGTTTATCCTTATCTTTTATTGTGTTTAACATAATCAATCATTCTATAGATGTATGTGTATGATTACTATGTTTATTCTTTCTATTTCATTTATTCGCTAAACTTTCAAGTATTCAATTTTATTTCACATCTCTTTAAAAACACATCAAAAGATATACAAACAAATCATTATAAATTAAAACAATATAAATATAAAAACTTTCATTGACATGGTACTGTGAAAGAAGGGTGAAGGGTGGTGGATGCGAGGGATCAACAAAGGCCATTGGCCTGTCAAGGTTGATTCCATATATTACCACCCTTCAAGAGAAATACATTATACAAAATATAAAAAATGAAAACAATCAAACAAACAGATAATATAACATAGCATAATCACATAAAAACACAACATAACTATTTACATAAATCACATAAAAGGCAATTAGATCAAATAAAACTACTCACAATTAAGAAGATAACATTTATATTTTTCCTGAATGCACGAACATTGGATATTTCTTTTAATACGTTTGGCAACTCATTCCAAAGCTGTGGGCCTTTAAAACTTACTGTGGTTCTTGAAAAGTTAAAAATATAAAAAGGTACATACATTTTATTGGAATTTCTTGTTTTATACTTATTGATGTTGCTATTATATACGAAATAGTCGTGAAAGTTATTGGGTAATAGTTGTTTAGAATAAGAAAACATAAACGATGATAGTTGTAATTTATTTATATCAAAAATATTCAATATTTTTAACTTTTTAAATAATTGTTGGGAATGTGCTAAATAGTTTGATTTGGTAATTGCTCGTATTGCACGTTTCTGTAGTAAAAACAATTTTTGTGATGAATAAAATGAGGAACCGCCCCATACAATATTAACTTAAATCATGCATTAGCTTTAATAGTTATTAACATTAACACATCATTAAAACTGATTACTAGAACCCTTCATTATTGGTATGTCCTGAATACCTAAAGGAAATTATCAGTTTTGCCCCTTTTCACTAAAGTCACTACATCCTGAAATAAAGTTCAATTCACTTTAAATTCAAAGGGCAGTAATGTATTTTGAACTGAAATGTTTTTGTTTAACCTTTAAGTACTTTATATTTTGTGTTAGTGCCACATGTTTCATTTATCCTTGGCGGAATTGTAATAAGATCTTCTATCGCTCTTGTGTGAGTGCAATTTAGTCAACAATCAGTATGCTTCGTGGTAAAGAGGTTTTGATATGAATCAATGACGGCGTTCACTTATTGCGCTGTGAAATAATTGAATTGAAGTGAATTTCTTTATTGTCATGCACAAAATAAAATGAAGGCATAAAAATCGTCTTTAACGACTCACATTTGTATAAAATTTAACAAACATTAACATAACATAGACAAATAACTACAAATAACATAAATAACATAACTATGTAATGTAATTTAATCTCTCTGTTGAGAGCCAGAGGAATTATTTGATTATTTGTACTCCCCTGGCTCCCAACAGACAATACTAACTTTGATATATTCTAGAAAATGTACATGATAACAATCAATGTCATATAAATAGAACAAGTCACAGCCAAGATCTAAAATCAATTATTCATCAACTGTTAAAAATTTCAGATAAAAACTGTTTATTTTTGGTAGTAGACATAAACCCTCGTGTCTGCAATGATAATTATGGGTATAACATGATTTTAATTTTGTTTTGTATGTAAATGCTGATATTTTCCTCTCTTTTTTCCCTTTTCCTTCGCAGATACCTGACGTCCGGCACGATGACGCATTATCTGGGATTTAAAGGAATTATCTGAGTAGATTGATCTTGCCTTAGTTGTGAAAGAGTCCGTTTTATCTTCATAATTATTAATTATTACGTGACAGAATACCAATAAACGGAAGGAGCTTGATATAAAAGAAACGGATTTTTTTTTCGTATAAGACCAATTATCTTCTCAAAACAACGGTGGATTACATCTCTGTGTAACACGGCCTAGCTGCTAGAGATGTAAAGAATCATTACAACGAATGCTGCAGCATATATCATTATCATCCCAGACGGGTAACACGAACTCATCGTCTATTCCCAGTTGCATATCCATGAGCTTTGCACTTTCATTGCAAAATGTGAAATCAGAATTCGGTGAGGAGATGAAGTCATGAGATACCCGGGCTCCGTTATTATGAGTTTGGATTAGCGTTTGCTAAGCTGCTTTACATTTTGATTCCACGCGAGGATAAGAAACACTCTACCCATCTCGCGTATAAGCAATATTTTTTCTCTAGTCACTTGTACCCAGGAATTTTAAGGATATTTATTAAGGTTAGTACCCTTAAGCCATACTTTGACGAGAAAAGGCGATTTGTCTTGAGCGGAGCTACGTTTACCAACGCGCCGATCGACCCGGGATATATCGCGGCAGAGCCACGAGGGAGTTGTCAGTAAAGCCTGGTGGCGGCTTTCGGGAAATTACTATGCATGGCGGTACACCAGACGTTCAGGCTGCCGTGATTTCGCAAGTGATGCTTTCACCTTCTTTTCTGCATACTCTCTCTCTTTCTCTCCGTCACGTGGCGGTTCGGAGTTTAGACAGGAGGTAAAGGAATGGAGCGACAAGATTTTCTGAAGCGAGCATATCCATACTAGAGGGCTTTAATCAAAGGAAACTGATATAAAGAGTGATCATCGCTTCGCGCAGATTAACATACGGTTCAGGGTGACATCTGCTGTATTTCTGGGTCAATGATATTGACCCCGCGATAAAAGAGACGACGGGAGAGCTAAGTTTACATCTTCTTGCCTCCTGAAGGGACAAAAGTCAAGCATGTCTTGGAAATAGATATAGAGCCGATCTATATAGAAGAGATCATGACCCCTTGGTCGATATCATTTTAATTCAGTTCAATAGTTAAAGGAGCCCGGACCATTGATTCCATCATGTCGAATTCAAATTCGTCACTCCTGCAGGCAGGAGAGGGCGGGCTACTCCCTGATCAACATCAAGAGTTCAATATTTTGCAATTGAGCCGTCGAGCGGCTCCGGAGCAACCAGGGTTAAACTTCACGGCAATAATAGCCCTGCAACCAAGCACCACTATATTAATACCAATTATTATGTTTAGTGTAGGATTGATAGGTAATATAATAGCCTTAGGAGTATATTATTGCTCATCATCATGGCATCGGTCCACGGCCTTCTATGGAATACTCCGTGGGTTCTTCATCACCAGTATTATCGGATACCTGTCTGTCTACCCTATTATGATAGCTGTCCATTTAAACGGCTTACATTGGATCGGGGGATCAAGGCTATGTGATTTTCATGGGTTTTGTGTCCTGTCCTTCGGAATGTCCCTAGCCTATATGACAGGGATCCTTGGTTTTGAGCGCTTCCTCGCCGCATGTCGCCCGGTAACGTACAATCGTAAAGTAGAACCTCGAAAGATACCTTTTGTGCTTGTACTGCTATGGGTCGTCTCCATCTTCACAGGTATCTTACCTCTTGTAGGGTTTGGACGGATCACTTTGCAATACCCATCAACGTGGTGTTTTATTGATTGGAGGGACGAAGAGACGGTTGGTCGTCTGTTCAGTAGCGTGTTAGCGACCATCATCGTCGCAGTCATCCTGCTCGTGATTGTGTCCCTCTTGGCCGCGGCCGTTGGCGCGCTATACAGGACTATCAAGAAGTGCAAAGACACTACGGCAGACAAAGACAATGAGAGAGGGCGCTATAGTTTGACTTTGACGATCGATGATAATTCACATAGGATACCAAGGCGATTTTTTGCAGCTGATAGGGCTCTATTGTGGGCCACGATCCAATACATCCTTCAAGCAAGTGGATTTTTAGTTTGTTACATTCCAATAGTGGTAAGTACTTTTATTGCCTCATTTGATCTGGCTTACTCTTACGGTAGCATTTTAAGAAAAAGGATCGGGCAGAAAAAAGTTAGATGGTTACACAAATTCTCCTGTGGTTAAATGTAAAACTCCAGCTACCTTGTTCTGTTTTTATTAAGCATCAAGAAACGATAACAATGTTTGGAAGCAGTATTTGATGATGGAATAAAGAGGATAGGTTACACTGAAAAAAATCTTTGCAAGTCTGTTACAACGAAAATAAATGTAAGTATTATAATTGGTGACTGGTTTTCAAAATGTCTGTTTGATCGTACCATTTCTATTCGCTATGTTTTTCAATCATCTAGATGAGAATAATCTCCAATGTCTCAGGGCAGCCACTCAACAACTTTAAGAACATGGCTGCGATGCACTGGGCTGAGTTCTACCCCGCCTTCTGTCCCTGGCTCTACATCCTGTGCCACGAGCAGATCTGGATGCGCCTGACCTGCAGACAACCTGCCTACCGGGACGTCCCCTACTCCAGGCAAAGCTTACGCCGTCGCAGCACCCGCAATAGGCGGTCGTCCAGCCGCGGTCACGACTGCATCCGGGAAGCCAGCGTCCGCAGCCCCCGGGAATCGTTATCGATGGGGACCAGCAACCACGTCAATGTGGTCATGCACGATCACGTGGATGGTTACGCGGTGGTCAGTAGACAGGAAAGCTCGAGTAGAGACGAAGAACCGGTTAGAGGACGATCGGCCAGAAAAAAACTGGATTTCATCAAAGAGGATGATGCGTCCAATGGCCGCTCCCCACAGAGGTTAGTAAAGGGTATTCATGACTATCTTTAAATGACCACTATGAGGATGTTTCTAGGACCAAACTACCAACCCGACGAATCCCACATAATTTCAATCATGAATATGTCTCGAGAGGTTGTTTTACTTATAAGCTAGTTATCCGTGAATATTTCCTTGTCATACTGTAGTTTTCCATACGTAGTTGCCCGAGGATAGTATTGGGGGTTATTTTGGAACTGCTTAATGCTTATAAGCATAAGGAGAGGGAACAAATCTGCAGTAATCATGTTAATATTGATTCATTCATTTGAACAAGCTACTAATCTTCATAGCTTCAATGTTAACATTTTGATTACCGAGATGTCTAGTTTACCGTATCCTACAAAAAAGCAATGAAAATCTTTCTATATCCTTATGCCATATGCTTACAACACATTTAAGTCCATCTCATTAGCCAATTGAGTTTCGCATGTAAATGTATGTAAAATGTGAATATTTACTACGTCTAATAAAACATGTCCATGTGTTTCTTCTATCTTTAACTGCAGTCCATCAGCGGCGAATTCTCCTATAGGCCTACCAATATTACCGACAAAAACATCCCCACCAGGTAAAGTTAGATCTTTATCGTCATCATCGACAGTTTCATCATCGAGATCACCTACAAAAGCTGCTCCACGATCGCCATCATCGTCGTCCACAGCTTCAATACCGAATTCACACCGGTCACCATCGGCATCATCCGTACCTTCACTTCCCAAATCGCCAAGGACCGACACGCCACGATCACCAACCGCGGTGTCATCCCCGCCATCATCCGTCACGGACCCCCTTATATCGAGTACACCGAAGACAAAACTCGTAGTGACAAACAGTTTCCCAGTCGCAAATGGGCCAATGATACAGAACCATGTCAATGCCACCCGAAGCAAAAGCAGCGCTGCTAGTACAACTGGTGGCAGTAGAAGGAACAAGAAAGGGGAGTACAGTCGTGTACCGACCGAACCGACTGACAGTGTGCCACCAGCAAACGTCGTATCCAGAAGAAGCACATTCGCAAAGGCTGGACGCAAGGAATCATCTATATGAATGACAGTTGACAAAAATTCTTTCAGAGACTCTCACGCTCTCAGACACCTCTTGAAATTTCCCATGCCTTAGACTCAACTTAGGAAATATTATAAGGGTATACTGTTAGCGCACCAACGAAATTAATTCTACGAGAGAAAACAACCGGCCCAATTCGTTTTGATCTTCTAGAGAAAGTCTTAGGAAATAGGCCTACTACAGAAAATCCCATTTCAAAGACATTATTCGTAACAGAATTGAGATATCTGTCCTCCGACTTGAAGAAATTCGTTTCTGGTGCATGTTACATAATAATTAAACATTTGAAAATAGCAGGAAAATAGAAATTATAAACCTTTTCGTCTTGCCCTCATCGGAGTAATCCTAAGATTGAACATAAAACCGAAATCAGACCAAAAATATATTACCTGCCAACATCCATTTCATTGTAATTTGATGGTTTGTTATGATATTCGTACATTGAGTGATGCATCTTTATTTTAATTTATTTGATTCTTCTTGTTTGTGCGGTGTGAAATCGAGCTTTAATTACAGAACCAAATAATATGAACATGCCTTTTATAACGAGGTTGTCCTTCCAGTTGCTGTATATGTTTATAAAAATTGAATTATTCTTGTGCTTGAAGAGCACACATTTTGTAAAATTAGAAAGATAGACAATAATATTGTTCTCATTCTGTTTTTCTTTTGGAACATCTAAATTCCTTTGACAAGGATTTATAATGTCATATAAATTATAAAAATGATGCTGTAAGATTATTTTGAAAAAATGGGAATTATCCGATGGATGATATTGGGGCATAAGTAGTCGAAAAGAGATAATCAAGAAGTTAGTCACGGTCTAGATGAGTATTATGCCATGATAATTTCTTAAATGTTTAAGACGCCGTGAAGCGGTTGCATGTCTGTTGAACAAGTATTACTATATTTTTCACGATAACACTTGCATCCCTACATACCAGCATCTCTTTTTTTTGATACTTTGTCTCTCCCCGTTTCAAAAACGTCCATCTCCATTGCTCTCTCTCTCTCTCTCTCTCTCTCTCTCTCTCTCCATCTATCTTTCTATCCACCTATATTTCTGTCCTCCCATTCATCTGTCGTTCAATCTCTTGCTACATCTCCCTCCCCCTTTCTCTCTCGATGCCATGTGCATCGCTAAATAACACAAACTTTACATCGCATTTTTACTATTTTGGGTTACATTTTATTTTGAAGGTCTCAACTATAACATTGTAAATATAATTTTATTTCTTATAAGACAACGTGTAATTTCAAAGTGTTTACAGTTTTTAGTTTTACAGTTACATAAATAGGTATTACGTTAAATGGTTACCCGTTGCATAGAAGTTTAAAGAACCAATGACATTTTGGCAGGAATTGTAATCCCAAGATGTGTATAGTTACATTTACGGTGGGGTCATAACCCAAACGAAACAGTTTCAAAGATCCAATTTTTACAGGTCAATATCAATCATGTACATCACGTATTTATAATATATGATCGCTCTATTTTATGAAGTATAAACGTTTTTTGCTATCACATCTGCGCGATAAGCCATATTCTGGAAGTATTTGCAACTGCAACGAGTATTTCTGGAGGAAATTAGACATGTGCTCGATAATACATATCTGGAAGTACTGTATTCATGAACCGTTTTACAATGCTTGTCTAGATAAATTATGTAAATATTTGATTTGTTTATATTCTGAAGTGTCAATAAAACAATGCATGCGAGGCAGCATATCATTAATTGACTTCTTTACTGCATGATTATTTTAGTACACGTATATCAGGTAATAGCCAAGTGATTGTATGGAACGCGATAGCAAGGATTCCGACATGACATGAAAAATAAAAAAGCTACAATGACATATGCATAAAGATGTTTACGGTACCAACAAGAACATTTGATTTGGGGACAATAATTGATCCAGATTTTATTTCGTCAAAAAATAAAGGGTTAGGTATAATGTGTTGGTCTATTGTTAAAGGTACTATGTCTCATTTGCAGCCAACATCAAATTCAATCTGTAGAACTTTGCATGAATTATGAACATGCATGTCCTATCTGTGAAATGTAAACGTTAGTAGTGTCCTAATATTCAAATTATGCAAGGAATCCCGTTTAATTTCTAGACTTCACTGTCCGACATTATTGAGTGACTGACTGACTTTTTTCCTTTGGTAATAACATACATCAAATGAGCTGTAAAGGGCACATGAGAATTTGTCTACATCAATAACCCAATTCTTGTAATGACCAAAATAAAACTGATTGAGTCTTTGCGCAGCACAAAACGTACGACCATTTGGTACAAGGGTCTGAAAATCAGACTTAATAACTAAAGCCGATTCGACAACTAATGGTCGTTATTTTCCCACACAAAGACATTTTCAAGCCCTTTTGTTCTAAATTAGTGCTATCTTTCAAATGCCGTTAGAATTTAACCTTTTCATTTTTTGGCCTGCAAATGGGACATAGTACCTTTAAAGTAACAAATTCGACAGTGTTAGGGAAAAGTCCCTAGAGCAAGTTTGTAGCAAGAGCTAGTGTCCTACAAATTCTAAATACGTACAAATCAGAGAAAAATAATTCAAATGAGGTGTATCCCTTTTCTTGTTTGCATACCTGAAATAGAGAATATCAATAAAATCATTTTTGAATTGGCCTTCACGAGCTGAAACCTGGACATACTGTGGATTCTATCGCCCACTCATTACATTTCGAAGAAATTCATTTTGGCTGGTCGTAAAATATTCTGCAAATAGTATCCTTGGAAAAAAAAAACTTGTTGTTCTTTCTACCTATCTTTCTTTTTGTTTTCCTTTTTTTTTTTTTCGTTCTTTTTTCCTTTTTTTCATCATATAGAAAATGGTCATTAGGACTATATGATTGCATGCACGTTATTGTCGAGGAATACTGTTGATCCATACCAAAATGTAGGAATGTCTGCACAAGTTCGGATAAGGTATACTCATTTGACTAAAAGGGGATTACTTGTATGTAAGAGCAACACAACGTTTACAACAACCCGTTGAGGTGATAGCAGAAAGATCAGAGAAATATATTGGTGACATTGGTTATTTAATCAATAAATGTATTTGTAATACAATCACAATGCAATAGGTGATGTATAAACAAACATACAGACATGTATAAAGACATTTAAATTGCCTAAGGTTAATTTTTGGAAAGTAAATTTGTTGTGTTCGATATTATTTGGAGTCTTTTGGACAGTATTGGATGAATTTTAGCAGAGATCGTGTTTCATTAATGCTTCAAAAATGGCAAATTGTGATGCCTAGAATGGTCTACTGTATGGCATTGCATCAAACTAAAAATCATCATGTTCTGATCATTAAATCTTAACTGTACACATACAATAATCACAAGACTATGACACATATATCATATGTTAAATATTTAACGGTAATTTTATTAAAAACTGTCATATCATTTAACTTCAAATCATAAATCTCAATCTACTCCAATGAGGCTCTACGATCATCATGTCATATACATGTATTTACAATACTTTGCATATTAATCGGTTAAAATTGTTCAGATCCGAATAATAGGACCACAACCCTTTACCACAAACTTCAATTAATTCTTTATCAATCGATTCAATTCCTTTAATTTAGAATAACAACCACGCTGAATGCCAAACACGCCATTACAACTTGGAGTAAAGCATTACTTTTGGCTATTAAATTTTGTCCAAGTTGCATGGTTTATTGTTGGCATGTAGATGTACCAGTTAGTGATCAAGAGGTACCATTCAGAATGTTACAAGAATTACTTTTTTCTACATGTTATGGGTGTGGCATTGGGAGGGGGAAAGGGCCTTCCTCATAAACAGGAGATAGATGGATTTCCTAGTTTTCATTAGAATTTATGTTTTCATAAATCTCTATCAACATGGCACAATATTTTATTGACAATGTATTTCATGAAGACATCATACAGACAGGACTCAATGATAGCAAAGGGCAAACATCAGCGTACATTCGGTGCAACTAAACAATATTACACCCTAATCCTAATCAAGGCCATCACGAGCGGGAAGTGCTCTTAGCTTTGTAAAGAGCCTTTCAATCTACTCTTCACTCTAAACCTTCTTATGGTTGAAAACCTAAGAAGTACTCTCAAGGGAAGCACTGAACCTACTAAAAGGACAGTTGAGTAGAAATATATAATTTGAGTCACTGAAGCACATACAATCTTTGCAACTCACTATCATATCACAGTCCTGTCCATTCAATTACCAATTAACATCATAATCAAATCACAGACATGATCTGAACATGCTGATGAAACATATCGATATCACAGCTGTTTGATCTACATCTCTAACCACAATCTTGATACAAATACACTATCTAAAATTACATCATTTTCATAACGTCACTAAAAACATACATGTAATTATAAAATTGAAAAGATAATTGCATCAATCAAAAAGAAAATGTAAAAGAACATGATCACAAACATGAAAAGATTTACAAAATGACATCATGTTTGTAGAGGATATTGCCAATAAATAATTTAGGGGGTAAAAATAGCAAATGAAACTCTGGAAGAAATTGAATATTATAAAAGATCCTACATTAATATAACAAACGGTAAGAGCAGTGTAATAGGTAAAATGTTTTCTATAATATATTTTTCTAGAGAAATGTTTTAAATCAACCTCTAAAAATATACATGCATATCCATGCTAGCACCCCCTTTAAAAACATGGTGGGATTACATATTCAAGTGAAATTGTTATTCTATTCAAGATGAGGGGAGAATAGCTAGTCCACGTGCCTAATTTAGGTAATAATCTGCCTAGAGCCAGACTAGATTGGTTTGAATTCTGTGAGGTCCCTCCAAGTTTGGAAGCGCTTAGTGATTGTAATAAGCGCTATATAAAAACTGAGTATTATTATTATTATTACCGACTCGACTTATCCATATTTATCTGTAGTACAAACATATTTAGTACCTTTACAGGGAGTGGAAAATGTGCACACATGGTGTGCGGGTAAGCCTGAATCCGATGACCGGGGTAATAATATATCTGTAAAACGCTTAGGCACATCGTTGGATCGGTGTATTGAGCGCTATATAAAAAAACGGATTATTATTATTACAGTTATGACATGGAGGTACTAGTAGGTAAGAAACAAAAAAGCTACAACCACTATTGAAACGTTGATGCAGACGAAGGCTTAATTCATTGCAATGCACAACTCATTCGGAATGAAATAAAATAACAATATTCTGTTCTTGTGTACTGCATATCACATTATGACCACAAACAAATCCTATATGCTTCCAAAGATGTCTGGAAATTGCTTAATACCTTACACTTCCATGTACACTCTCCCTGTTGCATTTGTATCTCAACAGGTTTCATCAAGTCAATGACCAATAGGTTTAAAACAATTCAATTCAAAATCGATGCACAATATTATCAATGGCTACTGTTTATCCACTCTCTGGTGAAATGTATCACAAAGAGCATCATTAAGTCAATCAATCAGTAACAGAGATCTATAGACCCTCAA
Organism: Strongylocentrotus droebachiensis; assembly: GCA_035222895.1. Classification (NCBI taxonomy): domain Eukaryota; kingdom Metazoa; phylum Echinodermata; class Echinoidea; order Camarodonta; family Strongylocentrotidae; genus Strongylocentrotus; species Strongylocentrotus droebachiensis. Next base: position 347,578 of record JAVYIG010000123.1, on the reverse strand, counting down.
CCATTCAGTAACAGAGATCTAGAGATAGACCCTCAACCAACTTTCAACCAATCAGTAACAGAGATCTATAGAGACCCTCAACCAACTTTCAACCAATCAGTATTTAAACAGAGATCTATAAACCCTCAACCAACTTTCAACCAATCAGTAACAGAGATCTATACACCCTCAACAAACTTTCAACCAATCAGTAACAGAGATCTATAAACCCTCAACCAACTTTCAACCAATTAGTAACAGAGATCTATAGACCCTCAACCAACTTTCAACCAATCAGCAACAGAGATATATAAACCCTTAACCTTCTTGGAACCCGTCATACGCACCATTTACACTATAAATAGATAAATATTTACAACCCTTTGTGCAGCTTTAAATCATCAAATTCCAGCTTACTAATGTAAAAAATACCTTCACTTCGATCTATCTACGAGATGCAATGATCGATTATGACATGTTAATGATATTGAATTAATCTTTTTGAATTGAAAATCAGAGAATACATGGACATTTTAATTGCAAACTCAATATTACCATCATATGGATATGATAAGGCTTGTTAAATGAATAAGGGTAGTGCTAGATTACTTATACATTTCATACACGATCCCTCTGTTTCATTTATCCAAATAAATACAAAAGTCAATATCTGAATGCCACACAATTTTGGCATTCCTTAATCAACTACCTTCAATTACTTGCACACACAAAAAAAAATCAATGGAAAGACAAGAATGACATGAAAAGTTTGGAGGCATGAATTACTTATCACTGGTAGGTACATGTATATCATCAGATTGAGCAAAGCACACAATATTGAGTGGTCACGCATCCCTGTCTTATGTGAAGCTCTTTCCCAACGTCAAAGGTCACACTGTGAACTCACAAACAGTCGCTTATATTACATAATCCTATGAAGAAATTAATGGTGTACGCACATGACATGTATAATGTTACCAATTTATTCTAAAATGACAGTCAAATTTTAAAAGCTGCGATATATTGATCATACATACACCATTCTTTGAAAGTTTTGTTTAGCTTATGCTGACTTCACCACTAAAAAACAAGGTTCTCCTGTGGCATGGAATGCAGATGTTGAAGGGTTGTCAGACAAGGAATTGGGATTTCTTCATAGGGTTCTGTGTTTAACGCAACCATGTGCGAGATCACAGAGCGACCTTGAGCGGTACGGAGGAGCCTCACAGACACAGGGAAATGTGACCACTCGATAGTGTGTTGTTGTAGTTGTTTAATATTATCGGCGTTTCATTCTTTTTTAGAATATTTATTGGTTTGCTTAAGCTTATCATATACATATGAAATCAGATCTTCATTTTTTTCTTCAAAATCAGAGATATCATATGATGCATAAAAGCACAGGTAAAGGTCAGGAACAAATTAATAAAACCATTAAATTGAACGTCAACAAACATAATGCCATCGGGTGAAAGATACGGGTTTTCATGGTAATGTTCAACCTGTTTATGAACAAAAGAAAGCTTAGCAAAGCTAATCAATAATTAAACAGAATTTGATGTGCATGGGACTGGAAGAAGGACCAACAAGTTTTCTCTGTATCCATCCACCTCTCTTTCATATTTCTATCCGTCTACCTCCAAATACTCCCCTCCCCTCCCTTCCTTCCCTTCCCTTCCTTTTCTTGTGTGCTCTCTCTCTCTTTTTCCGTATCTCTATGTGTACATGTATATATCTATCTTGCTATTTCTCTATCTCTCTACCTCTCTCTATCCCTCTATCTATATTATTGTGTCTCTATTCTACCTCTGACTTCTCCCGGAGAGCTGCTGCCGCCAAGTTTCTGATAACTGATGTAATCTTGGTTAGTTGGTCTTCAGTCAGCGTCACGTTGACTGCGATGCGTATGCTGAAAGAACAAATGTAGAGTTTGCTTTCAAAATCTTATGTAGTACCATGGTGTTTAATGACTTTTTTTGGGTTTAAATTTTATTAATTTCCCCAAAATGGGGTGGATGGGCCCTTTTCAACATAGAATGATTTTCAAAGGGGTCCACAAAATAATTAAAAAACAATTACCAATCAATATTAATGTCATTTTCACAGATTCTAGCAACAGCTATCTTGAAATCAAGGGCATTTGTCCATTAAGCCACTGAATACAAGGTATCCTCTACCTGTGGATACAAAGTCACATACTGATAATTTTCTTTATTTCAGTTTGTTGTGTACATGAATATGTTTTACAAAATCAAGTAATAGCATTTGCAAAATAAAATCCATGGTGTTGTGTGCTCATATGTACTAAACTTTGGTTTACTTTGCAAGTGTCCACATTCATGCACGCCTAATGCTACAAACTAATTGCAGTACGCTTACAATAATACAACGTTAGTATTTGTAAGGTTTCTTGGCACAAAGGTAGCTATCGTGAATATTTCATGAATGTTGTTTTCAAAGTAACTCTTTGACTTTCTCTATTGTTATGACATTCTCTCCTCTAAACCATCCTACTGTTGATTACTTCAGTGTGACACACTTCCAACACCATTGGGGGTGTTTCACAAAGATCCTAAGTTGAACTTATCTCTAAGTTGGACTTAACAATTATGGAAAGCCGTTAGCATTTTTGAAAAATATTTTGTAAAAATTATTTTAAAAGGCATAAAATATTGATTCAAATCATTCATGTGTTCTGTCATCAAGGAGATATCATGTTCTTGATGTAGAATTTATGAAAAGTCTACAATACTTAAATTTTTGCTTTTGAATATAATTTATTTTAAGGCTGCAAATGGCTCTCCATAATGTTTAAGTCCAACTTAGGATCTTTGTGAAACACCCCCCATAAATATGTGAAGTACTATGTGCACCATCTCTACTTAACTCACCTTGGTGGTGGTAGGAAAGCTTCTTCTTCCTCTAGATACCTGGCGACAGTAAGCACCACACCTTCATCTAATGCCTGCCAGGGTGTACAATAGAAAATAACAGTAATAATAATATGATTGCAGGGCCCTCAGGGAGAACAGTATGAATACTGATGAGGCTACCCTGGGTAAACAAGACATATTATTATTATTATAACAGTCATTGCATAACAATTGCCAATTATCACCGCAACGAAAAATGTTATATCGTGTATGTGACACAACCTCCTGGCCAAAAAGGAGGATATATAATTAGTCATTCTCCAAACGCAGCTATGTAAAGTGAAATTATCTGAAGATTTGTACGGAGAGCAAACCCTTTTTTGTGCCAAAATGAAAAATTCTATGCACATGATCAATTGATCTGGGGGGGAAAATGGGCAGTCTGTAGTCCAGCTAATTCATTGCAAGATAGAAATTCTAAATCCTTTTTTTTTTATAAGATAAGAAATACATGTATCTTCACCATAACAATATTAATAATTGCTATCAATTTGAATCTTTCGAAAAATGGCTTGGATAATGAATCTCTGTGACACTTCTAATAAGTTGGTGCTATACATACAGTAAGTAGGTCTTCCACTAATCACTAATTAGACTTCATCACTTTTCAAACTGTAAGATTATGGCTTGCTGTTTCCTATCATTCAATCTTACCCTGACGACAATCTTTTCGAGGAATGCTTGGTCTTTCTGCCAATCTCCACTGGTCTCCTCCAACCTGAGATGCTTGATGGGTGAGATGGGGTCACCATCCAACCTGTAACCAGGCAACCTACAACAAACAAGATGACACAGAATGAATGTCGACACAAAATGCCCTTGCATGAATATCCTGATTTACTAGATTTCATGAATATTGTAATCTAATGCAAAGGCAAGATTAATTGCTGAATCATCACATTCAGGGATACCTTCAGCTTTATGTGATGATAGTGAAAGTGCAGTCCCCCTCAAAGAAAAACAAAATATTATTTGCCATATAACTGTTTATTTGGTTAATAGTCACATGCCACGTTGTGGACATTCTACAAGATTTTTTTTTACGAAGGCCATCTTAAAGAAAAGGACTTCACAAAGGAGAAGGAAATATGTCATCTATTTTAAAATAAAGTTAATGAAAGATTGAATGAAAATCATACATAGATTTCAATATCATTTTGCCCCTTTATTCATGAATAAATAAAGGAAAATGCCAATTGATCCTTCATTTTCAAATCTATAACTGTTATAGGTCTTAATTCACATCTACATACCACTTGATACAAGCTCATTTGTGAGGTAGAGAAACACAGATCATCAAACTTACCCTGAAAGCTGAACATGAATAAATTCATTATTTGACCTTAACTTCTGGAAAATATCAGTCTCTTTCTGTGTAATATCTACCGCCATGCTGGCTGCCGAAGCGAGCATGGGAGGTAGAGAGGCAGAGAAACAGTAGCCAAGCCCAGACAGACGCTGCATGGAAGGAAAGACAAGTATTAACAATGTAAACCGTATGATGACTAAAGGTATCTAAAATGACTGGGTCCTCTATCTATGGCCTATAGCTGCTCACTCCCACCCCTCATTGTAGCATTTAGGATTATACCATCCTTCAGATAATGATTTATTTTTATTTTAACTTATCATAACAACATAGTCCAACCATACAATAGAGCATCTAGGATCATGGAACCTTTACTTTAAAAAGTTTGCAAAGAAATAGAGCAGACAAGTATTAGCATGTGAAATGTATGATGACGGTTAAAGGTATTTTAATTTCTCATCATAACAAGATGAATTACGAATCTACAGAGAATGTATTTTCACTTCAGATGGTTGTGGGGTTTCTTGAAAATATGATGAGTGTGATGATTATTTCTGGTATTGTGCTATTATTTGTCACTTTTGTTTATGTTCAGGAACTTGCACTTCAATTTTATCTTAACAAATGAACCTAAAACCTTTGTCTATGTAAATAACCTTCTGAATTTATAATTTGTTTCTGTTAAAATGTACATAAAACATTTCCTATTGTATTTTTTGTCATGAACCAAAATAAATTGTCAATACAATGAACACAACAGATTATTTTCATATTCACTCTTTGATAATACGTCAAATGACTGAAAAGCAGGTGTCAATTCACGCAAAGTATTGAATTAAAAGAATGAATCACACATTAATATACATTAAATGGTTATGTTTATTTTATTCTTAGGCCTCAATTCAGATTGCGTTGGTAAACTGAGCCTTTAGCTGTAAATAACTGCTTGGTATCTGAATGAGCCTGAACATAAGAGGTATTAAAATCAAATCATTACCTGGTGATCAACAACGTATCTGGTACCAAGACAGAATCCTCCCATGGTACCAAGGGCTGCTTCCATTGAAACGGAAATGAGATCAATGTCGGTGATCTGCCAGGAGAAAAAGACAAGAGAAGAGTTTGTGAGGCAAAGAAGAGGTCAGATCAATGGCTAATATGAAACCATCAAACATACAAGATTATTTAACTGTAAGTAAGATATGATTTGCATACATTTTCCAGTGCTTTAATCCAAAAGCTAAACTGATACATTGTACATCATCAATATTTCCTATTTTAATTATTGTAAAGTATTATTAGATTTTACATTGTTGCTTTTGTGGTTTTCTACTTTTGGCCAAAAACAAAAATTATAATGCTTTATACAGCCCCACTCCCCCCCCCCCCCCCCCCCCGCCTCCCCACCCCCACCCCCTACTCATCCTCTCCCATATAACTGCACCCTTGAAGGGAATTATATATGCAAAGAATCACGTGCTTATTATACTCACATCGACACCTGCATGCTCTGTGACACCACGGCCTGTCTTTCCAAGTACAAAGAAAGACATAGACTCATCCATGAAGACACGCACCTTGTACTTGTACTTCAATTCAATCTAAAAAATAGACATGAATAGATTTAAGATCAAAGAGAAGTGCAGATTTTCAATTGCTTTGAAAGAAATAATTATATAATATTGACTGGCCTTGAGGGAGATACGAGATATAATAATAATTACAGTGCTTATATAGCGCCTAACACTTACTTTGTCAGAAGTCTCTAAGCGCTCTACAATAATGCAGCATAATTACCCTGGCTTGAGCAGTGCAGCTGTTACGCGCGCTGCGTTTCAAGGAATAAATTCCTACCAGGTACCCATTTACGTCACCTGGGTGGAGTGTGGCAAATGTAGATCAATGTCTTGCCAAAGGACATTAGTGCAGCGGCGGGACTCGAACCGCGGACCTTGTGATCGACAGTCCGGCGACGTATCCACTCGACCACCTCTCCAACTAGACTCATATTACCCCGAGTCAAAGACGAGGGCAATATGGGTCTAGTGAGGGCAATATATGTGGTATCTCCCGAAAGTTAAGCCAGTCAATATTTTTATTGTTATCCAAATCAGACATCTAGAGCAAATACATACATGTAAGTCAACCATGACAATCTCAAAGAACTGAACAAAACTTTGACAAGCCATTACTGTGCATCCAGTGCTTGACAAAATTTTCGATACACTGCAAACAGTGTGCCTTTGGTGTGATTATTACGTCACAATAGAGTGCGCGCAATGAAAATGACAAAATACGGTACGGTCAATATGAGACTGTATTTACTTTTTCATACATCCCTTAATTACATTTCAGAAAAGACATAGCATTTTATACATGCATAGAACAAATTATGTTATATAGAAGTCAAATCAATGAGAAATGCATAATTATCCCTTAACTTGAAATCTATTATTTCAATTAGATGATTGTGCATTCACCATTTCCCCCCCTCCCCTACTCCTATTCCTGCCCCTCCTCCAGCAACTTACCCTTCTTTGTTTTTTTGCTTTATACACCTCTGTTATACAATAACTGGCTACTTTTTCACTTGAATACTATTTCCTCATTTCAAACAACACCATTGATTTACTTACCAGTTTCTCAACATCAACAATGGTTCCATGGTTGACATACAGCCCTTCTACTACGATGAATTTCCTCATCACTTTAGCTTTCTTAGGATTCTGCAGGAAACCAGAAAATATAATTTTTAGTTAACTCATTTGTAATTCCTTCTAATATTTAGTTAACGTTGTAATGTATTTTATACACATCATTGTTTTGTTTTAATCCTGGTATGAAATGTGCTCTGTTAAATTAAACCAACTGAAGATAAGATTCTGTAATAAAGACAGATGAATCAATGAATTCAATTCGATATGAAAAATTATTCAATCAAAATCTTAAGTGCAAGTACAATTATGGTTGACACAGATAAAATAGTTTTAACTTGTGTGTATAGCAGCTAAACAAACTGGATTTTTTTTTTAATAGACATAGTTGTTGCATATTTTTTACTTTTATGTCAAGGTAATGAATCCTCTCCGTGCATGCTTTCTGATAGCACTGAAAGGCTTTCTCTGCAAGTCACACTCTTTTTTATTTATATTGTTATTGTTGTATCTAAGTTGAGGGCTGCGGGCACGTCAAGCTACTTTGCTTATTTTTGTAGCCCTCCTGCATCTAATGTATGTTAATTATGCATTCAATATATTTGTTTAATTTAGTTTATTATCTGTATAAAATTATATACACTTAAAATATTGTATCAAACCATATTATGTTCATGAAAATGTATGATAAAAAAAAAAGGGATGCAGAAACCAATAAATCAAATCAAATCAAATCAAATCAAATGAGATATCTTACTATCAGAGAGACCAACTGAATGAGATGATTTATTCCAAAATGCTAACTTCACCTTAAAATGGTAAAACTCAACAAGGTACTGTACAGCTCCAGAGAATAGACTTAGATATAACCTCTAAATAAAAGCCATTCACCTTCTTGTCTTCTATGGCTTGCTCTTGTAAGAGTCTCTCTAGATCGGCCATGTTGTTATGCTTGAAGAATTTGAGCTTGCTGCGAGATGCTAAGAGGCCCATCTGAATAGCAAAGCTCACCCCTTCATCACTGGCAGGTGGAAACAAAACAAAGATAATAGTTACTTTTGATGGCAATCTAGAGGTACAAAACAAGGTGCACCATTCCACCAAACCATATCATTTCTAAGATCAAAAGCTTGATGGTTAGAGAAGTGGTCTTGGAATCACAAACTCCCATGTTCAAAATTAAGAAAGTGTACTTGTACCTTGGCGAGTATATGTAAAAATATAATCGGCAAAAATTATTTTAAAATATCAATTTTTAAAAGAATAAATGGTGCAATCTCATTTTTTTACAGAATTTGTTTAGCTGTGCAGGAAAGTTTGGAAAGATTGGCCACTCTGCAGCCAAGGTTTGGGGAGGGTTGGGCATCATTCTCCAGCCTATACAATCTTTTGAACAGACCGATAGGACTCTAGACGTTGACCACAACTTTTCATTATCCTAGATGACTGTAAACTGTTTGATTCTTACACAATATTTCTTTATTTTCTACAGAGTTTTAATCAAAGTATTCTTATGTGCGATTTAGTCTGCAACAGGTAAATAACTCACCAGAAGACAAGATCACCCTTCTTTGCATAAGCTGGGATAGCACTGGCAATGGTTGAGAAGCCATAGGAATACAAGATGGCCTCCTCTACCCCCATGTGTTTAGCCATCTTCTCTTCAAAGTTAAGATGAACATCTGTTGGACAACAATAGAAACTGAATGATATTGACTTTTCATTAAGGCCTATCTGCACAAGTTTGGCCAGGAGGAATTAGACCTCCCTGCATGGTCACTGACAGGTGGTTATCTCATCAAGTCAGCTCTCAATTAACAGAAGAAAAACGGGACCATGGAGGACCGATGGTCACCAATTAGGCATTGTTTGCTATATAGAGAGCGCAAGTAGCTATAAGTAGTGCAGTGGCGCTCTAATATATATTTACAAAGCATTGTGATACCATTTGTTGTGGCTATGAATCCGGTTGAAGCCAATCTTAGTATTTGTCAGAATTTGTTTCTGATTCCATTCAATTCAAATTATTTGGCATCATAAAAAAGTCAAGTACAAATCATAAATATATAATAGGCCAGGACCTCTAAGAAGCAACATGTGCTTGTAAATGAGGCCCCTTTCAAGATAATTCATACTAGCAAGTGAAAATCCCACTTCAGAGGTTTATAATCAATTGAGGCAACAAAATAGCAGGACACATATTTGCTGTTGTAGTAGATCATTCATGAATTCAGACTCACCCATAGTCCCAAAGAACCCTCTTGGCCCACAAGTACCCACTCCATATTTCCTCATAGTCTTTATCGCTGCATCCTATAAAAAGGAAACAAAGTAATCAAGAATTACCATCCCAAGCAGAAGCCTAAAAACTAAGACTATACTGTATCCACCAAATGGGACAACACAATCCATTTTCAGTTTATCCTGGATAGTATATTTAGTTTAAAATGTTAAAGGAAACTGGGATCTCATTAAATTAACTTATTTACATTTTAGTTGGGTTGTTACAGATAAATATGAATCATTTATCTCTGTTTTGCCAGTTCACATTTGGAAACTATAACTTTAAAGTTTCAATTCAATATTAACAAACTTTGAAAGAAAGAAAAATGAAGGACAAGACTGTTTACATGATCCATCTTAGATCTCTATAACAACTTAGCAACTTTGGTAATATAATTCAAATTCCCAATCAGTCCTCTTGCTTTAACAAATATTGGAACTTTAAGTATTTCTAAAGTTATAAGAGCATAAATGTATTTGAATAAAATCATCCATTTAATGCACAAAGAATATTCTAGAACAAGCATGGAAATCTTTAGGTACCATGATATGAATCTGAGGAGTGTTTCACAAAGACTAAGATCGACCTTAAGTTGGACTTAACTACCGTAGGCCATTCATGCCACTAGTTCCTCTAAAACTTCCTGGCATTGGTTTCTCAAGGGACGTACAAATCATGGTCACAAATCTACAGAAAATATATGTTGATATTTTTTTATTGAAGGAATTTTTTTTTTTCTAAAGATCATAATTGACTGACCAATGGTGAGAGCAACCGGTGGCATGAACAGCCTGCCATAGTTATGTCCAACTTAAAGTCGATCTTAGTCTTTGTGAAACACCCCCCTGGTCTACAATGTTTCATGGACATAACCTTCCTATTCATTTCAATACTCACCTCCGTTTCTTTTCTTCCCAGCATTCCCAAGAAGTTGAATGTCCCAACATTAATACCTTCCTTGCCATCCACAACAAGCTTGTTGTTGCCTTGCCTATAAACATAAAAATAATAAACAGAGTCATTAAAAACAATGATATACCCCATCATAATTTAAGCTTTTGAATCCAAAGAGGCAAAGAAATCTAGCTTGATGATTGCATCTCACATACCGGTAGCTACAGACCTGCTACTTTTTTTGTTTAATTTTACATTGCCAGCTTTTTTCTCTAATAAATCATGCAAGGAAAATTCTAAAATAGAAATTGCTATTCAAAAGCAAAATTTCTTTACTGAAGTTAAGAAACAAAAGGGTTTTCAAGATAATGATTCTACAAAACGAAATAAATATTCATTAAAAAAAAAATCAAAATTACAATAATATATCATAAACAGACTAGGAAACTACATGTCTACTATTTCACGAAAATTATGAAAGAATTCTCTAAAATAAGAAATCATTATGCAAGTTGAATTCCTTGAAACAGATAAAAATGTCCTCAATGAAAATGCTACTCACTTGGTAATGACTTTATAGTGGAGCGCTGGATGATTTGGGTCTACTGGTGGAACTAAGGGTTCTGGTTCCCACTCCTGGACGAGCTGTTCTCTTTCCTGTTATTGAAAGAGGCAAATAATGGATGATAACATGATCATATTCGACTATAATAATAATATTCAGTTCTTGTATAGCGCATAATACGTTATGAAATAACATCTCTATGTGCTTCCAAAGAGCTTTGAAAATTATTACCCTAGCTTTACATTATCTAATGTTTGTACAATTGTTAATTGTTAATTAAAATGCCCATGTACAACAATCCATATTAATAAATACTGAACATTTTGGGTAATTAGTTTGGAGGAAGAAAGTGATAAAAATTACGTTACGTTTTCATATCTTTGGGGACAAATTTGACTCTAATACAAAGTACATTTTCATAATTCAACCAAGAAATAAGAACAAAGGCAAAAGATGAAGAAAAAAATAGATGTGTACATGTACATTGCACTTTTTTTAGATGACCCTTCTGCACAGATTTTTGGACGATGTTTTTTCATTTTATATATTTTTATAATCATTATTCGATCAACAAAAACCTCTCAATCCATATTATTTTTTTCTCTGGTATGTCATAATCTTCTTATAGTTTTAGCAACAAAATGATGTCAAACAATTTCTTTAAATCAATTGCTAGCATACTTACTGCTTCTGTCAGCTTGACGGTTGACTCAATTGAGTAGCTTTTTGAGAAGATCAGGCGGATAATAAAGACAACAAGGATTACCTCAAATGCCAAGTGATAGAGCGGGGCCTGTGAATTTTAAATAAAGGCTTTCAAGGTTGTTACATCGTGTTATTATTATGAATAGGAGGGGTGGTAAAACCCTCTTCAGGCAATAAAAATGAATTGTGTTAATGGTCTCCAGCAGACTGTTACTTGCTCCCTTTGAAGTACAATTGCACAATAAAATCAACGGCCTTGTCAGAATTATTTTGACAATGGGTATAAGTAAGGGCTTCTGCCAGCTTATGAAAATGCTTAAAAACATACAGAAACTATACATGTAAAATGACAAAGATGATTAGTTTGGTGTAATTAGGCACACAAGAAGTTTGTTGAATTGATTGAAACAGCAAGCACACGCCTTTTTACACTTAGACTATTGCTGTTGTCGTAAAGTCCAAGTAAAATCAGTCTTTTTCGTACTCTGGAATGTTACATAAATTTCTGACCAGAAACAACATCGCAAACTATCGGGAGAAGTAAACATTTCGTCATATAAATCGCATGTCAGTTTACATAAACAGGATTCAAATGCAAGTCGTGCAAATCTTTGTCATTCATGTACAAAATGCCTATTTTTCTTTATTTTTACGATATATAAAACTATATCAATTATTCAAGACATTGATTTATATCATATCATTGGTAATCATCGTAAGCTCAAATGAAAGTTAAAAAAAAACTAAAAATCGTGATGCTACTTTAATTTTGTAAATGAAGGCAACAACAAAACACATCATGTGGGACCGAGGAGAACCTCGCCCATATTATGGATTGCAAGAATATGATCTATTCATTGATATCGAACGAAATACGTACCTGTTTGAAGGCTTCAACGAGTTCTGCAAAGTTCCATGGCTCTACCCCAAATTTCATAATTGCATCAGCCATTTCTAGTTGTATAGTAGACAATTAAACACGATAAGATGAACACCTTTTTTGTGTATAATTTTGTTTGGCTCAGTCGGTAAATTTCGTAACTGTGATGTCGCCCTCTTATGTTGAAGTTTGAGAGAAGAATTTCTTCTCATTTTTGGGCTCAGTCGGTAAATTTCGTAACTGTGATGTCGCCCTCTTATGTTGAAGTTTGAGAGAAGAATTTCTTATCATCATGCACTCTAATTATAATAGGCCAACCAATTCAAATTCTTTCTCTCATTAGAGAGATAAAAATCGAGATTCCAAAAATTTGTTCACGGATAGACAATATATTAGTTCGTCTTTCGTTAGCAAGAAATGGGGGGGGGGGGGGTTAATGGGGGGGGGGGGGCATGGGAACTTTTTTCTTTCTTCTCATCATCCACCCCCCCCAAAAAAAAAAAAATCCTTGAGCAACAACAACAACAACAACATTTCCCTCCTGTTTGTAAATACCTGAAACACAGAATCTACAGGGTGTCTTTAAATTCTAAAACACCCCCCTGTTTGCCAAGATCGGGGGGGGGGGTGTGTTTGAACACCCAACACGCCCCTCCCCCCCCCCCCCCTCCCTCTCCACTCGATACGCCAATTCATGTATGTAAAATGAATCGATAATACTGTAATACAAACTATAGCCTATATTGTACTTAATGAGCACCTTTTAAACTACTTGTAGCTACTTGTACCATCGAATGCCTAAGCGGTGACCATTGGTCCCCCATGATATTTATTTTATGTTAATTGAGAACTGAGTTGATGAGATAGCCACCTGTCAGTGACCACGCTGGGTGGTCTAATCCATCCTGGCCAAACTAGTACAGACGGGCTTTAAATACTTTGGCTGAGCTGAGGTTATGCAGCACTGCCAACCACTGCTTTATGGGCACATGGCGTACAATGACGATTGTGAAAAGAATCTCCGTTTGGGAAATCGATTGATTCGAACTATCTTGTTATTATGTTAACAGATTTTAAGTACATGTCATGTATGTGAATGACATTCGTTAGTCGTCTGTTAATCAGCATTCTTATAACACCATGTAGCTTACAGGTTGATCTCGTTCAAAACCTATAGGCGTAAAGTATAAAATGGGGCCAGTCACCACGAAATGAGTCCAGTGTCGCATTAGGCTCAATCGTAGTAATAGCGATGGAGTGTGTATGTACTGAAAATTGACCCACCTACCACATTTAAGATTTTTCCAAAAATCGACTTATTAATGTCTTGTAGTTTATGTACCCAGAACTTAGGTCACGAAAATATCTCCTTCTAACATTTTTTAGCAAATAATATAGGCTATGTTACGCATCATTAACTTTACACCTAATTATCTAAAAACTGGGTAATCCCATTGTTTATAAAGTCCAATTAGGTTTTTGTTCATATTTCTGGATATAAATATCAATTTTAATGTGTGACCCCTTAATTTAAAGCTTACTTAATGTAGATTCATATAATACTTAAAAACAGGAATAAAAATGTTGACCAACTGGACTCATTTCGTGGTGACAGGCCCCAAATGTGGCGTATTGCAACAAAGGATGTCGTTCGCGCTCTGTACTGTTAATGCATTCAAAGCCAAAGGAATTTAGTTGAAACGCTCGAACGTGATTGGTTCGTCTGCACGAACCACGTGATGTATTTTAATGACCCATTCAAAGAAACCTCTGAGGCGAGGTTACGCACAAGATTGCAAACCGTCGTTTGTAGGTTACTTTAATATCAATTGCTTCGTTTCGTGGACTTTTACCTTTGCGTCGGTTAGTTCTTATTGTGAAGGATGGCTTACCAGTATGGACTGTCAAAGTGCGCCCGATACACCCGCGAGGGTTCTAGGTGCAAGAACTAGGCACTCCAGCGTTGGATACATTCCAGTGGTAGCAACACAAACAGTAAGGGAATATTTTCCTAATGATTCATTTTACCAAACACTGATAGTCCGTTGTGAATCGGTCGTCGGAAATTTGTGAGGATTCTGGAAAGCACAAAATCTAGTTGTTCTTATCCTTCCTGTTCAGTACAGTGCATCCTGAGTCGTAGTGTTGGAAAGTAGTTTCAAAGGTAATAGAACTATTGTTTCCCTTTACTAAAATCACGTCTGAAGTCACCTTTGAGGCCTTACAAACAATGATATTTGGTCTTTTATGAAAATGATTTTGTTACCAATCATTCTAAACTGCAAATTGATGTGCATTTCTAAACATTGTTAAAAACTGAGCAAAATCATGCAAAATAAATTATTTGTTATGCCTTTCACAATGAATATGAAACAAACGAATATGGAGAAGACTTCCTTTTGCGTAGGCCACCCAAATTGAAGAAAAAACATGGGTACAGCTTAGAATGATGTATCTAATAATAATATATGATATATAAAACATGATGAAATAGGGTTAGGGTATAGGGTAACGGTTAGCTTTTAGGTGCATGTCGCAAAATAAGTTTTTCAAAAAATCTGTGCCATTTTGTGTTTACTAAACTAACAAAAGCAAAACAAACTGCTTGATATCCTAAGCAAAGGAAATATAATTGCATATTGCGTGTGCAAGCCGAGAACGTACACATTCAAAAACGGCCAACGATTTATGCCGACACCCTGTCGAGAATCTCGTATAATACCTCCATATTACCTTTGTTGTCCTGGTGATGCTACAGCACGTCTGACATAGCAACTCCTATGCCGGTATTGTATGGTATATTGTAAACAGGTGGTCAGCTCTGGTGAAGCTACATACCACTGTTTCTCGTTAGCTCACTAATGATTGACAGATGATGTCACACGGTGAACAGGGGCGGATCTAGCTTTTTGCTAAGGGGGGGGGGTTGACCAAAATAATGACGATGCGGAGCATCGTCCACGAGCCGCGAAGCGGCGAGCCGATTTTTTGGGGGGTGTTTATTTGAACCCCGTAAGTGATGTTTTCCTGGCATCTATTAACACAATGGAGACCATAAAAAGCAGTGCATGATAACGTCTTTTTAAATCAAGTAACAGTTTAATACATAGTTATATCCAGAGTTATCATGTGTTTGGTTAAGTTACCAGATGAGTTGAATATCTTCTCACAATATTTGCACTTGAAAGGGTTTCTCTCCAGCGTGCGTTCTTTTTTTTTTCTTTTTTTCTTTCTTTTTTTCTTTTTTTTTCCTTTTTTTTTTTTTTTTTTTGGGGGGGGCCGCCCAAGGGGGGGTTGCAACCCCCCCAACCCCCCCCTGGATCCGCCACTGGGAATGAGATATGGTGCTTTTTTAGGGTGGAGCTTAGCAGGTCTGAGAAAAATATTTTTAATATATTTTAAAAAGCCTAAATTCAAGCGGACGCCGAGGGGCAAATAAGTTTGGTAAAACTTTATGCCTACTTCCAAGGTATGATATCCAAGTTATGATACATCTATGAAATATATTTAGATGTTTGAATAACAAAATATGAGAAGTATGCAGCCCTGTACATCAAAATGAATCAACTTATATTTGGATGTCACCCGGCCTTTAATATAATAATTCAACCCCCTCCCCCCCCCCCCCCTTTCTCTCTCTATATCTGATTAGATATTGTTACTAATTTCAACATATTTACTGCATGTACTTTCTTTTCTCTCTCACTTTTATTTTATGAATAATTATTATCATTTCTTTCCGTCTGTATCCCCCTTTTTGTTGATTGCTGTCATTAGGACTCATAAGTTCAAGATTTACTTGTTTGAATATCCTATTCTAGATTCAAATAGAGAATTATCTATTCTTAACTATAAATCCTTTTCAAATCTAGATTTTCTCGTTTGAAAACTGTCAAATTTCCATTAACATCTTTATTGCACTGATGCTGATACTGTATATTAGATTAAATTGAGCAATTGATATTTCCCCTCTTGTACTACCTTTGATTTCAATTAAATCAAGACTTTCCGATTTGAGCACTTTATGTCATATTCAAAGCAGGAAATAGTGTTCACCTCTTTTTTTTTCTTCTTCATGTTCATAATAAAACACGATTACCGAAAAATCAACGTAGGCTATACGGTAATTTCAATGGCCTTGTACACACCTTTTGAAACATGACCACGACAATGACTATTACATAACCTGGACATGATTTCTAAAGGCAAGCCAATAGGGTCTTCAAATTGCCCCTAAGTTGATATCTTGAAATTAGTTGAAAGTATTCGTGATCGTGTTAAATCCAGGTTTACTTGTTTGAATACTGAACTTTGAAGTAGGGTAAATATAATTGTAAATACAAACATTTGAAAAATCTTTTTGATATTATTTCTCACCCATGAATGCTGAATCTCGAGTTCTTGTTTTTGTTCCTATATATTTCTAACTTTTAGTATTATACAGATTTGTTTGTTCAAATATTGTTCATCAGATACAAAATGAAATTTTGCCTCTTTATATCACTATTTGTGTTACATGTTATAGATATGAAACTATATTTTACCATGATTTTGCCTTCTTTGAATGGCAGTACATTATTTTCACCATAACGATTTTCTTCTTGCTCTTGTGCATACTGTATGCCAGCTGTAAAGCAGGGACTATTCTATTGTTTTCAGTATCGTAATCATATCTTAAGAATAGATTCGTTAGTATACTGTACTTAACAACGGTGAAGAGAAACGATTACAATGGATAGGAACTAATTGGAAAATTACCATCCCACATAACTTTTCACCTAGGAATGATGCTTACCCTATTTACGGTTACGCTATATTTCTTATATTTTTTTTTTAAAGGAAGGGTGAGGAGGGGGTTAGGAGTGATGTTTGAATGTGTGTTCCTATTCACCACGATGTTTTATTCATTGTTTTATCCTTTAAAATATTCACAACAATCTATAATTTTGTTTTCTATTTCTATTTGTTAGAACGTATTAAAAAAAATATCCCTCGCCATTACTTCGTCAAATTATGACATGTTTAAATACTGTATAATATTTGCTTGATCATGATATTGAGTGTAGTGTAGGAAGTGCCTGACTGGGAGATGATGAGCATACTTGGCCCTGCCCCTTAAACTGGAGGTGAACGGCACGCCCAGTGATATACTTTTTTTTGTAATTGTATGTATATATTATGTTAGGGCTTAATGTTTAAGATTCTGACTGGGAGATGGTGACCTGTGAATGATGAGCCTACTGGGCCCTGCCCCTTAAATTGTAGGCGAACGGCACGCCGAGTCATATACTTTTTGTAATTGTATATTTATATATTATGTTAGGGCTTAATGTATAAGATTCTGACTGGGAGATGGTGACCTGTGATGATGAGCCCATGCCCAGTCATATACTTTTGTTAATTATATGTATATATTATGTTAGGGCTTAGTGTATAAGATTCTGGCTGAGAGATGGTGACCTGTGAATGATGAGCCTACTGGGCCCTGCCCCTTAAATTGTAGGCGAACGGCACGCCCAGTCATATACTTTTTTTTTTGTAATTGTATGTCTATATTATCTTAGGGCTTAATGTATAAGATTCTGAATGGGAGATGGTGACCTGTAAATGATGAGCCTACGCCCAGTAATATACTTTTGTTAATTATATGTATATATTATGTTAGGGCCAAGTGTATAAGATTCTGACTGGGAGATGGTGACCCGTGAATGATGAGCCTACTGGGCCCTGTCCCCTTAAATTGTAGGCGTACGGGACGCCCAGTCATGTACTTTTTTTAAATTGTATGTTTATATTATGTTAGGGCTCAATGTATAAGATTCTGACTGGGAGATGGTGACCTGTGAATGATGAGCCTACTGGGCCCTGCCCCTTAAATTGTAGGCGAACGGCACGCCCAGTCATATACTTTTTGTAATTGTATGTATGTATTATGTTAGGGCTTAGTGTATAAGATTCTGACTGGGAGATGGTGACGTGTGAATGATGAGCCTACTGGGCCCTGCCCCTTAAATTGTAGGCGAACGGCACGCCCAGTCATATACTTTTTTTTAAATTGTATGTATATATATATATTATGTTAGGGCTTAATGTATAAGATTCTGACTTGGAGATGGTGACCTGTGAATGATGAGCCTACTGGGCCCTGCCCCCTAAATTGTAGGCGAACGGCACGCCCAGTCATATACTTGTTGTAATTGTATGTATGTATTATGTTAGGGCTTAGTGTATAAGATTCTGACTGGGAGATGGTAACCTGTGAATGATGAGCCTACTGGACCCTGCCCCTTAAATTGTAGGCGAACATATTATGTTAGGGCTTAATGTATACGATTCTGACTGGGAGATGGTGACCTGTGAATGATGAGCCTACGCCCAGTCGTATACTTTTGTTAATTGTATGTGTATATTATGTTAGGGCTTAGTGTATAAGATTCTGACTGGGAGATGGTGACCTGTGAATAATGAGCCTACTGGGCCCTGCCCCTTAAATTGTAGGCGAACGGCACGCCCAGTCATATACTTGTTTTTAAATTGTATGTATATATATATATATATATTATGTTAGGGCTTAATTAATGTATAAGATTCTGACTGGGAGATGGTGACCTGTGAATGATGAGCCTACTGGGCCCTACCCCTTAAATATATTGTAGGCGAACGGCACGCACAGTCGTATTCCTTTTTTTAATTGTATGTATATATTATGTTAGGGCTTAATGTATAAGATTCTGACTGGGAGATGGTGACTTGTGAATGATGAGCCTACGCCCAGTCATATACTTTTTGTAATGTATGTATATATTATGTTAGGGCTTAATATATAAGATTCTGACTGGGAGATGGTGACCTGTGAATGATGAGCCTACTGGGCCCTGCCCCTTAAATTGTAGGCGAACGGCACGCCCAGTCATATACTTTTTTTAATTGTATGTATAGATTATGTTAGGGCTTAATGTATACGATTCTGAATGGGAGATGGTGACTTGTGAATGATGAGCCTACGCCCAGTCGTATACTTTTTTTAATTGTATGTATTATGTTAGGGCTTAATGTAAAAGATTCTGACTGGGAGATAGTGACCTGTGAATGATGAGCCTACTGGGCCCTGCCCCTTAAATTGTAGGCGAACGGCACGCCCAGTCATATACTTTGTTTAATTGTATGTATAGATTATGTTAGAGCTTAATTTATAAGATTCTGACTGGGAGATGGTGACCTGTGAATGATGAGCCTACTGGTCCTTCCCCTTTAAATTGTAGGCGAACGGCACGCCCAGTCATATACTTTTTTTAATTGTATGTATAGATTATGTTAGGGCTTAATGTATACGATTCTGAATGGGAGATGGTGACTTGTGAATGATGAGCCTACGCCCAGTCGTATACTTTTTTTAATTGTATGTATTATGTTAGGGCTTAATGTAAAAGATTCTGACTGGGAGATAGTGACCTGTGAATGATGAGCCTACTGGGCCCTGCCCCTTAAATTGTAGGCGAACGGCACGCCCAGTCATATACTTGTTTTTAAATTGTATGTATATATATATATATATTATGTTAGGGCTTAATTAATGTATAAGATTCTGACTGGGAGATGGTGACCTGTGAATGATGAGCCTACTGGGCCCTACCCCTTAAATATATTGTAGGCGAACGGCACGCACAGTCGTATTCCTTTTTTTAATTGTATGTATATATTATGTTAGGGCTTAATGTATAAGATTCTGACTGGGAGATGGTGACTTGTGAATGATGATCCTACGCCCAGTCATATACTTTTTGTAATGTATGTATTATGTTAGGGCTTAATATATAAGATTCTGACTGGGAGATGGTGACCTGTGAATGATGAGCCTACTGGGCCCTGCCCCTTAAATTGTAGGCGAACGGCACGCCCAGTCATATACTTTTTTTAATTGTATGTATAGATTATGTTAGGGCTTAATGTATACGATTCTGAATGGGAGATGGTGACTTGTGAATGATGAGCCTACGCCCAGTCGTATACTTTTTTTAATTGTATGTATTATGTTAGGGCTTAATGTAAAAGATTCTGACTGGGAGATAGTGACCTGTGAATGATGAGCCTACTGGGCCCTGCCCCTTAAATTGTAGGCGAACGGCACGCCCAGTCATATACTTTTTTTAATTGTATGTATAGATTATGTTAGAGCTTAATGTATAAGATTCTGACTGGGAGATTGTGACCTGTGAATGATGAGCCTACTGGTCCTTCCCCTTTAAATTGTAGGCGAACGGCACGCCCAGTCATATACTTTTTTTAATTGTATGTATAGATTATGTTAGGGCTTAATGTATACGATTCTGAATGGGAGATGGTGACTTGTGAATGATGAGCCTACGCCCAGTCGTATACTTTTTTTAATTGTATGTATTATGTTAGGGCTTAATGTAAAAGATTCTGACTGGGAGATAGTGACCTGTGAATGATGAGCCTACTGGGCCCTGCCCCTTAAATTGTAGGCGAACGGCACGCCCAGTCATATACTTTTTTTAATTGTATGTATAGATTATGTTAGAGCTTAATGTATAAGATTCTGACTGGGAGATGGTGACCTGTGAATGATGAGCCTACTGGGCCCTGTCCCTTATATTGTAGGCGAACGGCACGCCCAGTCATATACTTTTTTTTTTAATTGTATGTCTATATTATGTTAGGGCTTAATGTATAAGATTCTGACTGGGAGATGGTGACCTGTAAATGATGAGCCTACGCCCAGTAATATACTTTTGTTAATTATATGTATATATTTATATTATGTTAGGGCTTAGTGTATAAGATTCTGACTGGGAGATGGTGACCTGTGAATGATGAGCCTACTGGGCCCTGTCCCTTAAATTGTAGGCGAACGGCACGCCCAGTCATATACTTTTTTTAATTGTATGTATTATGTTAGGGCTTAATATATAAGATTCTGAATGGGAGATGGTGACCTGTGAATGATGAGCCTACTGGGCCCTGCCCCTTAAATTGTAGGCGAACGGCACGCCCAGTTATATACTTTTTGTAATTATATATATATATATTATGTTAGGGCTTAATAATTATATAAGATTCTGACTGGGAGATGGTGACCTGTGAATGATGAGCCTACGCCCAGTAATATACTTTTGTTAATTATATGTATATATTATGTTAGGGCTTAGTGTATAAGATTCTGACTGGGAGATGGTGACCTGTGAATGATGAGCCTACTGGGCCCTGTCCCTTAAATTGTAGGCGAACGGCACGCCCAGTCATATACTTTTTTTAATTGTATGTATTATGTTAGGGCTCAATATATAAGATTCTGAATGGGAGATGGTGACCTGTGAATGATGAGCCTACTGGGCCCTGCCCCTTAAATTGTAGGCGAACGGCACGCCCAGTTATATACTTTTTGTAATTATATATATATATATTATGTTAGGGCTTAATAATTATATAAGATTCTGACTGGGAGATGGTGACCTGTGAATGATGAGCCTACTGGGCCCTGCCCCTTAAATATTATTGTAGGCAAACGGCACGCCCAGTCGTTTTCATTTTTTTTATTGTATGTATTATGTTAGGGCTTAATGTAAAAGATTCTGACTGGGAGATGGTGACCTGTGAATGATGAGCCTACTGGGCCCCTGCCCCTTAAATTGTAGGCGAACGGCACGCACAGTCATATTATACTTCTTTTTAATTGTATGTATATATTATGTTAGAGCTTAATGCATAAGATTCTGACTGGGAGATGATGACCTGTGAATGATGAGCCTACTGGGCCTTGCCCCTTAAATTGTAGGCGAACGGCACGCACAGTCATATTATACTTCTTTTTAATTGTTTGTATATATTATGTTAGGGCTTACTGTATAAGTTTCTGACTGGGAGATGGCGACCTGTGAATGATGAGCCTACCGGGTCCTGCTCCATAACTGTACAGGTGAACGGCACGCCCAGTCACCTACTTGTTTGTCATTGTATTTTTACTACTGTATTTTCTTTACTTCTTCTTCCTCTTGAATAACGAAAATGAAAAGGGCCTATATTCCTTCGATTTTATTATAGTCTAAAATAATGTTCCAACTTTTTATCATATTCTCCCTGTGTACTGGATATTTCTTACCACAATGGTTTTTTTTTTGGACTAGTTGTAAGCCGCTTGTGTGGATGTGTTTAGTTAATGTGTATCATATTCACAGCAATAACAATCGGCTTTATATTAGTACTTCCAGGAAGATAATAACTAGTCGCTTTAATAATAATATAACAAACTGATATTTTCTCTCTTGTCTTAATCTTTAGATCTAGGTTTGATGGCTAATACTACTTTGCTTCATTGAATACTGTATGATTGAAAACAATTATTTCTTCCCCCTCTACAATACTTTTTATAAGAATTTATTTACTTCATTTCATGGCATATTTTGAGATTCGCCAGAATAATTAATGCTCTTTTATAATTCTATTTCAATCCTAGATTTCCATATTTGGATACGTTTCACAGCAGGAATCACTCTCTACCTCGAATCATAATCTCTCTCTCTCTCTCTCTCTCTCTCTCTCTGTCTGTCTCTCTCTCTCTCTCTCCCTCTCACTCTCTCTGTCTGTCTCTCTCTCTCTCTCTCTCTCTCTTCCAAAACACTTGTCATCTTATGAATTGCTTCAGAGAATACTTATACAATATATCAGATTCATAGCAAAAATTGTATTTTCCCCTTTATATAGATTTTTCAATGTTTGATATGTTTTAATTTTTATATGAGATTAACAGTATGGACTACTCCCATCTTTTTTCTCTTTATAACTTGCTAGTTTAAGGGTCGAATTAGAGGGATTTTTTAAATGAATTTTGGAACAGAAAATAAATATCCCGACAGTACATTTTTCTTTTCAATATCCCATAAGGTAAGGGTTAAACATAGATACATATTTTATATTGTCGCTTGATGCGTGATTTGAAGATTGAAAGCATAATCTTGGTTAATGCAAATTAAGATTATTTATTTAGCAGTGGAGTGATGGCTTGTGCCGATATTTGGCACGATATAGCTTAAGTGAGAGAATAGGAAATAAGCTGAACTTTTGTTTTTCTTTAATGACTGTCAAGCATGATACCATGGGCGTCAATCCTTACGTAATACCTATTGTTCAGGGGGGTGAATTAATAGATCATCCCCCTGAACAATAGGTATCAATTACAGATCTATACGCCCATGCATGATACTCATAATTCTACTGTTCTTGACCGGGAAAGTGTTTCCTTTCTGTTTTTCTATGAACGCGGTTTTGAAAGACACCATACATGACAACGGGACGCAAATCAATAAATCGATTTGATGAGCAAAGGCTTGTATTTTTGGAAGTGGGTTTGCTCTGATTTATTTCGTTGTTGATATTTCATGTACCACTAAGTTGTACCGTATCACTTTGAGATGAGATTCATATAATTAGAGATCTTGTAAGTATAACCACTCTCCATAAAAAGCTGCATATCGAGGGTCATCGTCACTGCTTGCTTCAGCCTTCAAATCAGACGTGCAGACGAAGCTACGGACGACTGCCATGCGATATGCCTGAGCTGTGCCGTCGGTGTGGTGCCCTGCCATCGTCGATCGTCACGCGTGGCTGGCGCTGGCAGGCTCAGCTCAGTTCCGCGGGATTGATTGGACGTAGACAAGGCCAGGAGACCTAAATTTGGCAAAAAAATCTAACCTCAGCATAGATATTGCTTCCACTGGTTCTCAGCATGCTTTTTTTTCCTTCTTCTTCAATGATTGACGTGACCAGCATCATGACCATGAGAATCGTGATTAATGTCATGACAATTGTCTTGACATGTCGATCTAGATCTAGACCTATAATGATGATGAGTGGTGAACTGTTTGTCAAGTTACATGTAGCTCGCCTAGCCTAGAGTAGGGGTCCAATTGATAATGTGTAAATAAATATGTAGGCCTAAATTAAATTTAGTTAACAACACAATTTTAGAAATCCTCCAGCTATCTTACTGCACATTCACTTGAATTAAACTAAAAACTTTTAATTTTAGATTTTTTAACATTTTTTGTATGTTCCATTTTTGCCAGCCATGGACATGGTCTATTCAATCAATGACATATGATGGCACTGCACATCGAATAACAGGGTCAGAGCCGTCAAACCTACTTAAGCCTTAGGGTGTTGTTCTTGATCTTCACAAAGAAGACTTTGTGAAACGTGTAGCTGACAAAGTAGCTTAGTAAATAGTAGACCAAATTTTCTGTCTCTTTCGTTCGTTAGCCTCTTATTGGGGTAGGGTCGGCTCTCTCTGTGCGCCATCGACACGTTCGTAATGGCGTTATCACAGTTTTTCCTTCATAATCATTTTTTCCTTCGGCGTAGACTAGAAGGAATGAGATTTAGATGACTCCATGTACAGCGAGAGTTTAACACGGCTTGCAAGATTTTCAACATGGATGTCAATTTTGACCCATAATTTCCTTAAAAGGGACCATTAAACAGATTATTTCAGTAAAGTTAGTAAGTGGAACCGATGTATTATAGCCTAGGCCTAATTTACAATTGGATATGCACGAGGTAAAATGACATTTTGGCGTTATCAAGGGAATGTGTATAAATGGTTTCCGTCTCTACAGAGAGAGCTGGCCGACCCTATCCCAATAAGAGGCTAACGAACGAAAGAGACGGAAAATTCGGTCTAAGTAAATAGTAGTGCTGATTTAGTCAAGAAGTTTGATTCATGACGGTTTTGAAAAACAGGGCCCCTGATCTTTGACACTTTTCACGGTATTACATATAATAATATGACATATTTCATGTTTCACATTCAATCAGGGACAGTAGAAAGACCACATTACATTGATCCAATGCACTACCAAGGCAGCCAGAGAAGATGAATATCGATGTGCTCGCTAGAATTCGTCCACCACAGAGAGGAGAGGGTGCACACAATCTTAAAATACAAGGAAGCAAAATCAAGCACGATGAGACAAATGCCTCGCATACGTAAGTATTTTGTTTTATTTTGTAATTCTTTCATACCTAAACCAAATTTAGGCAGTCATTATCCCACTCTTGCACTTTTAGTGAGATCTTTTTTTACCCTCTTCCAACTTCTCATATCCCATTTTCATACATGCTTTAATGTAGTCATTGACAATCTCTAGAAATCTTTTAAAATTTGATTTGCCTATCTATTCAAATTGAATTATGGCTTTCAATTATGACATAGAATAAGCCATATTCATTTTTTTTTTTTTAAAGGTTTACTTATTTTATGCATATAGTTATTGTTGTCTTGGTCTGAAATTCAATGTATCGTTGAAAAAGTAACACACATGAATAATCAACAAAATTCTAAAACAACATATTTTTTATGAGACTTTATGTTAATAAGTAGGCCGATATTGTCGATATTCTAAGTATTTGTAATAATTTGGCCCAGATCCTGACATTTTGTTTTTGCCAAGTGTTGAAAAATATTTTGTTCATCCTTTTTTTATTTTTCAAAAACCTATAGTTGAATACACTCAAGGGCTGTCAAGACCCATCTATAATATTACTAGCAATTCTCAAGAAGATGTCTTTGACCTTTTACAACCATTTAATCTCTTAATTTACATATTTCATGTCTAAATACTACTCTCTTTCATGTCTAAATACTACTCTCTGTAGATTCAATGCCATTTTCGATGATGACAGCACCACTGATACAATCTACCAAGAATCAGTGTCTTCTATGGTCAACCTCCTGGTGGCGGGCTTCAACTGTAGTTTGCTGAGCATCGGAGAGAGCGGATCTGGGAAGAGCCACACCCTTCTTGGTGATGGGAAGTCAAGACTGGGCGTGGTCCACATGGCTGTGAGGGGGGTCTTTGATCAATTAGGGGACACCAGAGAGAGGGGTCAGTATAGATCGACTAGAGTTTACCAACTTTGGCCCGAATTCATAAAGGAGGTTTAGATTTAACCCATGGTTTAAACCTTCATTTACATAACCCATAGTTTAAAATAAGCATGATACAAGTCAGAGGTCCAATATTAGACGCTCGCAATGTACGCTTATTTTGCGCTATGATTTTCGAACCATGGGTTTTGTAAATGAGGGTTTAAACCATGGGTTAAATCTAAACCTCCTTTGTGAATTCAGGCCACAGTGTTTCTTATGTGGTCAGTCAATCCATCAACTCTAAATCGCCACAGCATAATGCAGTTTCCTGTTCTCAATGGATTTAGGGGACTATCTTAGGTACATGGTAGTAACCTTTACTGCAGAATTGGACATTTAATGACAATATGTGAAGCAATGCCATTGATCACAGTTAGATAAGTAGAGAGTGCATTTCTCTCGACCTAGTCAATATGAAATTTAATTCATCCCTTCGTTAACTTGCCATCTTGACAGTTGCAGTTTATAACATTGTTCAAGTATACTTAGCAAATATACCAACTTAACATGCAGCAATCTAGATGGAGAAAAACTTGGATGACATCTCAAACTAATGATGGTAAGCCCATTATAAAACGAGATCCTATCATCTTGGTAATTGCATATTATAATGTTCCAGTAATGATGATAATGAATCTATGTCTAACTGAAATTATGATATGATTACATATATATTTTCAGCCAGCAGGAATGATAGCCTTATGAATGGTCAGGTTACACTCAGCATGTATGAGGTATACAATGAGATTGTGAGAGATCTTCTCAAGCCGACAGAAGGAACACCCAACGGAGGAGGACCTAGTGAGCTGACAGTCAATGCAAAGAAATGGGTTCATGTCAAGGTATAGGACACAGGTTCAGAATCTGGGGCCAGTTTCTCAAACCATCATAAGTTTAAGTTCGTAGACATTCCATAGATACGCGTGTTAATTTTATAACACGTTTCAATGGGATGTCCAAGAAGTTAGACTTATGACGGTTTCGAGAAACGAGCCCCTGGACATTTTTTAAGTATGTATGAGCATCAAAGGATGATGTGATTAGATTTTTGGCTGTGAGAAAACAAAGGTGAAAGTTCTTAGGGTCATAAAAGTGTGAAAAATCGCAGAAAATGTCTCATTACTGTGATTTTTCCAATATCTTGACCCTACATGTATTTAGACCAAAGTATTTAAAACCACTAAAATTGAAATTAAAAGCATTTGGGTCTGTGCGGTGTGATGTTCGCAAAATAATTTAATAATAATGAACATACACATAGGCAGAGGCATATTAGAGAGTCTTATTCATCTTGTTTTTGTCTCGCCTGCGTAGCAAAAAGCGAGACATAGGCGCCGCTTTTCCGGCGACGGCGACGGCGACGGCGACGGCGTCAACATCAAAAACTTAACCTAAGGTTAAGTTTTTGAATTTTTGATATAATTTTGAAAGTATAAGTTCTTAGTCAATGAAACTTTGACTATAGGGTAATCAAGTATCCCCAATCATGTGAGTAGAATTTCAGATCACAAAGTCAAGGTCAAAGGTTATTTCAGGTCAACAGACTTGGACTATGTTGTAGCATCATCATCGAAAACTTAACCTAAGGTTAAGTTTTTGAATTTTTGATATAATTTTGAAAGTATAAGTTCTTAGTCAATGAAACTTGGACTATAGGGTTATCAAGTCTCCCCAATCATGTAAGTAGAATTTCAGGTCACTAAGTTAAGGTCAAAGGTCAATAAACTTAGACTTGGTTGTGGCATCAACATCAAGATTTTCAAAATGCTTCTTCTTCGTTATTTTTCAACCGATTTTGATTCTGATTGTTTCATATGATAGGGCTAGGAGGGGGATTTAAAACTTCTACACAGAATCGTGAAATTCATTATCTATGCTAATTTATGCAAATTTATTCGAAATCACAAAAAATGCTTCATCTCCTTCATTTCTCGACCGATTTTGATTTGGTTTGCTTTATCTGGTAGAGCTAACTTTGGTACACTAAACTTCTACACAGAATTTTGAAATTGTTCTCCATTAATTAATTATGGTAATTTATGCAAATTTATTCCAAAAATAACAAAAGTTGCTTCTTCTCCCTCATTTCTTGACCGATTTTGATTTGGTTTGCCTTATCTGGTAGAGCTAAATTTAGAACACTAAACTTCTACACAGAATTTTGAGATTTTGCTCCATTGATTATTTATGGTACTTTATGCAAATGAAATGAAATTATGTCCCTTCCAGGGCATCAAATTTTTATTTTTTGACCAGTTCAAAAGTGTACCACATAAAATTTACGATATTTGTTGTTGCGAGATGCGGATGAGCGCTGCGTCATTGACGTTCTGGTTTATCATATTGAATTGCGTTATGCAGGCGAGACCGCCAAGAGCGTTTCCCTTGTTTCTGTAATTCTTTGATCATTATTGCAAGAAGTCCAACCATGCATAGTTTCTTTCACCAGGCAAATCAGAAGAAAATTATATTGACACTCAGTCAAACAGTCAGTTTTGTAAGAAATGAGAAATTTGTATTTTTATAAGCAAATCAAAATTGATACTTGTACATGGGTTATAAAGTCATCAAAGAAGCATTTTCAAAAATTACATGCCTGGATATAATTTAGAGTTAACCGCTCAATATAAATAAACATGTATCACACCCTTTTATCGATTGAATATATTTTCATTTCTGCTTCTGTTTCTGCTGTTGAACCTGTTTCATTGATATGTATAGTTGAATAGATATTTCAAACATATTATGTAAAATTAATTGATTCCCCCCCCCCCTCATATTATCACTGATATTGTCTGTAGGAATTGACTCAGTCTACACTGAGAACTGAGAGTGATGCATTGTCTGAGTTGAGTCGAGGATTGAACGAGAGGACCCAGGCATCAACAGACTATGGACGTATCCAGGCCAAAGCTACTCTCTTCGTCGAGGTCACACTGAAAATGGTGAGTCTTTTTTTATTCTTAAATATAAAGTCCAACTCATTTATATTATTATTTCTTGTGTGTTCCTTCTTTACGTTATGCAGACAAGTCATCAGAAATGTTTTTTGATTTCATTTAGCAATAAGTTAGAATTCTACTATTTTATTTATTTATTTTAAGGCCCCATCCATTGAATCATTCAAAACCCTTCTAAAACCCCATCTTTTTAATCAGTTATAGTATCCTGGAAGCGCACACAAGTAGTTAATTCCATTCAACTGTAGTGTATTGTATTGGTAATATTTTATTTTATTTTGTTGCTTTGAAGCTATTGAACATTTGAAATAATTATACTAAGTTAGACAGCACCACATGTGCGCTTAGAAACACCTGTATAAAGTGCCCTATAAATGTAATTATTATTATTATTTTATTTAAATTGAAAGTCAAACTGTAATACAACTGTACATGTACTTCTTAGGAGAAAGAAGAGTTTGGGTATCCTCACGAGTCCAGGTTCCTGTTTGTAGAGCTGCCTGGCATTGAGAAGCTGGCCTTAAACCAGCAGGAGCTTCGCAAGAAAGAGGGAGCTGTCCAGAACAGATCTATCTCATCGTTCGGTCAGCTGATCAGCAACCTCTCCACCAGGCAGAGTCCAGATAGAGTTATTAATTACAGGTAATTGTAGCAACAACTCCCGTTTTAGAGCTTGTAGATGCAGGATCAGAAATTCGCATCTATAACCTAGAGTAAAAATACGTCAAAGGGCCGTTACCTGTACATGTATATTTTGAACTTGGTGAATAGTCTGGACGATTATTTCAATTGTCTATCATATGTAGATGATGCAATCTTCTGCTTTGGCATACCGGTAGGTGTAGAAAATCCTATTTTATCTTGTCTACCTATCTACCTATTTTATCCTATTTTGATAGAGCTGTCCTCTATTGTTGGTGAAACATGCAGGATTATAGATGAGCTATATGTTGAAAGTGCAAAATATACAAACTCTGATTATCTTTGCTTTCATTAATGTTTGTTGTGCACATTTACATTATATTAACTCCAACAAGATGCATTTTATGCTTGCTCAGAGTATTTATTACATTTTATGGGTTATATCCAAATATGGCATTAACCTGGTCCACTATGGCTTTCCAAATTTTAATAACATTAATTTGATGATGATGATGATTCACAGCATTTGTATGGCGTCATTTATCTGTTTAGAAAAACATTCAAAGGCGCAAGCTCCTGCAATAAAGTTAGCATTTAAATGTTTGAAGGAAGATGTGAGTTTTGAGTTAAGATTTGAAGTGGTCCAGGTTGTCAATTTCATGAATAAATGGGTGCCGGAAATTCCACAGACGAGGAGCAATAGAGGAAAATGTGCATTTTGTATACATTTCATTATTAAAAGTTGATAATTTGGTAATAGGAGCATGTGTATAGAGTCCTGAGTTTATGACTTGTCCTGACCTCCTTTGTGACTGTCTCTATACTTTCTCTCCTTTAGTGAGTCTAAAGTGACCAGTCTTCTAGAGAATGCTATTGGAGGCAACTGTAAGACCAAGGCTATCATGCACTTCAGTCCAAACCCTCAACCGCTGCACCTGAAGACATCTCTCGTTGTATCAGCTCAACTATCTAGGATCAACAACTTCTTCATCATGAATGACATAGCTGCTAGAGTAAGGCCATATCTTGCTTTTTATTTTTGAAAGTCATGCTATTTAAGGCCCCACTGCACTACTTAAAGCTACTTGTGCCCTCTTTATAGCAAACAATGCCTAATCGGTGCCTGTTGGTCTCCCATGGTCCCCTTTTTTTAATGTTAATTGACTTGATGAGATAGCTACCTGTCAGTAACCTTGCAGGGAGGTCTAATCCCCCCTGGCCAAACTAGCGCAGACGGGCTTTGAATGTGATATACTGACAACACCTAAAGCATGATGTAAAGATACCCTTCACCTCCCCTTCCAGGGAGCTATCATGTTTGTTACATACGGCCCCCACAAATAAAGGGTGGAAGGCCTGGAGACAACTCTTGGGCATACAGATCTTACACCACTTTTAGATGTATGGTATGATGGCCCTCACAGGACATAGAAAGATGAAGCCTCGACTGGTCCCTTGGACCAAAGCTTATGAAAAAACAGAAATACTAGAATACCAGTCTTTGAGATTATTGTAGTTTACTTTGAAACTTACAAACACATTCTGAACGCTTTTACAAAGTGCTTTGGGGTATTTTAAAGCCACACTGCACTACTAAGTAGTTATAGCTCCTTGCGCCCTCTATATAGCAAACAATGCCTAACCGGTGACTATTGGTCCCCCATGATCCTCTTTTTCTTATGTTAATTGAGAGCTGATTTGATGAGATAACCACCTGTCAGTGACCATGCAGGGGGGTCTAATTCTCCTGGCCAAACTAGTTCAGAGGGGCTTTAAAGGGACCTTGACTTGTGAAACTTTGTCAGCATAATCATAAACTAGGCGTTGTGGTGTGCGCCTGTAATCCAGCTGACAGTGGAAGTTACAAACTGATTCAGCCGAGGACGCAGGTTCGAAACTGAGTCTCGTCTTTTGGATGGTGACGTTAAAGGTCGGTTGTTGATTGACACACATCTGTAAAAACCCAATTACACACACACACATGGCTGATTCTTGTTTATTTAAAATCAACAATAGCTAGCCAGGGTACCTAGTAGTTCTTTATTTCTTGTACAGCATTTTGCAATGAAAATAACTGCCCGAGCTGAAACCAGGAACATGAGTTCCAAAACATGGAAACATTGTTTCATACTGTATTGTAAAGGCAGATTGTTATGCTAACTGTTGTTAACATATGGATTACTAAAAGATACATCTTCTCATCACTCATCTGTATTTGCCAGGCCCTCATCACCCAATACCATGCGAGGCTCATCAGCCTCCAGGGTCAGCTTGGTGTTACCATGACAACAGAACCAGCTAGAGATGATGTGACCGAGGACCAAGCCAAGTTCGCTAGAGACAATGTAAGTTTAATAAAATCAAGACTGAAACCGATGAAGTTGTAAGTAATGAGAATAAAATGTTTTCTTTGCTGAGTATGTCCTAGCTAGGTCATGTTACAATTTACTCATGATAAGTTCATTAAATTATGGATTTTACAAAAATCATAGATACTTATAGTATCAAATAGTTTTGAAAAAGTCACTCTGTGCTATCATCCTAGTTCAAATTGACATTTATTTCATTAGTTTAAACAAAATTGAACTTAAAACATTTGCAAAATGTATCGAACAGAACACAAACTAATTTGAAATGCAAACCATGTGATCCACAGTCCTGTGATGTATCCAGACAATGACACCTCTACATACATATATAATATATACTAGTTAGAATTATACTCTATTTGTGAATGAATATTTCACTTTCTTTAAATAATAGTTGAAGCTGAAGGAGGAGAACGACTACTTAAGGCGTAGACTGGATCAGATCCAGAGCAGGTTTGGAGACATTGCCTCAGCTAAGACTGATCTATCATCTAGACTCATTGGCAGTGAAGAAGAGAAACTCAAGGTGAGATAAAAATGGTGCTTCTGGTTTTCAATTGGTAATCTAATTCTTGCAGATAGATAAATACTAATGATAATGATAGTATACATGTATATATTTGTGGAGAATACTCATGACCAATATGTAGAAAAAAAAATCAAATTCAGGTATGTATACAGGAAAAAATATATATTGATGTTAATCTTTGGTTAACTTCCAGTATTACGATATTGTATACCATGAAAGTTTACTGCTTTTCACAAGAGAAACAATACCACCTATTAGGTTATTATAAATATTATTATTATTATTTTATTTGGCAAATCAAGTCACATAAATACAACAATATAACAAACATGAATTTATTCATATATTTATTTATTTATTTCTAATCTTTTGTCAGGGTAGCCCATTCACCAATATGCAGTGGTCTTCCATGGGGCCCTGAATAAATATAAACAACATGAGACAAAATCAATAGAAAACATATATAAATATTGCAATAGCAGGTACATCCGGTCTAGCTGCCCGGGTATGGAAAAAGTTACTCTAATTACTATGATCCGCACACCTTCCTCCTCACAAATTGTATTTTTGTATAAATGTTTTGCTTCTTTTTTCCACAAATCCAGCTGTCCAAGATGCTTGTAGATCTGCGCATTGAAAATAACAAACTGAAAGAGAGAGGAGCCCAAGAGAATTTTGAACTAAAAAACAAGGTAAGACAGTTTACCCAGGAAGATAGAAAGTAGAATAGGGTAAGAGCACAGGAGTGAAAATGTAGTAGAGATAGGTTTGATTGGCATAAACGAAGTGTTAGATAGAAAGAGATGAATTGGAGCAGGGGGGGGGGGGGGGGTGGGAGGAGGGTAAAGAGGAGGATATTTGGTTTGAAAATAGAGAATGCGAAGAAGAAAAAAAGTAAATTGGGTGAAGGGAGGGAGATGAGGAAGCAGAATGGGGTAAGAACATGTGGGAGGAGCGAGAGAGAAACAGAGAGAGGGAGTGAAAATGTTGTTCAGTTGGCATAAACAATTGTCAGGAAGAGATAAATTCGAGGGGGGGAGGGAGTGGAGGATATTTGCCTCAAAAATAGAGAAAATTGGGTGAAGGCAGGGAGATTAGGAGGGGTAACCAAGGGAAGTCATCCAAAGGTCTAATACAAAGAGAACACATAAGAAAAAGACAGAGAAAACATGTGAAGGAATCATGGCTTAAAGGGGAAGTCCGCAATGGTAACAAGCTGGCCTTAGTAAAATCAGAGAATAAAGGAAATCTGATAAAAAAAATAAGAAAGTAATATGAACTTTCAGGTAATTATTCGAATGCAAATTTGCAACTCTAATTGATTAATTAACTCAAACTAATTTGTCATCATCTTGCCCATGCAACCAGTCCTGTAACTTACATAAATTTTCTCAAAATTTCACCTCATTTTGTAATGATCTGTAGGTGTTAGCCTTAGAGAACCGTATGATCCAAGCCGAGTCTGAGAGGGATCGACTCTTGAGGGATTACTGCCAGATCAGAGGCCATTTTGATGAGATTGACAAGGAGAGACAGGATGTAGGAGATCGCTATGTATACCTCAACGCAGATTATAAAGCATTGGCTAAAAAATATGAGAGTGAGGTGAGAAAAATCATCTCAAGGATTCTTAATATTCTTTTTTGTTTAAATCGGATCGAGTGAAGTTTCATCATTTGTGTACCTTAAGAGGTTGTGGGATTCATTTACAATTTTATATAGATATCAACTGTAGCAGGTAAGAAAATGACCTTGTGAAGTTCTGCCTTTTTGGTAATTTAGCCTGAATTCCTTTTCTCCCAGATGGATTCTGAAAAATGAATAGTACTTGGTTGGATTGAATGTTTTAATCTGACTGCTAAGAATGCATGTGTATGCTTGTAAGTAAGCAACCAGGGGACCGATGGCTTGAAGTCCTCTCTTCGAAGGACTTGGTAATAAGGGTCAATGCCTTACCAAAGGACACTATCACATCAAATTGGTTCCAACCCCATGACCTGCCGGTAACGAGACTAATTCTCTACCACTGAGCCACTGTGTCTCACTCAATAGTGTATGAGATTGACATTGATATTGAGACATTAATATTGAAAATACATGTGGCCTTGCTTTAGTGGATGCTTTTAAGAATGTGATATATATTGTAAGTGTAATTGGGTCTTTTGAATGGTCATAACAATCAAAATCAAAGTAGTGGGATAAATGGAATTTGAGAACTTGTGAATATTCTTCTCATGCTTTGATTTGGCTCAGCTTTTTTTGTACATGACTAATTTCTATCAGTTTATATACTGGGCCCTGTCTTACAAAGAGTTGATATCAATACACCAGTTTACGGTTAGATCAGTGCACATGCGCAGACATGGGCGCCATTTTAATTGACGAGTAAACAAAGCCCATGACCTAGAGGTCAGTGGTATTTATGCGTAAATTAAGATTGCGCCCATGCAAATGATGATTTACGCGCACAACGTACGCAGCGCGCAGGCAGTGATGTCATCATAATTTGCATGGGTGTCATTTGGTTTGTTTACTCACGAATTAAAATGGCGCCCCTAACCGTAAACTGGTGTATTGCAACTATGTACATAACAGATAGGAGACTGCACAGTTGCGATTGATTTGGATCAATCGTAACTCTTTGTAAGAAGGGGCCAAGATCATCACAATACAGTCTTGTAACTTTGATTGAATTCCTTCTTGCAGGTTGCAAGAAACCAGCAGCTTGGTCTTGAGCTGCTGAACCTGATGAATGCTGAAGTCACCCTGTTAAAGCAGAGAGATAACCTAGGACTAGCTGCAGGCCAGGCTAGGAATGCAGGCAGTGATGATCTCTCTAGGGTTAGGGACATTGCTCTAGGGCTATCAGCTGAAAGACAAAAGGTAAAACAATCTATAGACAGACAGTAGTTCCTTTTTTTTAAAGTTTTTGTTTATTTTATTTGGTTAAAACGTCTCATACATAATACAAAATTAAAATGAAACACATGTATTATAATTATCATAATACAAAATGATGACAAATATAGTATGAGTAGAAACCAGAATTATGGATAAAAAACAAAGAAAAAAGACAGAACAATATAAAAAGTAGTTCCTCTGTAATGATTTCCCTATTGCTTCTGCTATATAGTTTTTCTAAATGAATTCTAAGAAATTGTTGAACATGACATGTAGTTCTGCAAGGGGTTGACATCTTAATGATTTCTTAAAGTCAATTTACAAAATACAATGGTGAGCTTGAAAAATACCTACAATATATGCCAACAGTATTGATTGTGTGACGTGTACTACATGTATGTCCTTGATATCATATGAAGACTGAAGAGGGAAAACAGGTGTGTTAACACTCCGTCCTCCTATAAGGCTGTCTTGGTATTATTGTCTCTCGATCTTCACTTGTCTCTTTTTGTCTTAGGTTGCTGCAACTGACAGTGATAGACATGATCTAAGACAACATGTGAGTGTATCATGCTAACCTATATGATGGTCAATGCTATAGCATATCCGTGGGCTAACAAAATAATTTTAAATAATAGAATGAGAGTCCACATAGATCACGAAGTAGTACAAAGAACTGCTATCGTCTAAAGATCTTTAAAAGTATTTCTTTTAAAAAATGGGGAGATGGCCTCTTACAAGTGAAACTAAATAGTAATGTAATTCATACTCTTGAATGAAATGGTATGGGGAGGTCAAGTATACTGACATTTGTAAAGAAAAAGATTCATATACCAGTAGATGCCAAGTAACCCACCCTCTCTATACATACATGTACAAACATGGAAATGGAAATTAATTGTTATTACCCGATTTAAAGTTTATTTTTTCTTAACAATGAATCATCATTCATCTTCATTGTACAATTTGACAGCTGTTTGGAAACCAGGATAGATTCCGTGGTGAGATTGATCAAATGAAGAGTCATTATGACAATGAACAAGACAAGCTACAGGGCATCATGTAAGCATCAAGTTAGAGAATAGTGTGCAGGAGGATGATGCTGATGATGATGATGATGATGATGATGATGGTGGTGGTGGTGATGGTGATGGTGATGGTGGTGGTGGTGGTGGTGGTGATGTTGGTGGTGATGGTGGTGATGGTGGTGATGGTGATGGTGGTGATGGTGATGGTGGTGGTGATGGTGGTGGTGATGCTGATGCTGATGGTGATGACAGTGTTGATGATGTTGGAGATGATGATGATTGTTGTGGTAATGGTAATGATGATAATGATGGAGGTGATGATGATGATGATGGCTGTGGTAATTAAAGATTTAAAGTAGTAGTGGTGATTATTTCACCTGACTGCTAAGAAAGCATAAATGCTTGTTGGTAAGCAACCAGAGGACCAACGACTTTAGGCCCTCTCCGAAAGACCTGGTAATGAGGATTAAAATGCCTTACCAAAGGACACTAGCGCATCGCTTTGGTTTCTAACCTGGGTCACCAGATTACGAGATTACGAGCCTCCTCTGATTGTGGTGGTGGGGGTGGTGATGATGATATTGGTGGTAGTGGTGGTAATGGTGGTGGTGGTGCTGATTAGGATGATGATGAAGATGATGAGGAGGAGGAAGAGGAGGATGATGACAGTGGTGACGATGTTGATTATCCTTGCCCTGTCCATCCACCTATCATATTCTCTCTTCCTTTGTGTCTGTAATTTTCACTCCTTATCTCCCTTTCTCTCAGTTCTCAGTTAAACCAAGACGTCCAGAATATGAGGCAGGCTGACAGAGAGACCCATCGCAAGCTCACTGAAGCCGAAGTTGTAAGTATCTTCAAGTGACGTAATATATCCATGAATAAGCATCGTTGCAAAAGACCTCGTGAAACTGGCATCATATGGAAGTGCTCCAGTACGTACTTACACACCTGCAAAGAAAATCAGTCATTTTTGTAGAAATCCACAGGCAACATGATATACACTTTCAGATGAGGCTTTGTGTGTTGACACTGTATTTTTAAATTGTAACCCAACAAATTCTAGGCATACTCAATATCTTTATACTTGCCATTGCTAGGTTAGTTATGTGCAGCACTAATAATACTTTCATTCTACAATTTCTCTTCAGGCATTACTGACGCTGCGATCCAAGTCTAAGGAACTGCAGTCTACAAATAGTAAACTACAGCTTCAGATGAAGGAAAAGAATGAAGAAGTGAGAGCCAGACTTGTCAAGTACCTCCAAGATATTGCGGTAAGTTAACCAGGATGCTACAAGAGTTTGCACACAGTAGAAAATGATTGAGGCCTGCATTTAGTTTTATTTATAAATATCTGTGCATTAATTTGTTTCAACACATCTTAACTCTTATAACATGCAATCCATTTTCCTCCATACTTTGCCTTTTGCCATTATCAAAATTGGCTGAAATTAATCATAAATACCACTTTTATCCTCAAAACCTTTTGGTATTTTCTCAATAAATAGAGAGGATTGAAAAATACTACATTTATAGTGCCAGGGTGCCAATTACAGGATTTTTAAATGTCTTTTTTTAAATTATCTTTTTTTTAATTATTTGCCAAATAAGCACTTCAAAGAAGTTTGAATATTCTTTTCCTAAAACACATTTCTGATTTGTAACTTCAAATATATATGTTTTTAGATATCTTACATTTTTATGCCTCCGTTACGAAGTAGCCGGAGTCATTATGTTTTCGGGTTGTCCGTCCGTCCGTATGTCTGTACGTACCGTCCGTACGTCCGTACGTCCCGTCCGTACGTCCGTACGTCCCGTTCTCGTGATCGCGTTATCTGAAGAACCAATTGATGGATTCCTGCCAAACTTTGGTCATGTATGTATCTTGCAGAGCTGATGAACTGATTAGATTTTGGGGTCACGAGGTCAAAGGTCACAGGGCTCATTATGTATGCAAAAACAGCTCGTGATCGCGTTATCTGAAGAACCGATTGATGGATTACTGCCAAACTTTGGTCATGTATGTATCTTGCAGAGCCAATGAACTGATTAGATTTTGGGGTCATGAGGTCAAGGTTAAAGGTCATGCGGCTCATGTATGCAAAAATAGCTTGTGATCGCATTATCATTGGAACAGATTGATGGATTCCTTCCAAACTTAGATCATGTATGTATCTTGCAGAGCCAATGAACTGAGTAGATTCTTAGGTCATGAGGTCAAAGGTCAAATGTCATGGGCTCATTATGTATGCAAAAACAGCTTGTGAACGCATTCTCATTAGAACTGACAGATGGATTACTATTTAACTCAGGACATCTTGCAGAGCCAATGAACTGAGTAGATTTTTCGGTCAAAGATCAAAGGGTCATATGTGTATATGAGAAATTGCTTGTAATCACGATATTCTGAGAACCTGTTAATGGATTATAATGAAACTTGAATTTGAAAAATTTCTTCTGTTTTG
Source organism: Strongylocentrotus droebachiensis (assembly GCA_035222895.1). NCBI lineage: Eukaryota > Metazoa > Echinodermata > Echinoidea > Camarodonta > Strongylocentrotidae > Strongylocentrotus > Strongylocentrotus droebachiensis. The sequence continues at coordinate 308,533 of JAVYIG010000123.1, read as the reverse complement.
GTTTGTAAACTTGCTCTTTGACGGAGGCATCATTTTCGACTGCGTGCAGTCGAAGTTCCATCTAGTTATGTTTCACAATGTTTCACTTTTACAGGATCTCTTTTAGGTTATTGAAAAGATATTTGCATTCCAAGATGCCCAGAAGTGGAGATGAATGTTACTCTATATTTTAACTACATCATTAAAACACTATACTGTCCTACTGCTTTCTCACATCACTGATTATTTGTGTCATGTATATTCAAGTAATATTGAATGTTAAATGTTGCTTAAAGAACTACATTGGCTTCCAGTCAAGCAACGCATTGTGTTCAAGATCCTGATGGTTGTCTACAAGTGCATCCAAAACAAAGCTCCAGTGTATCTCAACTCTCTCATCGTACCCTACCAATCTGCTCGTCCCGGCCTTTCGCTCTTGTACTGACAGCACCCTGCTACATGTTCCTCGAACATACACCAAAGCTGACAACAATGCTTTCCATGCATGTGCTCCTCGACTCTGGAGTGAGCTTCCACGTTTTATTTGATTATCACCTTCGCCGGATGTCTTCTGAAAATGTCTCAAAACTCTCCTCTTTGACCATGATCAACAATAGATTCTTTGATAACTTTTATGTAAAGCGCTGTGAAACAACAGTTAGTTTGTAATAGCGCTATAAAAATGACTTTATTGTATTGTATTTTATTGTAAATCTTCCATTGTTTTTTATAGGATCACATTGATAAAAGCCAGAGGTCTTTATCAAGTCAAGATACAGGGGACGGCCTACGAGGCCAGATAGCAGCCATGGTGAAGGACCTAAAGCAGACCTATAGGACGAGAGAATCTCAGCTCAGCGACGCAGCAAGGGAGTACAAACGCACTGCTGATGTGGTGGCCAAGAAACATCAACAACTCCTTGTAGAATACAGGTTGGTCTGTACTTGTGAATCAATGCCAGTAGCATTGATTTAACAAAAATGAAACTATGAAAGAAATCCATGATGCATCTGTTTGTCATTTCCATTTTTACAAATGATCAATTTTGTTCAATTAGCCTCTTCTAACACAGAGAGATTTCAAAAATAGTTTAGATTCTTTTAGTTGCATGATGGGACATTTTCAAAAATGAAAACCATGGTAAGTTCTATGTACATGACAATTGCATCAAATCGCCTGCTATTTTAAGAGGTGATTATACGTGAAGAATTCCAAGCACTATAAAAAGTTACCAGATATCTAGATATTATATATATAATATTGTATACATTACAGTTTATTTTTCTGTATGGGTGTGCATTAAACATCATCGGTGCAAATCTGTCTCCACTATACAGACTTCTGAGACAACAGACCATGGAGAAGCACCTTCCTGAAATGGAGGTTGGTCCGGAAGAAGATCAGCTGACCTTAGATGTGGAAGAAGTGGAGTCCATCAACAGAAGAGAACTCACTAAAGTGATGAAACAACTCCGAGAAACAGAGACAGAACTTAACAAAACCAAGAGAGAAGGGTAGGTTTGATGAAGAAGAGATAGTTACTTTAAAGGCCAGTGTGTCATAACAGTAAGAGTTACTCATACTTATACCCCTACATAAGGTTTTTTATTGTTGAAAAACTATTTTGAAATTTATCTTGTTTTGACCACATGCAATTTGAATTTTGTGTTGGTATTTCTAAGAACTGCATAAGAACTATTTGATGATTGTTGATTGTCAGTAAGCAACGAGGGACTTGGTAATGAGGATTGATACCTTACCAAAGAGCACTAGCACATTGAATTGGTTTTGAACCAAGAACCTCCTGGTTACAACAAATTTCCCACAAAAAGGCGCCATGCTATAAATTCGTTTTTTGTTATGATTTTTTTTGTATAATAAATCATGATGGCATATATGTAGATTCATATCTCTTGTTCAACATGTAGATAAACTAAACTGATGTTGCGTATTCTTTACTAAAACTTCAAAATCTCTCCTTTTTCAGATCATCTGATGAGCACTGGAAGTCTTTGAAGGACGAGTTTCTCAGAACGCAGGTAGCTAGGTGTTCCTTTTTGATTAGACACACTTATAAAGCAGACCCAAGGTAAAGTTTTCATTTGACATGACACTGTAGTGTCCGATTTCTGGATCACCAAAATGAAGGATATCTTTCATTCTATAACCCAATGCCTACAGGAACCTGTTGGCTCCTGTACTGACGCTATGGGAATCAGAGAATTCAGTGGACAATTAATAGGTTAAAGATGCATAGAAGTGGGCTCTCATGGGGAATTTGACATTGTCCGGGTGTTTACCCAATAACAGGTGTTGTCAACCACCAGAATTAGCCTGCAGTTTTATGACCAACATGCCTTAATCAGTTATTTAATGCTTTGCATTTTCCCTTACCCTAAAACTCTCTTAGCTCTTTTTCTGAACATTTTGATATCAAATACGCATTTTGACAAAATATGGAGTTAAGTCTTTGTGTCACTGAACCCTTGATATGTTGGACTTCTCACTTTTTGATTTTGCAGAAGGACCTAGAATCTGAGAGAGCCAATCTCCTTGCCAACAACTCTGTCTTAGAAGAACAACTCAATGAGTGCCAGGATTACATACATACACATATGACAAGGTAAATTGAACTCGCACATGAACTGAATAATGAAGTTGCCCTGAAACTTGTTGATTTACTGCTATAATAGATTTAGGGCCAGGGGAATTAATAAATGTAACTCTCTAATTTAGATTCATTGAGTTGGAGCTCTTAGCTTTGACTGCATGCAGAGATGGTGTGGTGGTATATTGGATAGATTTGTAAAGATTTAGTACAGTGGAATCTTATCAGTATAAAGTAAAATGATGGTAGTGTACTTCAAACAGATCCGGATTAATTCAATTTTTTATATTTTTATATTGCATTGAATATAGTTATTTGAATTTACTTCTTAGAAATGTAAAATGGATGCATTCGAATTACATTTGTAACTGTTGAACTGGAGTAATATGCATTTACTGTTTTGAAGTAAATTCATTTTTTAGTAATTTAATTTATTGAATTGTATTGATCTGATTTGAATCAATAAGAATTAAATTGATATTTATTGTGATCTTTTTCTGATCGAGTACGAATATGAGATCAGGGAACGGAGGGACAGCTAGGTAGGTTAGAATTTGACATGATTGAACTTAATATGAACTGATCTGAATGAATGAATTAATACTCAACTGACCAAGAGTCATAGAAGGTCGTCCATATGGAAAGAAGAAGAGGGGAAGACTCCGTAAAGACTCTCTAGATGATTTAATCACAGAATGTGGAGCAACATGATATGAAATGCTGAAACGGATGGCTCAAGACCGAGATACTTGGAGAGACACTTTAATTCAATTACGTTTTTTAATATACACAAGACTATATCATTGTTATAACTTCCGGAGCCTATGACCTACAAGCATTGCTTTCTCTTTAGGCTCCATCATATTTCTTCCTCTATACAACGTAGTCTTATGTATTATTTTTTTTGTTTCTATAAACGCATCCTAAAATGAGTACAAAATGTAACATGCCAAATGTAATGAAACATGTGAAATATGAAAATAAACTGAAACTGAAACTGAAAACTGAAAACTGAATGTAGAATCCTGATTGGGTCACTGAACCCGTCATAAACTGACAGATCAATATTGATGATGATCAATTCTGAATGTAATCTATTTCTGATCAGATACAAAGATGAGATCCGAAGACTCCGAAGACAGCTAGGTATGGATGACCAGCTGGACATGCTAGGATTGACCGATGACTATGGCCATTCAAGATGGAGGGATCATAATAGACGTGCTCATGTACCTCAATCCCTCCGGAAGTACCGCACTCTTCCTGAAATATGATTTACTGACATGAACAGGTAGAGATTCTGTTGCATGCATGATGGCGATATCATGAAGTTCTTTTATTGTTCACACTTACCCATGTGTGTTGTTTTCAGTAATTTTCCTTTTTTTTTAAAGAACGTAGCAATAAACATTGTTGCCAATTATAAGAACATTACTTGATACATTTATAGCCCTAAAATTAAACCCTGTCCCATACCGTAAGGGTTAAATAAGCACTTCACATTTCTGTATGTTGCAACATACATTCATCCACATGTTAACAAATCTTTGCGGTACACCACAGCAGTTTACTGGGGTCATATGTGAACATGCCTTTCATGAGGATTCAAGAAAAGAATTTATTTTAAATCAAAAATTTTCAAGCTGGAGATCTGAAAGGTATGGTTACATAAGAGAGGGGTCAATTAAGTTGGCACAATCCAAGTTCTTTTTAGATTTTTAACTTTTTTAACAAAAATAATAATCATCTTTTGATGGCATGCAAACATGAAGTTGTAAATTGTTCTTTGTATATATACATGTACATGCATATCCATACTATAATACATTTATTGAATCTATAGTTGGACAACGAGTTCATCTGTTTTCAGAAATCTGTTTTACTCTTTGTTTGAATGTGTACTTGGATGTATGATACATGTAAATACTGGAATACAGTATGTAAAAGGGCAAAAACTTTGTTTGCCAATGTATATGCATCAAACTGTGCATGATGTACAGTACTACATCTATAAACAAATGCTATTTATTACTGTGTGCATATATGAAAAGGAGCTGTAATGGATCGTTTCATTATATTTTGTATGGGTAATTATTACTTATATGGAAAGTACTTTACATTATTCTGGGACCGTGCCCCATTCCGTCCATATTACCGATACTTCCATTGTGATGTAAAAGATTATCAAAATGCAGTTTTTACTGGGTTCATATTAAATATGTAGCAATTGATTTGCTGTCCTCTTTGAGAGCATATTTCCACAAATCTCTAGGAAAAAGAATAAATTGTACATGAAATCATTGAAATTCAAGCTGAAATCCAACTTTTTGTTTAATATCAATGAATGTTAGAGTCTTTCAGGAAGCAAAGGACCAAATGTGTAACAAACCACTATTTGATTCTTCAATTTACCTCTACTCTATATTAAATCGTATATATTCAATAATTGAATTGAATTGAATTGAATATTATTTTTTGAAAGAAGACTGGCTAATAAAGATTAATATTAGAAAACAGTTTGCACCTTTTGGGTTGGGGGGGGGGGGGGATGGGTGGTAATGGGTTGGGGGCAGAAGTAATTTTTTCAAGACAAGTCTTTCATTTCAAAGTTTGTGATATGTATATTTGTATAAAGTATAGATTATAACTAATAACTACGAACATGTGTATTTTCAACATGTTATCAAATTGATAAACAAATTTGAAATAAATTATACATATGTAGCAAACTGTGTGATTTTTTTTTTTAATTAAGATAATTTTGAGTTTCCCCAAAGCTTATAGTATTTTACTTTTTAATTGTCATCAAAATATTGTTTGCACCTTGTTATTCTCATCTCCTTTCTCTCTCTCTCTCTCTCTCTCTCTCTCTCTCTCTCTCTTCTCTCCCTTTCTCTCTCTCTCTAGCTCTTCCTCTATCTCTCTCTCTCTCTCCGTCTTTCCCTTTTTCTCTTGTTTTCACCATTTCTCTTACTAGCTTTTGCACTTGCTTTATCTCATTTTCTTTTGCCATTTCATAACATATTGAGATGAGAAATTAGACACCAAAATATTCATTTCATTTTAAGTTCAAATTTATGCTCACAACAAACTTACTTTTTGTGCACATGTGCATGCGATTTAATTTATTCATCAGAATAATAGCAATTTTGCAGCAGCTTGAAAGTTAAGGGGACTTGTTCCCTCTCGTGCGAGTCATTTTATGCTTGACTGGTGATCACTTTTCATGATGTACGCATGTCTATGCATTGATATGATTTTATTCGAATTAGAAACAATACATTTTTGTCATGACATTACTTTATAACCCCCCCCCCCCCCCAAAAAAAAAAAAATACACACACACACACACAAATTCTCACATCAGGGCCTTTGTGGGGCACCTGATTGTGGGGTATTTCTGTGCGTTCCAGATATACCTTGTGGTCCCCTACTAGTGGGGTATGTACAACCTGGCGATAACAACCCGGCGGTGTGCTTACGATGTTACCATAAAAAAGTGTGCAAGTTTTAGCACACGCTCACAAAATGTCATTTATGGGGTACCACTTCTAATGCCCCGCAGGGCATAGGACACCGAATATACAGTCATTTGAAAGACTTTACTCTGTGGGGTCCTGAAAAAATACCCCACAAAGTAAAAATGCCTCACAAGGGGTATGTGAAGCGCACATAAAACCCCACAAGAATGCTGAGGTGAGAGCACACGCGCACACGCACACACACATTTGTTCCGATTTTGCTCAAACTTTTTTTGATTGGTTTGTTTGATTGTTCTGCTTCTATTGAAAGGAAGATATTTTTGGAGTGGACTTGGCCTTTAACCTTTTGTTGGCGATAGTCACAATCAGGAAATTAGCCAGGGAGGAGAGGGGGGGGGGGCGGTCGCCCAAACAAAAAATGCCGGCCAAATAAAAAGAGAGAGAGAGAGAAGAGAAAGAAAACTAATTGAAGGAACCAAGACAAAAGGAGCAGACAACGAAACATTTTTGAAAATTCAGTCAATGATTAAAGATAAAGTTGAGTTCTGGTCATGCAATTGCATTGTGAAAGAAACGGTGCGGAATCGATCAGAAAACCCTGATCATCTAGCATATAAGTTTTGGTGTGTACTGCAAGGTTTTGGAATCGTCAAAATGATAAGAAATTTGGCCTAGTCTTGGTAACGTTACAAGCACTGTACACAATAATAATATGGGACTACACGAACATGTGGCATAAAAATCAGTCCCGATTTTTATGCTGTTACATGCAGGGGCGGCGGTCCGAGGGGAACGGGGGGACACGTCCCCCTCAAAACTTGAAAAAGTACAGAAAAAAAATGTATAGCAAATACTGACTAAAGACTGCAACACACTTTTAGGCTCTGGAGGGCCCAAGAGTGCAGCGTTTAAACAAATAAAAATGCACAAATCTTCTCACTCGGTAGCTACGCTCTCTCGCATAATATCCTTCAAAATGTACAAGTAAATACCGAGAAAAATGAAGGGGAAAAAAGTATATTGCTAACGTTTATACTATAGTTTTGCTAAGGAATATAATTTTTTAATACAACAGAACTTGAAAAACCTGTAAGGGGGTAGTCACTTCCGTCACCTTGACCCCTCTCATTGACTATGCTCCCTCGCATTTGTGTACTGATGGGGACGGGGGCTTTAGGGGCAGTGCCCCCAAAATGAAATTCAAACGTGGTTTATTTCTAATTCGATACCAGTGATTTAAAAATGTTGTAGAAATGGCATGATTTTCCCCTGACTTTCCGGGTACCCTGGACCCCACCAAGGGCCCTAAGTCGGGCCCCTGGTTGCTCATCTGACCGAAATTAAATGCCTTAGACGCCTGAGCTTCCAGGGGCTCTGCTCCCTGGACCCCACCAAGGGCCCTAAGGCGGGCCCTTGATGCTCGTATGATCGTAATTTAATGCCTCAAACCCCTGAGCTGCTGGGGCTCTGCCCCCTTGACCCCACCCCAATAAGTGACCTGCATGCCAGTGTCACAAATAAGGTATCAAAATATGCTCATCTGACCGTAATTAAATGCCTAAGAACCCTGAGCTTCAGGGGCTCCGCCCCCAGGATGCTCATCTGACCTCGATAAATGCCTACAACCCATGCCCCCAAAAACGTTTTTGCCCATTATGCCACTGCTCCCTCGTCCCTCGCATTTCTCCCCCCCCCCCCCCCCCCCCCGGTCATGAAAAGAAATCGCCGTCCCTGGTGAGATGATATTTATTGCAATTTTAGAAAGTTTTATCCACCAGCACAATGTTCAACACTATTAATGCGGTGACCTGTCGGTTACGAACGGCAGGCTTCGGTATCTACTCAATCTATCAATCGATAAGAAATCTAGCTGTAGTTAATACACTACTGAATATTCTCAGTGCATGGTATATTTGATTTTTATTCAAATTTCATTTGGAAACTTTCCACGTGGGATCAGCATGGTTGGATTGTATGGTTGTATCGAGTGGATCAGGGGCGGCGATTTCTTTTCATGACCGGGGGGGGGACGAAATGCGAGGAACGAGGGAGGAGTGACGTAATGAGCCAAAACGTTTTTTTGGGGGGAGGGGAGAAAAAAATCCGCATCATCATCGCTCTTACATGTTACATGCAGGCCCCGCGGAACCGTTCAAGTTTCAAAGTTGGAGGGGGGGATAAAGTATTTGCGATCAGATAGAGCAAAGCAATTAAGTTGGGTGTAACTTTGGCGTGGGGTCCAGGGGCAAAGCCCCGGCGGGGGTCAAGGGGCGGAGCCCCATGAAGCTCGGGGGTTTTAGGCATTTAATAAGGGTCAGATGAGCATATTTTGATACCTTATTTATGACACTTGCATGCAGGTCACTAATCGTACTGGGGTCCAGGGGGCGAAGCCCCCAGAAGCTTAGCGGTTTTAGGCATTTAATTACGATCAGATGAGCATCCAGGGGCCGCCTTATAGGGCCCTTGGTGGGGTTTAGGGGGCGGAGCCCCCGTAAGCTCAGGGTTTTGAATATGGTCAGATGACCATACAGAGACCCGCTTAGGTCCCTGGGGGGGGGGGTCCAGGGGGCGGAGCCCCCGGAAGCTCAGGTGTTTTAGGAATTTAATTATGGTCAGCTGAGTAACCAGGGACAAGCCTTAGGGCCCTTAGTGGGGTACAGGGGGCAGAGCCCCCGGAAGCTTGGGGAAAATCATGCCATTTCAGTAACATTTGTTAATTAGTAACTGGTATAGAATTAGAAATAAACCACGTTTGAATTTTATCGGGGGGGGGGGGGCTGCCCAAAGCACGAGTGAGTGAGCATAGTGAACGAGAGGGGTCAAGGTAAATTATATTTCTTAGCAAAACTATAGTATGAAAACAAACAAAATACCTGTTTCACACTTCATTTTTCTACAATATTAATTGTACATTTTGAAGGATATTATGCGAGGGAGCATAGCTCCCGAGCCAGAAGATTTTTGCATTTTTATTTGTCTAAACGCTGCACTCTTGGGCCCTCCAAAGCCTAATAGTGTGTTCCAGTCTTTAGTCAGTATTTGCTGTACATTATTTTTGTGTACTTTTTCAAATTTTCCGGGGGGACGATCCCCCCTACAAAAATCGAGGGGGGGACGTGTCCCCCCCCCCCCCGGGATCGCCGCCCCTGGAGTGGATTAATCATATCCAGATTCCGAATATTGACAGAAAATTGAATCGTTATTGACAAGGATGTATTTATCTGGCATAAAGAAATTATGAATATCATCTTTTGCCTTGATAAAGGGGGCCAGTCTGGTACGGAAGAAAAAAAGAATATTTGCTTTTAGTATTTGAGTGATATTTTGATATATATGCTCTTCAACATTCAATTACTGTTTTCTTGAAAAGTTTAGTATTTGATTGTATTTTAGGGCGAAGAAAATATTTGGTAAGCCAAGAATCAGACCGGAAGTAAATAATTTTGGTCCAAAATATTTTTATAAAACAGTCAAACTTTATTGACCACTTTTTAGTGTTGCAATGGACCTCTGGATGTAACTGACAGGCTAGTAATAGGTTTGCTGCAATCTATTGGCCTAGTAGGGTCAGGGCATTTGTGTACATGCTAAGATAGCTGCCTCCATCGAGGCACTCTATACTGATTATTCAATTGAATATTCATGTCCTTGAGAAATTTGCAAATAATTCGCATATTCAATGAGATAAATAAATTTACGAAAAGATTATCATTCTCCATCGTCCCAGCTTTCCAGAAATATATGGTTTATAGGAGTTTACTTAATCAATTAATGATTGATTCAGAATTCTTTATCAACTTGCATTTTACTGTATTTTACCAGACTGGCCCCCTTAAGAAAATTAAAATTGAACATTTTATCATTATTAAACATGAAGAAAGAAATGGAGAGGAAACTCATCAAAACGAACATTTAAGACACCTACTATACATTCATACACGAGGGATACGAATGCAGGTATGTTAAAATTAGAAATAATTTATTATAGAGCGATGATAAATCAATTCTTTGACTTTGATTGATTCGTTCAATTTTTAATGACTGCAGTGACTTGTCGGTTACGAACGGCAGGCTTCAATATCTACTCAATCTATCAAACAATAAAAAAATATATACGTAGTTAATACACAGAAAAGAAAGTCAAAAACAGAGGGAGATGCCAGAAAGATGATGATGATTATGATTACAATTTTGTATAAAAAATAATCGAACAATTTGTTCTGAGGTCATATTTATTGCAATTTTATAAAGTTTTTTCCACGAACACTTTCAATTTTTTATGAATGCGGTGACTTGTCGGTTACGAGCAGATGGTTATGGCAGGCTTCGATATTCTATAAAACTAGAAGCTATCTAGACATTACTTCAAAAGAAAGCTGGATAGAGACACTTCGTCACATCAAAGTTTATCATCATTTCATAGAATTCTACTCGAACACCGTATCGAAATCAGGTAGGCCCAACATCTCTTACGTTATGCCTGTTGCTCAAGAGACGTCTTTCTGGCTGCGTCAGTTTGTAATTGTATTGATAATGATATCGATTATTTAGTAGCGCTAAAACAAAAAGTAGTTTACCGCTTACAGAGTAACAGAATGCTAAAAGAAACATAACATTCATAAATAGGTAAATCATACTATATTACTGAAGCAAGAAGTATGTTTTTTTAATGGATCTTCTGAAAGTGGACAGACAGGTCTGGACAGGTTAATACTCTAATGGAAAGGAGGAAATTGTTCTACGTTTTCGAAGCAGCTGATGTAGGACGTTTCTTGGTAGACGAAGAGTTTGGATTTGTGAATAATTTTAATGTATATTTAGTTGTTGAGCGTAGGTCTGCATTTCCTATTTTCTTCGCCTCTTGTACAACGGGCTTTTAGTGCACATTAATCAAGGAGCTATATGCTTCTAAGGGGTGCGATGGCCCAGTGATCTCGTCATCGGGAGGTCCCAGGTTCGTAACACTAAAGGGTGCTAGTTTCTTTCGGCAAGGCATTAATATACAAATAATACACAGCAGTGAGGGCATTAGTAAGAATTATACCCACACACAAAGTACCTTTGGAACAGTCTAACACGCCCGAGGCGATGACCGAGGTTGTAATTGGACTGTTTCGAAGGTAGTTTTACTAATGCCCAAACAAAATGATGTGTATTATTTGTTTTATAAAATGATTTTACTCATGACCAGTCAAAAGTATTTGCTAATGACCGGTTATTAGTAAAATTACGTCTTAGTCAAAATAAATGCCTATAGTCTCGTGTACGCTCTGAACTAATCATTTGATTAGGATCCGCTTCATCATCTTATAATCCATATTAAACACTGACTTACTCCTACCTTCTTAAAATTCTAAATTCTTTCAAAATAATGATTGGGTATGAGCCATTATTATTACTTCATGTTCACCTGAATATGCTAGACATATTATAGGCCGGTAATTGGTTAAAGATTGGTTTTAAATCTTACCGAACACATTATGGTCCTTTTAATCTCCTTTGTGTAAAATTGCACCCAACACTTTTAAAGGGGAAGTTTGAGTAATATTACAAGATGGTATGTCAAGTACTGTTGTCAGATCATTCATTAAATTCAATTTCTTAATATTTTCCTTGCCATGATATCAGTTTAAAGACATTACATTCTCCTGCCGCTATTCTGTGAAAATGAAACTAAGCGATGAATCTTTATCAACGTCTTCTCAAGGAGGGTGGGGTAAAGCCGTTAAGTGCATGTAAAGACAGCAGTGTAGAAGAGGGCCGGGAACAGCGTCTTTCAATAGAGCATTCAGAACATTTTCAGTTGTTTGGTTTTAGAAAGCGGAGAATATGACTGAAATGTAGACATTCTGAACTATTCTGCCTTGCATTCATCAGAGGAAACCACTATTCCAGTATTTTCTGGCAGACAATCGCCTCGAAGCCCTTTTTTGTCGCGCAATGTATCTTTATATTGTCCGATTTCGGCTTTCTGTTTATTCTTGATGGGTGGTAAAAAGAAAGTTTCCGTAAGTCACTATTCTATGCTGATATTCTTAATTGTGTTGCAATTTCACCTAACTTTTACCAAATGATCAAAATGTATTCTATGTTGATTCTATTTTCTTTAGAATTTAAACATGGCGTCAAAAACCCTGATTGCTCTCTACTTTCTTATTGCCTTGGCCGTGGCAGCAAGTGTTTTAGAGGAGGAAGATGCGATCGACAATTCTGATGCCTTGGATGTCGAAGAGAACGGACCAAAAAAAAAGAAGAACAAGCCAATAGTTTGTAAGCGATTCATTTTTTTAAATGTCAACCTACTAAACGAATATAATTACAGAGCAATCAACCTAAAGCAATGACAATTGCCGTAGGCTTGGGCGGTCACATATTGTAATGTGCCAACATGACAATAATGTTTTTACATAATCCGAACAGGTTTGAGAAAGTGTGCGCTGGGGTTTAAAGATAGAGAATTATTAGAGTCTTCAAAATTGATTATTATCAGAGTTTTTCAGTATTGAAATTATATGCATATCTCCTTCCATTCCCCCTGCTTCATTTCTCTCTCTCTCTCTCTCTCTCTCTCTCTCTCTCTCTCTCTATCTCTCTCTATTTCAAAATTGGGACTTTATACGTGGTGATAAGCGCCATATAATTATTGTTTGTCATTATCATTACTACAGTCATACATGTCTACTTAATAATAATTATTATTATTATTATTGTTATTACTTAAGGCCCCCAACTTAAAACATATAAAGTGGGCAACTTATAGGTGGCCCTTCCAGACAGGTTCTTCAACACACATTCCCTTCTATATTTGGAGGCAATATCGGTGACATCTAAAGGCCGATGGCCTAATAATAAAGAGGCGGCCACTAAAGCAGGTTTGACTGTGTTAGAGAAAGCCGCTGATTTAACACTTTTAGAAAGATTACCACTTTTTATCACTTTTTATCCTTGTCGATGATATTTCAAGATGAACTTAGTTACTACCCAAGTTTTGTTTGATTTGATATGATTTGATTTATTATTGTTTCGATCATTGTTTTTTGTCTTTTTATTTTCGTATTGCAGCTTGTTATTTTGAAGGAGTACATTGCTCCTGCAAGGGAGACAGGGTACTAACTTGTGATTGTAAGTCAAGCTTTATCTATGATCTAAAAATCTTTTTAAAAACGCATATTTTATAGAATGCTCTTTCTATGAATAGTAATAATCCACCACTCCATTTTAGATTCAACACCTCTGTTTATAGATAGTCATGCAAATGAGAAAGGTCAATAAAGAGAAACTTCAAAACTCAGCAAGATAAATTTATTTCGCTGTCATCTTTACCATCACCGTTACCACCCTCAACATGATCAATTCCATTTAACGTAATGATTAAGTTAATAATAGTAATACTGCTAATGTCGATATATGACTCGTGTATATGTACAGTACAGGCATAAATCATTTTATTGGTAACATTTACGTTGTCGTGTTCACCGGAATGTTAATTATGAATGAGTGTGTTGTTTTAAAGACTACCAAGGAGCATTCAATAATCATGACACAAGATGGCTCATAAGTTTGCATAATTTTGATCAAAAAGACTTTGCATACATTTTAGTTTTAAGTACATTATGGAGAGCATGTTTATTTCATACAAGTCAGGCTCGAACAACCATCGTTGTCATTTGATTGATGATTTAACATTAGGATGATTAAACAACTAAGTACGAATGACAACTTCCTCTGTTTCAGGATTGCCTTTTCATATAGAGGGCATGAAGTCATATCTAAAGTTACTTATAATTGGGAGATTTATCCAATCCATATTTTGTCTATATTGAAATTTATAATCGTTAAAGGGTTGGGTACGTTTTACACATAAGAGGGGAAAAGGAACCATGCATGTTCGGTGGGTAAGAGTTTACCAACACTGGGTAATGTTTAAGCGAGGTTGGGTACATTCTATTCAACAAACATGTATGTTTACTTCTTTTGCACATGTACACCATTTTATTTTAACAGATTCACGCTAGAATTGAAAAGTTTAGGAAGCAGACTAGCTGGATCTTCTCCATGTGGTCAGACGACTTCTCTGTTTGTTGAGACTTTTGTAAAATTAATGCGAAAAACAAATCATTGGTGATCATGGACTTTCTTTGTGTTGGTGATACGTTATACAAGTATCATTCATTATTATTAATATTATTATCAGTCAGGATTGACCTTAACCCTAACACCAACGATTATATAAACCTGCATTTAAAAGATAAATTGAAATATATAGAATTTTAATCTCGTTTCAAAGTCAAGTATCAATATGCCTACAGTCATGTAACCCAATATAGTATTATGTTGACAGCAGGTTAGCCAATTCACTGGAGAATTTGATTGTTTGATATAATGCATTGAAAAGTAGGACCTTGTACATGTGCTTTGTATGTAAAGGAAACTTGCAAAGGAAAACATTGAGGCGTATACATTAATAGAAATCAACCCAGTAGACAGTATGTTCTGATTGTAAATAGTCACTTTTTTAATCAGCTGCTTACTTCTCTGACACAATTTTGTCCAAAACGGTCTCATTAAATGGAATGACGTAATCATGCTTCCTCGTGTTAGTTTCTTTTGGTCATGTCGTGAAAGGGGTAATTGTGAAAAACAGAAGGTAGATAGAGAAAGCGAGAGAGATAGAGAATGGAATAAATGGAGAGAGGGAGGGGAGAGATAGAGAGAGAGCAGGCACATTCATAATTTATTAAATGAAAAGAGAGAGAGAGAGAGAAAGAAAGATTTGAGCAAGCGTGTAAAGAGGAAGATATGAGCAGGGAGTTTGACCTCCTGATATGAGAGAGAGAGAGAGAGAGAGAGAGAGAGAGAGAGAGAGAGAGAAAGAAAGAAAAAGGGCCGGAAAGAGGGGGCACATAGGGACAAACGCGCAGCTAGGATTTTATATTAGGGGCGGTAGTGACCGTGCGAATCACTTACCGAGCGCGCAAAGCACGATCTCAAAGGGGGGGGGGGGGTGCAATGAAGGTGAGTTCCCCTCCCACACGAAGCGCGGAAGTTTTGACGTTTCATTAAATTATTAGAGAAAGCCGACGATTCGTTGTACCGTTATCGACTCTTAATCCTTGTCTGAATTTTTAAAAATGTTTCTTTGTCAGCTCCTTTTTTTTCCCTACATCATCTTAGTTTTTTCTCTTCTCTCTCTCGTTTTGGTCGGCACTTTCTTTGGTGGCGACCACCCCCACCACACCCCCCCCCCCCTGGCTACGCGCCTGCAGAGGGATAGACAAGAAGCAAGGAAATCATAAATAGAGAGAGAGAGAGAGAGATAGAGAGAGAGGGAGAGAGAAGGAGATTGGAGCAAGCCTGTAAAGAGGAGGAAACATGAGAGAGACACATACATAGAGATGGAGGAGAGCCATATAGTTCAAGACATTAGTTTATGCAGTTGTTCTGTTGCTTTTGTATTTTCGTATTAAAGAACCTCTTTGACAATAGTCTGATTGGCCTTTTAGTTGACTGCTTGTCAAATAAACAAACACTTACAAATCGGGAGTTCATAAATTCTGCATGCTCAAATTACTTGGAAATAGAATAACAGACACCTTTTCCGCTGTCTTGTCGGTACTTTTCGTCTGTTCCTTGCTCATCAAGTTGTTTAATAAAATGCTTTGTTAATATTTCAGGGAATTAGAAGTGTGATGGCTGTAGGCATAATATCCTTAATGCTCAAGGCTTCGACAACTTGCTTGAAAGAGCCAAACGCTTCTTTTTTTACCAAGGAGTTAGGATTCTACTAAATATCCACCCGACACTGGGTTTACAAATATGAGGTAAAGGTTGTTCGAATTTTGAGGCTCCTAAAGGCCTCGGTTTACGAGTGTTTGATTTGTAGGCCATTTAATAACATGAGCATAAACACTTTCGAGAAATCAACTGGCAGGTTTTAGCTTTCACGATTTAAAACCCTACTGTCTAATTACCAAGGATACCAAGTTCTGATTACGTATTGTCATTTTAATGTTTGCAATTAGTTGATGGACAAGGCTATTGATATTGCCCAAGGTTGATTTTTCCTAAAGTTTTTTGTGATCGGGTTATTAACGGATTAGTATCCAAAATCCATGTGCTACTTCTTTACCGGGGAACATAAAAATACCGACACAATTTGGTCAATATCATATGACATGCGTACGCCCTCTACGTAATTTTATCAAGAAAAAATGCCAACGTGTTGATTAAACCATAGACGTAATACGTCTATGATTAAACTGTCCCAGTGTTCCTTTTTAGTAAAGGCTGAAGTTTGTACTCTTTATCACATGTTTGATGTGCGTTTAATAGCCATTGTCAATGTGGTTGGTGAGGCATTGTGACATTAAACCGTCGTAATTGCCACTTGCTTTGAAGAAGAACAAAAAATAGGGGAATTGTCCAAGGGGGTTATTTTCAAGAAGGGGTTAATAATTACTTTGCGTGACGATTTTCCTCACTACCGTCACTTCGTGAAAACAAGGACGAGTATTGTCCTCGGGGGGGGGGGGGGGTGATTTTGATAAGGGGTAATTTTCAAGGGCTAATTATCTCGCTGGTAATTGGTCGGGGTTGATTGCCCAGGGGGTAATTGGCCTAGAAGCGTGTGATAATAGTTAAATCATGAATTACGGACGACTTTAGTACAACACAGTTATCACCATACATAGTTCGATTTGAGTGCAGTTCGTCACATTTATAGTGCTCAATTCTTTTATTTATATTTGTAAAAATCCGATAATCATGAATATTAGAATATTAAAATTTAATTCTATGAAAGCATTATGATCATCACCATGCCCCCCCCCCCGTCTTTTTCATGATAAATTATCTACATCAATCACACGAACATGCTACATGTTTATTACCATAATGTATTCGTGTGATCAATGACAATTATCAATGGAACTTGAAAACCGCTTCTTTTTTTTATCGTACGATATTGACATTTCACGCTTTCCAGTTTAATATTCATAAACTTGAACATGTGAAGAAAAAAGATTTGCACGCATTTATTTTTTACCACAGTCTTAATGTCATCGACTTAATATATGGATTTAGATCCTGACAGTCACACATAAGCATAAACAGACTAAAAGCTTTGAATATTGGAATTGGCATTACCGTAATCTTTATCACCCACGCACTATATCCTTGAATTTAGCTAGATTGATTTTTAAAATCATTCAGTTCGAGCATAGATAAATCGCAGAAAGTGATAAGTATAGGTCATTGAGTTCGAAATTGAGTTTCAAGTATAACAGCAGAATAGTAGCATCTAAGGTTAGAGTAGATGCAAATTGTACATTATTTTAGTGGACGAAATGCTGTAAAACAAGACAGTCGGGTGTATCTCTCTCTCTCTCTCTCTCTCTCTCGCTTCCCCTCAGTCTCCTTTTCTATCCCTTTCTCTTTCTCTCTTACCCTCTGTTTCTTTCTCCATATTCCCATTTGATGCCCCAACCCCCCCCCCCCCCCACCTCTAATGAAACCGTACCTAGTGTAGAAAGGTTATAATATTCCCTACTATTTCTTTCTTTATTTCTCTCCCTCTCTCCCTTTCACACACTAGCTCTCTCTCTCTCTATCTTCTTTTGTCATCCTTCTTTGGGGCACGTGCTCCCCCCCCCCCCTGGATACGGAACTGCAAGGCGGTACGGCGTAACTACAGGAAACTCTTTGACATTTTCCTGAGGTGAATTGTCATTAAAATATTCATCCTCAGTTACTTGATCCGAAAGCCTGTAAAGGCGAAACCACTTTGGTGAGAATAATGTCAAACCATATGGAAGTTGTAAGACAGGGAAGACCAATACAAAACATGATCATGACAGATACTTAAAGAGAAGGTTGGGTTTTGGTAGATCTAATGGTTCTCGTTTTTTTCCCATGCGGAAGAACGTCATCAGTGGCTCATTAGAAGAAATGATTTTAAAGCCATGTGATTTAGACAACGAATAGAAATAGTTTATAACTATAGAATTAATTCGCATGCCATGTGTTACAGCATTCCGCTGCATTTCATTGCTTCTGATTCCAGGAAAATTAAGTCAAATTGAAATCTGTTTATGAATCCAAAACCTCATCATACATAATTATTTGCCCTTTTCTAACCTCATGGGCAACAACCTACACCTCACCCATTACCCCTTTCTTTGTTTATCCACCTTTTATTTATTTAGTTATTTATTCATTTATTTTGTTATTTCTAACATTTATACAGGGCAGCACATTTACACCAGTAGTGATGGTCTTCCATAAGACTCTGTTTGGTAACAACAAAATGCGAACACAACAATATAATATAAACTCATAACATTAACATAACGAAATACAGAAGAATTAAGTATATACAAGAAAACTAGGCATATCCGCATATGGGAAAGTCGACATCACAAAATTTACCCAGGAATTTAAATTTGTGAATTTGTTCATGTAACTATGATGTGATGTCTCTATATTCTTTTTAAATCTTTCGTACATATTCCCCCAGTGATAATTTCCCTCGTGCATTTTCTCCTGATAAATACATAGGTATCATAATTGAGTAATATGTTTTGTTCAAATATAGTAGGCCTACTAGTACAAACAAAATCTGGGAAAAGGATTATAAAGATATCCGAAAATGACGTTGCATGACAGCAGAAATGCTTTATAACGTTTTAATTGTTAAAGGCATTCGTGCAAAGGAGGAACAAAGAACGCATGCGCAATCGGCTGTACACATGCAACGCGTTTGAGTGATTATGCTTTCGCTCTCACTGAGCACAGCAAGGCGAGCGCGGCAAGTGCATCTCACGCTCCTACCAACATCATAGCGGCTTTAGGAGGAGATCACTTGCATTTCAACAAGGTGTTGATTTTGGCACGTTATATATCTACTCCTCGTTCTCATCGTGAAGTGTTTACGACTCCCTCTCTTTTCAAACATCTCCCTTTCCACCACCGATTCGATAACGGACCTGTTTCCCTGCCTTGTTTCGAATGCTTCTTCGGGAATTGTATCATTTCGAGATGAATTAGGAAGAGGTGGTTAAGTGAGTGCATGATACGGAAAGAATATAGGGCGAGATATTAGGAGGAGGATTCGATTGGTCGTAGTTCTTGGTTTGGTGCACGTCGATGGGTAATCTCGGGTAGATGTGGACGTGTTGAAGGAGAACGTTTTGAAGTGAGTATAAAGTAAGATTACCTAAAATACCTAAAATACCCATCAGGTCACATTCTGGGGTTTGTATTGTTGACTGTTAATGCCTTTATTCGCATCATCTGTAACGCATCAGTTATCGAATGTAAATACATGTAATAAAAACTGAAACTAAATATAAATATAGTTGTAGATCTGCCTCGCATATCAGTTTCTGTACCGTATAAGTTGAGAATTTGGAATTTTAAAAGCAAGCAATTCATTGATGTCAAATCCATGCACTGCGAAAGATAAATCTAAAATTGGCTTTGATGAAAATTGTATTGAGTTTCAAGAGTTTAAAGAGAAATCATTAATATTCGAATGTATAAGTAAACATAAACGATTGTGAATTGTGAAAATACGACATTCCTAGATGCCGGCTCCATGTGGTAATGATAGACCTACTTCTAAGATTAGCTTTAAATTAAATTATTTTTTATTAAAAAAACAAATTGATGGCTTGATATCTAAGGCTCATTGTGACATTTTTGCTCGCACATGTTCAATCATTTATGCCGTGCTTACTATTTTACCAATCGCCCACCATTAATCAAACTTCTAAATATCTTCGCCGACATGTTAGTTTGATTAATTTTGTCATAAATATCATTATTTTTATCAATATCATTATTATTGTTATTACTATCATTTGTATCATTAATTATATTAATATATTATTTAGCTAAAAAGAAAATTCAAACGAAATCAGAAAAAGGACAATTGAGCAAGTGTAGATAAAAGATAATACAACCACTTCAATGTCAGAGACAGATTAGGTTCATTCGATAACTATGATAAAAATTCTTCAGTCCTAGTTCCTGAGGTTGTAAACATAAAGTACTTTTTACAAAACTATTCATTATAAAAAAAAATACTTTAAAAATTGTTATCCTAAAATGAATACAAAAAACCTCCATTATTACAACGCCTTTAATGTGGAAAATATGAAGAAGGGGAAACAAAATGAAAAAGAGGGGAGGTAAAAAGAAATTAGATTCGTACAGTGTAGATATACCGAGAGAAACAGAGGGATAAAACATGCATTTAAGAAACAAACTACTTCATATTCCTTTTTTTGTATTAGAGGTAATACAAAGTTTTGGGAATTTTGAAAATTGGGTGGATAGTGATTCTTTACAATGTTGATATATTTGGATACCCCTGTGGATTTTTTATAAGCACTAGAAAATTTAGCACCTAAAACACTTCTGCTTTCGAGAAAAATTGAATATAAAAATTTACCGGTGCTCCCGGTAAATTTTGATAAATTTCGAATAGCGACTACGGTCGTACAATGGTAGCTGCGACCACGAAAATCTCAGAATATGTAATTGTGATATATAATTTCCAAACGGGAATAGCTAATCGGTCGATTTTAGTCAAGAAACATTGTTTTAAAGCTTAATTAATATCTTGACCTTGAGAGGCAGCTATACAATATAAAGAGTTTATTATCTAAAATTTCACAACTTCAGACTCGATTTCAACTGCGACAACGATCACTGAATATTGTAGGATCGCATATGTTTCCAATATATTCATTTGAACCAAATTCATGACCCCATACCAAAACTTTGTATTACCTTTAAGCATTACCCACTGTCAAGAGAAAAAACTTAACTTTTGACATTATCAAGACGTCAAATATACTGCACCTTATATATTCATAAAGAAAATGAACAGTTCAGAAGCTTACTAAAAATATACTTTATTCTTGAAAATGCTTCCGTCTGTCATGTTTATTTTTAAAATACAGACCTAACAAATCGTCAGCAGTCGTCTTATTTTACAATTTATTTCGTCACGAGATGTACACGATCGTCACGACTCATAACTACGTGTCCGCATTTTTAAATTCCAGGTATCTTGTTTATAATACTGTCTTACACTATAAGCGCAGATGAAGACTAACTACTACTCGTATAATATATAATAAGCAAGATATACACTATCTACGTCACTCCTTACGTAGGCTATGCTATTATCATGTCCAATTAACTATACATTTGCTAAATACTTCCAAAATAGAAATCCCCTTTAGTATTATGGATTATGGATTTTGGATTAAGGATAATGAATTATGGATTTAGAGGTAGGGGGGGGGGGTCTAGGCGCCATGTTCATATGAAATTCAGCGGACATGCCTAATTGCGTAACTTAAGCCTGGATCAATGCGTGGAGAATTGTATGTTTGGTGTACGCTTACCGAACAACAAACTTGAAACTGTATCTCACCCGGGAATTAAATTGGAAAATCTTTAGACGATGGTCTTTACACACCCTTGGGTTAGTAATGTGAAGAGCACTAACCGAGAGCATCATTGTACATACAGATTATGATGTCGTAAGAAAATAACAACACGACTTTCTGCGTTAAATAATGCTATTAACTGAATCCATAACTCGAATGAAACAAAATGTATATTAATCACGATGATTCTGTAATGGCTAACATAAGAGACCGGGGAGATTGAGCGAGTGCTTCAATTCAACGAAATTCGACAAGACATATTTAAGTCATAGTTTGAGGGGAAACAATTTTATTAACATGGTTATCTTTTAATAGATGAGATGTTTTAAATTTATGCAATTTTGTTATTAACATTGGAGGTAGGTATGTGTCGCCTTGCTTGTGCTGTCATCACAGTAAATAGTTATATAATATCTTTGCCCTTGAAGAAAGTATGAGAGATAAGAAAAGGTGATGATAGAGAGGAGAGAGTGGAGAGAAATTGAGAGAAAGGGAGAAACCAAGAACTGAGAAGAGACAATAAGATATAGACGGAGCTAGGAATTGGAAAAGTAGATAATCAGGTAAAGAGGGACAAGGAAATAGAGGAGGAGAGAGGAGATGGGGAGAAAGAACGGGGAAGAGAGATGGGGAGAGAGGGAGAGAGGGAGAGGGAAAGGCATAATAGAAGGTATTAGAGGGATGGAGAGAATAAAGGGAAGAGAGATGGAGACAGTGGTAGAGAGATGGAGAGAGCAAAGGCGATAATTAGAGTGAGAGGGAGATACAAATAAAACTAATTCGGCAGAGAGAAGGGGAGAAGAGGAATGAGATCTAATGATATAAAAAGAGAGTTCACGGAAATATGTTGTGTTTTGGAAGGGGGTTAACGAAAGCCTTTACCACAATGATGATCACGCCTCGAGGTTAGACTTCAGCAAACCACAATCTCTCACCATTGCCTATAGGTGATGAGTTTGTTTATCATAAACAGCTATGCAGATATTCTTGCATGGGGTACTGCGATGGGTGATGATTAAGATCATGAAATTATGAGTACGTGTAGTGATGCAGCAGGCTCAGGCAGCAGGAGGGGGTCCGTACGTGTCTTGTGCCTTTAAAGGGACTTGGTAACATCGTTCAGATGAGAGTTAGTGGTGCTAAGGTAGTGACTTCAATGCTAGATGTACAATTAAAGATAATCTAAAAATTTGAGTGAAAACGGACCATTATTCATGGTACTAATTGGGAAAAACTGATCTGATCGATTCCTTAATTCTCCCAACTATATTATTACAATTTAATTACATTTTAGGTGAATGGAAATCTCACAAAGCGATAAAATGGCTCTACATTCCATTCCAGACATTTAAGTGCTGACAGATTTTTTATAGCCTGTTTTATGTCTTTTTTTCATGGAAAAACGGTTGGGAAAATTCAAAAATGGTTGGGAGAATTTACTGTTAATCATTGTTAGAGGGTGTCATACATCGACGCCTTCAAAGAAAACCATAGATATCTTCGTGATTTGAGATTTTGTTCAGGAGTTTTTGATTGTCAGAGGGTTAGTACAGTAGAAGGAATATAGTAAGTAACATTTATTTTATACAAAAATTAAGCAATTTTTTCATCAACCTTCAACAATGTTACCAAGTCACTTTAAAGCATCGGGGTTTTTAAAATCCTGAATAGAAAGATCGCATGCATATTTCACAACATTGTTTCTTCTCCTTCTCCTTCCCTTTTTTTTTCTCCTCCTCTTTTTCGTTCCCTCCCTCTTGATTTTGTTTTAAATTCAAATTGTTTTATAAGCCTAGCTCAAACCTACTTTTGATATGACCAGTTATTGCTTTTGAAGGTAACAGAGTAACTCTTACGAAACAAAATATAGGTAAACAAACATATCACTGTTACACCCCCTAGCAATATTAATAAATGAAGGATACACATTCCCCTAGAATCTCTTGTACAATCTATCGATTGAATACAAAGAGATCGCAGTGACACTGGTTGAAAAAGTAAGCGATTTATCTCACATATTCATGCTTAGTTCACACTTGAAGAAGCCATAACATAAAAGTCTGAGAAATCATTTTAGTGGTCTGAGTGTAAAAGAAAATTACAGGTTGTCATACCCCATCATTTAGAGTCGACTGCTTTGTGGATTGAAAGTCATTCATGACATGTAATGGGGATACCATTGAGATTCTCAAGAAGATGATATTATCAAATAATCCGCCATTGAAACCACTTCAATCAGAGATGTCACAATGGCAAAAATATACAACTTCCTCAATAAGTGAGAGACGATTTACTCTATTGATCATAGCAGATCAAACTGATATTAAGATTCTGAAGAATCTAATCCGCCCTCAAAACGTTCACCAACCTAGTCAGAGCTGTCAAAATCGTAACCATTTTTGTGTGTGACATGCTTGATTCACTAGCAAGAAAAGGTTCTCTAAAATGAAAATTCCATTTAGTAATCTGATGTGGAAGCTGATACGAGTTTTATTATTTTGCTTAAAATAATATAAAATTGTTTATTCGATGAAAGTTGATAGAAGATTTATTTTTCAAGACAGGTAATACATATTATTTTTATCTTCATTATAATCAATCACGGATATTGGTAATAATGTTTTTATAATGCATGTAAAGCCGTGGAAAAAATAATTCGCCCACGCTTCTATTATTGAGATAATATTGCGATGCATACAAACTAACATCAAACACTTAAACAAATCTCTACCTTCAAAGCACATCGCATGTTTGTATTATTTTTCTTGTGGTTTCTACATGACGATGGAATAAATAAAATGAAATTAATAAGAAAATATTACAGTATTTTAATTGTACCTTGATTTTACGGTATTTCATTCCCTTTTCGATATAAAAATATTATCAGTGCCCTTGCTTGGTCTAATAATTTTTCCAGGAATGCATGCGTATGGGACGCCCAACTTACAAATGGTAAAAATATATCTATTATATTGTTGGATTAAGAATGTTCGCATCGTAGGGATGCAATATACATATTTCATGGAAATCGTGTAAAATATTTAAATGTCTATGTTTTTGGGGGGACCTAAAAAATTGATAACATAGAACATAAAAGAGTTGAATCATAATCTTAGAATATGGCTGACTGTCGCGTTTTCTCGTTTAGAGGGGGAGCGAGTTGGGTGAAATTACTTTTTTACGATATAATATTCATGCTTTAATCCTTGATAGGCGTATTACGATGTTTTATCATTAGGATAAATTTACCATTATCATATTCAATCAAAAGATTATTTATTAAAAAAAAGTTTTGCCCTAAAACTAAAAACAATCAATCTCTTGTAGCCTCAGTTGTCATAGAAATTATTTTTATGTTTAGTACTAAAATGGTTATCCTTTTTATGTTTTCTTGATCGATTTTGTTTATTTATGTATCTTGTACCTAAATAAAGATAGGATTATCAGGTGAGTGTACTATTACTTACATGTAATAATACGAATGCATTACTGTTGGTTTTTAAAGATCACTTTTATGCGATAAAGTCATGGCGGTGCAAGTAGTTTATTTCAAAGTAATATTGGTGTATATTTTATTTTATTACTTTTGATTCTTACAAGTATATAGATGTTAAATTTAAAATCCATGTTCCTCATACTATAATATTAATTCATATGTATATTAAATTGAGACAGAGGCAAAAACATTTCCATCAATGCAATTTCAATCATATAACTTATGCGTAGCGTAGACCTCAAGTCATACCTTTTTTTCTACATACAATACTTATTGATGGGAGCGAGATATATGTACATCAAACCACTATAAAGGCACAGAATGGTGACATGTTTTTATTTTTATTTTACTCTTAGAAGGATACTTTCTGAAGTTGTATTTATTTTTATCATAATGCCACGTTTGCTTTCATGCGCCTATACTGGACGCCAGAAATCAGATTGGATACAAGTCATGGGCGAAAAGTATCGACGTTGCTATGGCAACACAATTACTTTATCCCTCTCAAATTCGCGAGAAAGTGCGGCAACAATTTCCAAGTCGCAGGTATTGCCGGAGTATTTGACGATTCACAATGCCTTGTGAATTGATAAAGGATGCATGGCACTCTTTTAAATTAGTCAAGACCGAGGCCTTTTCAAAAAGCACTTAAATTTTGTGGAATGAAACTTTATAATTTATCGTTTTGTTAAAATAAAAGCTAGGGGTATCTAGATCTGTGCTTGAGGGTTTTGAAGAAAAATATAGTTATTCTGCTTTGGCTGCATACATGATTTTATGGAGTATTTGGGAGAATTTAATCGGATTTTGTTGTATCGTTCATCCTGGTATATGCTTCTTATAGGCACTTTGGAATGGACTCCTGAAAGCATCCAAAAAGAATGACTATGATAACAAAAAATATATATGCCTTCTCCATATCTGTCATCCGGTCATTGGAAAGTGTCTTATAAGACAAAAACAAAAAACAAAGATCCTTTACATTTAAGCTATTGATTATAGAGACCGTAACACAAAATCTCTTAACACAAGTTGTGTATGTTATATCACATCGGTTATTCCTTGTTTCTTTCATTCATAGATGTCATAGTTCAAGAAGGATATTGTGAAAGGGGTTTTGTATAATGTTATCACGAACTTATCAAATCCTTTGGGCGCCCATTACTGCTACCATACTTATAGGAAGTATACGGACGATGATGATTCTAATGAGGAAACTTTGCAGTACTCCTAAAATGATTCAATCGTTACGAATATATATACGTACAGGTATATAAGGATAGAGGTCTGCTCGAAGTTAAAACAAAACACACACAAAAACATAAGAAATTATGATCCTCCATACACGAAGAAATCGTTTAACAAATGTTTGCCCTTAGGGTATTGTCAAGTAATGATTTTATTGGACTTGTACAAAATGTTATGCGTCAAAGTAAGCGCATCCTATCCCCATAAAATCGCCAAGGCGAAAAGAGAGGGACACGGATAACAAGAAGAAGACAGCAATTAAGAAAAAGCGCATAGGAAAGAGGTATGACGTAATAAATACTACGTCTTAAAGAAACCAAAGGAAGACAGAGAAGGACAGCACAGGAGAGAGAGGGCGTGAATAAGCACGTCAGTAAAAACAGGATGAAAGCATACTTATAAGACGATGAGAGAGAGAGACAGAAAGAAAGAGAGAGAGAGAGAGAGGCAGAGAGAGAAAGCTAAGATATAACAACAAGTCAAGAACGGGGTAATGAGTGAAAAGTGACATTGACGGGAGATGATTTGTTAATCCCTGAG
The DNA here is from genome assembly GCA_035222895.1 of Strongylocentrotus droebachiensis. Taxonomy (NCBI): domain Eukaryota; kingdom Metazoa; phylum Echinodermata; class Echinoidea; order Camarodonta; family Strongylocentrotidae; genus Strongylocentrotus; species Strongylocentrotus droebachiensis. Next base: position 281,715 of record JAVYIG010000123.1, on the reverse strand, counting down.
CTTCCGTTGGTCGTCCGTACTGCCATAGCATCTATCGACTCTACATACCTTAAGGTCCTTGATGGCACAGGTGTCACATCTGCTCCTCTAGCATTTCTAGCAAGTGCTGTTCTGGTAATCATTAGCTGGAGCATCTGGGCCCCGTCTTACAAAGAATTGATATCAATCGTAACTTATTTGCGATTGATATCAATCGTAACTATGTACATAAGAGATAGGAGACTGCAAACTTGCGATTGATTGGAGGACTTACGATTGATTTGGATCGATCGTAACTCTTTGTAAGACGGGGCCCTGGTGGCAACCGTAGGCGGACCAGGAATTGTCCTTAACTTCGGTCTTGAATGCTACCAGCGGATGGCCCTTGAAGAGTTCTCGAGTCGATGCACATCTTGTTGAAGGATTCGAGTGATTATGGCAAACATCAATTTAGCAGTAGCATGGTGGTATGTTTAATAGAACTAGTGTCGATAGTGTTAATAGAAGTCTCGTGGTCGAGTAGTTTAAGCACTTGACTTGCAATTCAAAGGTCGTGGTTCGATTCCCGATACGGCATTAATGTCCTTTGACAAGGCATTATTCTTCATTTGCCACACTCGACCAAGGCAAGGTTAATGGGTACCTGGCGGGAATTAATTCCTCGAAATTGAAATTCTAGAACGTCGTAATGGCAGCTAGGCTAAGGCCGGAGCCATTATTAATGCGCCTCGGAATATATTTCGCTATAGAACGATCGGAGTTCTGCTTAGTTTTTGGTTGCAAAGCCTTCTGTCGACGTAATTAACTGCTTTACTGATCACCTGATCTGGGTAGCCTCTTTGGCGGAAGAAACCAACCATTCCATTTGATCGGTTTTAAAAATCCTTACCATCACTGCACAGGCGGCGAAGTCAAGTAAGCTGCGAAATGGGATGGACCGGTTGCAGATAGTGGATGCCAAGAAAATAAGTTTTGGTATTATTGGGCATACACGCTTGTGATTATCTGGGCACCGCCAATCCGGACATTAATATCCTGGAATGGGACAGATTTATCAGAGAGATAGATATATAGATAGATTTATATTCCACATACTAAGAATCTTGCTCTACGATTGGTCAAAAGTAAATCACGTAATGAAAGATAGTTCGCCCATCATTGATGGAAGAAGAAAAGTTCGTTGCACTGTGATGGTAAACTATCACTTCCTTGGCGATCTGAATGTATACGCTATCTTTCCTCAGCTTTGCTTCGGAAAGATAGCTACAACCAGATCGCCTCGGAAGTGATAGTTTGTCCCATCACCTTCACCAACGGTAATTATTTGCTTAATATAGATAGGTATGTAGATAGATAGTTTATTGGTTTCCACATTATCTCATTTTACAAAGAGTGTAACAACACATTGAAAATGATTATAATATACATTTGCATACAATACCGGTACACACTATTCAGAAAATTGTCCATTGAGTTGAACTTAAGAGATAATAGTGGCGGAGCCTATGGAAAAGCAGAGCTTGTTGTGGATAGGCTCCTTAAACTACAAATAACATAATTAACTAAAGTAAAGCTTATAAAATACAAATACACGCTAAAACAGGGAAAGGGAGATTACAGGCATACATGAACCGATACTCACAATTAACTACAAAAGACAAGGGAAAGGGAAGGGAATATATCTGCAGCTTATTGACGTTCTAATCCAGTGACCCGATTTTCGGAGATACTTTTTCAACCTTTGTAAAAGTTCCAAAAAGGATTACTGCAATCTCGAACTTTGAATTAAACTACGCAACCATTATTCTTTCATTTCATTTCGCATAATGATATATAATTATATGTATATATTTCATTGTGAGAGAATATAAGTCCAATGCTCACGTATTACATTTTAGAAGGAAAACAAATCGATGATGTCACTCAAATTTTCGACGCTTCACTGCCTTTTCTTCAAGGAGCAACATATAAAACAAAAAATATCATGTATTCATATAATATTGTATGTTCATTTTCTCTTTGATATCTATTCAACTGCAGACATAAAAAAGCAGGCATTAACGCTACATCTCATCCCAGACGTTCCTTTTATGGGCCCTTGAGCATTGCATCCATCCATCCGAAGCAGACAGTGGTATCCATGGTAACGTGAAGTCTTACAAAATCACGTGTGGGCGCTTCGAGAAATGGCCTCATCTTCGCATTGTAGTGAATGAAGCTAGTCCGCATGGATTTATCTCACGGCATTCTGTCTTCGTTCTGCAAGATGCTATTGCTATAGGATGCCAAATAATTGTCCAGTGAATCTACTGTCTGTAACCTTCTTCGACTTGCATCCGTCGTCATGTGCTTATGACTACCAGGGAATGAATCTGATGAAGCCATGGATTCAACTCAATCATTCTAATGAGTATGTGACAGGATTATACAGCTCCGCGGAACAGATGCTTACAATTGGATGATCTGTTTCTAAGATTGTCTACCGCGTAGCTAAGTTTCTGTGTAATTAGACTTGATTGTTACTGGACGTCGTAATTTAGTCTTCAGGCGTCCTGTGAAAATTTAGGATCGTCGAGAAAAAGTTGAAGCGAGTTGACTTTACAACGTAATACACTAATCAAGCAGTCCTGTTATAACACACAGAGAAAAAGATGTTCTTCAGATTCTAGCTGTTGGCCATTATGTTGAGCTCCACTTAAAATGAAGGAGAGGTAACTGTTCAGCTTAATCTTTCATCAAATAAATTGTATATAATCATATGCAGCTATTTTTTCAAACATATAAAACATGTATTATTCACAAAATTCATCGAATTGCTACGATGCAAACAAACAAATTAATTACTGTGTTAAAAATTCCCCAGATTGAGGTTGCAGAAAACCGGCACCAGTTCACGTCGTTTTTTTTTAACTATTAAAATATGAGAAATGAAGTTTCCTTAAAGACCCTTTCCAATGAAGATAAAACTTGATATAAATGGAAAACTGAATGTATGTAGTATACAAAATATAAAGTAATAAAAAGTATCTATCCTTTCATTATTGCACAAAAGCAAATTAAAACCTCGTTTCCCGCACCCCTCCAAATTACGGATCTATAGGTGTAAAATTTTCCGAAGTTACAGTGACGATATAGCATGTTGACCTACATAGTCAATGTGAATTTTTCTACTCCACATAAGATGATGTCATCAAGTCGAAAGCAAGTTTTTAGATCGACAACTTCCGATTTTCAAAGCTTTAGATTTTGAGTTTTCAGAGAGCTGATTCTCATTTGACAGACACTAAAATGGTATATAAATTATATTATTTGTAATCTATGGCTTATAAGCTTTCCGTTGATATAAAATTCATCCACTTAACTTTTCAGTTTGGATATAGTTTTTAAAGTACGAAGTTTCCTTTAACAATGTATACTCTGGCATCGTCATATCTTCCACATATATCTTTATGAGTTTTCAACTTTATTAATGTTCCATGCAGGATGAATACTTGCTCTTCGTTGACTCTATTTTTTGTTCTTAATTTTACGATTCTATTTCATTTACAGCAAGAAATCCTAGTCTCGTTAACGGCGATAACGACACCAACCACGGAGCACTACAATCACTTCCCACTACGCCCAACGGTCATTACTTGTTAACGCGTCATTGATTTTGGACGGGAGTGAAAGCGCGCCAAACGCAAATGTAGAAGCAGACGACACCCAGGTGATGTATAATTTTCTCCAGACGACGTCGACGACGCGATAACAATTCGTCATCATGTTGAACATGGGAGCAGTGAAGGGGTTCGACGTCTTCCTTGATGAGCCCTTGGAAGTCTACCATTCTGGAGAAACCCTTCGAGGTCACGTGATGCTAACTCTTACCAAGGATCTTGCCATGAAAGGTGAGATGGCGTCTCTTTTTCCTTCATTTAACTGCATTTCTGTTTCTATTTGATGTACATATAAACGAACATGTATAAATTTGAAAATCTCATGCAGCCTCAGTCATCGATCCTACCTAATTTACAAATGTCATGCTTTGTATTCCAACGTCATGTTTTGAAGATCACGAAGCTTTATACCGTGTGTGCGTAGAGTGCGTGCACGCCTGTGTGCGTGTGTTTGTGTGTGATTTCAACAACAACAAAATCTGCCCATGGACAAGTTTTCAATGGAAATGCAGATAAAGATTACCAAAAAGAAACGCTACAAGGATGATTATTCGTATTTTCTTCAAAACTACTTGATAAAGACGTAATGTACATCGAAAATTCGTGACCTAATAAAAACTATTGTATTTAAAGCATGCATCTTCTCATCTTCATCATAATAATATTATATACATATATATATACATATATGGGTATATATATATATATATAACACACATCTTGTATAACAGTTATTTCTTGATTAGACTGTAACAGAATTGTTTTGTTTGGCAAATGGATGAACATTATTTTGTCTATGATTATGTCTGCCTGCTACATGAATCATTGTCGGCTCTTATTTTTAAAAGGCTTATCTACCTTACAACATATATATTTCTTTAGTGAACTTCTTTTTGTAATATACTCGAATATACTTAATACTTCCGTTCTCAGCGCTCTTTACTATCATTAACCGGTAATTTTGATTCAATTGCTATTTATTACTGTACATTCTCTACTCTAGCGGAAGCAATAAATCATCAAAATCTAAAGGAAATTGATGTTTTTTATTATTTTTTTATCCGGCAAATTATACTCTCCTATGCTCATCTAGGATTGCAAGTAGCTACCAGGCATCAGTCGAATGGGATTGTTGTGCAAGGTAATATTGCATGAAATTAAATTGATCGACGTAATCATTCCTAACGGTCGATAAAATTCTACATAAAGGCAATTTTCCGTTCTAATTTTTTCATGGTAGTTTCTGGTTGGTATTATCTTTTATTTACCATAGGATTCACACGATTTTATATTTAGTTTAAATCATATCGCTTCTATTTGTACTCGTCATGATATTTATATTCTGCCAAGGTTAATCCAAAGTCCTGGCAAGAGTGTCACGGAAATATTTGTATTTGTTTGTTGAACGGATAAGTACATCTTGAATATATTATCGCTTCCAAAGACGACACTGCAAAAGAGAAAAATCGCTGTGTAACGAATTGACACAACTTTGGGTGGTTCACTCCTTTACATAGGGATTGTGTTTTTTAAAAATACACAACTTTAAACAACGAATTTGCATTGTGAAGTTGTGTAATTTTTGTTACTCATTTTAACACAGCCCCTGTGTAAGGAGTGAACCACCCAATGTTGTGTAAAATCGTTACACAGCGAATTTTCAGTGTACAAGGACTGGGCAAAGTATCGTCAAAATATAAATGTCATCAGGTCACTGATATTGTCGACAAACCTTAAACACATCTTAAAACATTTATTTCTAATTGCTAATATTAGTAACATGCGTTTTCAAATATAGAGTGTTATTATTATTAGTAGAAGTAGTAGTAGTACTCAGGGGCAGCGATTTCTTTTCATGACCGGGTGACGAAATGCGAGCGACGAGGGAGCATAGTGAACGGAGGGGGCGAAGTTTTGTTGTATCAAAAAATTACCTTCCTTTAAAACTATAGTGTTGTAATGGTAGTAGTAGTAGTAGTAATAGAAGTAGTAGTAGTAGTAGTAGTAGTAGTAGTAGTAGTAGAAGTAGTAGTAGTTGTAGTTGTAAATTTGATATCATTATAATCAATATCATCATCATCAACATCGATATTGATCATTATAAATAGTATTATTATGTTGCTGTTATCGTTATTATTATTATTATCATTATTATCAAGATTACTGGGAATTGTCGTGCATGATCATCATCCTAAAGTAAATATTGGTACGATAAAGGAGCATGAAAACGAGGAAAACGAGGGAAATCTTCGTCAAATTTGAAAGCTCGTTTGACATAATTAAATATGTTTGACATGTTTTCGGCTAGTGATCCCCGATGACAAAAGCCACGTATTATCCTGAAAAGTATTCTCCTTCCTCGATGATTTTCTACAAGATTCGCTGTATTGCACTTATTTCTAGCTTCTCTGACGTCATGAATATTCTCCCCCCCCCCCCCCCTCTCCATCTGTTTTCATTTTTATTTTTTCCCGCATGAGGCACGGTAGGTAAGAAATATGATTAGAAAAAGGCTTGCAAGGTAGAAATAACACTGCCTTTCACCTACGTCGTGCATGTAGCTGAAAGGCATTGTTATTTCTACCATTGCAGAAATGCAACGATAATTGCGTTATTATATTCAATGCAAAGACATCTGTAGGCGTACACATTTTAAAGTACTACAGATTTTGAAAAAAAGCTTTGAAAGCAATTTTCTCCGTCTTAATCAGGAACTATTTATTTATATCTCGCAAACAAAGTGAAACAAAGACACATAGCAGTCGTATTTAGTCCTATACATTGGGCGTGATGTTACTTCGAATGTCAAATATGTATACATTCATTCAAATTATCGCAATATTTTTGAACAATATTTGGTCCTTTCTGTCTTTGATAAATGATCTAGAGCGATAGTTCTCTCATATTTGATAACCTTTCTCCATGTTTCAATTCACATTTGTTTATTCAGTAAATACAATTTAATGAAAATGCTTTGTATTTATACATTCTTGGATATTTGAGTAATTTGGCTTTGTAAGCATAGTATTAAAAGGGTTGAAATGTCAAATGAAAAATGTTAGTTGTTATGAAATTCAAAATTTCATGTAAAATTGAAAATGTTATTTCAGATGTAAAATGGTCAGAAGTGTATATATGGTGAAAGGTATCTTCCTCCGTAGAGGTTAGTCCATTGAACTCATAATTGAAAGAAAAGAGGGAAAATAGTGATCGTTTCGTTTTCGGAGAAGTCAAATGATACATAAATCGTTCGAATGATTTGATGTGTTGATTTAACGAAAGGTGGCGGACAACATTGTTGTGCTTAAAATTCTCATCTAAACTTGTATTGTCCTCTTCCATGCAATGCACACGAATACAGAGTACACTGAACACCTGTATGTCAAGTGAGTCATCCATTAATACATTAAGAAGCTCAACTCTCGACATCATTATGTGGGAGCAAGCAGATTGGATCCTCATTATAAGCCCGTATATCCAGTTAATTGATGCATCTATCATGGCCGCATGCAGTAGATTACCTGATAAGAATACGTTAATTATCAAATGCGCTATTTTACCGCTGGGCAGAGAAACAGCTCTTAGTTTCGAAACAAAATGGCGTCGATAGTGTCTCGACTGCACACGATGGAGATAAAGCCTGCCTTCCTGTAGATCTAGTATAGAGCTACCAAGTGTATATGTGATAAGCATTTGTCACCTTCTTCTTCTTCTTCTCCTTCATCATGTAATCATCAAGCTCGTCACAGCCATGGAATCAAATGTGTTATGACATAATTATCTAATATAATTATATAAAACCACCCGAATATCCTTCCCTAAGTCCCTGAAATTAGTTATACATGTTGGTATAAATAGGTCGTTGTAAAGGCTTCTTCATCCCCCCCCCCCCCACTCAAAAGAAAAATTGATAAAAAACAAAACCAAAGCGAACAAGACAGATACCATGCAAAACAAAATAATGACATAAGTACAAGTAACTAATTAATATACCATTGGTCTTTGATAATGGAAAGTTTGAAGTTCATATTTTCATATCCATTGTCAATGAAGGCGACTACTTGCCGATGCCACATAGCATTAATGACAAAGTATATACTTGGTTATTCTTATAAGTGTAATAAATATTCTCTAACTTAGACAATTAAAAGATACCTAATACTCAGTTCGAATAGTCTACATCTGAAGTGAATCCAAAATTATGCCTGCACTGTAAAAAAATAATAGTCGAAATAACTCAATAAAATTGAGGAAAAGAATTGCCTTATTTTTATTAAGTAAATATTACCTACGGCATCTGAAGTAGAATTTACTTATTTTGCTGAATAAATTTTTACTCAGTTAAATCGAGTTACATTAACGTAAATAATTTAAGTATTGTAATCATTTTAGATAATTAAAAAAAAGCTATGATAGGATTACATATTGCACGATTTGCTACCCATCTAATCTAACAAGTAACATCCACTAATCATTCACTACTTCTATTTAAGATTAATCACTAATCACTAATCACTATCACTACTTCTATTTAAGATTTACATACGCTTCAATTCGACACATATTGAAAGGCTCCAAATTTTATATATACTTGATCGTAGCATCTTAAAAGGAAAATTGGTTGACAATTTCCTGAAATATCAAGTTTTGATTTGTTTTGAACTGGGTAACAATTAAAAATTGTCTTGTCTTTGCTTAGCCATGTTAAATGAATTATTAAATGTTTTAAAGTCCTTAAATTTTCATTCAACCACAAAAAAGAATTGTTTTATTTAAAAAAGAGTTTAATTTGGTCTTAATGAATATTCATAAATTATGTAAATATTTCTATTACGCACTGCATCGGTCCTTACTTTAAAAAGATAAGAATAATCAACATAAATTGTTTGAGTAATACGTATAATTTCTGATTTTGAGTTAAAATGACTAAATTAATACAAGCTGAAATTACTTAAAGTTTTTATGTATTTGATTTTACTTAAATATTCCACGTATGTTCTACTAAATTGAAAGTTTGAGTTAGCAAGACTTAAATTTAGTGCGTAAGTGGCAAAACTAATGTTTTCAAGTAAATTCTACATGGAAAAAATACGTAAAAATTACCAATGAACAAATTATTTTTTACAGTGTGGGCAATGGGCATGGACACTCAGTATTCTTCAAATAATTGGGGTCTAATAAAACTGCCCACTTTCTTTTAACCTCTTTATACGCCAACGCCAACGCCCATTATTAAACATTACACCTCACGCGGTCTTCGTGTGTAATGACGAGTATTTTGTATCTTATGAATCATATTAGATAGCACTACCGTTTTGTGGGAATATTCTGATTGGTAAAATTATGATAATTGCTTCCTTCCCGTCAATATATTTCATCGCTAGTGCCCAGGCCAATTTCTATCCATTTTCTCTCTTCATCTCTTTATCAAAACTCGGTCTTTACTGGACAAACCACTCTAATTAGTGAAATGCAATGCTATTAACTGTATACGCATACCACACAATTTACTTGAAATATTTATGTATAGATAAGGAAATTTGAATGCATCATAGTACTCATCATTAGTGATATATTAATTTAAAATTTAGAATGTGGCAAGGATTTATATTATCAAAACGAAATGATTATTTTTAAAACATCGGTCATACTTGTTATTGATATACATTATGTTTGCAAACATTGTTACTTAAGACTGTTTCTGACTATCTGATAACATACATTTACATAATACTTTTGCAGGAAAGATGATATCGTGTAGGAGCATTGACGGAAAGGGTAATCATGATCGGAGGTGAGATAGAAGAGGGATTTAATGAAACATGAGAAAGAAAGGGAGAAAGAGAGAAAGAGAGAAAGAGAGAGAAAGAGGCAGTATCGACGGATACAGATAAAGAGACAATGGACGTGTCGCCACAAGGAGTAAAATGCCTCTGCACCCCCCCCCCCCCCCCCATTCAGCCCCTTTAGCTATCATAGAGAAAGAACAATTAAGGTTTGTTATTTTATTTTTCTCTCGAGGTGAGATAGAAGAGGGATTTAATGAGACATGACAATGAAAGGGGAAAAGAGAGACAGAGAGAGAGGCGAAGAGAGAGGCGAAGAGAGATGGGAGAGAAAGAGAGAGAGAGAGAGAGAGATGGATACAGAAAGTGTCACCACAAGGAATATATAGCCTCTGCCACTCCCCCCCCCCCTTTTATAGCTCAGTATACTAGAAATACAATTGAGGTTTGTTAGTTCATTTTTATCTCGCCCAACATTTTTCCTTGCCCTTACCTCGCTCTCCTCCATTAACAATTAAAATCCCTGTCAGATACTTATGAGGAGGTTGATTGAGATGGTAGAATTCAGACAGAAAGGAAATTAAAAAATGTACAGGAAATATGATGTGAAATGAGAAACAATATAATTATCTGCGATGTCTGTAGCCTTCCCTCCTGTTCAAACTTTCTCATCTAAAACCCATACCGTGAAAACGATATGTGATCATATACCGTTCCCTGAACCAACTATCACAAGTCATGAACATATTGAATTTAAATTTGCATAACGGTTAAATCAAGGTATAGTCGCCGACGTGAAAGAGAAAACAAATAAAGGTTATTCATAAACCTATCTACTGCAGAAGAAAGGAGAATGCGAAGCGACTCAACTCATCTTACAGTTCACCGAAGCCGAAAGTCGCAATAATAATGATCAACACATTGCCATAGCGATAGACGGCCGTGACAGTTTGCTAACCCGACATCCATCCATATACATATACGCTCTCACGATGCACTTCCTCCGTGATTATAATTCATTTCGCCAAAGAAACACAAGGAAATTCACAAATTCATGATTTTACCGCTTATTTGCAGCTCCAACAGTGAGATGTTTTTTTTTTCTTTTGAACGAAAAGCAGGTACGCCTTGAAGGTTTGCTCATACACATTATTCAGTGCGGTATTTGTTTCGCTGTGGGAATTTCATAATTTCATGGCAACAGAAGTGTTCAATAGCATAAAAGTAGCTTACGTATATAACAACAAATACATTTTTATAATAGAATGATGTTGCAAGTCAACGTATCTTTCAACGCTCTTTTTTGGAGGGGTTAAATTTTTAGTTTCTTTAACCTAAATTGTAAAGGAAATAACAACAAAAAAGAAAACTGTTTTCAAAGTAAAAACGGTTGTTTTTGTCGTTGTTTTAATCGCAGTTAAGAAACTTCTAATACAACTACTACTACTACTTCTACTGCTATTACTTATTCTACTATTACAATGGTTATCTTGTTTTTTGCAAATTCTGCTGTACCGGTAATGTTGTTCAGTGACTCGTATACATATCATCGGTGTCAAAGTTATTTGTATGTGTATTACGTGCTCGCTACAAACGTCTTTAAAAAAAGAAAAATTATTTCGCAAATGACCATGGAACGTCACGAAATGATAAATCCTACGTAACGACCAAAAATCAACATAATTATCTATTCAAGCAATGACCTTGCCTTCAAGCAATACAAGACTTGTCACTATATGCAAAATAAGGTGAACTTAGATTGCATCGCACGGTGAAGCGGTATATTATGCAGACTAAATCAGATAAATATCGTATCAACGTTGATGCCTATTTTTGAACAAACAAATATAAACTGGTAATAACAATTCATTTGTTTTCATCTTCAGAAAGACACTGCAGAAAACATAAATAACCGATGATTCGTCATCGTATTTTGACCTGAGATTTGAAGATATCACGTTTATAAATAATCCGGACTCCAGTGAAATACACTGTTAGAACGGTGTTTAAAATATCACTGTTTAAAAGAATGTTGTTTAAAAAAGTAAACAACGTTGTTCAAAATCGAAAAATCAGTGCTCGATTGACTTAAACAACTATGTATTAAAAGACAAAAATATTTAATTAAACAGAGTTGTTTAAAAAGTCCCGGGGGCGTCGTTGATATTTTCTCGATACGCGATTGCAATTTGCGCACACACATGCGATATGCACAAAGTACGTACATAATACATGCATGCAATTAAGCATGCAGTGCTAGTGTGCAGTGCAGACGAAAATGGCGAAACAAGGGCAAGGCGACGACTTGGTTCTTCTCGGCTTCGAGTTTAGGTGAAGTTATAGAGAAGTTATAGAGACAAATAATAATGTTGTCTGTCACTGCCATGAATATGATGAACAAATGTTGAAGTAAATTGGCAACAAGCTCTGCATGTTACAGTGTATACATCGTTGTGATTATTGCAGGAGTGGTTCCAGTAGGTCATTTCACAAATTCAAACAACCAGATAATAACCATTAAACAGTTCTGTTTAAAATTTAAGCAACTCCTTTTAAACAACCCAGTTGTGCAGTAATATTGAATAAACAACAGTTGATTAATAATTTAAACATTATTGTTTAACATTTACACAACTTGCTTTAAACAACCGAGTTGTGCAATTTTATTACTAAACAACTGTTGTTTAAAAGGTTTCCTAATTTTTAAACAACTAAGTGTTCAAAATGTAAACAACCTTAATTTGTTTAATTTTTAAACAACGTTGAGCGATTCACCGGTTAACTCGGGGTTGTTTAAAATTTTAAACAACTTGTTTAATTTTTTTCTAACAGTGTAGCATGAGTTAAAAACAGTAATTGTGTCATTTTTTTTGTTTTGCTGCTGCTAGTGCTGGCTGCTTCCGTAGGTGACAACAATCACTTACGCAGTTGTAGCTCTTTGTTGATATTCTCTTCAACTGTAAAAAGGCACAGATTTCTAACATTTTATGTATGATACCCCCATCCTGACTAATGTAGGGCTCTAATTTTCCGATGAGATCTCGCTGTTGAATGATGATTCTAGTTTAATTTTGTTTTACGTCAACTTTAAAGCTGGGGGGGGGGGGGAAGCTTTGTGTAGCTTAGTGATTTAATCCGATAAAGAAGGGATAATGATAAATTTCCAACTTAAACCTTTTGAGTAGCTTTATTTTTCAATCCGACGTGGACAAAACATGTGCATTTTCGACGTTGGAATGTTGAATGTTTATATGTAGCTTTTCTATAGACCAAAGATATTCCTGGTTTTCTTTCATTTTGCTTTGTGTGGACAGATGTGCCATGGATGATTTTTTTCTTCTTCTTCTTTTTCAAGTTTTGTAAGAAAGTTCAACCTGGTAAATACAAATTACATATAAAGGTATATAATTATCATCTACACTGGCATTAACCAAGATCGCAACTATCTTCGAGAAATCTACTCAAGCAGAATTTCAATACCCTCTCTTGTATGTCCCACAGATATAATTTTAGTATGACGTAATACATCATTGTCATGTTCGCAAATATTTCAATAGGTGATGCAGAAGACTATTGAAATAGCCTTAGGTAGATTTTTAGTGAGAAGTTGCGATCGCTTTATAACATCTCAAATTTGTGAATATGAATTGATCATGTTTCTGTTACATCAGTAACCAAAGAACGAGATAAGTTGATGTTTCTGCTACATCAGTAACAAAAGAACGAGATAAGTAGAAATGAAACGTAAGATGTTAAATTCATGATAATTACAAAAGTGGTATCAAACAGTGATGGCTTTTTGTTTGCTCGTTCTGGTTGTGTGTTTTTTCCGCCCCCAAATATTAATTCCAACTGGTTTGTGCGCAAGAAACTGAAGAAAAAACAGGGAAAAGCAAACAGTCATGTTATTACAAATGAAAGAAAGAATACTGCTTCGTTTTTGTTTTACTTGAGATGAGATATTATTATGTACCAGATTATATTTATGCTGTACTATAATTATACACATAATACGAATTAATACATGTTTGAGAGTGCATTAGTGAATATGCACTGGACACAGGTTAAGTCACAGTAGGATAGTGAACGAGACTTGTCCAGTTCATTGGCTGTCGCTTTGTGACTTAAACCAAGTGCAGTGCATAATATCACTAATGCACGAACTACAAAAATGTATTATTAATTTTGATTCATAAGATGGGTATACAATATGAGTTAAAAGTCGAGAAATTGACGGTTGTTATCACCAGAATGCACCCAGTGCATAAGGTAAACATTGATGCACGCACACAATGATCCATTTCGACGCTTCTCATTGGCTACATTTTGTAACCCCTTTTGTAAGACCTACTATCATGACTATGAATCGAGCTCATAACATTTACTTACTATTTCATTCTTATTACGCGGTATGTCCTTAGCTAATGCATGCAGGCGAAACTACAATTACGATAATCAATATTTCATTGCTACATGTTAAGTCTCCTTTGGGAGGGAGATGTATACTTCACAGACCTGACACGGCATGCTATCCAACCATAAAACCTAATGAAATACCATCGGTTACCATGGTAATAATAAACGGAATGGTCACCCGGAGACTCGTTTAGTTGCTACATCCAGGGATAAAGCGACCGGGGAGGAGGAGGAGAGAATAAAGCGAGTAAGAAGAGGGAGAACGAGATAGAAGGGAAATGCGAGGGTGTGTGTGTGTGTGAGGAGTGTGGGTGTGTGTGTGTGCACGCGCGCGCGTGTGTGTGTGGGTGTTTGACCCAAGGTTTGACCACACAAAAGAGTGAGAGAAGATTGACAAAGTATACAGCGAATCCATTTGCTGGCCTATTCCTATTTTGATTTGTTTTAAACAGAGTTCGTGATGAACCTTTCTGGGTTTACAATAATGTTTGCCCCTCGACAAGTTCAAATGAATTGAACTACTCCCCCCCCCCCCCCTCCATCGCTCTACACAACTACAAAGATACACAAATTGTGATATACTAACTGTCTTGCCTTTCAAACACTTTGATTTGTTATGTTTTCTCCTTTCCTTTGTATCTGACTATAGTAGCTGTCATAGCACCCCCTGTAATTTCCCTTCTCTCTCGTTCTGTTTTTCCGTCGGTTATACTTCTGTCTATCTTTTACGAAGCCTGTTGCATTTCTTCTTGCCATTTTCGGAAATCTATTCTCACTGTCAACACGGCTCGAATATCGTCTTTCACCACAAATGCTGAAATTGTGGGGGAATGTATAGCCTGGTTACATGCTCTGACTATCAATATTACACGATCAACATGATACAAAAGCCGGGTCAGTAACTTGCTTTTTTATTTCCTTCGTCTCCTATAAATAATGCAAAGGTCGTATTACAGTTTCTCTTTACAGTAAGAGCCGTAGATATAAGTTGATCTAAAGAGCGGGGGTTTAGAGGTAAAAGAAGGCCGTACTTGTATCATTGGTATTGCAATGAGAAACATATGGATCTTGCATGTGGATTCTTTTGCAAAAATGACACTCTCATAACAGGATGAGCGCATCCTTCTGTTTTATTATTCCAATACGTATTTATTTAATTTTTTTCTTATCCTCTTACCGATGTGTTTTATTTCGACATAATAAAACAAAAATACAAAAGTAATTAAATAAATAGTTATAATCTTAACATTTCTTGAAAAAATTCTTTGTGTTTCGTCAATAATTATTTTTGTTTATTTGCTGTATAATATCGTAGTTTCAATTTGAAATTAATGAACAGACTTTTACTATTGTACTCTTTATCATCATGTATGTATTTATAGTAATCTTCCAATTATACCAGAAAATATATCTAAAAGATGCTTACAGTGCTTTAAATCTCTATATTGTTTTGTTTCTATATTAACTGACCTTTGTTTCTATATTAACTGACCTTTGTTTCTCTATTAACTGAACTCAAATTGTTGTATCGAAACAGTTGTTTCTTTTTAATGTAACTTTTATGTTTACCCTTAAAAATGTCTATCCCAAAAGCATTGATATCGTAAAGGTCAATTGTCAAATCCATCATTCTCTTTCTCTGTCTCTGTCTCTCTCTCTCTGTCTCTGTCTCTCTCTCTCTGTCTCTCTCTCTCTTGTGGGGGAATGTATAGCCTGGTTACTCTCTCTCTCTCTCATCCACTCTCTCGCTCTCTATCTCTCCTTCTCTCTCACACACATACACTCTTTCACTCATCCACTCTCTCTTTCCTTCCCTCTCTTTCTCTTCTTGTTTTTCCTCTTTACTTACTCTAATTAGTTTCCCTCCTCCCTCTTCCTCGCCCATACATCATCCGACTTTCTGTCATCCGGGTCTCTCACTGCGCATCTCTCGATCTTATTTGTGATCTCATAATACCATAATGGTGTTAGCACTTATTATGCGACGCCATGCTTTGAGCCGTGGATTTAATGCAATTTATGGAATTATTCAATAACCTCAATATGGGTTCCCTGTAATTCAATAATCAATCATATCTATTTGATTATGCTCTTCTGTATTCCCATATGGCTGTCATGTTCGCGTAAGTTTGTCGGGGTGGGTATCCATGCTATATATCGTAGTATACAAGTTAATAGGTCAATGCATACAGCATCAGGGCCCCATCATAGTCTACAGGGATTATCCAAAGAGAGCTTTATTGATTTCATGAATATAAAACAATAATAATGTTCACATTTAAAGGTCGATAAATTGAGTATCTTGTAGAAAATTTGACAACATGTACCTCGTAATGTAAAAATGTCGTGCAAGTTAAATGAAAATCGACAGTGATTTTTTTCTTCTTACTTTTCTCCTTTATTCTTTTGCAATTTGTCAAATGTACCGACTCCAATATAACCGAAACGCTTGCGTGGTGCCTGAAGGCAAAAAAAAAAATCCTCATTTAATTATTAAAATCAAGGAAATTGTTACCTTTATACCATGTACATTCCATCTGTTGGAATTTTTAGAGGTGTAAATGGAATAATTGTGAAACATAGCCAAAACTTGTCATTGATTCCAGGTTTGTTTGTTCGTTTGTTTTTTGGCGGGAGGGGTGTATCCTTCCGATTATTAATGATTAGATAAATAAACATCATGATTAAATTACGAAATCTTATTCAATGCCAACTAAATACGCGTTTTACACTCTTTAAAAAAAAGTTTTGTAGATACGTATTAATGTTAAATTTATTTCAACTTCAAAGTACCTGCAATAATTGACTGATCCACTCTTGATCATGACTATGCATCTGGTACAGGTCAAGGTCTTGATGACACTGTCATAATACATGGACTATCATGATTCTCCTCTTGTTTTCACCATTGATGTGATCAGATCTGATAGATCGGAAGTACTGATGTTTTTAGTTTATTTACCATGAATTATTGTTCAGACAGTGTACTGATAACTTGATGATGTCTTTGGGTTTTGATGAATACTAATTTGTAATAGGCAAACGAGTCGGAGGGAGTGAAATACAGGAGAGATATGGGAAGAGATAATAGGAGAAAGTACATTGCCAGGGGCAAATTCTCTCTCCCCCCCCCCCCCTCCCCTCGCCATACAATTGACTTTGCCAAACGTAGAGAACAGCGCCCCTCGAGCGACGCCTGCACCCTGCACATCGTAATTTATAGATTTCAAAACCAATATGTTAGGCAGGCGCGGATCCAGGATTTCTTAGGGGGGGGGGGGGCCCAAATGTGAAATTATGCGAGCCAAATATTAGTACGTAATGGTGACCAACAGTGACGTAATGCGGGGGGGGGGTCGGTGCAGGGAGGGGCGAGTTTTCCCCTTCCTCCTCCGCGAACGCGGAAGTTTTGACGTTTCATTAAATTATTAGAGAAAGATGACGATTCGTTGTACCGTTCTCAAAAATAATTCTCGTCTGAATTAAGTTTTTCCCCTCCCGCGCGAAGCGCGAAATTTTTTTCGATTTATTAAATTATTACGATTCTTTGGAGAGTTCTCGACTCTTAATCCTCGT